>OZ024896.1:42479781-43174781 GCA_964017195.1 Siderastrea radians
TGACTAATCATGATGAAGATGTTTAAAGCACTTATTTCTGTATTAAGTTTAACTTTAATGTGAAGGACGTCCTTTTGAATGAAATGTTTTTACAGGTGATTTTCAAGTCTTAAAAGGGGTCAATGCAGATAAAAATATTCCTTTAAATGGACAAGAACTTCGATAAGCTTCATTGAAGCATCACAACGTTATGGGTGAAATACAGTCTTCTACTTGTTTATGGCTCACCTGTATAATCTATGCATCCACTTATGTATCCAATACCAGATTCAATACCAGTTTTAGTTTGCGTTCTGTATTTTCCTACAGCTGCAAAGCAATGTGAGCTACCGAAAGGTGATGTGGCACAGGTTGTATTTCGGTTTGTGGCAGTGCATTTTTCAAATATTGATTTTTGTCCAATACAAATGCCAGAGCACACTCCAGGACCTATGAATTGAGAGAATAAATAGTCATTCATAAAAATTGAGTAATGAATGATGAATAATAAATGTACTCGTCCCCGACGGGAGGTAATCCTCGATCGAATTTCCTAACTCCACTTAGAGCCAAAATACTTAAGTTTGGAGCCTGTTTCGTACTTAGCCTCATAAATCCATACCCGTTTCAAATCCTGGCCTTGTTTTCCCCGAGTACGTCGTTTAGAAGCTAACAGACTACTGTTACTGCTCTCTTCAAAGAAGATTTTCTCTACATGAAATCGAGGCGACGAAACAATTTCAGTGTATTGTTTAATGTACAAAAAGAAAAAAAAAAACTAGCTCACGAGAATAAAAACGGAAATAGTCTGAAATGAAATGGGCCGGCGTGAGGGAAAGACGGGTAGCGGATTGGCTTGCGTGGCTCGTGTGCAAGACTGGTAAACGCTATCATAATTGCCTCCGCGAGTTTTTCGGGAAAAAGGTAGCGGATTGAAGTCGAACATGATTTATTCAAGGTAGGGATTCCTTTCTAATTTTTCTAACGAGCATATTTTTTTCGCGTTTTCTTTCCTTGCAAGTACAACCATATACTAAGAAGGCAAGACAATTTCAGAAACTCGTTTGAAATTCAGGATGGCTACCTATCAATAAGAGGCCTAGAGTAAAATACGTCTACTAGGTATATAGTAGACTCACTCGCTAAAACCCCCATACATTTTGAATACTCGATCATGTCAATCATTTCGAACTGAAACTTGTTTGATGTTGCTCACTTATTTACTTTAAACTGAACCACATTTTTCGTTTCCCTTGCGGGGGTGGTAAAGGGAGCGGGATGGGGGTCGTTAGCAGTTGGTAAGGAAGAGGGTCTGGCTGGGTGTGGTCAATTGTCTCGTATCTTTAAAATTTTGGGTCTTTTTCTAAGGTACCAGTTAACACATTCAGTTTTAAAAACGCTCAATCACAATTACAGTTAGTTTACATGTATTGTAAATCACAACTCTAAGATCCCAGGCTTTTTCTGCAAGGGATTGGGTACTAAAGGAATGGTTATCAAGCTTACATGGAGTACATACATGGCGTCCGCGAAAGCAAGTGAAGTCGGTAAGTTCCTGTCTGTATTTTCAAGATGTAGCCACTGGATTTGATTCCACTCAGAAACATCTTACGGTTAGTGAAATGGCTCACGTTGAGGAGGATTTGTAGAATAAACTGTAGGTTAGTGTTCCTCCTCGTCTTATGACTTGACCGAATGCTTTCATCAATGTCAGGCACATGCACAGATCTGGTCCATTGGTCGTTTTCGTTTTCGGTGAGGTACAAGCTTATTAAAGTTGCAGGGTAGACTGTAGTTACACGTTTTCAAAGGTATCACGAGATACTGATGACGGACACACCACAGGAGGCACATCCCAAAAATTTATTCATTTGTTTGGAGTTTTCTGTACGTCTCCAATCTTTCTGAGTAAGTCGCCTCTTCGGCACATAAGGCCATCCTCATAAAATGTTTCGTTTCCCATCGCTTGACCGACCCATTTTTTTGGAAAAGTAAAAAGAAAAAAAAATTCCCAAGCAAAATTCTAATTCTTAACTGAATTCACATTCTCTGTCTTATATTAAAAAAAAACATGTGATCAAGACTACTTTGAATTGAAATCGTTACCTAATTCATTAGCCTGTATATTAAATCGGAAATGTTTGTGGACGTCATTTCATATATCTCTCAGCATTGCATACTTGGAAACGAAAGTTTTTATTAAACTGCATTGTGTAACTGGAACAAAAACTGACAGGCACATGTCCTGTACCCATGAAAAAAGAACTATTTTCCGACTTCTTTTTCTATATATTTGACAATTAACAGGAACAAATGTTCCTTCAAACAGCATCATTTCACAATTGATTTGATTTCTTTCAATACCCTTGTGTGTTTGGTTGAACAGATATGACAAGGAAAGCTATTGTAGCATACGATCCTGTCCACTCTTGTTTAAAACTAATTTGCTAGCACAGTTTTTGGTCCCGAAAAGATCCACAAGTAGACTTGCACACAAGTCGAGCACAGAATTTTTTTTGGGAAGCAAGAAGAACGCCAAAAAACCGAGCGTGAAGCACAAGCGAGCCCACCGCCGGAACCGGAAATGAGAAGTGGAGGACTTTTGAGAAAGCCTAAATTATCCACACGAAACACTTGGAGAACATTCCTCCAGTGTAGATAAGGAAGGGATTAGGAAAACATTAGCAAGCGAAAGCGCACATGTAACCAGGGCTTCTTACTTAGCATCCAGGCTTTTCGTGGACTCAGCCTCTGCCCGACTGACCAACTCACCTTCATGGGGAGGGAATGCGGTGGGAAACAAAACATTTTATGGGGATGGCCTAACATCCAAATTAAAGTGTATCGTTTGGTCATATGTATTGTTTGGACATACGGCAAGTGTGTCTTTGTCATAACCGTGTTTTCTCCGTATAAAATTCATGTGAAATGAACCTGAGTTCTGAGCAATTGAACATGCTTGGCAATAAAACTGTATGTAAAGTGGACCACCATGCTTTAATTCAGTAATTTTTTTCATTTGTGACTGAATTTGTAGTCATATCGCAATTTTCTGTTTGCTGCAATGATATGTCAATAAAATTTAAAATTTCATAAGGGGTGATGGGAAGGGGGCAGGGTAGAGTGCAGCAAACAGGGGTTAGCACTTGTTCCAGGAAAAGCTCTTCATTAATCCAACATGTATGTATACCTATCAGACTGAGGCCTTCAACCCATGAGTCAATGAAAGCAGGCAGAAAATGTAAAAATAGACTTGTATTTATTCCATCACATGCAGATTATCAATGTTTTAGTCACTGTATTGTTTATTGAAGCAGTCCAGTTCCATAAATTTAATTCAATTACAAGCAGAACATCATATCAGAAGGTCATAATCATTTCGATTCATGAGTGACTGAGTTAATCAAGTTGAAATGAAATTATTTAGAGAAATACAAATTAAAACCATAAGCAATTATGTGTTTTTTAAACTATTTAAATGCTCATTAAAATCAGCATGGTTACATTACTGTCATCTATAGGAAGGCGAGCAAGTCCAAAGTTGACTGGCCATGTCACTTGGAAATGTCTTGCTTCTTGGTCTTCTAAATGCCAAACCAGACTACAGCGGCTACCAAAGTTGCAACAAGAACCACAGGACTGCAATTGTTTGGGACACCATCACCGGTTGGGATGCCTGTGGGTGGTAGGGTTGGCTGTAGGTCCTTGTTACACATTTTAGTAGTGCAGCACTCAATGCCACAGGCGGAGGTAATCTCAATAGACTGTTTCTTAAGGTACTCTTCAACTTTGTTGCAAGCCTTGGTTTTATCTAGAAGAAACAATGAAAATATTGTGTCCAAATAACTGGTTAAGAGAGGAAGATTTTATTGTGGGAGGTGTGAAATTAAAAAAAGAAGACATGCTCAGGAGTAACAATAAGTGAATGGCCAGGCTGGTGTTCCTATACAGTACCATTCCAAATAACTTATATTCTTAAAGATTTGAATTTAATACAGTGTATTCAAGTCTCGTGTATAAGCTGCATCCCAGGTTTTAAAGACAAAAGTGCTGTTGGGTAATATGGAACCTGTACCAGGGATTAAAAAACAACAACAAAAACACACTGAATGTTGTGGTTGGGAGCTATGTTTCATCAGAGCATCTAAGCTGTATCTGTTTTGGAATGGTTAAGGCTTAATTCCATTTTTCTGAGAATAAGAGAAAGTTGAAGACTATTACACTTCCTTCAGGGGCACCCAACGGTTCGTTTGGGCGGAATATCTGTTCGGCAGGCCTAAATCGCCTGAGATATTCGGATTTAATTACAGTGAGAACAAGAAATTTCGATTCTTTGGCGAAACATCACCTCAGACTTTCGTAACAAGTGGACTGATTTATTCCTACTGTTTTTGGAGGGACGAAGATGTCATTTAGAGTGTAAAATAAGGTCAGCTAGCATTTTCGGACAGCCATTAGCAGCTCGGAAATTCGGCGGATAGGATTTCGTTTCCTCAAGTTTTCTGTACCCTAAAGTTTCAGCTAAAAACGCCGAACAGATCAACCTGTATTAGCTTACACAAATATGGCTTTAAAAAGCTCTGAAACAATCTAAGAAAGTAGAAAATGACGTTTCTAGTATTTTGCTAAAATTGTCTCGTTGGGTGCCCCCGTTCCTTGGAGGGAGTATTGAATTTAATTTAATAATATTTTGTTTATGTTTGCAATCACAGCTCCTTTGGTTAGGTGACCGCAAAAAAAGGCTAAATTCAAAATATGACACATCATGATGAAGATGTTCAAAGCACCTTCTAGTCTTAAAAGGAAATACATATAAAAATATTTGATTAAATGGAAATGAACTTTGATAAGCTTTAAAGCATCACAACATTATGTGTGGAATACAGTCTCCTACTTGTTTATGGCTCACCTGTACAATCTATGCATCCACTTATGTATCCAACACCAGTTTCAATACCAGTTTTTGTTTGCGTTTTGTATTTTGCTACAGCTACAAAGCAATGTGAGCTACCGGCAGCCAAAGGTGATGTGGCACAGGTTGTGTTTTTGTTTCCGGCAGTGCATTGTTCAAATATTGATTTTTTTCCAATACAAATGCCAGAGCACACTCCAGGACCTATGAATTGAGAGAATAAATAGTCGTTCATAAAAATTGAGTAATGAATGATGAGTAATAAATGTACTCGTCCCTGAGCGGAGGTAATCCTCGAACTTCCTAACTACACTTAGAACCAAAACTTTATTTTTGAGGCCTGTTTCATACTTAGCCTCATAAATCCATACCCGTTTCAGATCCTGGCCTTGTTTTCCCCGAGTACGCCGTTTTAATAGAAGCTAACAGACTACTTTTACTTAACCTGCGATCAGGCTCTATTTTCGTTTCGCTCGGTGAAACATTCAGGCGGGACGGGCGAAACGAAAAATAGAGCCTGATACAATTCTTCTACGGAACGTCTGCCGCCCACTTTTTTTGATTGATTGACATTCAACAAAACAGCCAATCAAAATTTCTTCTGCTTGCACGATCCTCGGTATGCAAATTTCCCATAACGGCAATTCGCAGAAAGTCACGTAAATGTCGGCAAAATAAGAAAATCATAGGCTACGATATATCTTCTAGGCACAAGTACTCAAATTTACACGATTGCTAACTTGAAGGTTCCGGTACTGTACATGGTTGCTCTGTCTGAGCTGGAACTGAATGAAAATTCAAAACACGACGAGGTTGTCATGTGCCAAAATATGCTTGCATGCTTGAATCATTTCCCATTTCAGGTGGTATCCGTAAATATTCTCTTCCCATTTGTCACCGATTTTCTGCGTAAAAAACCTTGGGCAATTAAGAGAAATACCTTCAGTTTCATTCTTTAGAATAAAGATACAAATAAAACCGTTTATAAACAAAGGAGTATTTTGTAATTTAATTCGAGAAGTGATAAATATTTGAAATTAGCAGCGAATTTTATCTCTAAGCGCAAGCAGCAGCGAATTTTAAAACGAACAACATTTATTATAAAACTAGTCAGATCCTTTGATGTCAATGTCAGAGATCAATAAAACGACATGAATGAATAAACTGAAAATCGTTATTGCGACTTGATTGCGGTTCTCGCCAAACATCAGTTTACCGTTAAGTTTACCGAATTATCGGTTGACTTGTTGATCATTCTTGGCGAAAGACACTTGCTCGTCTGCTGTTCGTTTTGTTTCGTAAAACGCGGAAACAGCCACTACTTTGTTCATGTTTTTAATATCAATACTAGTTGAAAGCCGTCAAATGAAAATCCGCGACATGATGCGATAAAACGGAATACATGCTTCACTGTTGCTGTACTTCTCTGCTCCAGGTGAGAGACAGCTTGCGTCAAACCGAACGCCATTCTCAGGAGAGAAAGAAATGGTGACAATTCTCCTAGAACGACGAGAATTTATTAGAGCAACAAATTTTACTTCGGCAGACTTGGCGGTTGTGAGCGAGTCTCGTTGACAATTTACTTCCGTTGACAGCTCTATTGTTAAAGGGCCAATCAGATTGCGAGATTCCCGCGGGGGGAAAATTTGGCCGCCGACACGAACTCTTGTGAGAGATTGTATCAGGCCCTATTTTAGCGAGCGACCAACATAAGAGAATATGAGAGCGATGCTAAAATTCGGCCTGATCGCAGGTTAACTTTTACTGTTCTCTCCAAAGAAGCTTTTTTTCTACGTGAAATCGAGGCGACGAAAACAATGTCAGTCTATTGTTTAACGTAAAAAAAAACACTAGTTCACGAGAATAAAACTAGACTGCTGGAATTGCATTTTTCGATAACCAACACTTATTCAAGCCAAATAACATGATAAAAATGATGCAACGAAACTCTTTATGGATCTGCAATTAGCTGCTGAATGTTCGACGTGTCGTTTTTAGTGGGAAGGGGGGAGGGGAGGTTGACAATCCTGCCAGAGGGGTTAATTTCTGTACCCATCACCAGGTCTCCCAAATGTAGACGAAGAGGAAGACGACTGAACTCCGTTTGGTTTCCGTGCTTGCGTTGGCGTGCTTCTAAACTAGGAATGCGTGGTACGGTACCGTTTGAAGATGAAAAGAGATAACTTTGTTTACTGTCTTTCGTGGTTCCCTTGAAAACCATAACCGATATCAGACCAGAAAGCAAAACCATACCCAGTTTCAGACCGAAAGGGCAAAATCCATGACTCCTTAAATCAGAACAGCTCAAAACCCACACCCTTTAAGGAGGCACATACTGTATGTATAGTGTGGGACTCCATTCCCTTCCTTGGTCAGGCCCATGCGCTCGTTATTATGGCGGAAAAACGCGAGGAAATAAAGTGTGATAAATCAAGTGTTTGGGTGTAACAGTTAATCTTTCCTAAATAAAGACGTAAAATTCCAAAATTCAGAAGCTTCATTGTTATTCCGATCACTTTACAGGGACCGCGGAGATCATTTTGAAGTGGTAGGGCTAAAAAATCTGGCCACGACTTCGTGAAGCACATAGGCAAGATTAGACGCATGTTGTTACTTTCAAGTGGTAAAATTCATACATTATCCATGTCATCTGGAGCCCTAAAAAATCAACCCAAGCAAAAACGTGGTAGGGCTATAGCCCTACCAGCCCCTCCCCCTCCGCGGTCCCTGCTTTATACAACTGTTTCTATTAACAACTAAGAAATTTGTCAGACTAGTGATCCTTGAACTTAACTGAAAAGAGGTTTCCAACGAGCCAGTTCAGATATATCTTATACTCTAAAAGTACTAAAACTTTGAAAAGGACATGAAGTGTTCCGTAGACTTAAGTTTTCGACGTTTTACTCCACCGGGTAACAGCACATGGCTTTAAATGAACCATGTCGTCTAGATTTACTACTAGCCTAGAATATCTCACTGACTTAATTGAAGCAGCTTACCAGAAACACAGCAAATATCTTACGTTCCCCAGAGCGGGGCAGGGGAGATCCAGCCCAATAAGAACTGTAGCGGGCATCATCTGAGGCGCAAATTTTACGTACTACACTGAATTGAACCGCGTAGGATATTGCTCGATAACAATTGAGTTTAAAATGATCACTGACTCACCTCTGCTATGCTACTCACCACCTCTGCTATGACAAGGTAAATAGCCAAAGTGATAGCTAGCTTTATCATACCCATCCTTTGTCGAAGTAAATTATTATTCCTGCGAGATATTCAGTCTTCGACTCAGTTCGAACGACAATGTACGACAACGCCCTACTGCCCGTATATATCGAGGATGGTATGGCACGTATCACGTATACAGCTATTTCAATTAAAAATGGCGTTTCAAAATATAAGACGTTGTATGGGATTTCGAAGCGAACATTTTGAGCAATACATAACAACGAACTAACTGAATTAAAAGTTCATGAAATATTACATGGTGTTGTTTGCTATCCTTACAAAGCATTTTGAGCAATTTTAGGTCCATTTACTTAACTGTGTTAGTACGTGTATAATACATTGACAAGGACGGAGTCATTTGGCCCGATTTAGCCACTATCACCGCTCGACATGTTTCGGAATTCGCTCGAATTTACCCACAAATATAGTTCAGGCTCCCATTCTGACTTAGCGACTTGACAAAAGGAAGACATACAAGTGATTTTCTCAAAACCAATTGCACATACCTCGTGTCGCAAAAGAATTATCCACTGCACAAAATCAAAACAGCATCTCAAAATAGGCCGCCATGGATCCGTGAGGATCCCGATGGTCCCATTTGACCGCGGTCGGCACTGGACACCAGTCAAATTATGCCCTTTTGGGGAGGGTCATGCTCGTTTTGGTCGTGTTACAATTGTAGTAACTATGACACGGTGCGGACACAAATTGTCGCTCCAACGTAGTCTGGTTCGTGCGAGAAAGGTGGAATTGCTGCGTGGGATTTTGTGGCCTTATGAACCCACTTTTAATGGCCAGATGAGTACATTTTTTAGAAAAAAAAATTACCTTTGATTGCAGAATTTATTATATGTGTAGGGGCTTCAAAGAACCACCGGGCGGTCTATAAATGTTTGCAACTTTATTTTACGTTAACGAAAGTAAGTTTAATAAAACCACGTTGCACATCTAATTTTTTTGTTACAAAACATGTTACACGTATATTATTTAATAAAAACGGTATATAATATATAAATATATACTATATATATTTAATTTCAGTGCCCCTAAGACGCAATATTTCACATTTGAGTCAAAATTAATAACCACAGACCAGTTAAGGTATCAAGTCGTGATTGAATTAGAAAGGCAATTTTATGTTGGAAATAAACACGTCGTGGAGCGAGAAGCTTCACCATGCTTCGATACGCTTCATTGACGCTTTTTACCATGTAAGAACATGACATACGTATCCTTGGCTTTTAAGTTCGAGGGAAAAAAGACGTTCAGCTGCTTTTACCATCTCTACAGTTTGTTGGCTCAGCTCTCAGAGAAATCGAAAAATTGACCTACTTAACGGATACTTGTCGTTCGTTTTTTAACCGAGACCAGAAAACTAATCGGGGAAAGGGCTGGCGAAAAAGATACAAAATTGAAAGCAGCTGATTTTAAAACACTGACAAAGTTTAAAATTTATCTAAACAGTCCAAACATGGCATTCACTGTCATCTTCTCCCCTAACGTTACTTTTGAAATGTTATTTGTGCAGGTTAACGGATGATCAAGAAGAGGTTTTTAAAGTGGAGCTATCAAGCCAACTGGGAACTGGTCATTTGTCAATTCGTATAAATTCTGTAGGTGGTAAATGAGCATTTTATACTGTATATTCACTTTCAAGTAAGAATTCCACAATAATTTTAAGTAAAATGTTTTGGTTGCTATCTTTCTGCTACTTTTGGCGTTGCTGCTGATAACACACTATCAGTTTATGCGCCAGCTGACTCATTATGTGAGTGAACCAGCCTTTATAAGTGGTTTCTTGGCCATCAAAATTAGCAGTTTCCTGAAAGAATAATGCCCCCTCTTGCAATTGGTATTGAATTTTGATTCGAACGACTAGAATGCTATCCACTATTTAAAACTGAAGAGTGTTACAAGACTGGGATAGCACTAAATAAATCATTTCCATTTCTTAATTCATCTCCATTTCATGATGTATATTTTCTTGCTTTTGAAATGTATATATTGTAGAATAACAATTTTAAAATAAAACATTTTCACGTGCGTGACGATAATAATTTTCAAATGAATGGGCTAAATTCGGTTTCAAAAAATATAGATATTGTACGATTCAAGGTGCAACGGAAAAATAAATAAACCAATTCAAATTTCCGGCGGACGTTCAGTCTCAGGATTATTTTTGCACGCAGTACGTACTAAAGATGCCTGTAAACGTTTTGTATATGAATGCAAATATGTTCAACTTACCACGCACGAATTGAAGCATAGAAGGAAGAAGAAACACGGTTTTTCTTTTTTCTTGACTCTTCATCTTCTAACGGCCAAGACCGTTTTAATTTGGACAACATATTGCCCCAAGGTCACGGAGTCCCGAGGACTCCGTGAGGTATGTGCAATTGGTTTTGAGAAAATCACTTGTATGTCTTCCTTTTGTCAAGTCGCCAAGTCAGAATGGGAGCCTGAACTATATTTGTGGGTAAATTCGAGCGAATTCCGAAACATGTCGAGCGGTGATAGTGGCTAAATCGGGCCAAATGACTCCTTCCTTGTCAATGTATTATACACGTACTAACACAGTTAAGTAAATGGACCTCAAATTGCTCAAAATGCGTTGTAAGGATTGCAAACAACACCATATAATGTTTCATGAACTTTATTCAGTTAGTTCGTTGTTATGTATTGCTCAAAATGTTCGCTTCTAAATCCCATACAAAGTCTTATATTTTCAAACGCAATTTTTAATGATATTCAAATATTATGCTTTGGCTTCCTATGCTCAAGCTTACGCGACAAGACCGAAGGGTAGTGTGGTTAGTTGCAAATCAGACTTGTCAGAAGTTAGTCGGTACCTTTGAATTTCTCAGTACAAGTAATAAATTGGCACCATCCGATTATTGTCATTGACAATCCTGATTTGGCTTTCCATTTTCAGTTGTTAGTTCTTGCCTTGGAGTGCAAAAATTCATGTTCCATATTTTTCATGATGCTGTTTTTCCTACTTAAAAAATAATAATTTACATATATACCATGCACGTGCTCCACGTGTACCCACATATTTAAAATTTGCATCCCGTTTTAACCCGGTAAACAAAAAGATGAGTGGGATTAAAAATTGTTTTAAACGAAAACTGTATCTGAAAATAATTATTAGTTATTTAAAAACTCTTCCATATACTTTGCTATTGTATGGCAAGCAAGGTACTACTGATTTTGGTGAACTTAGGCATAAAAATCCCATATTACCCTGCGGTCTTGTCGCGTAGGCCTGAACTTTCATCTGACAACGTTAATTGAAATAGCTGTATGGAGAATGGTATGGCCGGCAACATGTATTATTCCGCTTGCCAATCCGCAGTTGATGTAATCTAAATAAAGAGGTCAGAGGGTCTAAGAGATAGTTCTCAATTATCATTGGCTATCACTACGCTTCTCCAGTCTCAATCACTCAAGAGAAACCAAAACTTGCTCGTGATAGCGAGATTGTAAAAAGTCAGCAAATCATCCAAGGGAAATGAGTTTCAGTTCGAGATAGAGGGCTCTTTTTAATCCGCTAAGCCCCAATATCAACATGCAGGTTCTCCCTATTGTTCTCCATATATTTCTTAAGATGCTAATTGTGAGAATTTGATTAAACTTGGAGGCACATCACCTTTGGTGGTCATTCCCTTTATTCTTATGACCTGTATTTCCCGCATGTCTGATCAAGAAGTGATATTTGTAAGAAGAAACTGGATGCTTGTCATTCTTGGGCCTGATATCTCTTTAAGCTTCCATGTGTTATATATAGTCTACCGGGCATTAGTTTTTGCACGACTTCCCCTGAAGGTTAACGGACAATCGTCTTATAGGTTATGAAAGAGGCTTAAAAAAATATTACATCTGTCGAGTTTCAAGTCAACAAAACCTTTGAGTAAACGGCTTTGAAAAAACCCGAAAAAAGGGGTTTGTATGTCTTTGTATGCCTTCAAGAAAGTTGCTAAACGTATTTCTTCCTCTTCTTCCCTAATCTTAAAGGGAATCTAAGCTTTGGATTAGGTTAGTTCGCCTTTACTGATCACATCAATATCACAGACTCCTCAGCTCAGTGTTCTCCGGTCTCTTTCGTGGAGTATAAAAAGAAAGAATGGAGAGAATTCAAAACAGGCAATTTGAGGGTGGTTGACAGTTCTCAGGGCAACCTCTCTTGGCTTGTGAACTTCCTGTTTTCTTAGGTTTCATGAAAATGAGTCCATGAACGAGATCGCGCCAGATTCCTTCACGTGCACATTTTATTGCGGCTCAAAACGAAGCAAAGATTGAAAAAGTACGTGCAGCATGCAAACAGAGAAAATTTTGTATCGTTATAATTCTTTGGTCAGACGGATTCAACTTCTTTCTTATTTAAATTTATTGTACGATGTTAAGCGAGTCGACCACACTTAAAAATAAAAATAAAAAGTTTAATTGACACCTTCAACATTAAATATGTTGGCCGAAAACGTTTTAAAACATGTTGAATTCACCAATGTTTCACAGTGTTGAATGGAAATGTTGACCCCGATTGTTCGTGGCTTATCGTTTATTTGAAGAAGAAAAGTTTAAAAAATGTGGAGTCGTAACAGTTGCCGTTATTACAAAACTTCCGCTTCGGGCCAGTCATTATTTATCGCCTGGGTAGGGTCCGAGGGTTTTGGTATGAAACCGGCATAAAATATCAGTACCCCCCTCAAGCAATAGTCATATTTTCATGCACCCCCAAGTGGACACCAAAATTTCTTGTACACCCTCCCCCTCCCCCTCTGAACTACTTTGCTCCTTGAATACACAAATCATTTCCTCGCTCGTTGTTTGTTGTTTTCTTATACTATGCTAGTGTACTTCGTCCATGTACAAATGTCTGAAACGTCTGCAGGAAAATTTAATCACAAACGTATAGAAAACGGAAAACAACTCTCAATTACGGTTGAAACTCACAAATACATACAGAATTCATATCTGGACTTTGATGTTGAGTGAACAAAAACGGTTTTTATTTCGTCAACATTTTTTAACCCGATCAGTTTACGGTTCATGAATAAAGTTCAAGTCTATGTCTATCAGTGTCAATGATGCGAAATTGCAGAAAAAAGCGGTGCAAAGGGCTGAACCCGGAAAGCATGGAGCGCGCCATCACAAGGTAGCAGCCATGAGAGGGGAAGAAGGCAAGATATTGATCACATCGTTTTGCCGGGGCCTGCTCTCCCGGGAAATTTTTATATTATATATTATATTTGGGTCTTCTGAATTGGCTGAAAATGCACCATGAAGTTTGTTAATTTATACCCGTTACAAATGACCCAAATTAGCTATCGTGGCATAAACCTCTGATATGAAGCTCGTCATCAACATGATGAAAATAAAAGGATTCAAATTGGACACACCCTCCTTTCTGTCTTAGCTTCACTCAGTGAAACCCTCCTTTGGTTAAACGTGAAATCAAGTGACCCCACCCCCCCCCCTTTCGCTCTGACAAAGGGCTGACGCCGAACGCCAGCTTTCATTTTCTCTAATTTACCATGATAAACCCAAAGTTTTGTTTTTCACTTCCCCACCGACGCAGCGCCACAGTCCCACGGTTTTTATTTCGTCAACATTTTTTAACCCGATCAGTTTACGGTTCATGAATAAAGTTCAAGTCTATGTCTATCAGTGTCAATGATGCGAAATTGCAGAAAAAAGCGGTGCAAAGGGCTGAACCCGGAAAGCATGGAGCGCGCCATCACAAGGTAGCAGCCATGAGAGGGGAAGAAGGCAAGATATTGATCACACCGTTTTGCCGGGGCCTGCTCTCCCGCGAAATTTTTATATTATATGTTATATTTGGGTCTTCTGAATTGGCTGAAAATGCACTATGAAGTTTGTTGATTTATACTCACTACAAATGACCCAAATTAGCTATCGTGGCATAAACCTCTGATATGAAGCTCGTCATCAACATGATGAAAATAAAAGGATTCAAATTGGACACACCCTCCTTTCTGTCGTAGCCTCACTCAGTGAAACCCTCCTTTGGTTAAACGTGAAATCAAGTGACCCCTCCCCTCCCCCCCCGAAAAAAATTCCTCCGGGGCTCCCCCAGGCGATAAACAATGACCGGTCCTTAAAATTCTTGATTCTATGTTTATTTTTCTCTATTTGTAAATGCAAAATAGGCAAAATACAGTTAAAAATGTCTTAATTTATGTTCCTGTAAACGTTGGTGACGGTTTTATACTTACTTCCTACATTTCGAAAAAATTGGGCTTGTACGTTTAGTTGTCATACGATGAATTTTTGCGTAGCCGAAGATCATAACGACTGAAGCGTGTAAAAATATTGGTTTCACACCATGTAACATAAGTGCAGGTATTTTTGTATTTTTACTTTTCGTATGCCTGATCTTATCGTTTGATTTTAAACTTTTCTGTCTTTTGTTATAGAAATTTTTACATCAATATCGAAGAGAGGAACACTTCTCAAAACTGAGGATATTGATGTGAGAGGGGATGCATAAAACCAACATTTCGCGGCTTTGTTAGACGTTCTTGTCCGTAAACTTAGTAAGGCAAATCAAGAGATATCTTGTTTCGAATTGTCAGACAACTTATGAACTGCGCTGATAAAGTAAATTGGCCACCGCAAAGAAAATGAAAGCTGAGGAATTGAGTGTTAGCCCTTCGTCAGCCCTTCGTTCTAACGGAACGCCAGCTTTCATTTTCTTTACAGTGAAACCCATTTTAAAAACCATGAACGCCTAAAATTATTTCTGGAATGTTTATTGTTCTGCGACCAATCAGATTCGAGACGTAACCGCAACAAACCGCAAGAGTTAGCTGAGAGGTTTCGATCACGAAACGAGTCGGTGGCTTTTGCGTCCACAATAAATTCTTAGTTTCACCGCCGATTATTGCAGTAGAGCAATAATTACTGTAGTTTCTGTTAGACCCGAGTTTTCACAGCAAACAAACACGCCTGCCGTTGCAGATACAAACATGCGTGCAACTTGCGTACCGTTGCAATAATTTTGAAAAATTACACTCGCAATACAATTATTCTGCTCTCGATTCTGCTCCCAGATGCGCTGTCTAGGCGTGTCTGTTCGATTAATTATCTCTTTTCAGTGAAATATCGTTTATAGTTATTCTTTGCTTATGCATAAACTCTGAAATAGAAAAAAATAACAATTTCAGAGTGTTTGTTAATCGGTGGTGAAACTGAGAATTTATCTTGGACGCAAAAGCCACCGACTCGTTTCGTGATCGAAACCTTTCAGCCAATTACTCTTGCGGTTTGTTGCGGTTACGTCCCGAATCTGATTGGTCGCAGAACAATAAACATTCCAGAAATAATTTTAGGCGTTCATGGTTTAATCGGGCGCTTTCCATTCAACCAAAATTTCCGGAAATTCCGGTCCGAAACTGAATGGAATGGTTCTGACCAACCGGGAAATTTTCGGAAAAGAAGGTCCACCTTTCGAGGTGGACCGCTTTTTCGGTTGGTCCGTTCTGATCGGAAATTACTGTTCCATTCGAAAAAATTTCGGTTTGCAATACCTCTCTGTCGTAAATTTCTGGAAATTTCTGTCCGAAACTGAATGGAACGGCTCGGTCAACCCAGGCTGGAATAACCATCCGGAAAATTTCCCGATTTACTGTTCCATTTGCCACGTGAAATTTTCGAAATTTCGAACCGGAATTTTTGGTCGAATGGAAAGCGCCCCATGGTTTCACTGTAATTTACCATGATAACCGAAAGCTTTGTTTCTCACTTCCCCACCGACGCAGCGCCACAGTTTCTTTAGAAACTAACGTACCACCTTGTCATGAACTGTGTTACTGTGAACATTTTCATTATTTTCGTTACTCTTATTGCAGTCTACGGCAGAGTGTTATATTATTATATATCATTAAAATAATTGTAAGCTGCGCAAAAATGCACCGAAAATACATGTTAATTTCGTTCAACTTGGATACAGAGCAAAACAGCTTATAGACGTTATACATTTGAAAACAGATGAATAGAGTAAAATTCTACATCAACTTCGTTTTCTCGAATTAACTTCCGGGCGTTATCTCGAACCTTTTCTCTAGTCTACAGGCGGTTCGAGATAACGGGACTCCACTGTATCTTATATTCCTTCGAATCAGTTTGATAGGAGAGATCAGGCCTGAATTGCGTTTGCAGTGATCACAATCAAGCCCAAATTCTACATGGCCGACACCTAAGACATTTAAAATTGTTTAACAACAATTGAGTTAAAATGGAGCACACTCACCCTCAGCAGCTACGTCTGCTATGACAAAGTAGATAGCCAAAGTAACAGCTAGCGTTATCTTGCCCATCCTCAGTCGAAGTAAATGATGAATCCTGTGATACGGCTCAAATCTTTCCAACTTCAGTCTTCGACTCAGTTCGACCTAATGCAAGACAGCGCCCTAATGCTTGTGTATAGATATACGCGTAATTAGCGTAATTGCTCAGGTGGTAATAGAGAAGCGCGCGCACTGATTGGACGAGGATTACGTCATATCTTGCTATAATCACCCCGCGCGACGTGATTATAATACTGAAGCGCTAATTTTCAAAATGGAAACAGCGCGATTTTTTATGTTTCTGGAGAAAAGAAAAAAGAAAATGCATTTGCTCTGATAATCACCTGAGCAATTATACTAATACAATCATTCTCCTCAGGCTCAGCGAATATCGTGGATTATTATTCAACAAATTGTCACTATGCCCATATATGGTAAGGAAGCCCTCAATATCAGAAGCCCTCGATATCTGACCATATTTGGAAGTGCACTGCAGATTTTCTTTCATTGCTTGTTTGGCGGCCATTTTGAAAAGCGAGGCAGTTTTAGCAGTGTTCTCCGTAAATTTTAACTCTCTGGAAGAAACTTTCCACGATTAAATGCTCTCAAAAAGTCAACAAGTATTTGCTTCAGCTCACAAAGATATCCAGAGGTTGACTTGGAATTTTCATAGTGAGAACTCAACCAAGAAAGTGCTATTGCGAATGAAGCAACACACTTGCCGGGACGGAAAGTTGTAAAGACTAAAGTTGAAAAGATTTTAATTCACAGAAAGAGGACTTATTCTCGGTAAGGAAGCAATATTTTTTCCTTTGTCTTGTCATTTCCAAACATGAGTTTGTAAATAAGTCTTTTTAAGTGAACGGTAGTAAACTTCGATTTCTTGAAGTTCTGTTTTGATTTTTATTAGCTTATGTGTTGCTAGCTTTTAGCGTTTTTATCATAGAGCCGTAGATTTTCTCGTTCTGAAAATGGTAGGCGATGGGAATTTGTTGAATAATAAAACAATTATCCTGCTCAATCTTGCGGAATATCCCCTGATTTAGCCAACTCGGCCTACGGCCTCGTCGGCTAAGTATCAGGTGATATTCCGCGCGATTTCGCAGGATAATTGTTAAATAATCCACAATATTCACTTCGCCTTCGGCGAATAATTGTTAAAAAATATGCATATATTTATTATTCAACAAACTGTCACTA
The DNA here is from genome assembly GCA_964017195.1 of Siderastrea radians. Taxonomy (NCBI): domain Eukaryota; kingdom Metazoa; phylum Cnidaria; class Anthozoa; order Scleractinia; family Rhizangiidae; genus Siderastrea; species Siderastrea radians. Next base: position 42,497,413 of record OZ024896.1, read on the forward strand.
TGCCCATATATGGTCAGGAAGCCCTGAATATCTGTCATCCTTACATGACAGATATCAAGCGATATACGTAACTGACCATATTTGGAAGTGCACTGCAGATCTTCCCAAGGTCTCCCATAAACTCATTCATTCATGAAAGTAAAAAAGAGACGAACGACCGACAACTTGAGAAACAACATAAGAGAAAAAGATCTGACTGTTTTGATTGAGGACGCTTGTTTTTACTGTAATATGTACTGTATGCCGCTTTTTTTGATTGTATTGTCGTTTTGAATTTTGAGATTGGTAACAGAGAAATCAAGTTATTCTAGCTGAAATAAAGTTATTCATTCATTCTTATTTATTCATAATTGAGAACCATCATTTTGACTCCCCCCCCCCCCACTTTGTCTTGTGTACATCGTGTGGATACTGGTCAGCAGAACAATATGCTGTCAGAACACTCTCTTGCGTATATTTATATACATATATATACGCATTGTAAACGCATATTATTTAACAATTATCCTGCGAAATCGCGCGGAATATCATTTCATTCTGAGCTGACGAGGCCGTAGGCCGAGTTGGCTAAATCAGGGGATATTCTGCAAAATTCTCATCGACTACCATTTTCAGAACAAGAAAAACTATGGTTTTATGATTAAAAAAGAACACCTAAAGCTAGCAACAAATAACTATACCTGCAAATAACACCAAACCAAAATTTCAAGAAATCGAAGTTTACTATCGTTCACTTCAAGTACACTGACTCATTTTCAAACTCATGTTTGGTAATGACAAGTTAGAAGTAAAAAAATATATATTGCTACCTTACCGAGGATATGCCCTCTTCCTGTGAACTAAAATCTGTTTAAATTGACAACTTTTCGTGAGCAAGTGAGTTTCAAGTTTCTGCTTTGCTTGCAATAGCATTTTCTTGGTTGAGTTCATACTTTGAAAAATCCAAATCAAACTCTGGATATCCTTGTAGGCTGAAGAAAATACTTGCTGACTTTTTCAGAGCATTTAATCTTGGAAAATTCTTTCAGGGTGTTTTTAAATTTCCGTAAAACACTGCTAAAACTCCATCGCTTTTCAAAATGGCCGCCCGAACAAGCCTTGAAAAGAAGGTCTGGTAAGCACCTCATGTTACGTTACCATATAGCGTACCTCACACTATATAGTCTCCCTAATAGTAAGCCAAGCAACTCAAAACATAGGCACGCATTGCGTGCGTGACCTATGTTGAAATGACAAGTCTCAACCTAGCTTATTTGCGATTTTTAAAGACACTCTGAGGACAAAACAACACACGCGATCATTCTTGTCAATGTTTCCCCTTCACTATAGCACACTGAGCGCTGATGGAAAGTAACTGTTTCGAAAACAGCTTTTTCGTTTACTCAGCAATACCCTTGGAATGCAAGACAAAATCCTGCTAAAAACCCAGTCGGACCAAAATTGGAGATAGAGCAATCATCGGGCCAGTAGGCTACAGGCTAAAAAGTCAAACTGACACTAGAACAAAACAACTGCATAAAAATTTCAAATGAAATCTAAAACTGAAACCTCAGTTAAGCTCAACTAATAATAGTCTGCATAGTACTAAATGATATAAATCTAGGTCAAGACAGGAGGTGAAAGAAACAAATGTATTAGATAATAATTTGAGAAGACGTCAGCCATTCGCACTCCAGGTTGCACAAACTTGTTTGTGAAAATTGAAGACCGAAAGAGGACAAGGGTCGTTTTTCAAACAAATTTTCTTGCCATATGCTCCTGTATACGATAAAACCAAGAAAGAAATCATTTCTATGTTGGCTGGGAAATCTGTGGATATGACTGACATAAATCATGGACACAACATCGTAAACTAAAACTTAACCGAATTATGGGAAGAAAAAACAGGTTTAAAAACCTACAGACACGCTTGAATGAACAAACTAGTCTATGGAAATTGCTATCTTAAACAAGTCGCTCTTAAAATTTCAAAAGCCATATGTACCGTATATGATAAAACCAAGAGAGAAATCATTTCTACGTTGGCTGGAAAATCTGTGGATATGACTGATAAATCATGGACACAACATTGTAAACTAAAACTTGACCGTATTATGAGAAGAGAAAACGGGTTGAAAAACCTACAGACACGCTTGAATGAACAAACTAATTTATCCAAATTGCAATCTTAAACACGTCGCTATAAATTTCAAATTACCAAACAAAGCTGTTTCAAAAACCTTGCAAAGTACAGTCAAAATTATCCATATCAAGCACAGATACAATCTTTTCAACCAGCATCTTGCTCAAAGATACATAACCAAAACAGCTCTTTCATAACACAAATCACAAAAGAACAAATTAAATTACAATTTCTCCTCAACAAGTCTATTTTTGGAACGAGGTTGTGTTTTCGTCACGTTCCACCGTTGGCCACCACAAAGTTCAATTTTACTTGCCCTTACAATAGCTTTTGGAAATTACCATCAATTCCACCACACCAAGCGTTTACTGAAAATATAATACTCGAGAGGAAAAAGTAGAAAAGCACATTTGCGCTGATCCTTTCCGTCCCCATATGTACATTCAACGTGACCTGTAAGCTTAACCTTGTCTTGTCTGATCTTCACCTTCAGTAAGCGGATTCTAACCAGCTCTTTCATTGGTAGAATGCACTCTTAGCTTAGTAGCCTCAAACTGATTGGTGCCACATAGTGCCACATAAATTCCCCGGGGGGCGCACTCCTATGTGAAAGGTGCATGGATGCTCGTCGTCTCGCGTTCACCGTCTGTTTCAGAATAGCTTTAATTCAAATTTTCCGACGAGCATTCCCGCCCGTCTCATCTGGGACTCCCCCCCCGGATCAAAAATACATACATACATACAAACAAACAAACAAACAAACAGAGAAAGCGACAAACTGCAGTCTGGCTAAGACCCCATGTTTCAACGTAGGTCAATAAAATGACTCACGATCAAGTAAGGAAAGCAACTCAAGTAAGCCAAATAGCTCAAGTAGGGGAATGCTAGATATCAATTCTAGAAAGACTATAGGGAGACTATCTTGGGGCTTAACATGAGCTACTTCCTTTGCGCTCAGTCGATGGGTCGCATGCCAATTTATGGATAAAACGAGGAAATAAGCATTATCTAGCGCGTACAGTCACGTCTCTCTTTCAAATTTTCAGACGGTTTATTTATCTCTTAAATCAAGTAAAACATTTTTTCGGTCGATCGATGGGCCATTTTTTTGTTTATTTATTTATTTATTTATTTATGCATATCAATTTATGCATTAAACGAACAAACATTAGGCGCTTCGCGCGCGAATTGTCACGTCTCACCTTGTCACTTTTCAAGACGGTATTTCTCTCCCCTGTCAAATAAAGTAAACCTTTTTGCACCTCGAGTGGAAAGAAATAACCTGAACGAATAGTGGGGGGCCGAAAAAGAGGACATTTATTCATTCATCTGCGCAGGCTTTTAAACTGAAGACATTTAAAGACAGAAAAGAAGAATTCTACATTGCGGTAAATTTTGTTTCCACCGAGGAATGATTCGCCTCATTAAACATGCCCGAAGCACTAATTCACGCTAATGGCACACAGGCAAAACGTTTTGCTACAACTGAATCTGTTTTCGATCTCTGCGTCCATTCCTTGATTCATAGAACTAAATAACTGCTCCACTCTAATAATCGGTTAAATATCTTGCTACACGCAGTACCATATCATGTTACTTTTTTTTAAAGTAACGTTTGTGGTCTCAAAATTGGCCGCACTCATTGCACCTTTGATTTAACACTGGTTATCACTATTTTAGCTTACCCCATTAATTCCCAATATCAACTTGCATGCTCTCCTCACTGTTCTACTGATACTTCTTCTGGTACTAGTTGGGAGAATTTGACTTAACATAGAGGCATTTTGTCTTTGGAGATCATTTTCTAATTTCTTATGACCTGCATGTTTGTAAGGAGAAGCTAGATAATGGTCACTATGGAAATGTGAGTCTCAGTTCGAGACAGCGGGGGATTCTAGATAGCCAAGGGTTCAGATAGCTAGGTTCTCTGTAGCTCAATTTAAGGGGGAGGGACCCCTAACTACCGATCTGGGGTTTTTGCTAAGGGATTTTTGTGGATCGTATTTTGCCACAGCGTTTTTGTGTCACTAGATTGGTAAAATGTGTTGGGATTATAATCTGTGAAGCTAGAATCAGTACACTGAAGTAATTATTGTACGAAACGTTTTCGGAGCCAAGCTCCTTCATCAGCGTACAATGTAAAAATAATGTTCGGATCAACATCTGAACACTATCAACACTACCACTATCAATACTATCAATGTTAGGATCAACATCTGAACACTATCGGATCAACATTTGACCACTATTGATCAACATCAGAATCGACATTGTACGTGCGTAGCTAGTGCCAGTCACCAACCGCACATAAGAAAGAAAAATCCCTAAAACTCAGAGAGTAAAAAAATAATTTATTAAAGCTTACATCTTCTGTACGAGGTAATAATTGTTCGCCAACGTATTCACCTATTTTTGTTTCATGAGGGTTTTAGCAATATCTTGCAATTGTTTCACCGATACATTGTTAAAAATCTGTTCTTTTGCTCAAATCAGGCTTCCCCCACCCAGTTCCAGCTGGGTGGGGGAAGAACGTAAATAAATATAAAGCTTAAGCTTATAGATGTGAGCTTAGGTCTTAAATAAAAAAAAAAAAGAGATACAAAATATACTTTCCAGTTGGGTTACATCTCTGTAAATCCGGTGATAATCACTCTTTTTTATTTATGATTATTTTTGTTTATTTTTTACCCTCCTTTTACTGACCCCATGCGCAGTATTTCATGAACCCAACCAATAATCCTCGAAGTTGAGGGGTTGGCTTGACTTGGTAAATGAAAGTATTACTGGCTGTTTAATCCTTGAGTATTACCATCTATTTATATACTACACTTCAAGTAAAATCCTGCCTTACTAACTTTGATGTTTACAGGTACATGCCCATAAAGGCCAAGCGCATTTCTTGAGAAGCATGCACTGAAGATATGCCACGATCCTTAAGGATATAACGTTAAATGAAAAAGGCCGTAGATCCTTTCCAAACATATATTTGGCATACCTTACCATGGAGTGCATTGGTCTATTTACAACTTCCTTATTTTTAAACATGTACATGTTCAAGTTGCATAGTCTGCATGGAATCTTAAATTACTTTTCTTGACTTGCTCACTCTCGTGGCAAGCTGTTTCTTGCGCTTTAAAATGGATGAGAATTATCTTGTTCAACCAATGGAGATAAACCATTTTCGTGAAAATTCTCATGGTGATTTATTAGTATTGATGTAAAAGGGATGCAGATTACATACGGATAAGTCCACTGAAGATGGGCAAGGTTGTGCTCTTAAAAGAATCGTATAGGGAACCCAAAGGCTTCCAGCCATGAAATCTGGGGTGTCCAGTCCTTAAGCTTTTTGCAAAAAATAACTTTTTCTAGTCACCCGAAGACAAAAGTTAGTAGCCTGTGCTCACCGGGCTCTGCTAGAGCACAGTCCTGTTGGGTGTCCTGTAGTAAACATGCTTGTGTTGTTAAATTTCTTATTGCGCTAAGGAGAAGTTGAGAAGAATGTGAGACTTTAAAGAATGGGACTGGGACTGGTGACATGGCGGAGTAAACGTGTTTTTCTGAGCCTCATGAGTCAGTGGTGAACAACTCCTACATTTCTATGTTTGGCAAACGTAAGAACCGTTCCAAATCTTCAAAGGAGTCGATTCACTCGCCCCATGAGAAAAAAATCAAGAGAAGAAGTAGTTAAGACACACCGCACTGCTTGGGAAACTGACGAGGTCTTCGATCGAAGCTTTGGAAATGGCTGAAGACTTAGGGAAGAAAGTTCGAGGCTCTACTCAGTACAAAAATTAGAAAAGTTAGACGTTACTGAAAACCGTCTGAACCAGGTCTACAAAACGCTAGCCAACATTGAAGAAGCTTTAAGCAGGCTGGATTCGGAAGTTGAAGAACTTAAAACTAAATCCAAAAAGCTCAACAAGTCCGTAAAAGAAATCGAAGAAAGCGTTAAGCTCAACGATGAGGACATATCCAACTTAAAAGTTGACAGTAAAAACTACAACACGACGTATACGAGCTTCAGAGACAACTTTTATACATGGAGACATACTACAGAAGAGAAAATGTCAAATTTGTAGGGATACCCGAAGAGTTGGCCAACGCGAATGGCGGAGAATGATGAATCCCAAGTTGGCCCGCAAGCACAAACCAAAAACACAAGAGAGATTGTTTACAGTTTTCATGAAGATCAACTGAAGATAACCAATGCGCGGGAAAAATAGAATTTCAAAGGATCCACCGTCTAGGAAAGCCAATAAGTGGAAGCTCACGTCCAATTATTGCGCGTTTCTTGCATTACGGAGACAAACAACTTGTTATGGAACAGGGGACCGTTTCACGAAAATCCCGGTAACTTTTCGGGCCCGGAGCTATATTTTAAAATCAAAATCTATAGTACGTTGGCGTAGTTGTTAGCCCGCATATCAGCCCGACTTGTTTTATCAACTTAGAATGTTATTGCTCAGCTTTAAAAACCAACAAAAATTAAGTCTTTAATGTAAACATCGCGCAAATAAAATAACTTTCCTGCCCGAAAAGTAATCGGGACTTTCGAGCGCCAGGCCCGAAAACACCTAAAAGACACGGACCTACATGTCTACGATGACATTTCGAAAGTGCCGTACGATTCGAGGAAAGAGCAACTGAAGAAGCTTCATCAAGCCAGGGAAAAAGGCTTCACCTCTTACTTCATTAAAGCCCAGCCGGACAAACTATTTGTCAATGGAAAATATATTGACCCTGGTGAACCGCTAGAGTAATATCCTTTTTACTATTAAGGTTCTTCTCGAATGTCAAACAAAATTACTCTCATTTGCCATCTTTCTTTCTCCATTATCACACACGGTGCTTTCGACATTGCTGACCTTAGCAGTATGCAGGACACGTGTCACAACGAACTCAATAAATATGACGTCGCTCGCCACGAGTCTCCCAGTAGCTCAGTGGCTAGAGCGACCGACCGGTGTTCCGGAGTTCATGGGTTCGATTCCCGTCGGGGACTCAGATTTTTTTCTTTGTCCCACGCTCGTGACAAACTGAATATTCCATCTTTCTTAAAATTACTCTTTTCTGCTAGTTTATTGTTTTTTTTTTCCCATTGTCCTTTTATGCACCGCTGTTCAAGGAACTCTATAGAGACGAAACCGATTAGACTAGTACCAAAGGCGACGGAAAAAACCTAACCCTAGAAGGAAATGGTGCTGTAGTTTGTGTCTGTGTCGGTGTTTGCGTATTTCTGTATGTTATTATCTGTCTCTTTTATACTAGGCCTGTTAATTATAATAATAAATTACATAGCTGCTCTCCTGACACTCTCCTCAAAGGACACCTCATACCTTCTTTTCACCATGCAATCTGACGATATGGTAATTTGCTCCCTAAATGTCAGAGGTTTGTCAAACAATACCAAACGAAGAGAAACTTTTCTATGGTTGAAGAAAAAAAGTTTTCTATTTACATTTTGCAAGAAGTGCGTATCACAAATGAGACTGAACCGTACTGCATCACATTTAATGCTCGAAAATATTGTGCCTTCACCCTTCAAGAGAACTCTTTTTTCGAACTATATTTAATAAATTGCCTTGACTACGAAAGACGTTATGCTGTTAAAACTGGGTCTTTTCGAAAATTCAATGCGAAGTGGGGAGCCTTCATCCGAAGAAATAACCCTTAATCTTCTTCTCCGATCCTTTGTCGAGATGTACGGAGAACAGCAATTACAGTTACAATCACAATTACAATATCACCATTACAGCTGTAACTGGACAGCCCCAGAGATGATCCCAAAGGTAGATGGAATCTTGAAGCTTGACTGATTGAAAAGTGTTTATGTTTTTTACACCTGCCTTACATAGTTATACAGTTATAAGAGGGAAATCTCTCTGTTTTATAATTCGATTCTATAAATACTACAGTGCTTACGATATTTATGTCGTTTTACTACCGAACGAAATCGAACAAATCGCGTCGATTAAGTTCGAATGGTTCTATCAAGTTCGGAAATTGAACTCGCGATTTCGGTAATCAAACTCACCAAAAAAGTTAACTTTTCTGTCTTTTGTTACAGAAATTTTTACTTCAAAGAACTAACTGCGAATTTTTCCTACAACGACCCAAGATAAAGACCTCAGCGACCTCTGGTGACCGCTTGTTTGCATTGAAACGTCGCAACCACCCTTAAGTTGTTTTATATATCATTTCGACTTGATCATTTCGACTTAATACTGGAATGATGACGGCCGTCGCAGTTAAAGATATCAACTTAAGCAGTTGATAAAAGAACAACCTGGAAAAATTCAGGTTCCAACGGGATTCGAACAAATGATGTCTGCGGTAATGGTGCAATGCTCTAACCAATTGAGCTAGCTCATCATTTCTTTATTTCATCCGCAGCTTTTGCAGTTCACATATATATGATTATTTCATACATTCACTTTGGTTAGACTTGATACTGTTGTGTGCAAGGAAACATTTGTGTAACGAAACTTTGCATAAGAGTAATGAGTGCAGCTTGGCAGCGTATAACTGTCAGACAATTGCCTCTGGTAGTAATCTTATCGGCTCCATATGTTTTTACTGATATTCCGTACCGTACTTCCTCTATTTAGCCCTGCTTCTAATGTGTTCATGTTATGGCTAAATCTTCAAGCTTCAAAATCCAGTTATCTTGTCATTTTTCAGTTTGCTGAAACAGTATCTATAGTACAGTGCGTGAAATTTAAAGTTGTGTTGACAGTAAGTAGTGTTAACACAGAAGTTCGGTTGGAAAAATGAAATAATTAGCCTTGCTCTATTAAGACCCCCCCCCCTTCTCCTTATAAGACCTAACATTAATAACCCCCCTTCCATGGGGGGTTAGGGATGTAATAGAGGAAATACGGTACTTAGAGAAAGATGGGTTTAGAAAATCTTTCGAGGACTGTAAAATTAAAGAAGCTTGTTGACCTATAACCAGTTGTTACTTATATGGTATCCGATAGAATAACGGGATATATAGAACTTTGCTATTATGAGAACAATATGCCGGTAATTAATCTTGGATTAAGACCAGTTTCGTTTCCTTCTTTGTTCTTCGTGACGAATATTATTGCTATACCAGATCACTTTGGCAACGTGCTTGGCATTTCACTATTGTATCTTCTTGTCGTCCCGTTGTATAACCGCGGACGAACACTAGAGTAGTCAGGCGTTTTATTAAACGAAACGCTTCGTTGTCTTCTTTGTGTTGAAGGACTTTCAACTGCTTTCTCGCTCACGGTATTTGCCTCACTCAGTGAAGAAACCCTCGATTTCACGTGAGAGTAATCGGTTTTGTAATGAGGAACCTTTTTCTCGCTTGCCTTTCGTTTGTAATTGCCTGAACCAGTATCAACTTTTGACTGAGCGTTCCATTTCAACTTGCCGAATCCGATTTTTTTACGTCTTCCTCTACCCCTCTTGGATCCTCCCCTTCCTGTTGCACCCTTAGGGGCACCTGTTCGAGTTTCGCTATTTTTATGTTGGTCTTCTCCCTCGTCGTTGTCATCGTCGTCGTCATCGTCGTCGTCATCGTCGTCGTCTGCGAAGTCATCTTCATACTCATCTTCACTTTCTTCGTCAATCATTCCCATATTTCCTCCATCGCCATCTTCACGTGCGTTGTCTTCTTGCTTTTTGGGTTCTCCATTGGGTTCATCCTTTGATGTGTCATCGTTTACCTTGTCACTGTTAGGCTCCAATACGTTGTTATCAACACCCATCACTTTACCAGTCTCATCATTATTATCGTCCACCAGCAGTGGGTCTTTGTCTCCTCCATCTGACCGATTTATTTCAGTGTGTTTTGCTTTTGTCTCAGTCGCTTTCGCATCACTGGTGGCTCCTTGATTATCTTTTCCTGCTTTATTTTCCTTGTTTTCTTTCTTATCCATCTTCTGTCCGTTTTTGTCTTTTTCTGTGTCAGATTTGTTCACATCTTCATCTTCCTTATCTCCAAAGAGCCAACTTGATATCTTTCTGTGTACAGATTTCTTCTTTACTTTTGTCTCCTCTTGTTTATTTCCAGATTTTTCTTCTGAATTTTCAGCAATTGTCTCGTCTTTTTCTTCATTGGTTTCCTCGTCCTTGCTAACTGGCGTAGTGTCGTCCTCTTCAATTTTGTCTAAAATGCTGCCTTCTGTTTGTTTCTTATTGTATTTATCCTCAATTGCTGTGGAAGCTTTTTCTGTCGCTTTGGAAAGTGATTGTGATAATACCACTTGCGTTAAAGATGTCTGGAGAATTTCCTGAGCGTTGCTTTTGGTAGTTGCCGTAGTATTATTATCGTCAATTATCTCCCCTTTATCATCAAGCCCGGAGCCAGTCTGAGATGATGTCGAGTTCTTTTCAGTCGTTGAATCTTGTCCTACTTTAGAAGCAATTTTTCTGTTGTCTCTGCTATCTTTCCTTGATGCGTTTTTCTCAGAATTTTTTTCATCTTCTTTTGTCTTGCTGCTGTCTTTGCTGTCTTTCCTTGGCACTTTGTTCTCATGTTTATAGTCTTCAGCGATCAAATCTGTTTCTTCTTTCAACAACCAGTATCCACCAGGACCAAGGGAAGACTTTTTCTTCGATCTATCCTGTGTCTTTACCTCAGCCCCCTGTTTCCCGGATGTCGTTTCCACTCCCCTGGTGGGAGTTATCTCATTGACGTTGTCCCCTACTTTGGAGGGACTGGAAGTCACCGGCTGTTGAACAATGGTTGTAGTTAAGTCATCGTCGTCTTCGGGCGGAACAGGCGTTGCTGGCGTCTCGATCAAAACAATCGTTTGCATGTTAGGGGATGGATTCTGAAAAAGAAAACAGAAAAAGCGACATTACGAACACAGGTTGAAGTATTGCATGCGCAAGCATCTCTTCGTGTAAAATTAAAAGAAACTCGGTTTATTTCGTAAACTAGTGACGGTCTATTTACCTTAAGACGGTTGAGTACTGTAAAACTGGTGTATTTTGTGTTGAAGTAAACTCGACTTAAATGATGATGATTTAATTTTATTTATCTGCGTAAATCTCGATCAGGAGCCTTGGTTGTCGCAAAAAAAAAAATGAGATGATGCGTCCCTTATGTAAGCGCTCGCCTGTTTTTATTCCTTTAGTAGAACATATCTTCCGACCCATTGAACCAAAGGAAGTCAAACAATTAATATTGATAACTGGGTACCTGCTCCAGCTGAGAACGTTCTTGTTTCTGTGCGGCGAGATGTCTTGGTTTTAGTCCCTCGAGCTCTTTGCGTAGTTTTATGATTTCTTCATCTTTCTGTTGAGGAGAAAAAACTGTTCTTTGTCTCTATAGAGATGTATAAGTTGTTAGACTCTATAACAACTTATACATTCTCCTCACTGGTTTCGATAAATTTTTTAAACTTTTAAGGGGCAATTGTTTTAACATCGAGACAGTTTATCCTGCTGGTGATAATTCTCTTCACTGATTCTTAAGCTAAAATGTGAGATGTAAGGGAAGCTTTCTTATCTTTCATTGGAAAACCTACCATCTGTTGCTTCTACTTTGTATTCGACTTGAATTCAAAAGCATAAATTTGCATTTGATGTATTACTGAACAGTGAACTTCTTCCAAACGAGCCAGTCAATCTTCGTCTGAAGTAAGGAATTGAAGTACGGTAGAAACCAAGTGCATGTGTCTGTCTGAGAGAGATGCCCATCTTAGAGAGATGGGTGTCTCAGAGATGGAAACGCGTCTTTCTCAGAGAGGCGTCCATCGTAAAGAGGCGTCCATGGCAAAGAGGTGTCCATCTTAGGTTTTTATCTTTGTAAGGTGTGTATCTTAGAGAGGTGTCCATGTTAGAGAGATGTCTGTCTTAGAGACATGGCCATATTAGACAGGTGTCCAATTTAGTCAGGTGTCATTTATCAGAAAGAAGAGGGAATGAGTGTACTCTTTCTTATTACCTGTGCCAGTGTTGTTTTCAATTTCCTGACGTCTTCATCCGACGAATACACTGACATCCGTGATCCCCTTCTTGGCTGTGGAGAACTGGGACCGAGAGACGTTTTTCTCATCCCTGTATCCACCTAAAAGTAAAGGGAAATAATATAAATTTTAGGTATGACCATTCAAATAAAATTTATTGGGGTCCCTCCCTTGGCTTCGGGACGGTAGCGGCTCTTTGGCTCTTTAAAGAGTATTATTAATAATGATCAGTCTCGTTCTCAAAGCTAGCGAGTCTTACGTGAGGGTACAGCTTCCTTGCCTCTCGAAACGGCAATGTATTGGTATCGCTCTCACCGAGTGATCTGCGTGCGCACTAACATTACGTGACTCTAAAGTACGTCATTCCTCTCCCTCCAGGATTACCGACGACTTGGCAGTATTTTCCTATGGTGCTGTTTGTTTAACAAGTAGAATTTGGAATATTTTCCTAAATGTTTGAGGTGGACTTCGTGGAAGGTGGATTTTTTACCTTGCTTCTCACATGCGAGTAATCAACTGCTTCATTAAAGATCCTGAATTTGTTGGCGGTGCGTCGGAAACGCTGCCTTGCCTCTGAATCTTGTGAGCTCTCCAGGTCACTACCGTTTCCGTCACTAATCATGCTGTCCGAATCGTCACAGTTCCAGACATAACTTCCGTCGTCGATTGTCTGAGTCCAGTTGCTTTTGACTGTGCGGTTGTGGCCAAGATTGCTTAACTGCGTGTTTTTCTATGCAGAGAAAAAAGAGAAGAGAAAAAAAAACATTTGGTGTGACGTAATGTTGGTCTTGACGGATATGACATCGCACATTTGCTGGTTCAAACCCTAGCAGAAGCTTCCCAATTTTCCCCACATTCTTCTCTTCAGCCAGTTGTATTAATGAGTATAGGTGTACAGGTGGGAAAACCTATCAAAATTCTGCGACAGGCTTGCAACTCAACCAACAACCAACTTCTAGTTGCTTCCTTTATTACAGAAGTGGGCCTTATGAGACACGAGAAAGTGTGACAGACGTTAGCTCAAACAAACCACCTTCATGCGTAAAGTTAGCTTTTGCGAAAATGATATGTAAAGTAGCGTAACTTGGACAGCACCTAGCTACGGGCTTCTGAAAACCATTTAGCGAAACGTATGGCAAACACAAATTGGAGAAATCCATGTTTTAAGCTTGGAACTAAACAGAGGTATTGTAAAACACACCTCACGAAGTTCATTCTTGAGGTAGATAATTTCTGCATCTTTATCTTGCCCGACACCCCCGATATAAAATTCAGCTTTACTCTCCTCTCCGCCAGTTGCTTTCGGGTGGACCTGGGACCCATAAAAGATCGACCTGAAGCAGGAGTATAATTTCCAACACGGAAAACAAGAACAGCAGGAAATACAACAGGCTGAAGAGCATCCGCAAAACGACCAGAATTGTGCACAGGCCGCACCGCATGCGCACGAGTATTTGTTGTTGTTTGCTGACGCCTCTCCAATTCTTAAGGTTTTAGTTCGTTTTCGTCGGCAGCTGAAGCGAACGATCTGGTGACAAAAAATCAAACAGAAGAACGATTAATAAACCATTCTGGCCATTCCTATGAAAGGAAACATTAATTTTTCTACCTTCAAGATTGCCGCCGGGAATGGAAATGAAAGCCCAGGAAAACCTACTGAAATGCCCCTCAACCAACACATTGCTTGGTTTATCAAATAGAGCGTTAAAGCCATGGGGAGAGGCTGTGGTCGACTTCCTTGCAGCTGACTCAGTGAAATATTTCATAACTTGCAAACCAGTGTTGTCGTATTTTTAAGTGTTGTCGTATTTTTAAGTGTTTTAACAAGTGTTGATTTGGTTAGAAGAACAAATGGCAATTTGGAACACTGTTGACAAAGGTGAAGGTTACTTTCAATCGCAGTCTTTCAAACACATAGAAGCACGTTAAATCTCTAGCTACAGGTTATTTTTCAGAAGGCTAGAAACATGAAACAGTTCGTCCATGTTGCTACAGAATCACCAGAGAAGCGATCAGAAGCTTTATCGCACCAATGTCTGGTTCTTGCAAAATTTTCCTTAAAAAAGGTTGTCTGCGAGTTTACAATCACAATGACGCTACAACAGCGACAACTGATAAGATGCTAGTACCACACTCCACTTCTTTCTGGTGTTTCTTCTTCATTCTACTTCACTGCAGTTACGTAGTAAGTCACGTGACAGACTTTACCGTAACCATACATACTAGACCCACCTTGTTCGTAAATAGAAGCACAAGAATCAGTGTTGTAGCGATTATTATTAGAGCACCAATGACTCCATAATATGCACTGGGGTACATGGTTGTCGTGAAGGCCACAATGGACCCGACCAAGCAAAACAGCACCACAACAAACACACAAGACGCGCAGTGCTGAGTGTCGTTCAAAGAAGGGATGTACACACGTCTTGTTTGCCAGGCAAGAAATCCACCGGTTAGGAGAATCACTACCTTGAAGACTAGAATCACCACCAGCCAGAGGGTCAAGTCGGCGCAGTCGCAGTGCTCGACGACTTCAATCTCTGCACGGAACGTGTCAGCGGTAATCGGCTGAAGAAAGCGAAGGAAATTATGAGCTCTTATTAAGAGATTATTATCATAACCTCTCGCTTTTTTTCTGCTAAGCCAAATGTAAAGTTGTGCGATACATCGCAGCTTACCTGAAAGCACTTGTACTCCGGCTGGGACCTGACTTGTTTGAGTGCTCGGTGCAAGGGATCTCTGGTTTCCCAGCATGCCAAGATTATGACGTCAACGATGAAAAAAAGGACTAGAATTCCAAGCATCCAGAACATCATGATATTCTATTTTTAAAAAAATTACAAATAATATGCTAATGTTGCAAAAGATGTGGGGCCAGTACTGTTAGCTGTCTGTCTAATATGATCGTCCAGGTGATAGTAGTCCTAAAATCCCGGGGGGGGGGACTCCCATATGAAAGTGACGGGGATGCTCGTCGTCTCGCTTAGGGTTGTAAATTGCAGATTTTGGTCTCGCTTAGGGTTTTTGGGAAGGAAAGCCAATATTTTTACCCATTCAGGTATCGCTTAGGGTGTGCGTAAAGAATAATCTATATGAAAAAACCAAACGACGTCAATCTTTAGCGTCAATCTTTAGAGCATTTAAAATCACTGAAGCTCTTATTTGGTTGTCTGTTTTAGCATGGTCTCGTTTAGGGGTCAAATAACACCTGAACCACGCCCAGATTGGTCTCCTTTAGGGGTTTAATTCTAATTTTCCGACGAGCATCCCCGTCACTTTCATATGGGAGTCCCCCCCCCGGGCCTAAAATTAACTGTTGATAGTGCCATGTGCGTTGACCGACGTTTCTTCAACCTACGGAGAAGTTTCAGAGTCAAGCAGTTTTATGACGCTCAGCAGACTATTGGCTGCGGATACTTAGCTGCTTTACTTTTCTTCCGCTCAATGTCACCAAAACCAATCATATTTAGGGACTACTCACGTGCAGACGTACAAAATAAGGAGTCATTTATACTATTATCTTTACTTTTGTATTTATTATCACCAATGCTGTCAACAACTAAGACAACAAAATGGACGAGCTTTCATCTTACCCTACTCCTGACGAATCGGTCTTTTAGTACACTGTAAGCTATCCACAGCTTCGCAGCCAGACCTCCGACTGACAGAGTAAAGCCGATTGCGAATGTCCAGGAACGAGCCTTTGATAATAAAGGACAAAGTGTCAAAGTAACTTAAACGTATAAATTTAAATATGTTCATGTCTGTAAATTTAAAAACTTTCAGAAATTAAAAGGCTTGCCGTGATCTGCAGAAATGGCACTCTTAACGTATGATGTAGGTGGTACTGTACTACCTACACCTACGTGACAACGACGGAAGTACGCATGCGTTATACTCACCCTACAAAGTCTCGTGACTGTCTCTGATGACACGCGTGAGTAATCAAAACCATAAAGAATGACAGTGACGTAATTCAAAATACATCCAATAGTTATCAGTATGCTGATCACTGGACCAGAGTTTTGGACGATTCTGAAAAAAAGGTGGCAGCATTACGTAAAATCTTTTATTCTTAAAATATGTTACCGTCTATGCACGATTGGACGATTTAAAGAAAGGGGCCATCATTACCTAAAATATTTTAATCTCAAAGCCTGTTTTACTGTTTATTCCTGTTAAATTCTCATCTGATAGAAATGATTTCCACACAGTTGACAAAATAGTTAGCCAAACTTTCAGTGGAAAAAGTGAAATACTTGTATAGAGATCTATGATGGCAGGTCCGCAGAGTAGAACCCCAGGAGGCCACTAGGCGAGACAAATTAACCTCGGCCGGTTCTTTAAGCAGTTTTAACTTGATGATCGAAAACGTTTATTACTTTTCATTTTTTACTACATTTTAAGCTCTACCTAGTTTATGCAGGAGGAAGCAACTGCAAATATAACTATACCCTCCAGGGTAACCCAAAGGTTTTATTAGGTTTCCTTAACAGTCGCCTAGATGAGATGAGATGAGATGAGATGAGATGAGATGAGATAAGATGAGATGAGATGAGATGAGATGAGATGAGATGAGATGAGATGAGATGAAATGAGATGAGATACGATGAGATGAGATGAGATGAGATGAGATCATTTATAAAAAGGACTAAATCTTCATATATCTGTATAATTAATTGGTCAAGCCTTAAGGAGCGGTGGAGAGTCTGCACCCATTTATACACCTGGTTGGAGAGGGATAAGGTGAAGTGAAGTTTCCTGTCTTAAGAAAAGACACAGTTGCACAGACACTTCTAGAACTGCTGACTCTCACATTGAAAATGTGCGCGCGCCGCGCCAAGAGCATTCCACCGCACCTACGCGGTCTCGAGACAGTTAACATGATATCTAATGTGTCACTTACTTTTTCTTGAAGTTCAACACCAGTGTCAAAAGACAGAACAGGGCATAGAGTATTCCAAGAGAGGCAAACACAACCAAGACAATAAACAAGGTCCTGTCAATTGTACGGTAAGTGTACGTCTCTGTTGTTTTAGTGTAGGGAGTGCCAGCTGCAATGTTGAGATACAAGGAGGTTATTAAATGAAAGCTGATTTATTCGGCTGGATATAACTACAATGATGGCCAGAGGGCCTCAGCACACTTTCCAAAACATGATAGAAAGGTAGAGTCATTGAAAGTAAGAAGTCCTCCTTCCGTTTTCTAAATCGTAGCACCCCACTTCCTTATCCCCATACCAATGTAGAAGTATTGGGATTTAAATTGCATGGAGAAGAAACAGCATTGTATTGGCTGTTTAAAAAGAAAATTTCCATGACACGACATTGATAATTAAGTATCTTCTAACATCAACTATCGTCCTAACATTTACAGTAGAATGTTACCAGCCGTTGGCAAGTTTTTAGCCTAAAGGCAGGCAATAATTTTAATATATTATATTTTATTTGAAAAAGGGGGTGAAATTGAGAATAAAAGGACTTACCAAACCAGTGTATCTCAGACGATGCAGTTAATTTGTTTGTTTCCACGTCGAATTTACCAGCACTAACAGTCCTGAATTTCCCGTCTATACAATACATGTCAAATAAAAAGCAAACACACAAGGGCCTGATTAATTAACAAGTATTTATAGTTTTAGTGAATGTTCCTTGCATGCAGTGTCTATGATCAACATTAAAAAAATGTTGGAGAGGGTATTAAAAAAACACAAATGCAAAAAACAATACTTCATAAACTTTCTCAGACAATTATGTCTTACCTACAATTACCAGTTGCTTTAAGACAATCGTGTTTTTCCTGTCTCCGTTGGCATAATATCTCACACGCGTCTGTATCAACAATAATAATTATAGCTTTAACAAATGAGGCCAAACAAACGCGAATTAGAAATTATTGACTACTGACTGATAGAAAAACGAAATATTAGGTGGTTTATCCAGCATTGCAGAACACGAAACACAAACAAGGGCGTGACGTCACGTGGCAATTGTTTGGCCTTATTTCGTAAAAGAAACCGCAAAATAGCGGCTTCCTGCTTGCATAACCTGAACACTCGAGAGGGCACTCGAGAGAGTTTGGAAGACATTTGTGATGACTGGAGAGACCTAAAGTATTTTCCACTGATCTCTTAACTGATATGTCGTCTTACTTACTCCTATGTTTGGTGTTGGAAAGTCCAGTTTCTTCGCCTGTCTCTTGAACACGGCTGTTGCATTTGTGTCTCCATACGTCAAATTTTCCAAGCTTTTTCCTTGTTTAAGGAGTTCATCTCTCGACTGATCCAGCACCAGTGCTATCGACCAAACTGCGTCATAAACATTCAAGAAAATGCTGCTCCTATTCGATGTGTCACTGCCGTTGTCCACTTTAGCTCGGTAGTCGCTAACAATTTGAGTCCCATTCTGTTAGGAAAAAATTAATGATAAGCTACCAAAATCTGCAAGGACTTCCATTAGTGACGAAACTTTAAAAAATTCTCTACAATCATCCTTAGATATTTGGAGGAAGTGCTCGCATTTTTTAAAATGAATTTATAATAGTACATATTTTTTCTGTAGTTATTTTGAGAGATATGACTTCAGCTCAACGAAATTCCAAGTGCCTGTGCAGCTTTTTTATTTGTGCAATAATTGTATTTTCCTCGTTGGTGAAAGTGTTATCGATGGTGTCATAATAACCCTTTGGCCTCAATTCCTTGATTCGCTCTGAAGAAGGGCTAACGCTCGAAACGTCAGCTTTCAATCTCTTTGCATTGGCCAATTTACCTATCAACTCAGTTGATAAATCCAAAGTGTTGTTTCATTACCCCACCGAGGCAGCACCTCAGTTTCTTTAGAAACTACCCCCCCCCCTTACTTGGCTTTTTTTGGACTTCCTTATCTTTGGGGTGGGGGAGGTGGTGGCGGACAAGATTATCTACTGTTTCAATTACTTCAAGGGCATTAAAGCTATGACAGTGAGACGCGGAGGTTACATAGAACGTCCACAACTGTTTCCTTTTGAATCCACAAAGTGAGATGATGACGTCACATGACGAAGAAATATTACGTCGTGGCTTCCGAACAGCCGCCATTTTGGATCCATCTTTCAAGCTAGCGGCTTGAAAAGCGTACTGTGCCATTACGCTACGCATACAACGTTGCTACTTCGTGCGCGAAATTGATGTTTAGAAGTAGACTGACCAGGAGCGACGTACTTATGTAGGGGTTTCCATAATGGCTCGCACAGATTTACCCATTTCATTTCCCACTTACCTTATTAGCGTCATCGTAAAAGCGTTTTCCAGGAAAGATCACTTTGGTGTGATAGAAGGAAAAGTGGTTCTGTATCTGACATTTCATTTCCAAATCAGAACACGCACTCTCTTCATTTTTTCCTGGTATCCACCAACCGTTATTTTGGCTGTTTATCAACATCCAGACATAGTGGGGACCATACATCTTCTGGCGGTAAGCCTGAAAAGTGGTAAAGTCAAATGAAACCTGTTTAGACCTGTCACTTTCAAAG
This sequence comes from Siderastrea radians, assembly GCA_964017195.1. NCBI lineage: Eukaryota > Metazoa > Cnidaria > Anthozoa > Scleractinia > Rhizangiidae > Siderastrea > Siderastrea radians. The sequence goes on from OZ024896.1 coordinate 42,516,991, forward strand.
GAATACAAGTTCAAAAGTAAATCAGAATTCCATTTTATGAAAACTGTGAAGGAAACAACTCCAGAGAAAAGTACTGCTCACCAAACCTTGAGAAAAGAAACCTTGTTCGTGAACAAAATGTTGCAAAGCTATTTACATGCTAGAAAAAAAGAGAGAAAAAACTGAACACGGGTTGTCACTTACCTCACAAATCATTTTCCTTGCCACGGCGTCAAGAGAAAACAGTCCAAGAATTACGTGAATCCCTTTGTCCTGTTAAAATGCATGAAAGCGTTTTGTTGTTTATCTGATCTTAAATATAGTTTGGCGCTTGACAAATTTACCTAGCATGTCACAGAGTGTCCACAGAAACATTTGTAACTGACAGCTACCTAATGGAGGGTCCCCCATTAACTGATGACGTAATTGTCAGAAATGACAATATTTTGTTGTTGTCTTTCTTTTTCTTCCGTAAGGATCAGTCTTAACGTATACTGTTTTTACTTCTGGATGATGTTGCTTACTTATGTATTGCTGGCTATGTCAAACTCCCGTTATCTCGAACAGTTTTTGGTTTCCCGTCCCTTGTGTGCTAGCGGGATTCAACTTTACCTTCACTGTCCTGATGGCTCGTGTAGGATCATTCGCTTGCAGTCGCACTTCTGCCAGGACCTTGATCTTGTTTTGTTTTAATCTATTTGCTAGTTGATTGGAAAGCTGAAGAATAAAAACAATCAATCCCTTTAATTTGAGTTAAGAGATCGAGGATTATATGATCTTTGTAATGGTGACTCACGGTTCACTGCATCATTACACGTGGATTGCATCTGAAACGACCTTGAAGTATAAGGTCACAAAATGTTTGATGTCGTTTGATCCGCCATAATGAACAAGGGTCTACTTATCCAGAGTGTTGAAGGGGAAAGGTGGGTTATCGCAAACTTGGGGCGGCTTGTCATTGATCAAAAAATATAAAGGAATTATTATTGAATACCAGTAACTATGTAAAGGGTGAATCTCTTGCCTCTATCTTCCTTAAGATGAACTAAAAAAAGTAAAGAGCTATTGCGTAGAATCTTGGTAGCGCGACGAATTGTAGAAGCTATAATGCGTATATATAGAAGTTGTTTGACTAGTTCTTTTATTTTGCATTTACCTTAAAATATTGCACGTTGTCTCCGTAGATGATCCCTACTTCATCCCAACCGTACTCCTTGATGAATTCTATTCTTGGTGCATCTAGTGAGGCCAAAGATGTTGTGGTCCGAAAAAAGTTCGGATACAAGTCTCTTCTGCTTGCGAGCTCCAAATCACTAGTGCCGTAAGAGAACTACAGGTAATAGAAAAAAAGCCTTTTTTAAATTATGGCTTACTTTTGCGCTTGATCATGTGGCCAGTCTTAACTGTCTCATTTTCCCTCACGAAAAACGCCCAAGATTCAGCGTTCCCGCGCATAGACTCAAGGCGTATACGCCTGTTTCAGTAAGTAGACCGTCCATGAGTGAAAAGAGGGAATGTTCGTTGTCCATTTAGGTAACAGAGAAATATGTCGCATAAGACCCGGAGAAAGTATAATAGAGAGTTTGTTTGAGGGGGCTTCACTGTTTTGCAGCCCCCCCTCTTGTAATTGCGCTCAAGTAAAAAGGTTGTGTTTGCATGCGAGTCTTAGTCTATTTTATGTAATTTAACTTGTTAATGTTAATTCGGTCTCAACTGCAAGAGAGTTCAATAAACTATTTATTTATTCATTTATTTATTTATTTATTTATTTATTCATTGATTTATTTAAAAACGTATTTTCACATTAATAGCTGATCACCAAGAGGTTCATTTCGGAGTTGCACCGCCGATAGTTGAAGCTCTAATCAAGAGCCCATTACCCAGAGCCACCCGTATTTTTAGAAGTTGAGTTATTTTTAGATGAGCTTCTCCCTTGACTTTTTTGTTTTCGGAGTCCTGTCATTCATCCTTGAAAAACTTCAGATGATCTTCGATTTTTTTCTTGAGCCTTCTAGTCATGTTCGGAAATTTTCTCGTCATTTAAAAATAACTTACAACCCAGCTTAAGTAAAGCCGTTTCACAGACGCATTATATTATGGAAGTTGCACACTCCGGGTCATGGACTCCCGCATGATTTTTATACGCACCTGCAGGAGACTGACTTCAGGAATTCCAGCGTACGCAGCCACTGACTTGGCTAACGAATTTAGCCCAGGCCCCAGTAACATGATCTTCCTTGGACCCGTGGTCAGAAATTCATGGAGAACTTTCTGTCCAAATCCATAGCTTCCCTTTGTGGTAATAAATATGTTAGTAATATTTTTGGGTTGCTTCAGAGAAGCCAACGGTTCCTCCCTGAAAGTTGTCTGTCTTGTTTTGTTCTGTTTTGGGTTTGTTTATTTGTTTGGATGTTGTCCTTTTCTATGGGTTAGGAGCATAATTTAGGAAGGCGTTTATTTTTGCTTATAAAGCGGCGATAAACCCCACATAGCAAGAAATATATAGGCAAGATACTTCTGTTGATTTTCAAACGTAATTGAAGCTTTGGCTCCCTTCCATTTCCAAATAGGCCTGTTTTCAGTTCCAAATTTGTAGTAACCCTTTATAAGTAGCATTGTCAAGGGTTAAATAATAGCATGAAAAGTTTTTTCCTTAATGTCAAGGAGCCAAAACGCTTGGTTTTTAATAGTCAAAAGAATTGCGGACATATAACAAACAGTAACTGTAGCAAAGTTAAAATATGGAAAATAATTTAAAAAGCCATAAGCTACTAATATATCAAGAGCCAACACGAAAGGAATCAATGGACGTCAAGTAAAGCAGTTATTCACTTACTCGGGTTGAATTGACCACCAACTGAAGCCTGTATCCTGGTAATATATTACTGTTATTGTTGATTTCTTCTATTGCCTGTTCCGCCATTGGCAGACTGCCGTAACCGTCTTTTGTTTCGAGATCAAAAAACGCTCCGATGTACAGCGTGATGCTTGCGTTTGTGAAATTTGTCGCAGCTTTACTGAGATTTACGCACAGAATAGCAAAGAAAATCGCGTGAAAAAGGTGCTCCATTGTTTATCCTGCAAGAGATAAATACAGATTTATAACCTCAACATTTAGATTCCAATGTATTCCTAAGTGGAATAAGATGCCAAATCCCAATTTTAATATTTAAAAAAAATTCATGTTTCACGAAAAAACATTTGAATGTTCAATTTTTTTTTTTATCTGCTGATAGGCAGCACAGGATAAGAAACTATCTGCGTATCACTTTTTCCTGCTTCAGATCTTTGGAGACCTGACTGAATTAAAATTCACATTACATGGATATTCAACTGACAGCATGTTCTTTGAAGAAAAAGATTCTGTTGATTATTATGTAACTCAATTTGACTGCAGTTAACTTGTGAATCCTGGTAAAAAATACAACTTACGGGAGCTCCTCGCCGTGATAATGTTTAGTTTCAGTATGTAGCTTGTTTTAGAGAAAAAAACTTAATGTTAGACTTGCCTTGGCACGGAAAGAGTATCAGTTCTTGCGTGTAACGAGGGACGTGGGATAAAGCTGAGAAAATCAGCCGAAGAACATTTAATCGTTTAAGAGTTGCACGGCTTAATTTAGTTTCGTTCACCTTCATTGTGTAATTGTGTATGCTAATTATAAGAAAGACTGTAACAAATAAAGCGTGATAAAAAATAAGACAAGGGCTTATTGTCTCCACAAATATATTGATATTTTCTGTTCAGAAGTGTAAATTTGAAACTTTCGAGCTGTTTACTTTAGCGCGCACTTTATGGATTTATTCTGTATTACATATATAGACACCCTTCTCGCTCCCTGAAACCTAAGATAAGTATATTTTTGTCTGTAAAGAAAATGCTAACGTGTGACAATGCAAGTGAAAGCTACTGAGTAGTATTAACTGTGGTTCTCTCGTTAAGTTGTCAGTCGGATGTAGATCTAACTTTTGAGTCTGTTAATAAAACCTTTAAGTGACCACTCAAGTGAAAGCCACTGAAGAATTCTTTCTTTACTGCTGTTTATTTTTCTTCAATATTGGTCTTAGGATTTCCCCTTCGATAGTTTATGAACTGAATGAATGAATGATGAATTAACTTTATTTATACACGGTAATAATTTCAACATGTAATTGGTTTTGATATTAGCCGTGTTCCTGTTTAATCTAATATACAAAAGTAAATTGCTTATAAATAATTACTTTATTACAGTGACTTAAACTTTTTATTACCAGTACCAGTTTTTGGATATTTTATTATATTTACTATTACAAAAAAATCTAATCTAATCTATCAGGGTGGTCCCTCCTAAAAAACAAGGAGGGACCACCTAAAAAACTAGAGTGCTCGTCGTGGGAACTAGCCAATTGTAACTGACAGACGGCTGACGACGTTGAATACACTCATTCTTGAGAGCTCTAGTGTTCGTTAAGGTAACTAAATCTGTTGCCTATCTACAAATGATGTTTAGTCTACGTACGTTTGCTGGGAAAATGACAGCGCCTATGGAAAGTGCCGCTTGTTAGCTTTTCATTTCACTGTAGGATTTCATCCACAGAATCAAAGGCTAGAACCACCTTGTACGGCATAATGAACAGCATCACAGGAAAGTACTGGTGAGCTGTTATTTGATTGGTTAAATTTTAGGATTTCATCCACAAACTCAAAAGTTACAGTCATCTTGGACAGCATAAATAACAAACATCTTTCAGTTTAAATCGGTTTAAAATCTTAGTTTATGTGCTTTCTTTCTTGCTTGCTTTCTTGTTTGTTTTGCTAGATCCTAAGCAATGCCCGAAGGTTGCTCCTTGTGAGGGCCACAAAATAGCGATACGTACCTCCCTGAAGGCCTCTGTACGCAGGGTCAATATATATTTGTGTCCTCAGGTCTCGGCCGTAAACAAAACGAAACAACCTCCAGCTAAGATACATTGGAATTTGTGTTAAAATAACAATATTTTCGTTACGGCAAAAGTTGTTCATTCGCAAAGGATAAACCCAAAAAGTAACATCGTTTTCTTTTGATAGGTCAAATGACCTTGACTTAGTGCCCGTACATTTCTGTGCACAGTCATGTTTAATTGGGTCACAGTTTTCTTGTTTGGAAAAAAGCAAAACAATGTAACTGAGATGGTTCAGTTTCGTGGCGTGGAAGGGTACAAAGGAGCTCGTGTCAAATTGATAAGGTTATACACGTACCTCTGTATCGTGCGATACTGTTTGGATACGGAATCGTAAACTCCAAGAGTGTACTTATTATCTGGTTAAGTACTTTGGTATTTAACACTTCATAGTTACCTTCTGAAAACTTTTTCGTGGGTTAACACGTTACGCCTCTTGTCGGCTCATCTTGGATTTACATAATTAACCGTCTTTTGACGCAGTTTGGCGACACTAAATCAAACATTTCAAGAAATGTTTGTCAGTGTCATTTTTTTCTATTATTATTCCAGAAATGTCATTTTGCCCGGACACAAAGCTATCTTAATTGTTCCTGTGCAGTTAATATCACAAAAGCTCTTTAAGCGTATTTACGGTGGAGCTGGGATTAACCAAGCTTAAATGGTTTTACTAAGGTTCTCAAAAACGTCAAACATTCTTATACAAAGCATGTTTGACAGATATTTAAGTGGAAGTCATTCCCTCCTTAAAAGAAGATATTTCTTGAGTGCACCGTAAAACTTTAGTATCGCATTCTTTCGCTAAGCCAAGTTACCAACTTTGTATTTTAAAGTTTCTCTTTTTTTTTCGTGTCGTGACATCATTTACTTTCACCAGAAAATTGTGATCCATCGGTTGTCACGTAATCTTATACAACTCTAATTTGAATAAATCCATCAAAGTTTTCTGAATACAAAACTTGTTTACTTTTCCCTTTTCAATAAACTTCTTAAGTCTGATATTCGAAGTCCGGAGGGTAGATTTTGGGTCATTTGGTTCATTAACAGCCCCTCGTTGCGGCCTCCCACAAAAATGAATTTTAATCCTTCTTTTCCGCTTTGTTTTCTGTATTACTTAGTTGAAATTAATATCTTTTGTCATTCAACGAACCTGTATCCTTAAGCATTCCTAAGACAAGAGCTTTTGTAGCCCGTGTTACAACTGAAGCTCTACGTAGACTGAATTTTAATGACCGAAAAAGGAGTTTTTTTCGAATAAACGAGTATACTGGCAGTAAACGAGTAAACGAGTATATCGACGCACGTCGATTGGATAAGACGGCTAAAGTTGTCCTTAAAGACTTTGAAACTTTACGTGCCCTCAGGCATTCAGGCGTTCGAAAACAGACCGATTTTTTTTTCGTTCTCTGGGATCTGACCACTTGTTATTGCAATTATCAAATTGACGTCATTCTTGCGCCATTGCCGCTGTATATAGCCATCATATAAACACTGTCAAAACATTAAGGTATCGGAATCTACCGAGTGGAACACCGCAGGGACATTCGGTATCATTTGAAATCATTTACTCTCATTCACTTGCCCACAGAGTTCCCAAGTTAATGAATTTTATCACAATTACCACTTTTAATCATATGATAGTGATTAACGAGTAACACCGCAAGAAAGTACTTCTCTTTTATTTGAATGACAGGATTTCGTCTGCTGATTTAAAATTAGTAGTGCCTTGTGTAACGTGACAATCAGCACCACAAGAAAGTATCGTTCAGTAGCTTTTGAGTTGAATGGTTACCCATCCTCATACTGAAAAATACCTTGTATAGCACAAGAAACAATGACATAGGAAACTACTGATAAATAATAAATAAAATACTGTTAATATACTAATAAATAAATACTGTTCAACAGCAAATAAAATATAAAGTTGGAACGTCAAAACTGACGATGGTAGTCATAAAATGACTGGGTCTCGAGTCGAGTTCTGGAATTGAAAGTATTGAGAACAGAAACGGTGTATTTTTTGAAATCGCCAATAAAAAGATAACACTAAGTTGAGTTACTGACCATGGTTTTAGCTTCTAAAGTGCATCCGATCCCACTGAAATTCCTCTCCAAAGAGGGCCAAAATTCAACACTGTGCGCTGCCATTTTGAATCGTTACACGTCACGGACGATTCAAAATAGTGGCGCACAGGTCTTGAATTTTGGCCCTCTTTGGAGAGGAATTTACCAGTTTTCATTCCCTCTATAGATTAGTATGTCACAAAAGACATTTCCCGACAGACATAACTCGAAATTTCCAGACTAATTAATATGACTGCAAATAACTCAAAATAATCAGAGAGGCGTGCTTATATATTTTATTTTTTAGTTGGTTGTCATAACAACAAGTGTATCTAGATGTATCTTTCATGCGCAATCAGACGGGTAAACATTTCTTTTTATTGTCATATGTGTTGCACTCTTGCTAGCCTGCGAACGCAGACGTATTTCCGGCTTTCATTCGCAGGCTACACTCATGCTTGCTTTCCTTGATTTTACCGGGAGCAAATGTTTGTGCTTGCGTCACTAAAAACAGGTTTAAAGACGCAAGATCAAACTAGAGAACGTGTGAGTCAAAGTTCAAGATAAGACAAGGGTGGTGAAACAGCAGGAAAGTCAGGGAGATTGCATGGGAGTTTGACCAAACTAGTAAGAGAGACGAACTATCGTCAGCTGTAATAACTTTTTTTTTGAGCAGGTTCAAATTAAGGGCGAGCTCATGAGAATAATAACTACAGATTTATAGAACCTTAAAATGATCAAAAATTATTTGAAATTATTTGAAATTATTTGTACACATGATCATGAACAGATGCAAAACACCAACTGAAGTCTTAAGGTCATGTTCAAAACTGACAGTTAAAGTGCTCTTTTTGTGGCGGGGCCAAGAGTTCCACAACAACGTAACAGGGCAGCGACAGCAAAAGATCGCCCCCATAGTCATTTTGAGATTAAACTTCGGTTTCACAAGCCACCTTTTGTCGGATCAGTGAATGTAGTGGTCTTATAGGTTAATAAAATTTAAATAGATGAGTAATGTACGATGGTGCTTGGGCAACAGGAGCGCGTGATGGCAATAAAGGAAAGCGAGAGTTTGCTTGACTACAGATCGTGACCACGTATATATGTTATAGTTCAATTTTATCCTTGGTTCAATTTTTATTTTCATTTGTTCTTTTTTTATGTTAATTTATGATAGCGAATATAAAACAAAAGAAAATAAAAATTGAACCAAGGATAAAATTGAACTACAACACATACACTGTTGCAAATGCCATCGTGCACGCATTACGTGCCTATCTTTCTATAGCTCGAGAAAATCGTGGGAAGCATAAAGCATCGTTCACGGCACTTCCGCTGCTTGGGTGTGAGAAAAAGAGACAACTGCTCTTATTTGGCCTGTGATTTTAGCTGGGCAGTATTTTTCTTGACTTCAGTTAGGGAAAAAACTGGCCCACAATAGGCTGTATTGGGTCGCTAATACATTTAGTGCGTGGCTGTTGTCTTCGCCTTCGATCATTTCCCTCCCTTCTCAAAACTATAGTTTCGTATTCTCTCTCCCTTTCTATCTTCCTCTCTTCCCTTCCCTCCCTTCCGCCGTTTTATTTTGCTATTATTATCCGCGTTTAATTGTTTTATGTTCATCACCCACGTAGATGTCATTTCTGTACTTAAAGGTGGATACAAAAAATCAAAATATGTCTTTAAACTTCGAAATTTTCGTTCCCTTTAATAAAACTGCACATACAAGTTTACTGTGGTCTTTTGTATGCAAAAGGTAGGGCAAATAATTGATTTTGTGTCCAGACAACCATCTGTGCCGGCCGTTTATCTTTTTTTATGAACAGTGCTTGCATTGATAGAGCTTTTAAGCTACTCACTGTTGTTCAGTCAATTGGCTTCAATTCCTGCTGTAAGACTGTGATTTTAATGACGAAAATGCGATTGTTCACCTCAGAATTGAAGCATCGTGACAAAACGTTTTGAAAAACCATATCCACTTGCTTTTCAAATCGGTTGAGGTTGACGCTTATTTGTCGTACTTGGCGTAATTCTCTCTTGGTTCAAACTGTACTTCAACCATTTCAGTTACACCCAATCCGACCAGCTTTCTTTGCTGTCACGATCAACGTATTCCTTGTCGTTTACGGCTGATCGCCAGACCACAAATGTAAAACCGCAAGTTATTGTTCCAAAAACGAGGAAAACAAATCCAAACGCCATTAACACAACAGCAGTTTCATCCGTTACGTTCCAGCAGAAATAAGATCGATATGTTTTACCATAACATGTGAAACCATAAGTTAGATAAATGGCTGACGGAGCGATGAATAGAAAAACGCTCAAAACTAAACCACACAATCCAAGGTCGACCATTTTAAAACAAACAAACAGCTTGTACGTGCGTCGTACGTTGATGTTTTCAAGTGCTCAACACTTTGCATCAGTTACGAAGAGATTAAATCGTTTCCATATTCAGAGGAATATCTTTGACATCACACCCATTCATGTCCTAATGAGTGGTCAACACACTCCATCAAGATATTATTGTGCAAATGTTCCTGTAAATTGAAATGCTAAATTAGTACTTTGCATCAAAAGGAGAACCTATATTTGAAGCTGCATCTGTTTACTATCTCTCTTTTTATAATTATCAATTTATACGTCTGAGAAATCTCCAAGAGGAATAAACCTTCGGGCATAGCTAACTGATTTTGTATGGTTCTGTTAAAGATCCATTTTAGAACTTTCCTTTTCAACAGAAAGGATATTAAGTAATCCTTTGCATTGTTTTTAAAATAGAAATCAAAAAGCAACATAAAGAAAAGTTAAGCTTTGTCTGTTAACAAGACAATAGAAACTGTAACTAGACAGCTGTGTTTGTCAAGTACGACGATATCAACACGTTTACCATTCGAGCGGAAAAAAAACGTCTTTTTGAAAAATGTCTTGTCAAAAAAAGATATAAGATTTAAAACTAGTTCCGACAGTGCATCAAATTTCAAGAGCATGAAAAGCCGCGATTACAAACTGTCGCCTTCTCTAGTGAATATAGCTTATCCATAACATCCGCCAGGCTAACTAGTTGCCATGGAAACTTAAAGGCTGTGGGCGATCTAAGAAAGTTCTTTTTGTGTGGCAAGCACGTACTACGGTTATTAAAACCATGAATGTGCGCGTGTACTCCTTAATATGTTTGTTGTTGCTTGGCAAAAACTAATCATAGGAAATTGTGTGCTATAAATAAAAAGAGAACAACATTCTTGGCTTGATTGAAATTCAAATATATTCACATTTTCCGTTTGGAAAAATGAGTAAGACGGCGTAAAAATCGTAAACCTGAACTGGCAGGTTTTTTTGTTGTTGTTGTTTTGGTACACTAAAAATTGATAATTTCACAAATTTGACAATTTAAATGGCATTTAACGTTTTAGGTAGTTTTGCAAGAACATGCAAATCATGGGAAAATACTAATCATGGGAAGATAATGAGTTGTTACACATTGGGAAATTATCCACAGGGTCAACAGCATAATAAACATTACCACAGAAAAGTATCGCTCAAAAGTTTTCATTTAAATGGTAACACCTGAGGATTTTACTCCCAAACTAAGTAATGGTTTGATCTTACTAGCAAGAAAATTTTAGAATGGTTAATACATTTAAATATATCTTTTTATTGTATAATTTTCTTTTCACACTCGCGATTACACAAACAATTGATGGAAAAAAGGTGAGAAAACACGAAAGCAAGATCACTTGATCGAAACTTTCAGCTCTCATTTTGATCACACTGTGCTGAAATAATTTGAGATTGTATATAGTTTTTATGCGTAAACATGCCTTGGTACGCCTTATGTAAAATTGTTTAGCGCGATCGAAATAAAATGACAATAATAATAATAATAATAATAATAATAATAATAATAATAATAATAATAATAATAATAACGCAATTAGAACTTAAAGTTGTGCCGACTGTTATAATGCGGTCATTGAAAGTAAACTGGTACAGCTGAAGAGAAATGGAAAGACGGTATTATTATTTGACACTCTTTCTTATCTCTCGACAGCGAATATTACAATATGTTAATGCACGCGGTACGTGTTTGTTTATGAAATGGATAAGATCAAAGTTCACTTTTAATAACGTTGTGGCATGTTATTGAATTTTTTGTTAGTTAAGTTCTCGGATGATGAATGCATTACCATGAATTTGATTTCAAAGGCAATTTTCGAGATACTTTTGCCTCTAAAACATCATGTAAACGTGACGAAATACATTTGCGGAGGGATTGTAGGTAGTAAGACTCGTTTTGAAACCGAGGCAAACTAACTTGACTCGAAAGTGGCCCATTTAAACAGTACATTTAAACAATACTGCTGTGGAAATTTTTATTGAATTTACGCCCTGGAGGAGGAGGTATCTAACGACAAAAAAACAACAGGAAAAACTGTTGCAAAACGACAGGAAATTTATGTATTTATGCATTCCTGATGAATTTAACCGTGTTTAAACAAAATTGAATAAATTGAACTGAATTGAATATCGAAAAACGGGAGCAAAACGAAGGGAAACAGATAGAATGTTATACGACAGTTTGCTTAAAGAAAAGGAAAGTATATAATGTTAGTTAAACTACAAAAAACGATAGAAAAACGGTAGAAAAATAAAAGGAAAATATAGAATACTAAACGATTGAAAACGATAAAAAACGAGAGGGAAATTTTAGAGACACAGTTTATTTTCCGTACGTCAAGTTTCTAAGAACCCTGGGAGGCACTCGAGGGAAGTTTGGGTGGGAGTGTGCCGCCGAGGCCTTCAAATCTTGACCCTGTTTAAGACAAAATCCGTTCATATTGCTACCCTGTTTGAGACAAAAGACCTTTTCTCGTGACCAGAAAGAAATTATTTCGGAGAGTATTTTTTAAATAAATGACATCACGAAATACGATTTTTTAAAAAAACATTGTTGGTACCATACCAGCAGACCGCGCACTGCCAACGTTCACACCTTGTTCAAGGCTTCAGGTCCAGAGTGACACCCTGTTCATGACGGTAAATGGTGAAATTGAATACCCTATTTAAGACGCAAGACCCGGAAAACCAAACCCTGTTAAGCGGCGCATTCCCGTTTAGGCCAAATAAGGGAGTGCCCCCCGGGGGGGGGGGGGCTAAGAACGAGCTTGTGTGACGAATACGCGTGGACTGAAGGGTTCTTCAGACTCGCGGGTCAGGCCTGCTTACACTTCAAAATTCTGAGTGGGGAGAACAACTGCTGATAGAGCCAAGCAGATTCGAAGATTTGTAATACACCATGGGGAATGTCTACAATGCTCCATATAACGTACACCTTTATTGTTATAAGAGACTCTCGTCAGCCTCTAAATTATTCAAATAAATCTCGTAGATTAATCTGTCATACTTGTTTCAAGGTTGTGACTAGAATAGATACGCCAGAATCAGGTGAGACACCTTATGAAGTGAACATGATGTAGTATTTCTCATCGTTTGGAGCCCGACTAACCTGAGAACAATACTCGAATTATTAGGCAGAGAACTGAGAGAACAGAGCTCTAGTTAGGCAAAGAGTACCATTTGGGGTTTAGCACTGATCGTCCGCGGTTAGGGTTAAGCAGTGATTGGAATAGTTAGCTTTTTGTTATTGTTATGGCAACGGTCTACCTAAATATGTTAACAATTAGGGTTTCGGCATTTAGCTCTTGCTGGTGCAGTGAATATAGACATCGGTTATGAAACGATTTCGTATACTACGCTGATTTTTGTCATTCTTTTTCTTCAAACTGCGAAATAAGATTTACTTCACGTAATTTTAAGTGAAAGAGATAACCTTGGTCTGAGCTACACATTCTAGTCGCAACCCTTGTTTAAATCATTTATTCCCATGGTTTTTTTGTTACAATAACGCCGTAATAATGAAGAGAAAAAACGCAATTAAACACCATGACGACCGAAGAGGAACACACAAAAATGTCAAAATTGCCCGAAATTGCCTCACATTCACGTTCAAATACATTGTCATGCAAATGAGAAAAGTAACTGTGAAAAGGGCTATTATTCAAATTTAGTCGTTGAATCTGTTCTGCAAGGTTTCTTACAGGTCTTCTGTGTCTTGTTTCGAAAATTGTAGAGCATACACAGCGTTTTTTATGCGCTCCGACTCCGAATTCATGGACGGGTTATCGTGGAGTAAAGGAATCCTCAAAGGTAGGCTTTGATACTCATATCAGACCGTCATCACAAACAAGAATGCAGTCAACTTCAGTAATTTTTGTACCGTGTACTCGCATGCTTTTCGTACACGAAGATAAGACCATATACTGTGTAAATTGAAGACCAACAACTTAAGAAAAAATTACAAAGGTTATTTTCATGGAGGATTTTTAGCGTGCAACCTCAATGTTTGCCAAGGCAATTTCACAAGTTGCTAACACCATTCCTCACCATCAATTCTTACCAGGAATACACGAAAACTCAACTGATTGTTTTGGTTTTATCAAGCTTTCATGTACCGCAAGTTGTATTCTAGCAGGTAGCGCGACAAATTTTACATCTATACACTTAATGTGGGCCTTCATACCCCCAAGCAAGGCTGCTTCACACTTTTCATATGTCCTCAAAAGAAAAAATGGCTTCTGGCGAATTGTTGTGGGAAAATGGCCAAAAGGTGGGCTGACATACATGCGATGTGTTACTACAATCACACACAGGAGAGTTTGTAAAATACTTCCAGTCACCACATGCTCCATCCAGTGATAAACACCGAAAGTGAGTGTGAGTCGTTTGACTGCCTGCATGTTTGGCATTTTGTTCACCTCCGGAACAAGAAAATGACCATCAAATTGAAATGTGACAGTTGTTGCTGTATTGGGCTCGTTTACTTAGCTAAAGCCATGAAATGATGTTAAAATTTTAATAGCGTAAAAAAAAACTTTCTTCCGTATATCAGTTTTTTGTTATCCCCTACTGATCTGAGATTAAACGAAACGGAGCTACGATCGGCAGAAGGTATATAATTATATCCTATAAGATACCAAACAATTGTGTTGGCAGGTGAGTGCCTTTCCGATTTTGTTTGTTTGGAAGTTAAACTGAATTTTGTCACTCTGAATTTTTTTATTAATGAAATCCGTTAGAATTAAACTGTACAAAGAACAAATTAATACTACTCATGCCTAACATTCTCAATTTTCTTTCGAAAATCATTCCATTTATATCCCCTTGTTGGCATCCTTTCGTCTTGGCACCTTTTCAATTACCAGCATAACCCATATCCTAACAGAACATTCTTTCCATAAATTTGTTGCAACTTTTTATTTACGTTGCTGTGACAGTGTAAATTGACACGTCAAAATAGTGAGAATTACATCTTTTTGTAGAAATTTGTTTTTGTCCACAATCTAAGTTAGTGCGTAGAAATAGTCTGACTGATCAGATTTTAAGCTCAACAGTCCGTTTTGACAATAAAGATTACTACTTTTGTTTAAAGAATAGAAACAGCAACGCTTCGAAGATATAATTTTTTGTGTTTGTTTAAAGAAAAACATCTGTATTCATACTTTAGCATTTAAAATTGATTTTTGACATTGCTTCGTTGCTGATAGCACTTATACCTTGGCAATGCTTAAATTACGGTTTCTGAAATCAACACTTCTTAAATTCACGAATTGAGCAGAAAACTGTTCCAGAATATAGGAAATTAACGCAAAAAAAGGAAAATTTCAAGTTGAAGGAAATTAACGCGAATGTAGTGATTTTTACTTTGTCGAGTAAAAATACGTTCCTCATCCCGAGGCTGATACTGAGAAGGACATTTCTGAGAGCGAGAACTAACTTGAAGCATTTTTAATCAACGATCCCTCCTACCACCCTAAAAGACTGGAATGGAACTAAAAGACAACGAATCGAAGTCTGTACCAATCAGAATGGGATTCAGAATTAAACGCTCCACTTTTATTAAAGTCGTAGGAATTAACGCCACCTAAATAAAAGGGAATGTTTGTGGAATTCGTGTTCATTCATGGAGCTGGGATCGCAAGTCTCGCAAGAGATCTCATTTTCGCATCCATCCATTATTGTCATAAAATGATTTCGTTGGCCATTCGATTCTTTGTCTGTCACTTAAGTCCGAGAACAGTCATTCACCACTTTAACGCAGGTTCTTACTAAGATAACGTAAGAGACTCGTGCACTAAGAGACGCTTGTTACATGACTTTGAAATTCGCTTTTATCGCTTGTCTGTACATGCCGTTTTGTGTCGTCGTTTTTGATTCATGTTTGATCATCATCTTTCCATTATTATTATTACTATTATTATTATTATTATTATTACTATTATTATTTATTGTGGTTCAACAGGAGCCCATTTTATTATTAATTTTCTTTTTTTTTTTCTTTTGCAGGCTTCAGAAGCATACATTACTGGCCTTTTTTTATTTGCATTAGAATTCTAGTCCTACCCAGCCTCACGCACCAATGCGACTCAATTCCTTTCTTCAGGGAAATAGGCTTTGCTTTGGAAGATCACGTGATAGACACAAGTTTCTTGTATCCTGACGATTGCTTATGGCGTTGTAAAGCAAATGCAAATTGTTTCTCTATCAATGTTAAAAAGGTAACAAAAAGTATAGAAAGAAAGAAAAAACTGAGTTTGTAAATAAATGCTTCTGACATGTACTGAATTTCTCTCAATTTTAGTTGTCATAATTTATAAGATACTAGTTGATTCATACAGAATATTATCCTAGCCATACGACTCACTCGCTCATTTATTGAGTAACTAACTTGGACGGTATCCACTTTACTTTTAATCTTTTCAGATAAAACCAGGATCGTACTTGTGTGAGCTGAACAACTCGACCAAAGATGCCAAGCCTGAAAACTTAGTTGAAAAGCCTGGCTTTGAGTACAGAGGATTTAGGGTGCGATCTTAGGGACTGACTGTTTGACTTACTGACCGACTGACTCCAAGAGTGCCTCTCTGTTCGTCCGACCTTGTGACTGAATAAATGTGTTGTTGGCTGGCTGGCTGGCTTATTAGCCGACTGTCTGACTGACTGACTGACTGACTGACTGACTGACTGACTGACTGGACTGTCTGACTGACTGACTGACTGACTGACTGACTGACTGACTGACTGGACTGACTGACTGACTGACTGACTGGCTGGCTGCTGGCAGGTCGACTGATCAACCGACCAACCGACCGACTGACTGCCTGACTGACTGACTGACTGACTGACTAACTGACTGTCTGTCTGTCTCTCTGTTTGTCTTTTCCGTCTTTCTGACTGAAGTCATAAGTTGTTAAAATTTGACATTGCCATTATCTTGTCTTTCAGCTGGAAAAGTACCATTCTGAAAGCAGAGCGCGTGAGTTTGTCATATCGCGTAATCAATTCAGAAACCTTATTCTTTTTGTGTTGAGATAGTTTAGCGATGTGCATTTATAAAACGAAGGATTTTGCTATTTTTAGTTTCTCCAGACGGGTGGTATTTTCAAGGAGATGCCTTCTACAAATATTTTTCTGTCAACAAAACATGGACGGAAGCAAAAGCCTATTGTCAGGCTATTGATGCTGAGTTGGCCTATATTCCAGACGAAGAGCACAATGAATTTGTCTACAGAAATCTGCTGCAAGAAATAAAACAAGGCAATGGTACGTCCATTCTAATACAAACAAGTTACTTTAAAAATATATATTCGTCACTTCTCTTATCCATAAGCCCTAAATTATTTGCAGTGTTAGTAATAGTAACGGCTTCCTCTTAATTGAAACATTTGGATTTATCAACTGAGTTGATAAGGTAAATTGGCCACCGTAAAGAAATGTAATTTACCAATTGGCCAATTTACCTTATCGCCTCAGTTGATAAATCTGATGCAGCACTACAGCTTCCTTAGAAACTAACTCCTTTATATATTTGTTACCTTTAGTTGTTCACCTTCAGGAAAGGAAACCAATGAAACCGTTAATACAGTGTTCACGAGCTTGGTTGTGAAGTTTTTAATTGGTATTTTAAAATTGTCGCTAATCTTCAGTTTATTCTTCCTATTTCAGTTACATTAGCTTTGCTGAGTTGTAAGTCTATCTGTAGTGTAACAGTGCCAGTAAGAAAATCCATCCTTCAAATGCTTCACTCGTTTCTCTTAACTTTGCAGGATGTAAGCTAACCGCTGACATGATCGGTTGCTGGCTACTAGACGGCACTGACCCGGATGTATTGTATGATCAGTCTAAATTTATAATATTTCATGTTGCCTATGTACTAATAACTGCATGGTTTCCGTGGGTTTTCCTACATTAAGGACGTTCGCGCTAATTGTTTCTGCACATCCTTACTGCGCACGCAATTCGAGTAGCGTGGTCATGCTACGTCATGCATTGAGCGCGCGCGCTGTTGAAGAAATGTAAAGCTATATAGCGCAAGTGGGCAATTTAATATCTATGAACGGGTTCAACTCTCGTAAATGTTCGGTGACCCCAGATTTTCTTCTCATAGATCACTTTCTTTATCGATTGTCTAGGTTTTATGAAAAATTGAAGAAAATCTGTGTTGCGGAAGTTTGATTTTTTTCAACTTTTCTGCCCACACATAATCGAATTCCGCCATTACTTTAACTGCACGGTGTTGGCAAAAGCCCATCTTAAAGGCTGAGTTTACCTGAAAGGATGACACCTGTTCAAGTTATTTACTTGCCAGACCCTCTTAAATGAAATTTAACTAAGAAAGAGGGTCTCCAGCGAATCATTTTTAATATTTTTCAACTAATAACTACTGAGGCCTCGTCGAGTTACGAGGACCAATTTGTCAAAATTAGGGTAGTTTTTCACGCTCTCTATTTCGAAAACGAATTCGGTGACCCCCAAATTTTTTTGCATTTCTGACGTAGGTAACTTAATATCTGACTGTAGCAAAAGTATGCAAAAAATCTGTGTTGTAGAAGATTTTCCCGCGAACGTCCTTAAATATCAGTCGGCATGTTGGCTGCTTTAACTGCCCATTGCTTTAGTGGTTTTTTGTTAAACGACCTGTGAGAGCATTAATTCATTAAGGGAGGGTTCATAATTTATGTAGAGAGGGGGGGGCCTATGGTGATTTTAGATTTTTTTCCCTTGCATTTTTTGGAAGCCCCCCCCCCATTATTTGGTGTGTGCTTTTCCCTGGCCCCCCTCATTGCATGACCCACAACAGTGGGCAAATTACCATGACCCCCCTCCCTCCTCCACCACCACCACCACCCAAAAAACCCTGATGACTAAAACAAGACATTTTTAGTCTCAAAATTAACATTATGACAATTGTTTAATGAGCAAAACTACTTTTTAGTTTATTGAGAATGAAAAACTTAAATTTATCAAACTGATAAGCATAAATAAAAGGATGCAGCTTACATTCACTGCAGTCTCCTAACCATCTAAAAATGGCCATTTGCGGAGAAGAGAGGAACGCCGAATTAGAAATAACGAGATGAATGATTGTCAAAATGACTACTGCAGGGACTGATCAAACAACGTGAAAAGACTTGAGTTACAATATTTCGACTGGCCAATACCAGTCTTTTTCAGGTTTATATAGGCAAATCACGAATTTACAGAAATATATATGTAGCAAAACAATGAGCGGAAGTTACATATATGACGTGGTATGGTGTGGCTTAGAAATGAAAGAAAATAAAGAAAACAAAATTTTGCACTATATATAGTTACAAATTACAATTCATCACGTTTATTAATGCCTAGAGGCTCAAGAGTCATCCATATATTTTTATCAATTTCTGACGTTGAGCAAGGTTGATCGTACACGGTTTTTGCAGTGGTTTTATACCTTATCTTCGTATAAATAAATGTTCAGAGGAAGCAAGCATCGGTGTGAGTTTATCATTCACTGACATCGACTGCTATTTATAAGCTCCAGCTATACAAGAACTTCGTTTGCAGATTGTTCTGCTAAATATGAGTAAACTGATGGTGGCGGTTTTTATGGAATTTTTTGATGCCCCCCCCCCCCGTTATACCTTCATTCACATCGGGAGAAATTTTCGATAGCCCCCCTAAAACCTGACAGGAAAAAATCATGCCCCTCCCTAAAAATCGCCATAGCCCCCCTCTACATAAATTGTGAACCCACCCTGATAATCTCTCTGTCCGCGTCACGAACTCTTTGATTAAACAAAAAATTGTTAATTAACTTTTACAAAGTGCATTGTCTTCCCGATAATAGCAGTTTTATGAACAGTTGCTTTGCTGTTTCATGGTTTTGGTTTCGCTTTTTTGATTGACCGTTTATAACTTAAGGAATAAAGGAAGGAAAGTGAAACACAAAAAAATTGGATTTACCAACTGAGTTGATGAATTGAATTGGCTACCGTAAAGAAATTCAAAGATGACGTTTCGAGCGTTAGCCCTAAATCAGAGCTCCGACGAAGGGCTTACGCTTGGTTGATAAACCAAATCTTTGCGTTTACAACCTTGATTGTTTATTTGGTTTCTTACGACCTCACAGCTTAAGAAATGGAGCTTCCTACCGACATGAAGATGGCATAACAGCCTTGTATCTTGATGGCAACGGATCATATGCCGACACTCCAGCCGTCAGTCTTCAATTTCCCGCCTTTACGATCACGTTCTGGGTCAAAGTCTTGGAGCCTGCCAAAACTCCAGGTCACGTGTATGCTGATTGGTCGTCGCCCCACCAGTTTGCTATTTGGGTGCACGGTAAAAATAAGGATCTGGCTTTCCAGTTTAGAAACAAGCTGGGAGATGACGTGTTGTCTATATACTCGTAAGTTTACAGGCAAACAATATTAGATAATATAATGTTACCAGTATTTCCTTATCTACTGGGGATGGGTACTGTAAACTTTTGAAATTATTTGGATGATAAAAGGCCCGGAAACTATTAAATTAGACATAGACCAATTTGATGAACGTCTCGCCAAATTTTGTACTTTTAATTACCAGGACCATCTCTCTAGACTGAAATGAATGTATCAATGTTGGCATTTATTTGTTGTATAGCCTGTCTAGTCAAGGTTATTATCCTTGTATTATGCTTATGTAGAAGTTTTCTGACCATCCTTGTACCTGGCATACGAAGCTTGCGCCCGCGGTGCTAGCGGCAGTGAAAACCGAGTTTTCCTACGTCATCATCCCTCATCGTAACATTGGGTGGGCATTGGGTACATTGCGATATGGATTACATGATGTCACTTGCTAATTGTCCAGTTTTTCCAACTCGAGCCAGAGGGCAGGAAAGCAACGGGAGCGAGTTGCATAAAACTTAACGTACGGCGAAACTTATAAGGCCAGCCGTTCACTCCAGTCAAAGTCACTATTTTAACGTCCGTCACTAGCTGTTACGTCCAGTGTTAGGTTTTTGCAATGATAGATAACTAACGAGGTGCATAGCGGCGAGCTGGTTATAATTATACGATAGCCAGCAAGTCCGAGTAGAATAATTGTTTTATTAAAACCTCGACCACTATAGCTGTTATAAAATCAAGACAGAAAAAAAAAACCAGTAAGAGATAAAAAGGGACAAGAATTGGTCACATGACTGAACGAAAAAAGCGCCAAAAGCTTGCTAAGTGTGCAGCGTTTCTCTCCAAAGCTGAATGAATCAAAATGAAACTGCTCCGAACCAAAGTGAACGAAGTGGCACAAGTTTTGGGAAAAAATCTACTAATTTTTGGCTCTGTAAATGCGGTACGTGTTTGATTTTTCTTGAAACATTGTTATAATCATCGTTCAAAGTGGATTGAAGCTGTACGATTTCACCATATTAGCTGCGGGAGTTGAAACGGAGCAAGATTGTAATCCGTTCGCACAACGGCGTCATCATGTGCTTGTTTAATCGAACTGAAGACAAAATTTTAACTTGAACAGGTTATCTCTATGCAGCTCAGAAACAGGATTACTGTAGTGAGGAACGCCAGAATTCACCATCTTAGTTTGTTAAAGGCAAGACACAAAACGCTGTTGTTCTCAGTTTAGGGTTGTGGACGGAATGGTAAAAACAACACTCAAACAACTGGAAAGGGATTCAACTTCTTTTAGATAGCATCCGATTTGTATCAGAACATTTGGAGCTTTTGGAGCAGAGAGCTACAACGAGTGCAGGTAAACCAGAGTCAATTGCAACTTTGTGTGGTATAGCCAAAAAATGTCGCCGTTCCTTCTTTCTTGGTAGTTTGTGTTGTTCGGTTCTTGCTTAGATTACTTCTTGATTTTTGTACTGACTCGCCATGAATGTGTGACAGTTTTTATTAAATGCTTCTCTTTCATTTTACTGTGTTTTATTTTACGTCTTGTCTTGATACTTCAGAGTGGAAAGCCTTCCTGACTGATCGAACCCACCGCTCCTAATTTTTTTTTATGATCGACGTGACGATGAAAGAAATTATTAACCTGAATTGTAAACACAACGCTAACTGCTTAAATTTCTATTTCTACACAGTTTCTTGTCGTATTAAGAAATTAGGCACTCCGGAACAATTTTGATTTGTGTCTCAGTGACGCCGTTGGAATTTCTGCTTAATTTAAATTCGTTGCAAAGTGGTTTTTCTCGTCCATTTTGTTCACTAGGTTGCTTGCTCATATTTAAAGATGAAAAACAACAAGGGAAAACATAAACGCAAAAGCACAATGCGGACCGCTGAGGAAACAGTAAAGTCGACTTATTTTCCTTCAAAAATAAGACTTCAGCGAGACATTCACCGACAATGCTTTTTGCAGCATTCTTTGGAAAGCTTATTAAGGTCAAGAAGAGTACTCGTGAAACTACAGTTGCTCTGTTAAAAAAAACGAATGAACTCCCGGCAGCCGGGGATCGAGCGACTCGACAGACTTTGCAATCTAAATACCGGTACGCATTTTTCACTGATTCGCATGCCCACTGGCTGTTTAGCTCTGTCATTCATTAAACAAGTTTGCTAAAATAAACAATATCGTTCAGGCATCAGGCTGTTTACTGGGAAAGACCCGAAAAATGTTTTCTGAAGCTTCCAAGCACAATTATGGAGGGAAAATGGCACAACTTTTTCGCCCGCGAAGTATTACTCGGGTGTTTTAAAGAACACACCCTAAACTATTTTTCGGAAGCCTTTAGAGTCTCTTTTTGGACAAAATAGCTTTAGACCGATCGAGAACTGTTTCACCTATAGTTACTTGAATAACTTTTTCATTTCGATCTACAGACACGCTACAAAACCATGTTACACTGAACTCACTCACTGAATCGGCGATTCTAATTTATGTTAGTCTCTAATTTAGGACAGAAATGGCATTCACTTCAAGTGAGGAAGCTGAAAATATAACATTACAGGGAGCTGATAAAATATTCCACAACTGAAAAAACATAGAGCTTTACACTAAGACTATAAACTTGACGACAGAGCGACTGACTCTTCAGTTTGTTGGATAATTAAATTAGCAATCAGTCAAAACAACCCAATGTGCGGTGACGAATACTAAACTGGATTGAGAAAACAACACCGACCCACTCTAAAATAGTCACACTATCTAATTTTGGGATAAAATGTAAACCAGTTGCGAAATGAGAACCATAACAAAAAAATCATAAAAGACTACGCAATGAACTGCAATTTTTTAAGCTTACATCAGATCGCTTATTTACGAAATTCCTTTCGTATGATTAAACGTAGAAAATGGGACAACTGACTTTCACAAAACTAAAACTGCATTGAGATAAGCACTTCTTTGCCTGCATTCATACATATAAATGTAAATCTAACTAGAATCACTGGTGTGACATTGCTGGTAAACGAACACAAACACGATGCTCGACTGAACAGGCGCCAACCTCGTTCCCGGGGTCCTTTCTCCTTATGACGTAGGAAAACTCAGTTTGCCCAGCGTACTGAGCTCTGATTGGTCAATTTCAATTTCAGTCGCGTGCACCGTATGCCAGGAACTCAGCGTATGTCGCGCTTAAAATCGAATAAAATTTAATTATTGGTTCCATTTTACAGCAAGAGGAACATGTCGATTCCATCTAACTTCAAAATTTCACCTTTGCGTAGCCCTGTGCACCAGACCACAGGCTTACCAATTTGGCAAATAACTAAATTGGTGCTTGAAGAGAATTTTTGGTTTGCAATGTAATTAAGCCGGAGGGGGTGACTCTACGGAGTGTTGGGGAAGGGCGTGCCACTGGGACTCTGAGTCCCTTCCCCTATACCAGACCACGTTCAGCTCAGTGCAATTTGCAACCCTAGACTAAGCATCAAAAAACCCTACCTTATTCCAGACTAGCCAAGAGTCAATTATAATACTAAGAGCAGTGATTAGAAACCAACTACTAAGGTAAGTGATTAGGACTAATTACTAAGATCAGTGATGACTAATTATAGTGGAACCCTGATATAACGAAGTGATAAGGGACAGGAGAAATGTGTTCGTTACAGCAAAGGATAAAGTCGCACTCGGGCTAAGAGGGACCACACGGCCGGAGCTTATCCCGGTTTCCGTAGCATGAAGCAACTGAGAGTATTGCTACTCCCCCCTGGACGGGATGCTAGTCCGTCGCGGGGTTACCCCCCAGCAGTATCAGTATCAGATCTGAAGTCCAACGCGTTAACCTCTACACCAACGCGCCCCCACCGTTTGTTACAGTCGAACCCCGACATATAAACGAACCCCCGTTTTTCCCTTGGCACTTCGTTGTATCGGGGTTCTTTACCCTACATTTTATTATTACTGGGTTGAAGATACCAAGGTGTTTGTTATATAGGAACTCGTTATATCGGGGTTCTTTTCCATACATTTTATTATTACTGGGCTGAACCTACCAAGGTGTTTGTTACATAGGAACTCGTTATATCGGGGTTCTTTTCCATACATTTTATTATTACTGGGCTGAACCTACCAAGGTGTTTGTTACATAGGAACTCGTTATATCGGGGTTCTTTTCCATACATTTTGTTATTACTGGGCTGAAGATACCAAGGTGTTTGTTATATAGGAACTCGTTATATCGGGGTACTTTTCCATACATTTTATCATTACTGGGCTGAAGATACCAAGGTGTTTGTTATATAGGGGCTCGTTATGTCGGGGTACTTTTCCATACATTTTATTGTTACTGGGCTGAAGATACCAAGGTGTTTGTTATATAGGAACTCGTTATTTCGGGGTACTTTTCCATACATTTTGTTATTACTGGGCTGAAGATACCAAGGTGTTTGTTATATAGGGGCTCGTTATATCGTGGTACTTTTCCATACATTTTATTATTACTGGGCTGAAGATACCAAGGTGTTTGTTATATAGGGCTCGTTAGATCGGGTTTCCACTGGACCTAGGTCAATGATTAGGACTGAATACTAAGATCAGTGATCAGGACTGAATGCTAAAATCAGTGTCTTGGCCTAAATACTAATTGTAGTTAATTGTCTGCAGACAAATCCCCTTCAACGTTTGGATTTACGCAGCAGTCACGTGGGACCAAGTCAGTAGGACTGCTACTATCCACACCATCGGCGAATATAGCCAAGGAACCTCAACTAGATCTGCATTTGGTTTGTCGAGCTACGAAATCATGAGCAACTCTCACAGCTACTATCAAGTCGGGAGCAAGAAGGATACCGGAGAGACTTTTTACGGTTATGTTAGGAATCTCAAGGTGTTTAAACGACTCTTGTACTATCATGAAATCCAACAAGAAGCTGGTACGTATGTAGTATGTGTTTATATCATGAGAGCAAAATTCTTAACAAGTTACCATCCAAAGACTTTCCCCAAAGGATAGCACATGGTCCATTGCACAATTTATTAACATGTGATAGGATTATGTTACGGAATAGTCCAGTCCTTTTACCTAGAACATTCCATAATGTACCCAGAGAACATCTTAGAACGCTGAATCATTGTTATTGACGTTTATTTTAGTCATTCGTAGTTTGTTGATTACAGAAGTGGATGTGTGACAGGCAGTGTGCTGAGATAATGGTGGGGTTGAGTCTGTGTGACATAAGGCGGTTGTTGTAAGATGTGGAGACTACTTCTGTTGGGATAAATATACTTGTTGCTCTAAAATGACCATCCTATGTTCTGTCTAGAAAGTATTTGTTCCTGAAGGAATCCTATGACAGATAATTATTTGTTTCTTATCCGGGATCAAGTACAAATATGTATATTTGACGACCTCATTTCAAATTTGCAGTTCTGGAGTATTTTCTAATACATTAGAAAATATCAAACGCAGGCGGGGGGGAAGTAGGCTCAGTCTCCAGCCGTGAGTGTCTCGATGCGCCCGCGATTCTCGCCACCTTCACGGCTGGGCGCACGGGTTTGGTTGCATGTCCGTGACGTCATTACAATTTTAATAATTATGCAGACAATCCACACGTCATTTGCTTAAATTTTATCTGTTTTTTTTAATCGTCTTAAAAAAAAAGCGAAATGCGAAAAGTATGCCTGAAACGTCCTCCTAAAAGTATGAAATTTCAAGAGGAAGACGAAATCCCGTTAAATTATGTCGCGCATTCTGCCCCGCGAATTTCAGGGGGCTTGTCTCTGATTGGTCAGTCTAAACAATAACCAAACCCGTGCGCCCAGCCGTGAAGGTGGCGAGAATCGCGGGCGCATCGAGACACTCACAGCTGGAGACTGAGCCTAGGGGGGAGGGGGCATTTATTTAAAACTAGACCTCGTATACCCGGCGTTTATTTGAACCCGGCGTTTATTCGGCGCCCGGTGTTTACATAAGGGTATCTTCATCATTTTGGACAGCGTTGATTTGTTTGGTCTTTTCTACATCACGTTAACTAAGTTACAGCAAAATGCAGCAAAAACATAGGATAAACAGAAATAAAATGTCACTTGTTTCGCCCATAGCAGATAAAACAATGCTACAGAATTGGGTGCTCAGTAGACTGTAGATTATACTGTTCCAACTTCCTTTAGCTAGAATGAACAAAATTAATTAAATTAGTATATTGTTGTGGTTTATGAACCTTTTTTAAATTGTCAAAACTGAAGATTGATGAGAATCAGTTACATAAATGTTCAGTTTCAATACACGTCCGACCTCAGACAAGCGCCACGGGCGTTTAGTTTAAATTTGAACGTGTAGACCTGGCGATTATTTGAGGCCTGGCGTTTAATGGAGAAAATACGGGACATTGGCCTGAAAAAGTCGAGATTAACTCGAGATGGATGGGATAGCAACGATGAACTCGTAGAAGTAATAATATTTCAATCAGGTTCCTAAGAAAAATTTGAGACCTCCATGAAATAATATATGGAACAGAACGCCGATATAACAAACTTAGGTGTAACGAAATCCCGATACAGTAAAAACTGCCAAGTAAGAACATAGTTTTTAAGAACCTGTTAGGCTAAAATTCGTCAGTCAGAAGCCCTCTATACAAGAACCTGTTAAGCGTAAAATTTGAAATAGGTTCTTACTTTTTGTTAAGTTCTGAAGGAGGACTTCAAAATTCATTTGATCAGTGCTTCAATTTTTCTTATTACAGTCATTTTTACATAAATACTTATTTGGTATGCAGATTTTTTATAAGGATTACGCTGAATACCACTAAATTCTATTAGCTACAATGTTTTTTCTTTAGAAAATAAGAACCTACTTGAGAACCTAAATAGCCTAAATTTGTGCTAATTATCACTGATCACTGATTTGCGGGTTTTTACCAACACAATCCAGAATTCCAAACTTAAAATTTACCCTTATCACGTCATCATGCTACTAAAGTTGAAAGATTAACAGATCAATAGAGGGGCGTGCAGACCCTAAATTACGAGTTTTATTTCAAATCTGGATAGTAATTGCACGATTCAATAAAATGCTGAGTAGTGCAATATAACACTGCTTAATTTTAAGGCATAATAATTATAAGCCACACCCCGAAATAATGAAGATTTTGGTCTTTTTCTCACAAGTTCTGATAAAAATTCAGAATTGTACAGGTACTTAAATAAAACTTAAGGTATCGTCAGTGGCTATTGCCAAGATGACACCACAGCCGATCCTTAAAGGTTTCCAGGCTAGGCGCCAGTACCACAGAGTCTGAGAAACCATTTGTACAGTCCCCTGGAGCTTCGTTGTATCGAGGTTCCATTGTACTTCCTTTGACTGATCGTTTCAAATTAAAAACTCCCAAACAACGTGATTGCTCTTCGGCGTTTTTTCAATGAGCTTGCCGTTACCATATTTTCTCGATTAACCGCCGGGCCCCCAAATAAACGCCGGGTATAAAGGGGGGAATTGTTAATAAGCCTCTCAGACGTTTATTTGTTGTAAGAAACTAAGGATTAAGGGCAAGATACACAGCTGCCAAGAAAAAAAAATAATAACCCTTTTTTAAAAAATGGCGTGCCCAAAAAAAACTGCTGATTTAAAGAAACGCCGGGTCCACCATGCCAAGTTTGAAATAAACGCCGGGGGCGTTTAATTGAGAAAATACGGTATTTTTGTTTCTTATTTCCAAAGCACAAAGACCACAGAGCACCCAATCTGGAGTATGGCTGGGACTAAACGACCTTTCACTGGAAGGAAAATACGTCTGGAGTAACGGAATCACTGCAAATTTTACTAATTGGTATCAGGGACAGCCGAGCTCCAAGTCTGCTGACGAAGATTGTGTTACCATGGTTACTGGAAATGGAAATGATGGAGGAAAATGGATCGTTAAACGCTGCGGTGAAAAGAACACCTTTGTGTGTTGGAAAATGATGAGTTGAGTCAGTTTAGGGGATCATGAAACTAAGAGTTGGATTCCTTAAAAAAACCTTGCTTGTTATTATTAAATCATTGGTAAACTTAGTAGTACCTCAAGGAGTTTATCTTCCTCGCACGTGCCACGGCTGCGCCATGAGTGAAACACGCAGATGATGATGATGATGATGATGATGATGATGATGATGATGATGATGATGATGATGATGATGGTGGTGGTGGTGGTGGTGGTGGTGGTGGTGGTGGTGGTGGTGGTGGTGATGATGATGATGATGATGATGATTACGAAGACGGAGGAGGAGATGGAGGGCGGGAATGATGAGGATGAGGATGAACAGGAAAGCACTGCGTCTTTAGGCTCTCTATTTTCATTGGTTTGTTATGACTACGATATCGGGGAGGACTATGTTTAGTCATGGTAGTTTCTGTAGGGGCCCTTACTGATGTTCTATATTGAAGAGCAGTTTGAACTGAGAAGATATAATGAGAAGATGGAAGCCTATTCGCCGACTCTGTTTTGACTTTTATCACTCAAGTTTATTTCAATACGATTTTGAAAGTGTTTCTGTAAATATAGATTGAAAGTAATTTAACTATGACTCGCCATGCTCTTTGCAATTAGCTCGAGCCAGTACTTTTTGTCTACAGATCATTAACAAAAACAAAAGCCTTTGTCAGCTCTAAAAAAACAAACACTGGACGATGCAGAGCTCAGTTCTCTGTCATGATCCTATTTTCACGTAAGTAGAGAATAACCGTACTAAGTACAGAAGTATTCAGTATTATCAAACAGACTTGCTAGTGCCACTGAAAATGAGATATGTTCATATTCAGTTGCGTTTTCCATTTAACGTTTGTTCCATAATCAGGTCAACAAAGACTGAAGTAGTTCATCGTCATGAAATTCTTAAACGAAACCGGCCTGCTGGTTAAAAAAAAACACAAGACTCATAAGAAACGCGTACTAAGAAAAAAAATGTGAGTTATTAGCTACGCACTGAATTAACTGTTTAAATGTTACGGAAGTTTGTACAGTTTATCAAGATTTTCGGTGAAAAAAAAAACCTGGAAATAATGTAAAAATATCCCACAACACTCCAGTAGTCAGATAAATATTCATTGGATTATGTACGTTTGCTATAATTGTTTTTCAGTGTGTAATACTGGTTATTGTTATTATTGCTTACAATGTGGCCATGCCAAAGGAAACTTTGTGGCGGTGCCTCAACGTGTCGTTTAAAATGTCGGGGATATTTGTAGCCAAATAAAAAGTTAGTTCCAAGTTGTGACTCTTAAGAAAATAACTACCGCTTTACGATCCAGCTCTCAATTGTTAAGTCTCTTTTGTAGATCACTTTTATGACAAAAAGACAGTCGTTTCAGGTGCACAAAGTTTCAAGAACAAAATGTGGTCAGAATTAAGCTGAAAATCTGTCCGGCAGAGCCACCTGCAGGGCTGGTATCTGGAACTTAACCCTAATATGATCTGAAACGTTGTTTTGAAACCGAGGCATATTAAGGTGTCTCGACAGTGACTTATTTAAACATCTCAGTAACACTGCTCTGGAAATTTTTATTGATTTTTATAGTACTTTTAACTGTATTTAAACACCTGTGGCATGTAACTTGCTGCTATAAGGTTAATTTATAATCATTCTAAGAGTAACTCAAGTGTATTGCGTATATATTATACTGTGGAAATAAACTGCGTTAAAAAAAATTGGACAAGAAATTGATAGAAAACTACCAAGAAATAAAGAAAAACAATAACACAACAGAAAAAAACGAAAGGAAATGGAATGGGAAAAACGGGAGAAAAACGAAGGGAAACAGATACAATGTCCTTGACGCCTTGATAATAAACAGAAAAAAACGCAATTAAACACCATGACGACAGTAAAGAAACACACAAAAAATGTCAAAATAATCAATTATTCAAATTCGGTCGGTGAATCTGTTCTTGCAAGGTTTCTTACAGGTCTTCTGTGTCCTGTTCCTGTGTCTTGTTTAGCGCATACACAGCGGTTTTTATGCGCTCTGACTCCGAATTTGATGGACGGGGTATCGTGGAGTAAAGGAATTCTCAAAGGTAGGCTTTGATACTCATATCAGACCGTCATCACAAACAAGAATGCAGTCAACTTCAGTAATTTTTGTCAGGGTTCAAACCGTACTCGCATGCTTTTCGTACACGACGATAAGACCATATACTGTGTGAATTGAAGACCAACAACTTAAGAAAATATTACAAAGGTTATTTTCATGGAGGGTTTTTAGCGTGCAACCTCAATGTTTGCTAAGGCAATTTCACAAGTTGCTAACACCATTCCTCACCATCAATTCTTACCAGGAATACACGACAACTCAACTGATTGTTTTATCAAGCTTACATGTACAGCAATTTGTGTTCTAGTAGGTAGTGCGTCAATTTTTACATCTAGACACTTAACATGGTCCTTCACATCCCCAAGCAAGGCTGCTTCACACTTTTCCATATTTTCTTAAAAGAAAAGTGGCTTCTGGCGAATTGTTGTGGGAAAACGGCCAAAAGTGCAAAGGGTGACGTGCATACCGGGAAAGTATTACTAGAATCACACACAGGAGGGTTTGTAAAATACTTCCAGTTATCACATGTTCCGATGATAAACACCGAAAGCGAGTGCGAATTGTTTGACTGCCTGTATGGCTTGGCATTTTGTTCACCTCTGGAGCAAGAAAATAACCATCAACTTGAAGTGTGACAGTCGTTGCCATATTCAGCTCGTTTACCTAGCTGAAGCCATGGAATGAAGTTAAAATTTTAATAGCGTAAAAAAAACCTTTCTTCCGTATATATTTGTTGTCATCCCCTACGTACTGATCTGAGATTAAACGAAACAGGGCTACGATCAGCAAAAGGTATGTAATTATACCCTTCAAGATACCAAACAATTGTGTTGGCAGGTGAGTGCCTTTCCGAGTTTTTTGTTTGTTTGTTTGTTTGTTTGTTTGTTTGGGCGCTAAACTGAATTTTGTGTCACTCTGAATTTTTTATTACTGAAATGCTTTAGAATAAAACTGTACAAAAACAAATTAATGCTCTTCACGCCTAACATTCTCAATTTTCTTTCGAAAATCATTCCATTTATATCCCCTTGTTGCCATCCTTTCGTTTTGGCACCTTTTCAATTACCAGCATAGCCCATCATATCCTAACAGAACGTTCTTTCCATAAATTTATTCCGACTTTTTACGTTGCTGTGACAGTTTAAATTGACGCTTCAAAATACTGAGAATTTCATCTTTTTTGTGGAAATTTGTTATTGTCTACAATCTGAGTTAGTGCATAAAAATAGTCTGACTGATCAGATTTTAAGCTGAACAGCCGTTTTGACAATAAAGATTACTACTTTTGTTTAAAGAATAGAAAGAGCAACGCTTCGAAGATATAATCCTTTGTGTTTGTTTAAATAAAAACACCTGCCTTCATACTTTTATATAAAAGAATCATTGTTTAGCATTTTTAATTGACTTTTGACATTGTTTCGTTATTGATAGTGACTTTCACCTTGGCAATATTTTATTTACGGTTTCTGAAATTAACACTTCTTAAATCTCAAATGAATTGAAGAGAAAATTGTCCCAGAATATAGGAAATTAACGCAAAATAGGGAAAAATTTCCAGTTGAAGGAAATGAACGCGAATGTAGTGTTTTCTATTTTGTCGAGTAAGAATACCTTAACCATCCCGGGGCTGATGCTGAGAAAGACACTTCTCAGAGCGAGAACTAACTTAAAGCATTTTTAATCAACGACTCACCCAGCCCTCCTACCACCCTGAAAAGACTGGAATGGAGCTAAAAGAGAACGAAGTCTGCACTAATTTAGCCTGCGAGCAGGCTCACTTGTTTGGGGAATTTGTGCGCGACAATCTTGGCGGCGAAAGCCGCGATCTGCGAGGCGGCGAGCGAAGCGAGCCTGCAAGAGGACTGGGGCGAGGAAAAGTGAGCCTGCACGAAAGCCATTGAAATTTGAATTCCGCCCCTGCGAGGTGACAAGTCTCAACTATCAAGGTATCAAATATCTAACCAATACAAGCAAAGCAAAATATAAACAAACACGACTAAGGCAAGCCGTCACTGCCAAAAGCCTATCGACTTGTACCGGTCCAAACAGCTTCCAATATCATCGTAAACTCGCTAGCTCGCTAGAGAGTTTTCAATTTCACGCTAGCGAGTTTTCATTTTCTCGCTAATGAACTCGCTAGCTAGCGAGTTTTCAATTTCTCGCTAGTGAACTCGCTAGCTGGCGAGAAGTCGCTAGTTTGTTCAATATTCAAGGTTCAAAGTTCATTATTCAATTTTATAATTAAAATGAAAGGACTACACTATCCCGCAAATAGCAGTGGGGTATTTACAAGTCGATAGGTTTTTGTCAGTGACGGCTTGCCACACGACAGCAGATTTTCACACTCGAGAGGATCGATTTCTTTATGAATGTGCCACAATAGCGCAAAAGAAAATTATAGAACACAGTTGACAATTTTTGCCGCGTTTTCGTAATAAAAGTATGGAAGTAGGAATGCTCGCAAAATCAAATCGCGAAGGCATCTGTGCAGATGACTCGGAATCGATGCACAAGAGCGCATAACAAGTTAAAATATAGAACTCCATGGACATGAAATTTGTAATTACAAACAGTATCAAGCTGATACCGCAGAGTACTTCACCAGGAACAAGCGATACCCTCTTCCCACAATAACAAATAACCGAAGACTGCAAGATAATGGGCTTTCGTTTACGACCTAGGGCTTTCGTTGCGATAGCCAGATAATGCCCATTGCATGGTAAATAAAGTCTTACAGTTCCTGTCATTACGGAGATCCCAAGAAGAGAGGCTTGAAAACTACCACGCACTAAAACCAGGCTGCAAATAAGCGAAACAAACGTGGCTGATATTCCAAAAAATGACACAAAAGCGCAATCGCTAACCAGACGCAACTAGCCGAGTCACGTTAAGAAATTGAATCGATTGAAAAACCCGGTGATAGACTGCGAGCAGTCTAAAAATCTGAGAAAGGCCACAAATAATAAGACCACTTGTCACGATAATAAATTCTTTCATCGCCTGTCATTTCAATCCAATCAGAATGCTGCGTTCGTGGAAGAAAGCGGAGAATTCAAAATTCAATGGCTTTCGTGCAGGCTCACTTTTCCTCGGCCCATTATTCTCGCCGGCTCGACTTTCACCGCCAAGATACTCGCGCGAATAACACACTAAGTGAGCCTGCTCGCAGGCTAGTACCAATTAGAATGAGATTCAGAATTAGACGCTCCACTTTTACTAAAGTTGCAGAAATTAACGCCACTTAAATAAAAGGGAATATTTGTGGAATTCGTGTTCATTCGTGGAGCTGGTTCTGAAAGGTTCGCAAGAGATTTCATTTTAAAAATTACGCTACTTTATTATCCATTATTGTCATAGAATGATTTCCTTCGCCATCCGATTCTTTGTCTCTCACTTAAGCTGAGGACAACCACTCATCTCTTAAACGCACGGTTCAGTTACTAAGACACGTAAGAGACACCTGAACTGTACAAGAGACGCTTATTACATGTCTTTGAAATTCGCTTTTATCATTTGTCTGTTCATGCCGTCTTGGGTCGTCCATTTTGATTCATGCCAGATCATCATCATCGTCACTATTATTATTATTATTATTATTATTATTATAATTATTATTATTATTGTTATTATTATTATTAATATTATTGTTATTATTATTATTATTATCATTATTATTATTTACCGTGTTTTAACAGGACCCATTTTATTATTAACTTTCAGTTGTTTTGCTTTTGCAGGCTTCAGAAGCATACATAACTGGCCTTATTTCATTTGCATTGGAATTCTCCTACCCAGCCTCACGTACCAATGCGACTCAGTTCCTTTCTTCAGGGAAATAGGCTTTGCTTTGGAAGGTCACGTGATAGACACAAGCTTTTTGTATCCTGACGATTGTTTATGGCGTTGTAAAGCAAACCCAAATTGTTCCTCTATCAATGTTAAGAAGGTAACAAAAAAGTCAACTGAGTTTGTAAAGAAATGTTTCTGACATGAACTAAATTTCTCTTAATGTTAGGTAATTTATAAGATATTAGTTGATTCATAAAAATATTATCATAGTCATACGTCTCACTCGCTTATTTATTAAGTAGCTAACCTGGACGGCATCCACTTTACTTTTAATCTTTTCAGATAAAACCAGGATCGTACTTGTGTGAGCTTAACAACTCGACCAAAGATGCCAAGCCTGGAAACTTAGTTGAAAAGCCTGGCTTTGAATACAGAGGATTTATGGTACAATTTTATACTTACTAGCTACCTGAATATTAAAGGGAAAAAAGGGAATGACTGTTTGACTTTACTGACTGACTCACTGAATACCTGTCTGTTCGTCTGACTGGTTTAATGCTGTGTGACTGAAAAAAACTGGCTGGCTGATTAGTCGACTGACTGACTGACTGACTGACTGACTGACTGACTGACTGATTGTCTGTCTTTTCTTTCTTTCTGAATGACTGAAGTCATAACTAAGTTTTTAAAATCTAGCATTGACATAATCTTACCTTTCAGCTAGAAAAGTACCATTCTGGAAGCACAGCAAGTGAGTTTGTCATTAAAGCATTTACCTTACATCGATTCAGAAACCTTGATCATTTTGTGTCGAGATAGTTTAGCAAGATGGTAGTGCATCTACAAAACTAAGGATTTTGTCCAATTTTTAGCTTTTCCAGATGGATGGTACTTTCAAAGAGATGCCTTATACATACATTTTTCTGTCGACAAAACATGGACTGAAGCAAAAGCCTATTGTCAGGCTATTGATGCTGAGTTGGCCTATATTCCAGACGAAGAGCACAATGAATTTGTCTACAGAAATCTGCCGCAACCAATAAACCAGGACAATGGTACAGTACGTCCATTCTAATAAGTTACTTTAAATATATATATTCGTCACTTCTCTTATCCACAAGCCCTAAATAATTTGCAGTGTTAGTAATAGTAACAGCTTCCTTTTAATTGAAACATTTGGATTTATCAACTGATTTGATAAGGTAAATTGGCTACCGTAAAGAAATTCAATTTACCAATTGGCCAATTTACCTCATCACTTCAGTTGATAAATCCAAATCTTTGTGTTTCACCTTCCCACCGAAGCAGCATTACAGTTTCGTTGTAAACTAACCCCTTTATTTATTTGTTCCTTTTCATTGTTAACTTTTGAAAGGAAACCAATGAAACTCGTTAAGGCACTGTATACGAGCTTGGTGGTGAAGTTTTTAATTGGTATTTTAAAAATGTCGCTGATGTTCAGTTTACCTTCCAAATCAAAGTTGCATTAGCCTTGCTGAGTTGTAAGTCTATCTGTAGGGTAATATTGCCAATAAGAAAAAAATCCATTCTTCAAACGTTTCACTTCTTTCACTTAACTTTACAGGATGTAAGCCAACTGCTGACATGATCGGTTGCTGGCTACTAGACGGCACTGACCCGGACGTAGTGTATGATCAGTATAAATTTATAGCATTTCATGTTGTCTAGGTACTAATAAATGCTTGGTTTTCGTGGATTTTCTTACCTTTAATATCAGTCGGCATGTTTGGCTGCTTCAACTGCCCATTGCTTTAGCCGCTTTTTTGAATAATCTGTGTGTCCGCGTCACGAACTCTTTGATTAAACAAAAATAATTGTTGAGCTTTACAAAGATATTAGTGCTTTGTCTTCCCGACATAGCAATTTTATGAACAGTTGCTTTGATGTTTCATTGTTTTGGTTTCGCTCTTTTGATTGACCGTTTTTTTTTTTCGTTTACAATTTTGATTGTGTATTTGGTTTCTTACAACTTCACAGTTTAAGAAATGGAGCTTCCTACCGACATGAAAATGGCATAACAGCCTTGTATCTTGATGGCAACGGATCATATGCCGACACTCCAGCCGTCAGTCTTCAATTTCCCGCCTTTACGATCACGTTCTGGGTCAAAGTCTTGGAGCCTGCCAAAACTCCAGGTCACGTGTATGCTGATTGGTCGTCGCCCCACCAGTTTGCTATTTGGGTGCACGGTAAAAATAAGGATCTGGCTTTCCAGTTTAGAAACAAGCTGGGAGATGACGTGTTGTCTATATACTCGTAAGTTTACAGGCAAACAATATTAGATAATATAATGTTACCAGTATTTCCTTATCTACTGGGGATGGGTACTGTAAACTTTTGAAATTATTTGGATGATAAAAGGCCCGGAAACTATTAAATTAGACATAGACCAATTTGATGAGCGTTTTGCCAAATTTTGTACGTTTAAATACCAGGACCATATCTCTAGACCATATCTCCAGGTTATTATCCTTGTGTTATGTTTATGTAGAAGTTTTCTGACCATCCTTGTAATTCAGCGTATGCCGCGCTTAAAATAGAATGAATTTAATTATTGGTCCATTTACAGCAAGAGGAACTTGTCGATTGCATTTACCTTCAAAATTGCACGTGCGTAGCCCTGTACACCAGACCACAGGCTGACCAATTTGGCAAATAACTAAATTGGTGCTTGAAGGCAGATAAGGCTTCTAAATGGTATGAAGACAACATGCTCAAGGGTAACTATAATAAATACAAAACCATGACAGTGCAGAATAAAAGAGAGATAACAAATCTGACCATGAGCGTTCAAGGAAATGAAATCGAGTCGACAGAGAAGCTGAACCTTTTGGGAGTGACGATAGATAGTAAGCTAAACTTTAACCACCATATCAACAACGTGTGTAAGAAAGCAAGTCAAAGGATTGGAGTCCTTATGAGACTGAAAAACCTGATACCAACAGAAGCAAAGCTGCAACTATATAAAGCTGCCATTTTACCACACCTAACTTACTGTCACCTCACCTGGCACTTCTGCAAGGCTAGCGACAGGAGAAAGCTTGAACGCGTACAAGAAAGAGGACTTAGGACAGTATTTAAGGATAAACAATCTTGCTATGAGGAACTACTGACAAAAGCAAACATACCATCGTTGTACAACAGGCGATTACAGGACATTACCATCTTCATGTATAAAATTAAGCATAATTGCTGTCAGAGAGACTCTGTAATCTTTTCCAATTAGACAGTGGCTTATATAATTTAAGAAAACGAGAATTTGTTCAACCTCGATTCTCTTCGGTAACATATGGAAAACACTCACTTCGTTACCTAGGGCCCAAACTTTGGAATGATCTCACTCCTAGACTAAGAAATTTACCCTCTTTGAAGCAATTTAAGAACGTTATACGTGATCGGGACCTCACTGCGCTGGCTGCAAATGTCAGTGATTGTCGAGGCTGCAACCTATGCCAAGAATGACTGGCCGCCAACATAACATAACATAATTTTTATTTTTAACATAATTTTTATTTTTATATTTTCATATAGTTGAAGAAACAGATTTTACAGTTTTTTTAGCTTAGTTAGTTGTTGTAATTAGGCTTTTTAAATGTATATAAATATTTTCCATTTTATATATTTTAATTACGTTTTTAGTTAGGCAGGTTAGGTGTCCACAATTAGTAGAGGGGACTTTTCCCCTCAGCTACTACAGTTTTGACCAAGAGAAAATAAGGGGACAGAGAGGGATTCTGAGGGCGTTGGCTGGGATATGTCAATTCCACAAAAGTTATTTATAGACTGGCTTTTGAACGGAAGCCTGTTTCCCGAAACGTCCGCATCAATACCATTTCCCTTGTTTTTCGAAGTCGTTTTCATCGACAAAACGTAAGACCACTTGGTCCGCCATTACAAGCAAAATTTTGAATGGTACTTCAAACAACAGATCGAGGTTGCCTTTATGTGGACGTCCTGAATTCAGACTTCCGTTGCAAATGGCCGTCTAAAAATAACTTTTCCGAACTTGACAGATCCCAAAGCCTGGTCTGGCAGTGTCCCTCTCTGTCCCCTTATTTTCTCTTGTTTTGACACGTTAATAAAGTTATTATTATTATTATTATTATTATTAAGACGATTTTTTTTGGTTTGCAATGTAATTAAGCCGGAGAGGGTGACTCTATGGAGTTTTGGAGAAGGGTGTGCCACTGGGACTCTGAGTCCCTTCCCCAGTATACCAGACCACGTTCAGCTGCAATTTGCAGCCCTAGACTAAGCATAAAAAATCCCTACCTTATTCCAGACTAGCCAAGAGTCAATTTTTATACTAAGATCAAGGAATAGGACTTTAAATTGCAGTGGAACCCCGATGTAACGACGGATGTGCTAAGGGACTACGAAAATGTGTTCGTTACAGACGAACCCCGATATATTTACAGTCGAGCCGCGATATATAAATGAACCCCCGTTATATCGGGGTACTTTTCCATATATTTTATTGTTACCGGGCTGAAGATACCGAGGTGTTTGTTATATAGTTCATGATAGTTCACAGCGGTCAAACTCAAAAACCAACGTCACTTCCGGTTTTTCAGAGCCTTGAGGTTTGAATCAGTTCAGACTTTTACGAGCTAGTGCGAAGTTCGTATGAAAACGATACATAAAATGTCCCGATAAACAAAATTTCGCGCCGATAAAACTTGTGGATGCCCGTTACTTCATTCTGAAAACATGCTTGAAAGTAAAAAGCTTAAGTTTTCAGAAATGGCGTTAAGTTTTGCAGTTAAAGCGAAACTTTCGACTTGTCAGTGTTTTCTTTTGTAAAATTATGTCGGGAACTGCGCACGCGTCGTGCGTTTGACCGCTGTGAAGTTATATAGGGGCTCGTTATATCGGGGTTCCACTGCACTAAGGTCAATGATTAGGACTAAGTACAGGACTGAATGCTAAAATCAGTGTCTTGGCCTAAATTGTCTGCAGACCGATCCCCTTCAACGTTTGGATTTTCGCTGCAGTCACGTGGGACCAAGTCAGTAGGCTTGCTGTCATCTACACAAGCGGCGAATATGCCCTAAAACCTTCAACTAGATCTGCCCCATTTGGTTTGTCGAGCTACGAAATTATGAGCAACTCTCACAGCTACTATCAAGTCGGGAGCAAGAAGGATACGGGAGAGACTTTTTATGGCTATGTAAGAAATCTCAAGGTGTTCAAACGACTCTTGCACTACCATGAAATCCAGCAAGAAGCTGGTACGTATGTAGCATGTGTTTATATTAAAAGAGCAAAATTCTTAACAAGATACAATCCCAAAATTTTCCGCAATGGTCCACTGCAAAATTTATTAACATGCGATAGGATTGTTACGGAATTGTCTAGTCCTTTTGCCTAGAACATTCCATAACGCGCCCAGAGAACATCTTAGAACGCTGAATCATTCATTTATTAACGTTTATTTTAGTCATTCGTGGTTTGTTGATTGCAGAAGTGGATGTGTGACAGGCAGTGTACTGAGATAGTTGTGACTTTGAGTCTGTGTGACATAAGGCGGTTGTTGTAAGATGTGAAGACTTCTTCTGTTGGGATAAACATACTTGTTGCTAACAGAAATGAAATGTCAGCGGTTTCGCCTATAATCGATAAAACAAGTCAAGGCTACAGAATTGGGTGCTCAGTATATTATAGATTATGTTGCGCCAACTTCCTTTAGCTGGAATGAACAAAATTAATTAAACTAGTATACTGTTGTGGTTTAGGAACCTTTTTTTAATTGTCATAACTGATTATCGATGAGAATCAGTTACATCAATGTTCAGTTTCAAATAAACGTCCGACCTCAGATAAGCGCCAGGGGCGTTTATTTCAAATTTGAGCGTGTAGACCCGGCGTTTATTTGAAAGTACGGTACATTGGCCTGAAACAGTCGAGACTAACTGGAGATGGATGGGATAGCGATGATGAAATTCGTTGAAGTAATAATATTTCAACCAGGTTTCTAAGAAAAATTTGAGTCCTCCATGAAAAATGACTATCAAGTGATAGATGGAAAAGAACCCCGATATAACAAACTCTGGTGTAACGAAATCCCGATACAGTAAAAACTGTCAAGTAAGAACCTAGTTTTTAAGAGTCTGTTAGGCTAAAATTCGTCAGTGAGACCACCTCTATACAAGAATCGAACCTGTTTAGCGTAAAATTTGAAATAGGTTCTTATTTTTTAAAGTGCAGTACGTGTATGTTAAGTTCTGAATGAGGACCTCAAAATTCATGTGATCAGTGCTTCAATTTTTCTTAATATAGGCATTTTTACATAAATACTTATTTGGAAGGCAGATTTTATATAAGAAATACGCTGAATACCACTAAATTCTATTAGCTACAATGTTAATTTTTTCATTTAAGGATAAAAATTAGCGACAAGAGTTTAATTTTTTCCTTCAGAAATTAAGAACCTATTTAAGAACCTAAATAGCCTAAATTTGTGCTAATTACCGTTTATGTAAGAACTTTTTTAGGCTAACTTGGGAAAATGCAGGTTCTTATTTCCGGGTTTTTACGAACACAATCCAGAATCCCAAATTAAAATTTACCCTCATCAAAGTTGAAAGATTAACAGATCAACAGAGGGGCGTACACTGACCCTAAATTACGAATTTTATTTAATCGTTCAAATCTGAGTAAGGCACACTATAATTATGATTTTAATGCTATATTCACCGCGCTACCGGTGATTGTAACATTTCAAGGCGCGGCTGCTTACTTTTTGATGCCCACACCTCAAAATTATACTAAAAACAATAATAAGCCACACCCCGATATAATGAAGATTTTGGTCTTTTTCTCACAATTTCTGATCAAAATTCAGAATTGTACCGGTACTTAAAAAACTTAAGTTTTAATCAGTGGCTATTGCCAAGATGGCACTACAGCCGGTCCTTAAAGATTTCCAGGCTAGGCGCCAGTACCACAGAGTCTGGGAAGCCATTTGTCCAGTCCCCTGGTGCTTTGTTATATCGAGGTTCCGCTGTGCTTCCTTTGACTGATCGTTCAACTAAAAGCTCCCATACAACGTGATTGCTTTTGCTTTTTTCAATGGGCTTGTCCTCACCGTATTTTTTCGATTAAAGGCCGGGTCCCTAATAAACGCCGGGTATAAAGGAGGGAATTGTAAATAAGCCGCTCAGACGTTTATTTGTTGTAAGAAACTTAAGATTAAGGGCAACATACACGACTGCCAAGAAAAACTATTAAAAAATGGCGGGCCCAAAACAAACTGCTGATTGAAAGAAACGCTGGGTTCACCATGACAAGTTTGAAATAAACGCCGGGGGCGTTTAATTGAGAAAATACGTTATTTTTGTTTCTTATTTCCAAAGTACAA
Organism: Siderastrea radians; assembly: GCA_964017195.1. Lineage (NCBI taxonomy): Eukaryota > Metazoa > Cnidaria > Anthozoa > Scleractinia > Rhizangiidae > Siderastrea > Siderastrea radians. The sequence goes on from OZ024896.1 coordinate 42,557,949, forward strand.
AGACCACAGAGCACCCAATCTGGAGTATGGCTGGGACTAAACGACCTTTCATTGGAAGGAAAGTATGTCTGGAGTAACGGAATCACTGCAAATTTTACTAACTGGTGTCTGGGACAGCCGAGCTCCAAGACTGCTGACGAAGATTGTGTTGCCATGGTTACTGGAAATGGAATTGATGGAGGAGAGTGGATGGTAAAACGATGAGTTGAGTCAGTTTAGGAGATTATGAAACCAGGGGTTTCATAATTCCTTAAAAAACCTCGTGTGTTATTGGTAGATCATTAGTTATCTTAGCAGTGCCTCAAGGAGTTATTTTTCTCGCGCGTGCCACGAATGCGCCATGAACGAACCACGCAGATAATGACGATGATGAAGATGATTATGATGATGATGATGATGATGGCCACAGAAGGAGGAGGAAGATGATGATGACGAAGAAGACGAGTACGAGGAGGAGGAGGAGGAGGAGATGGAGGGCGGGGATGATAAGGATGAACATTGCAGGAAAGCACGACGTCTTTAAACTCTCTATTTTCAGTGGTTTGTTATGACTACGAGAACGGGGAAGACTATGTTTAGTCATGTTGGTGTTTATAGGGGCCCTTACTGATGTTCTATATTGAGGACCAGTTTTAACTGTGAAGACGTAATGAGAAGATGGAAGCCTATTCGTCGACTCTGTTTTGACTTTTATCACTCGGGACAGTACTGCAGATTATTAACAAAAATAAAAGCCTTTGTCAGCTCTAAAAAACAAACATTGGATGATGCAGAGCTCAGTTCTCTGTCATGATCCTATTTTCACGTAAATGGAAAATAACCATACTAAGTACAGAAGGATTCAGTGTTATTAAAAAGACTTGCTAGTGCCACGGAAAATGAGATATGCTCATATTCAGTTGCGTTTTCCATATAACGTTTGTTCCATAATCAGGTCAACAAAGACTGAAGTAGTTCATCGTCATGAAATTCTTAAATTAAACACCTGCTGGTTAAAAAAAAACGTCAGACTCATAAGAAACGCGTACTAAGAAATAAAAATGTGAATTATTAGCTACGCACTGAATTAACTGTTTAAATGTTAGGGAAGTTTGTACAGTTTCAGTATTAAGATTTTATCGAATTTTCGGTGAAAAAAAAAACCCTGGAAATAATGTAAAAATATCCTACAACACTCCAGTAGTCAGATAAATATGTAGTGGATTATGTACGTTTGCTATAATTGTTTTTCAGTGTGTAATACTGGTTATTGTTATATTTGCTTACAATGTGGCCGTACCAAAGAAAGCTTTATGCCGGTGCCTCAACATGTCGTTTCAATTACCCTTTAAATGCTGTACTTAAAATGTCGGGGATATTTGTAGCCAAATAAAAAGTTATTTCCAAGTTGTGACTCTTAAGAAAATAACCACCGTTTTACGATCCAGTTCTCATTTGTTACGTCTCTTTTGTAGATCACTTTTTATGGGAAAAAGACAGTCGTTTCAGGTGCACAAAGTTTCAAGAACAAAACGTGGCCAGAATTAAGCTGAAAATCTGTCTGGAACTTACCCTAATATGATCGATAAGGCTGAAACGTTGTTTTGAAACCGAGGCAAATTAGGTTGACTCAACAGTGGCCTATTTAAGTATCTCAGTGACACTGCCATTTATTGTATTTACGCCCTGGAGGAGGAGGTATCTAACGACAATTAAAAAAAAGAAAGGAAAAACTGTAGCAAAACGACAGAGAAAGAAGAAAGACGGTAGAAGAAAAAAAAATACGACAGTAAAGTTAGCAAAATGATTAGCGGTAAACAAAACAAACCACCGACAAGGGTCGTAATATTTGTCTCTGATACAAGTACAAACGTTTATTTATGATTTGTGATTCTTATAGTACTCTTAATTGCACTTAAATACCTGTGGCATGTAACTTGCTGCTATGAGGTTAATTTATAATTATTGAGTAACTCAAGTGTATTGCGTAAATATTATACTGTGGAAATTGTTGAATTGGCCTGTTTTGGGGGATTAGCGTACAGACCAATAACAAAACTGAAGACTAATTTTCTTCTCTCAGGATTCTTCTTTTTTAATGCACACTGCTGAACTTTACAGTACAAGAGCTAGCTTCGAATCACACAAAAACTATCGCTCTCATCTTTTTATTTTGACCAGGAGAGAACTGTCAATTTCATGTCAGTTACCCTTCAAACGCAAATTAAAGCTGACGCAATGACCTGCGCAGAAGATCCATTACGATAATACGCAAGCGCACGAAGATGATTAGCATAAAAACCTTCGAGCAACTAGGTGGATACAAAATCTACTTTAAGCTAAATTTTCGGTATCGTTCTCGAGGTATCTGGTCAAAATAAAGTAACAAGAGCAATATAAAAATTACAAACAACAATTCTGTCGATTTAAATTTAACACATTCTGTTTAAATACAAGTGAAATTGCAAGTTGAATATTATTACATAACAGTAAGCTACACGTAAACTAATTTTAGAACAAAGGCTTCTTCTCCGGATTTAAGGTCCGCCTTTTTCAATAAATTAAAAATGTACGTGATCGGCTATCTTGGAGAGTAAAATTAACATGCACAACAGAACTTGACATAACACCACTAACAATAGACTATTTGTCTTGTTTAATACTTGTGAATTAAAGTTTTCCTTTAAAAACAAACCGACCAAAAAGCAGTAACGACACGGAATATTGAATGATACGAATTCAGCAGGAAACACGAAGAGATTGCGCTTAAAATGCCAAAAGTAAGATAGAAAAGTCATTTCCAGGAAAACAATCACGAATGTTTAACCTTAAAGGTCAAAACCAAAACAAGCAAATTGATGTGCTGTACAAAAGCAATTGAACATTTTATCAAATAAGGATTAATTTCCTAGCAACGTGTAAATAAACATTGGAAAACATCTGTTTCGCGCCAAAATCGTACCAAGTAATAAATATCGAAAACACAACCAAAAACGAACTGTTGAAAACGTTGCGATCACTAAAAACCTACAATATCTTACTCAAAACTTATACAATTATTATTCTAAAGAATCAAGCATATCACAACATAAGTATTGATAAAAACTACAATAGATACGATAATTGCAGTTGTTGTAACACCTTTGAATTGTCAAAACTGATGAATAAAATATGAATGTTTAAAATTTACCACGCGAAGGTTACTCTGAAAAATTTCGTATTTTTATTGTTTAACAAAATAAACTGTGTTAAAAAAAAATTGGACGAGAAATTGTTAGAAAACTACCAAGAAATGAGGAAAAACAAAAACACAACAGAAAAAAAGACAGGAATGGGAATGCGAAAAACGGGAGAAAACGAAGGGAAACAGAATGTTGTACGAGAGACAAGGATAGAAAAACGACAAGAAAACCACAGCCGATAAACGTCATAAGAAAGAAAACAAATACTACTTTTCAACTATTTATTTATTTACTTTTTATTTATTTAAAAGAAAAGGAAAGTAATAACGTTAGTTGAACTACAGAAAACAATAGAAAAACGGTAGAAAAACAAAAGGAAAATATAGAATACTAAACGACTGAAAACGATAAAAAAAGGGATATTTTAAGACGCGGTATAATTTCCATACGTCAAGCTCCTAAGAACGAACTTGCGTGACGAACACGCGTGGACTGAAGGATTCTGCAGACTCGCGGATCAGGGCCCAGTTGCATAAAGAAACTTAAGATTAAGAGGGAATTTAAGTGGCCCAGGCCCTTAAGTTTACATTTTAAAATTCTGATTTGGATATTAACCGCTGATAGAGCGGTTGGTATCAAAGCAAAGATTTGTAATACACCACGGAACATGTCTACAATACTCAATATAACACCTTTATTGCTATAAGAGTCCCTCGTCAGCCTCTTTATTGTTGAAATAAATCCTGTAGATTAATCTGTCATACTTGTTTCAATCATTTATTCCCCTGGTTATTTTTGTTACAATAACGCCTTGATAATGAAAAGAAAAAACGCAATTAAACACCATGACGACAGAAGAGGAACCGGTCATAAAAAATGTCAAAGTAATCTATTATTCAAATTCGGTCGGTGAATCTGTTCTTGCAAGGTTTCTTACAGGTCTTCTGTGTCTTGTTTGGAACATTTTAGCGCATACACAGCGGTTTTTAAACACTCTGACTCGGAATTGATGGACGGGTTATCGTGGAGTGAAGGAAATCTTAAAGGTAGGCTTTGATACTCACTGATATCAGACCGTTATCACAAATAATAATACGGTGAACCTCAGTTATTTTTTTGTCAGGGTTCAAACTGTAATCGCATGCTTTTCTTACAAGAAGATCATGAAGACCATACGTGTACTGTGTAAATTGAAGACCAACAGTTAAAGAAAATATTACATAGGTTATTTTCATGGAGGGCTTTTAGCGTGCAACTTTAGTGTCTGCCAAGGCAATTTTGACAAGTTTCTAACACCAGTCCTCGCCGTTAATTCGTACCAGGTATACGTGACAACTCAACTGAAGTAGTTTATGAAATGATTACCCCAAAACAGCGGCGAAATCTTGGATAAAATTGACAACCACGCTTGTCAAAATCTTCTGCCAAAATTATACTACAATTTAAATAAGACCTAAATCTCAATTGAAAAAAATTTAACCGAAAAATACCCAAACCAGTCGGAGCCCATCAGTCAAATATACCCACAATTTCAGACACGAACGCGGCGGCGAAATCTTGGTTAAAATTAACAAAACGGGGCTGCCAAGATTTCGCCCAAATATCCAAAGTCTTCAGTCAAATATACCCACAATTTCATATAAAATTTTATATGAAACTTTACCTAAATTTAACCGAAAAATATCCAAAGCCTATAATGACCGTAAGCATAACTTGTCACGCCATTTTCATGAATATATCTTTTATCATCAAAGCAGCTGAGTGATATTTTATTCACCACTTTTAATTAGTCCACAGGGACTTTCCCGAGGAAATGAGTCATTAAGTTTTTCAATTGTTTTTATAACGCGTTAGACAGTTCTTTTGTTTTGAAAACCATAGGGACTTTCCCGATGGGTCATGCAATATCAGATGAACTTGTATTTGAAGTAAAGTTTATTCTTGAAGTTTTTCAATTGTTTTTATAACGCGTTAGACAGTTCTTTTGTTTTGAAAACCATAGGGACTTTCCCGATGGGTCATGCAATATCAGATGAACTTGTATTTGAAGTAAAGTTTATTCTTGAAGTTTTTCAATTGTTTTTATAACGCGTTAGACAGTTCTTTTGTCTTGAAAACCACAGGGACTTTCCCGATGGGTCATGTATTTGAAGTAAAGTTTGTTGGTAAAGTTTATTCTTGAAGTTTGTAGTGAACGGAAAAAATGAGATCTATTCTTGGATGAATACCTTGTTGTATTTCTTTTCAAATTTGTCAGTTAATGGACACATATCAATGATTATTTCATCTATAACTTTGACATAATCAAGAAATTCTTTTTTATCATACTTCAGTCCTCTCATAAAGGATCGTAAATCTGTTAAAACCTTTGAATAAGATGTATAGGCGAATTTAGACATCTCAATCTTCCTTTTGTGATTTTTAGACTCTGAGTATGTTTTTAGCAAGAGACCAGCGCCAGATATTGTTCCGAGAGGAATAGGATTCAATGTAACGCCGCCAACTACTGTTCCTATTACTACCAATAAAGCGGATCCAATATTACATGCAAGTTCTACCTTTTTGAAATATTTGTAAGTCATTTTGGCAAGCCAGTATTTCTTATGATAAAATTTGTACAATGCTTTCAACTCAGATATTTGATTTTCCGCTAATTTTTCTGAAACATGGTTCCAATTGAATATGCTTTCACGTCTATCCATTTATATTATATGATTATATTAATTGAGTGAAATCGGATCATGACCAACAGCATACCATTTGCAAAGTACATGATTGTGTAGTTTGATATTGGTTTCAGTAAGTTTTCTACCCTTATAAAGACAAAAAAAAGCTATATCACCTTTCAAGCCTGCCCTACCAGCTGGCTTGAAATCTCCAAATGTCATCGTGTTACTTCCAGGTGATGTTCTTGCTGTGAAATTAGCTAATTTTTTACCATTACACCATATCTGAGAAGCGTTGTTACCACCAGGTACATCCCAGTGAATTGACAAACAAATCCATTTATTTAGTTCACCAGCATTAGCCTTTGATTGGTAATTAGCTATTGGATTTTTACCAATATAAGCACTTGGACCAATAACAATGTAGCCACCAGTAGTACCAGCGATTACCATTGATTTATTTGGTGAGAATGCAACAAATTTGTCATAACCTGCTCCATCATCATGTCCAAAAAGTCCATTACGAAGACCATAAGGTCCTGTGTATGAATTCAATCGATAGACAATGAAAATATTGACTATATCAGCTTGTCCAGAACCAGGATTTAAATTTATGGCTGATAACATTCGCTTATTTCCATCAAATTTTAAATAATATCGATAATTGATTTTTTCGGCTTTTGTACATAAAATTGGTCTATTTGCTTGTGTTGTTTGTGTTGAATCATTTTCTTTAAGAGATTGATCAAAAAGATGCGATACTTCTCTAGTAGATTTGTCAAAAGTAACCTCAGTTGGAATACCTCTCTCTATCTTATATAAACAATCAGCTAGTTGATAACTTTCCCAGAATAAAGTTTCTGATAAATTTGATGATAAATTATTAAATTTTCTTTCCAAAATATTCAAAGAACGTTTATTGCAGGCATCACCTTCATTTAATGGATCGTCTAAATTGATTATTTTGTGATTGTTCATATCAAGCTTCGTTTCCATCACCATCTTACCATTTTCAATAGCAAAAGCGGTGTCATAGACACTTGGGTCAACGTTTGAAATTGTTTCTTTTACACCATAAACAATAAGATGTCCAATTGTTAAAAGTGATGGAAAAGTAACTGTACCCTGTAGATCGAGATAAATAAATTGTGGAGGCGAGCTACCCCATCGATGAAAATTGACAACTGTTTTCGTGTACTTCTCGAATGTTTTTGTTGCATAATTAGAAATTGAAATCGTAGTACCTTGCACTGCCACACTCAACTCACTCATTTCCGGCGGAAACCATTCAACTACCAAAGTATAGTAACCGACTGGAAGTTTATAAAGGTTAAAACCGAGGCGTGATTGGTACTGGTTTGGTGAGCTTTTTTGAAACAGGAGTTTAAGTTGGTAAGCTTTTTTATTAATTTGATGCGGAGAATTGGAAAAATTAACAATACCCAAAACCTGAATATTTGATTCACTTGAAGATTCGTCGTCGTTTTCCATCAAGTATCTGAAGGCGTCTTTTTTTTGTCCTGAATTAATAATCTGAGATTCATGAATTTTTTGAGTGACAAGATTTCTCAAATCTGTTATTTCATTTTCCATTAACTCAACATTAACTGCGGATTTCGAATTTTTTGAATCGGTTTGTAAGTTAACAATTTTATTGTTATTTAAATTCAAGTCTCCCGACATACTTGTTGTGCCATCAAGTTTGAGATAATCTTTTTGTGTTTCACTAAGTCTGTAGTTAACAAACTCGACACATGTTGCGTCTCTTTTGTTTGTTGGAAGATTAAGATTTATAATTGATTTATTTTTCATATCAATTTTGGCTCCTTTATCTAATTTTTTCGCAAGCTGATTATCGACATATTTTTTATTTACTCCATGGTCTGAATTAACTGGGTCTTTGATATTTGTTATGAAATGGTTGTTCATGTCTAAAGATTGTAGCATAGACCCGCCTTCTTTTTTACTCAAGAATATATTCCGGGCTGCATTATAAGAGATGGCTTTATTCGTGTTTCCATGAATTGGGTACGGCTGTGGTTGTAAAATTAGGTCTCCGTTCATAGTTGCTCCTGTCTTTTTCACAAACTGAGTTGTATCCACACCTGGAATCTTAGCTATTTCACTATCTAACTGGCTTTTTGTAACCACATCATTATTATTGGTTCCTTGCTTTACATTCACTAATTTTTTATTCTGCATATCATAATCATTATTAACATCTAATTTGAATCCAATACCAGGTAAACCTCTGAGACCTCTCGAATTCATAAAATGATTAAAATTCAATACTCCGTTGTAAAAACTCATTTTATTAACTCTTTAGATTATTTTAGTAAAATTTTTTGCATTAAATTTTCGTGGCTTATCAACATATAGAAAAGTATATGGTTCATTTGTTGCCAAAAGATAGTCGTCTTTCTTAACGTTCAATTCTTGACATATTCTACTCTGTTCATTCTTGCTTGGAAAATCGAAAATGCAATGATGGGAACAGTTTAATCTGATGGTTTTGTCTGTGTTGTAAAAAGACTGAGACAGATAGATACAGCTGCAATTTTTATTTCGAGAGTTCGTAAAATAGTTTCGTATTTCTCGATCATTTTTCACTCCAGTGTTGAGGTAATCATCGAAAATGATTAACTTTTGGTTTTCATCACCCATTTTATCTAAAGGAATTATCTCACCGTTGCTAGCTTCAATGATATTATAACCATATTTTTTCGAAAGAGGTTCAAATTTTTTCAACAAATATTGATACTTGCTTTGTTGTAAGTTTTTAGCATATAGATAAATCTTATCAAAAAATAACAGGGGTTTGCTTATCATGTGAAGTAAAAGATTGGTTTTACCACTTCCACTAGGAGCGCAGATTAACATTCTGAAGCATCTATCAGGCATGAAAGGATACAACTGAGTGAAATTACTGTCTTTATCACCTTCAACGTCGTAGCTTGGTATATCCATTTTATTAATTCTCAACAGAATTTTTTTTTCTAAATAATTTTATGCGACACGCTATGCGACACGCTATGCGACACGCTATGCGACACGCTATGCGAGCTTTTTTATATTCAATAACCCATTTTTATTCAAAAAATAATATTTTTTGTTTCGATTAAATAAAATGAGTCTCCTCAAGTGGAAAGAAATGGCTGAAAAAAGATCAAAAATTGGTCAAGATATCAATACTATTAGAGAAACGTTAAAACAAAAGAAAATAACCGATACAATGAGTGATGTTGAAGCAGAGAAGCTTTTCAAACCAATAACATCCGGTTTGAAGGAGTTGACGCAACCTCAACCTATTAAAAGACGGTTGCAAAGGAAAAAAGCAGAGGTTCCAGATTATGGTATCAATATAGATGATGAAGGAATACCAGATTACAATCTTGAAGATTTGTTTGATGAAGGGGTTCAACCACAAACTGCAAAACAGCTTGTTCCGAAACCACCCTCTTATGATGATGTTCTCAAAGATTTGGAAACAGGAAAAAAGAAAATATATGTCAATCCTGAGTATATGCAACAACTTGAAGACCCCCCGGAATATGAAGTTCCAAATTATGAGATTTTTGAAGAAGACAGAATAAATGAGACTTTAGATGAACTTGGATTGGCCAACTATGATGACATTGAAGCACAACTCGAAAGAGAAGATATGACAGAAAAAACAAGACATTCTTTCTTGTCAAAGAAAATCGAAAATGCGGTTAATAAAAGACAACAACTTCCAGGTTATAAAACACACATCACAAAGCAGTTGAACAAAGGTTTAATAAGCCAATCTGAAGCACAGTTCAGAAGAAAGGTCATCGACGACGCTCGAAAAGTTCTCAATGATTATATCAACTATAACAAAAATAAGTTGAAGAGTATCAAAGGCTCTGGTCTCAAAAGAAAGGCAACAAAACGAGGTGGAAATGCAAGTGCTGTTTTTATCAATCCTAAAGAAGCTGTTAAAAAGTTAGATTTAATAATTGGGTCAATTGGTGCTGGTAATAATAGCATAGAGCTAAGAAACACAGGTGTTGCTATTCTAGATATTTTATTGAGAAATTACATAATTAATAAAGATCATTATAACAAAATTTACAAAAACTTTTTCATGTGAATATATAAAAAAAAAAATGCAAACAACATTAGTATTATCTTCTCATAACGTTAAGAAACAAACAAAAAATAAGCCTAGTGATTTCACAATTAGATATAATCAACCAATAATACTTAATCCAAACAGACAATATGAACTCGGTTTAGGTCGAATTATATCCATGTCTTTCACATGGTTTAATATCACATCAGAGCTGGACAACCAAAAAATAAAATACTCTTCTGATGGTGGAAAAACTTGGAAAGATATAACCTTCCCACCAGGTACATGGAATTATGTTAGTTTCAATAATTTCATCAAGGAAAAGACAAAAACAAAGACTTCAAACAAAATTTCATATCCAATAACCTTGAAATTTAACAACACAACTTTCAAAACAACAATAAATCTCGCGACAAACTATCAACTAGACCTCACAACATCAAATTTCAGAGATCTAATCGGTTTTAACAAAAGAATTTTAACCAGTTCTGAAAATGTTGGTGACTATACACCAAATCTCAGTCAAGATACAGAGATTTTGAATATACATTGTGATCTTATTTCAGAGAGTCTTGTTGATGGGGATGAGACAGATATTATTTACACCTTTGGAACAAATGATTTACAACCATCCTATGCTTTCACTAAAGAGCCTTTGAGAGTTCAATATTATCCAGTGAATAAGTATATCATAAACACCCTGCGGATATACATCACCGATGGTAAACGGCGAATAATAGATTTAAATGACGCAGATACATCATTTTCTCTGATTTTGAGAGAAAAAAAAAATAAAAGTTAATTATAAAATGCTGACTTATAATTACAAAAGAATTTTTCATCCAAGTCTTGGAAAATTTGTTTACAAACACAAAGGATCCGGTTTAATTGTGGATAATATTTTCAAACCAATGAAAATGATTGTGGATAAAGTTTTAAAACCTATTGCTAAAAAAGCTTTGAAATCGGGAATAGAAAGTGCTGGTGATAAAATTGGTAAAAAAGTTGTTGAAAAAGTTGCTGAAAAATCAGGCCATCTTTTCATGAAAGACCTTCAGTCTTCAGGAAAACAAGTTCCAAAAGCACTAAACAAACAAAAAGAAGAAGATTACAACATAATATTGAATAGATTGATTTCTGGAAGCGGTACAAAAAAGAGAAAAAACAAAAAAAATAAAAAAGTTTTAAACATATAAATAAAAGATGACTTTCAGAACAAGTGATAAACTGCAGAGATATGAAATGGTCAGGTTCTCCCCTGACAATATTATTGAACAACCTGGGAACAACAATTCTCAGAAAAAAACAGGATATAAATTCACAATAACCGACAGATCCACTTTTTTCGATTATTTCAACGGATATTTCGAGGTAACCAAAGAGCTCCAAAAGAAAGCCGATGGATCCGGTTTTGCAGCTGCTGACCGAATTTCAATGATTAATGGGTCACATTCTCTCATCAAACACATGGTTATCAAATCTGCTGGCAAAATAGTGTACGATAGTGACAACATTCATAGAATTGTAAATGCTAAAAATTTGTTGGAGTATAGTGATGATTTCAGCAGGTCAGTTGCTAAAAATAGTTTTTGGTATCTTGACACAGAGGATTCAACAGCAAATACGAATTCGGGTTTCGAAGCAAGGCGAATTTTAACTCAAGCGAAACAAAACAATGGCGGTGGTGGAGCCAAAAGCATAAATGAGATCATTCCGTTGAACAGATACAGTTTCTTTGAGGAATTGGAAGACAAAATGCTTCCTCCAATGCAGCTCACATTCGAACTGGACTTGAATGATGATGATGAATTGATTCACAAAGCAGCTGCTGCTGATAATGGACGAGTGGTTGTTACTCGACTTTATCTTTGGCTTCCAAGATTGATTCCGAAAGATAGTGCATATGGTGAATTTGTGAAAGATTTTCTCAAACCAACTAAATGGACGTACATGAAAGATATGTATATTCAGAGTGCAAATACAAGAGCAGTTCAAAACATGTTTCAGATTAGCCCAGCCATTGACAATGTTAAACATGTATTCATTTATCTACAGAGAACTAATGGTCCAAACAATGAGGAATCTGAGAGAACTCCTTACATTTTTGATACTTTCAAGCTGAATTCTGCAGATACTAATAGCTCTCTTGCGTCATGTCGTTTGGAGTATGGAAACAATACTTTTTACCCTGAATTGGAGTATGATGCTGATTCAAAAGTAAGAATCTTCAACGATCTGATGTCTTATGCTTTTCGAAAGAATGATCTGAATACAGGAACGCAGTTAAATATTCATAATTTCGCATCTATTTACGGTCTTGTTTATTTTGATTTAACCTATCAAAAAGAGGCTATAACTAGAGATCCAAAACAACTGATTTTGAACTACAGATTGAATGCAGCACCAACAGCTAATGTGAGAGCTCATGCTATCGTATTTTATGAAAATGAGGTTATTGTCAACAAGGTTGGAAATGAACTTATGATGGTCTAATTCAAAAAATTTCCTGAATTTATTTTATTTTGTAAAAATAAAATAAATATGACTCAATTGTATGAAATTAACGTTACGCTTTCCGACAATCAGAAAACGAATCTAAGTAAAGCTTTCCACAAACGTGAAACAATCGTCTTGAGGTTAACAAAAGATGCCCTCAAAGGAAGTGATACTCTTAATGTACCTGCAACAACTGTGAAGAGGTTGGAAAAGAACCGAGCTAAGAATAAGGGAATGGACATAAAACTGTCGAAGACAAACATTAGAAAACAGGTTGGTGGTTCACTTTTGAGTTCAATCTTGACACTTGGTCGAACTTTTGGACCGACATTAGCAAAGACTATAGGATTATCAGCTCTCGCTGGTGCCGCTTCTGAAGGAGCATCTCAAATTGTTAAAAAGATATCTGGAAAAGGTTCACAGACAGGTGGTTTTCTCATTCCAAATTCTAAAATAGATCAACTTATCGCTCATAAACATCTATTGAGTAATAAACAGAAAAAAGGATATTCTCAATGCCCTACAAACTGGTTCTGGTGTTCATATAAAACCAACAAAAGTACAAACAGGTGGGTTCTTAGGCACTCTTCTTGCATCAATTGGTATTCCACTAGCTCTTGAAGCTTTCAAAAAGATGACGGGTTCAGGAGTTCCCAGAATTGGAAAACCTCCTAAAAAAAATGGTGGAGCAGCTCCTAGATTGGGAGAATATCAACCACCACCTCCATTTTTTGGAACATGGGAAGAAAACTCTTTTTCTGGCGGAGGAAAAAAAAAAAAGTCGGGAAATGGGTTGCTTCTAGGGAAAAACAGTCCATTCAATGGGATTCCACTCCTCGGAACAATTCTTTAAAATTCCACAAAGACATACCCTTGAGCAACCACGATTTGTTAAGATGGTGTCGCCATCTTAAAATACCAATAGACAAAGGTGGTGTCTTGTCAAGAGACCAAACTGCTCCACACAACCATAAAATGGCGCTATTTATTTATAATCTTGAACCATCATACATGGGTGGAAGTCATTGGGTTGCAACACATGTCAAGAATGGGAAAATCAATTATTTCGACAGCTTTGGATTACCCCCATTTCAAGAAATTGTAAATCATGCAAAGAAGAAAAACCTAACTCTTATTCACCAGAATAACCAGATACAAGCCTTGAATACAACGACTTGTGGATACTTTTGTTTATACTTTTTGAATGAGATGAATAAAGGTTCGTCATATTTCAACCTTCTACAAGTTTTTGATGTTCATGATACTATGAAAAATGAGAGATTCATTGAAAGATATTTTGAAAAAATTAATATATAACCTTATTGTAAATGAAAACGTATTGCGTGAAACAAAGAAAAGAAACTGAGTGTGTTGAGCCTTCGGGCTATAAATATGCAAAGAACGGTCGACTTATGTTCTTTTGCACATGTGCTGAATGTGGTATAACTAAAACTAGATTCGTGAAACAAACGGGAAACTAATTGGCCCGTCTGAAGGGGCGGGCATTTTGGATACGATGGCATCCACTGGTACTGATATGTTAATTCACCACGGTATTCCTTGGCTTGGAAAAAAAGCTGTAGAAATGGGAAGATATTATGGATCAGAAGCCTTGAGAAACCCAAAACTGCAGAAAAAGGCTCTCGATTATGCTTTGGAAAGAGCAACTCCTTTCATTCAAAAAACAGGATCAGAGATGCTTGATCAATTATCCACTAAAATCAGACCAAATAGAAAGTATAAAACCGACAGAAAGGATTTGGATGGTGGAAGTTTAGATATACATAAAGCCATTGGAAGGCTACCTAAACCAAAAGGGGGTTGGACTCTTCCAGGGCATAAATACACAGGCCCCTACAACGATCTTGAAAATCAGGTGAGATGGGATCCAAAAACAGGAGAGATACTAGAGATATATGACAAACCAACTGGTAGGACTGATGCTATAGCGATGCAGCATGATGTTGATTATTCAGTTTGTAAAGATGATAAAAAATGTAAGAACAAAGCCGATAGGAAAATGGTCAAAGCCTTGGATTCTGTTCCTTATAATGAGAGACAATGGGGTCATTGGATGGCACGAAATATTATTGATAAAAAGCAAAAACTTGGTCTTGGTTTAAACTGAAAAGGCCGTCGAGTGAAGAAAACTGGCAAGAAAAATTAGCTGATGAGCTTCATAAACCGATAAAGCGTAACTTCACCCGGCGGCGGGTAATTGTAAACCATATTGACGAGACATGGTGTTCAGATATCGTTGAGATGCAAAAATTCAGTCGATGGAATAAGGGTTATAGATATCTTCTCATGGTACTCGATGTGTTTAGTAAATACGGTTGGATCGTCCCATTAAAAGATAAAAAGGGTGAAACCGTTATGAATGCATTCAAAACAATATTCAAAGAGGGGCGTAAACCACAATATCTTTGGACTGATAAAGGAAAAGAGTATTATAACAAACATGTTAAGGAACTACTGGATAAGAATAAAATAACCTTGTACTCAACTGAGAATGAGGAAAAGTCGTCAGTTTGTGAAAGATGGAACCGTACAATCAAAACCAATATGTGGAAACAGTTTACTGTTCAAGGTAATACACAGTATCTTGAAATGTTACCCAAATTAGTGAAACAGTATAACAATACCAGACATTCAAGCATAAAGATGACACCCACGGAAGCAAGTAAAAAGAAGAATGAAGGAACTGTCTACTTTAACCTTTTTGGTGATATGAAGCCAATCTCAACAAAGTCAAAGTTCAAAGTTGGTGAGAAGGTTAGAATATCTAAGTACAAACGTCCTGTCTTTGATAAAGGATACACAGCCAATTGGACAGAAGAAGTTTTTACAGTTGACAAGATACAATACACCAATCCGATCACTTACAGACTCAAAGATCTCAGTGGTGAGGAGATATCAGGTTCTTTTTATGAACGGGAGATGCAGAAGGCTGTTCAAGACGTTTACCGTATTGAGAAAGTGATTCGACGAGACGCTCGAAAAGGTAAAGCTTTGGTGAAGTGGAGCGGTTACCCAGAAAAATTCAATTCCTGGGTAGATATTAACAATCTGATGTAAAATAAATTTAAAAAAATCTTGCATATAATAAAAATAAAATGTCAAAATTTTTAACTTATCAAGAAATGCGTAGAATGGCTGTGAGTAAAAAAATAAAAAATGCACAGAAGCTCTCGAAAGTAGAGCTGGCAAAAGTATTAAATCTTGACGAAGAAGTGTATAACAGACCAAGTAACGCAAAGGAGGTGTTGATTACCAATGTTGACACACAGGTTGCCACAAAATGTAAAAGCATCTATCAGTGTTCAAAATTGGTGGGTAAAAGTTATGGTTTGACTCATTATTTCGTAAATTGTGGAAACGCGTTTGTGGATAAGGATGGAAATAATGTAATATTATCTTTTGCTTGAACTTTTTCATTTCGTGAAACGTGAAATGAAAAAAATAATTTAAAAAAAATATTGCATATAATAAAAATAATGGATTCACAAAAAGTTCCTAAGTTGAAAAAATTTATGAAAAGGCTTTATTCACGCTTGAGAAAAGCGTTTAATACCGCAAAAGATAAGATAACAAATATTTTTAACAAGTCAACACCAACACCGACACCAAGACAACCCTCTAACTTAATTAGTAAGATTAACGTTCCCATCCTCAAACCAACAGTTGTCACAACAACACTCAAAAAGCTACCAAATCTCATTCAAAAAACGACTGAAAAAGTTATCAATTGGGAAAAGTGGTTGAAAAATGTTGATAAAGTGATTGAACAAACTGAACCGACTGAAGTGATTGAAGAGCAAACTGAACCGACTGAAGTGATTGAAGAGCAAACTGAAGATCAAACTGAAGTGATTGAAGAACAAACTGAACCAACTTTCACACAGAAAGAACAAGCCTTACAAGGGTTCACAAGATCATATGAAATTAGTCTCACAAGCAGACAAGACCCATTAATTCAACTTCAGAGCACCCGTTCATTGATTAAGAATAATCTATTAAATGTTCTGAATGAGATGAAAGGTCTCAAATTCACTGAAACGTTGAAGATTACGTTTGAAAAACAGAAAGGAGATGAGTTGATTGAAAAGGAGGCTTATTTCAATGCAAAGCCACAAACAGTAACAAATGATGTAGATATTGATAACTTGCTGCAGATAATACAACAACAGATTGTAAATAAGATTCAGCAATGGATATCAGAAGGCTCAGGATGGACCATTCAATCAGTTGATGGTCATTTCATCAATGTTGTCAAATACGAACCATTGAAAGGATCCTCATATATTCCATTACCCGAAGAGCTGCGGAACTCAGGTAAAGGCATTATAAACATGAAAAATAACGACAATGAATGTTTTCGTTGGTGTCACATTCGTCACCTCTTGCCACAGAATGAAAATCCACAGAGAATAAAAGCGTGTGATAAAAAATATGTAGAAAAATTAGATTACTCGGGAATTGAGTTTCCAGTTTCTGTAAAACAATACAACAAAATAGAGAAACAAAATAATATTCGTGTTAATGTCTTCGGTTATGAGAAAGGGAAACGATATCCGATTTATGTTTCAAAAGAAAAGTTTAACTCTTGTTTGAATCTGCTCTTAATAACCGAAGGAGAGGTAAAACATTATTGTTTATTAAAGGATTTCAATAAATTTATGCACAATCAAACGAAGCATAAGGGAAGAAAGCATTTCTGTATGTACTGTCTTCAATGTTTAAGCTCAAAAGAGCGTCTTGAGAAACACAAAGTTGATTGTGTTGAAATTAATGGAAAACAAGCAATTAATATGCCAGGACCTGGATCAAAAATTGCTTTCAAAAATTATCACAGAAAGTTACCAGCACCTTTCGTAATTTATGCTGATTTTGAAGCCATCACCGAAAAAGTTGATGAGAAAGCTCCGCAAAAATCCTACACCGAACAATATCAAAAACATACGGCTTGTGGATATGGTTATAAAGTTGTTTGCTGTTATGACGATAAATTTTCAAAACCAATTAAAATTTACAGAGGAGAAATGACCATTAACAAGTTCATGAATGACATGTTGGCTGAAGTTAAATACTGTAAAAAGGTTGTAAAAAAACACTTCAATAAACCTATGGAAATGACAGACGAGGATAAGGAAAGTTTCCAAAGAGCTGAAGAATGCCACATCTGTAAAAGACCTTATGACGCAAGTGATAAAATAGTAAGAGATCACTGTCATGTCACTGGCAAATACAGAGGCTCAGCACACGAAAAATGTAATCTAAATTACTCATTAACTAATAAAATACCTGTGGTGTTTCACAATCTCAAGGGGTATGACAGTCACTTTATAATGCAAGAGATTGGTAATATTGTGAAAAAGAATGCGTATTTTGATGAAGAAGGAAATAAATATGAGATGAGCATAAATGTCATTCCCTGTAACATGGAGAAATACCTGGCCTTCATGTTGGGTCAAAACCTTGTGTTCATCGACAGCTTTCAATTCATGAGCTCGTCATTGAGTAATTTGGTGAATAATCTTCCTGCTGAAGCGTTCAAACACACGGGACAAGTATTTCAAGGTGAACAATTGAGTTTGATGACAAAGAAAGGTGTCTATCCTTATGACTATATGAATAGTTTTGAAAAGTTTGAGGACAGCAGGTTGCCGAAGAAAGAAGATTTTTTCAGTATTATGAATAATGAACATATCACAGATGAAGAGTATCAACATGCACAGAATGTTTGGAATAAATTTGGTCTATCATCAATGGGAGAGTATCACGATCTATATCTCAAATCGGATATTTTATTGTTGACTGATGTTTTTGAAAATTTCCGCAAAGCATGCCAACAATACTATGAATTGGATCCTGCTCATTATTTCACATCACCCGGTCTGAGTTGGGATGCAATGTTGAAAATGACAGAAATTGAATTGGAGTTGATAAGTGATGTTGATATGTTTCAATTCATTGAAAAAGGTATGCGTGGCGGAATCAGTTACATTGCCAATCGATATGGAAAGGCAAACAACAAGTATATGAAAAACTACAATCCGGAGGAGGCATCAAAATACATCATGTATCTAGATGCAAATAATCTTTATGGTTGGGCAATGAGCCAATATCTTCCAACAGGTGGGTTTGAATGGTTGACTGAAGAAGAGGTGGATTTATCCAAGTATAATGATGAGTCTGAAAAAGGATTGGTATTGGAGGTCGATTTGGAATATCCAGGGGAGTTGCACGATCTCCACAACGACTATCCGCTGGCAGCAGAAAAAATCAAAGTAACTGAAGATATGTTATCACCTTATTGTCGAGAAATTGCTGAAAAATTTAAAGTAAAGGTTGGACTGGTTGAAAAGTTGGTGCCAACGTTGTTGAATAAAGAGAGATATGTTTTACATTATCGCAACTTGCAACTCTATATGTCTTTGGGGTTGAAACTTACAAAGATTCATAGAGCTCTCGAATTCGATCAGAGTCCATGGTTGAAATCTTACATCGATTTTAACACAAAAAAGAGAGCAGGGGCAAAAAACTCTTTTGAGAAGGATTTTTTCAAGTTGATGAACAATTCGGTGTTTGGGAAGACGATGGAGAATCTTAGAAAGCGACAGGATATTAAACTTGTGACTGATAAAGGAAAATTGACGAAGTGGGCCAGCAGACCGAGTTACATCAGCAGTAAAATATTTAACGAAGATTTAGTTGCTGTTCATAAAACTAAAACAACTTTGACGCTGAACAGACCGGCATATGTTGGAATGTGCATCCTTGACTTATCAAAAACATTGATGTATGATTTTCATTACAATTACATCAAAAGTAAGTATGGTGACAAAGCTCGGTTGCTGTTTACAGATACTGACAGTCTGACCTATGAAATTGAAGCAGATGATGTTTATCAAGATTTTTGGAAAGACAAACATCTATTTGATAACAGTGATTACTCAAAGAATAGCCCGTTTTTTGATAACTCAAACAAGAAAGTTATTGGGAAATTCAAGGACGAAGCAGCAGGAACTCCAATCGTGGGGTTTGTTGGTTTGAAGTCAAAAATGTATTCTTATATAACAGATGATGATGAAAAAAGTGGTCGCACAGCAAAGGGAATAAAAAAGAATGTGATAAAACAAGAGTTGCAACATGATAATTACATGAACGTTCTTTTCAATAAAATGCAGATGCGTCATACGATGAGACTAATTAAAAGTGAAAGGCATCAAATTGGTAGCTATGTGGTGAATAAAATATCACTCAGCTGCTTTGATGATAAAAGATATATTCATGAAAATGGCGTGACAAGTTATGCTTACGGTCATTATAGGCTTTGGATATTTTTCGGTTAAATTTAGGTAAAGTTTCATATAAAATTTTATATGAAATTGTGGGTATATTTGACTGAAGACTTTGGATATTTGGGCGAAATCTTGGCAGCCCCGTTTTGTTAATTTTAACCAAGATTTCGCCGCCGCGTTC
The DNA here is from genome assembly GCA_964017195.1 of Siderastrea radians. NCBI lineage: Eukaryota > Metazoa > Cnidaria > Anthozoa > Scleractinia > Rhizangiidae > Siderastrea > Siderastrea radians. The sequence continues at coordinate 42,577,853 of OZ024896.1, forward strand.
GTGTCTGAAATTGTGGGTATATTTGACTGATGGGCTCCGACTGGTTTGGGTATTTTTCGGTTAAATTTTTTTCAATTGAGATTTAGGTCTTATTTAAATTGTAGTATAATTTTGGCAGAAGATTTTGACAAACGTGGTTGTCAATTTTATCCAAGATTTCGCCGCTGTTTTGGGGTAATCATTTCATAAACTACTAACTGATTGTTTTAATTTTATCAAGCTTATATGTACAGCAGTTTGTAATCTTGTAGGTAGGGCGTCAAATATTACATCTCAACACTTAACATTGTCCTTCACATCCCTAAGCAAGGCTACTTCACTATTTTCATATTTCCTGAAAAGAATAACGGCATCTGGCAAATTGTTTTGGGAAAATGGCCAAATGGTGGGGTGACGTGCATGGGAGGTACTAGTATAATCACACCCAGGAGGGGGTTGTAATACGTTTTGTCACCACATGCTCCGGTGACCGGTGATTAACACCGAAAGCGACGGCGAGTCGTTTGACTGCCTGCATGTTGGGCATCTTGTACACCTCCGGAACAAGAAAATAACAATCAAATTGAAATGCGACAGTTGTTGCCATATTCAGTTCGTTTCACGGTTAGTTAAAGCCATGGAAAAGCGTTAAAACTTTCACAAGCCAATAAAAAAAACTTTCTTCCGTGTATATTTTTTGTTATCCCCTACTGATCTGAGATTAAACGAAACGGAGCTACGATCAGGAAAAGGTATGAAATTATATCCTATAAGTTACAAACAATTGCGTTGGCAGGGGATTGCCTTTCCGATTGGTTTTGGACACTAACTCAATATTATGTCACTCTGAATTTTATATTTAGCGATATTCGTTAGAATTAAACTGTATAAAAGCAGGTTAGTACTGTTCGTGCTTAACATTCCTCTCAATTTTTTTTCGAAAATCTTTTTATTTCGTTTTGGCACCTTTTCAATTACCAGCATAACCCATATCCTAACAGAACGTTCGTTCCATAAATTTATTCCAAAGTTGCTGTGACAGTTTAAATTGATACGTCAACAATACTGAGAAACGTCTTTTTGAAGAAATTTGTAGTTGTCCACAATCTGAGTTACTGCATAAAAATAGTCTGGTATCAGATTTCAGGCACAACAGTCCGTTTTGAGACCTTTTGACAATAAAGATTACTTCTTATTGATATGAATAGAAAGAGCAACGCTTCGAAGATATAATCTTTTGTGTTTGCTCAGAGAAAAACACCTGCAGTCATATTTTTCTCATTATGAATCCACCTGATTACAGGTCCATTTTTAAAAGAATTATTCTTTAGCTTTTTAAAATGATTTTTCACGTTGTTTCTTATAGTGTCTTATACCTTATTATAGAAAATTGACAATTGTTTTTATTAAGGTATACCTGAAATTACACTTCTTAATTTCAAACGAATTGAAGGGAAAGTTGTTCCAGAATATAGAAAATTAACGCAAAAAAAGAAGGTAAAATTTCCAGTTGAAGGAAATTAACGCCAATGTAGTGTTTCTTATTTTGTGGCAAAAATATTTTTTCCGACATAATGGCTGATGCTGAAAAAGGCACTTCTGAGGGCGAGAACTAACTTGAAACACTTTTAGTCAACGATTCACTCATCCCTCCTACCACCCTGAAAAGACTGGAATGGAGCTAAAAGAGAACGAAGTCTTTGCCAATTAGAATGGGATTCAGAATTAAGCACGGTTTTTACTAAGACACCTAAGAGACACTTATTATATGGCTATGAAGTTCGCTTTTATCACGTGTCTGTCCATGCCGTTTTGTGTCTTATTGTTACTGTTTTAACAAGAGCCCATTTATTATTAACTTTCAGCGTTTTTTGCTTTTGCAGGCTTCAGAAACATACGTTGCTGGCCTTATTTTATTTGCATTGGAATTCTCCTACCCAGTCTCACGCACCAATGCGACTCAATTCATTTCTTCAGGGAAATAGGTTTTGCTTTGGAACGTCACGTGATAGACACAAGCTTTTTGTATCCTGACGATTGCTTATGGCGTTGTAAAGCAAACCCAGATTGCTTCTCTATCAATGTTAAAAAGGTAACAAAAAGTAAGGAAAGAAAGAAAAACAAAACGAGTTTGTAAAGAAATGCTCCTGACATGCAATGAATTTCTCTTAATGTCAGGTATTATAATTTGTAAGATACTAGTTGATTCATAAAAAATATTATCCTAGTCGTACGACTCACTCGCTTATTAGAGAGATTAAGCACCACGTATTTTTTTCCCGCGAACGGCAGAGAGTGTCACGTGACCTGACTTTTCCCGCGTTTGCAGTTTGCCGGCCGCCGTTTTTACGCGAGGAGGGCATTTTTCCCGTTTGAAGGAAACGTGAAAACGTGAGTATTTGTAGCCCATTTTAACTTAGTATTTCTACGTTTTTGATCGTATGCTTTTATAGCTATGCTTCGTTTATTATCCTACTTCAACATTAACTGCTTGTAAAGCTAAAAGAGTTTTAAGTTCATGCGAAAATGATAAAAACTTTTCTGTATCCATTTTGTCTAGTCGCAATGGCGAACGAAAACTTTTGCAGTGCGTATTTTACCTCGTTTAAAAAGACAATTAAGAAAAACGGGCCTGGACTGTACTGGAACCTGTACTTAGTTATATTGTTTTAGATGAGTTAAAAAAGTTTCGGTTTGAACAAACATTTTGTTTAGTTTGTTTAGTTTGTTTAGCGTCGTTTGCATTTTCGGCCTTTAAGTTTTTTTTCACTTTGGTAAAACGCCTAAGAAATTTTAATTTTAGCTGTAAATTAATTTTAATTGTCAGTAATGAAAACTAAAGCCATTTCTATTGTTTTCCTTTAAAAGTTTAAGCCATGCCTCCATTTCGTTGGCCAAAAGTAGAGCATGATTTGGCGCTCGTCAAAGAGTTTACTGAATTGAGACCCTCGAAGCCAGAGGAGTGGGACAGATTGGCAAAACGCCTTTCTGCGGTTTTTAACAGCGAAGTGCAATTGTCTGGAAGGGGGTGCCGGGAGCACTTGGATCTGCTAATAAAAAAGCACAAAGCAAATGAAAAGAAGGCTCTAAAAAGGTATGCTCTTAAAGTCACGGTAATGTCAAGACAGTCAAGTCTGTTATGTGCTTAATCTACGTGCTGATGTTTACACCCCCTCTTTGTATTTCGTCGTATTTCAAGATCTGGCACAGAGGAAGAATACTCAGAGTTGGTCCAGCTTTTGGAAGACGTATCAACCTATCTATCCGACCTTGCTACGAAGAAGTTATCGGCACCCAAGACAAAGGATGAGCAAGACAGGCAAAAAGGACTACAGATGCGAAATGCAGCCATGGTGACTCATACCAGTAAGTCTTTTCTGGTTATACAAAGCTGCACATAAAAATGGATTATATATTTACGTGGGAGCGGGTGTGGGGGTTAGTTTGCAAAAACCTTGAGTGTATTGAAATTGTACCCATCCACCTTAATTTTCAGAAAAAAATATACTCCCTCTACAATCACTGAGCACGAAGTTGAATATTAAGAAAGCCCTTTTATTTATTTTCTTGTGTGTAAAATGTTGATCAAAAGGAAGCTTCTATCACTTCACTCTTGAAAGCCACAAGAAAGAAATTCTACACCTTCAAAAAGGGTCCCCCCCCCCCACAATAACAGGAAAATATTATACCACTAGCAAGACCACTCCCCTAGGCCTCCTGTGACATATAAACAGTCCCTAGTTGTGAGGGATACTTTATATAAACTTGGTGGCTAACATTACTTGCTTGTGTTCTTGCCAAGACTATTTATTGCATATACAATTATGATGTGCATTTGTTTCAATTGACAGAGAGAAAGTTGTCAATGGGGATAGACAGTGATGATGATGATGATGATAACAGTGCCCCACTGCCAGTCAGTGAGGATGATGCAACTGGTAATTTTTTTTGCTTCTTTAAGATACCGAAATCTGAGCAAATAGGTTTTGCAGATGTGTTAATGGCTATGGAATTTTGAATTTTATACTTTTGAGTGGGACAGTCGCATTTGACAACTGTCTGTCTGTCTAAATAGCTAATCTGCTTTCCAAAGATTATTGCTAATGCTGAACACTTGTTTATTTTAGGGAAGAAAGCAGGGAAAGGAAAAGGAAGAGGAAGAGTAGGGGCTTCCCAGCTCCTGACGTATTTATCAGAAAAGCAGCAAGACTCGATGCAAATAAAAAAAAGAAAACTTGACATGGAAGAAAGAAAAATTGAGCTTGAGGAAAAAAGGCTTAAACTAGAGAAAGAAAAATGGGACTTTATGATTCAAAAGCATTAAATTAACACATTGACAACAAATTTACATTCTTTAATTAAATTATACAACTTTCCTCAAATGTACCATTGTGCTTTTGCTTATTTTGTACATTCTGTTGATCTGTTAATTCTTGAAAAATAAAATACTTGAATAAATAAATCATCATTATTTTTCATCACTATGTTTTTAATAAAACAACCTGACATATTGTCTAATTCTACCATGGCAGGCAGATAGATATTTGGTGCAATGACCAATATAAATAATATGTAGAGAACTACATAACTTTTATACTTTGAACATTTTGCAGTTTTTCATATACTTTTTATGTCAATATAATTTCACTACAGCACAGTGTGTGGCTCCATAAAATGACACTTTTCCCAAAGAAGGGATAAAAAAATTCCTTGGGATTGGAGGGTTTAAAGGCCAAAAAATGTAAGAAAATGTCTGGAGCTTAATGTGAACTTCCTGAGGGGTGGGAGTAAGGCCTAGTGCAGGGATGTCATTAAGGGGCCACTGCCGGCTAATTTCACTGGCTGAAAGAGAACTTAAATCTTAATTTATGGAACTACACATTTCAACAATCCTTTTTTGTTGGCCTGGAATTCTCTAGGCCATGAAACAAAATGTGAAAAACCATAACAAATTTTGTCTATCTGCCAATTGAAAGCCTTTTTTATATACACTTAAGAAGGCTCGATGTAGTGCAATAATTTTCTTGGAAGCCAATCTTCGATTTTTTACAAACTGCACCATAATGATCACATATGACAAAAACTTTGATTTTTTACTGGTTTGTTAGTAACAGTGACGGTTACAGTAGCAACAGTTCTTGTTTTCTTTTTTTTTTAACAAGCTTGATTTTTTCGTGAAATTAAGATTGAGGCTTGGTATTCATTTCTTGATAATACCCGATTCCCTCTATAGCGCGCGCCTGCAGGGAATCACGGTAGTTGTATTCATCAAACCATGCGCGAGACTCGGCAACGATGCGCGTTACTGGGTCTCGCGCATGGTTTGATGAATACAACAACCGTGATTCCCTGCAGGCACGCGCTATAGAGGGAATCGTGTATTATGTTAGGTACAGCAGTTTATAGTTTTAATACTTCAAAAATTGAGCCTCCTTAAAAAGCATAATGCTCAATGGTTACTCAAATATGTCTCAAGGCTTGGAGGGTCCAAGTCAAAGAAATCTCCTGTTTGAGATCCATACAAACATGTGTGGCAGTTGGCTAAAATTGCTCCAACTGCATACATCTTACCAACTGGCTGTAAAAGCACCTTAAGGTTTTTATTAAAATCAAGAAATGCAAAATATCGGATAATTTTGCCATATCCCCATTCCACACTAGTTCTAACAGTGCTCATGTCCTTGTTGAAGCGCTCCTCATCTGGTGTTAATCTCGCTCCTCTGAAGGGGGCCAAAATGTGGCGCCTCACCGGATAGGCTGGATCGCCATATATGACATATGGTTCACCATTTGGTTTGTTCATCTTCGTTTCTAATTTCGGCAACAAACCACTTTCAGCTAACATGAATGCGTCATGCCTTCTCCCTTCCACAGGGCCAAACAAATGGCAAATCATGCCATTTGGTGACACAACCGACTGAAATTAAAGAAATATTATGAGTATGTTGCTTTCAGCCAGAATATTATTATTTTTTACACTGATCAGATGTACAAAAAAAAATCCAAATAAAAAGTTAAATGAAAATAAAATGAGCAGAGCAAACCAATCATCTGCAGCTGAAGTTCAGTTTGAGAGGTGTTCCTTGTTTACGTATTAATTCTGTTCTCCTTTTTTTCAATTTACTATCTTTTTACCATTCAATTGTGCCATCATTCTACCTTTTAAGGGAAAGATAACACAAATTAGTATATACTAAAACAGTAGATAGTGATTTTGGCGCACACTGATTGGCTATTTAAACTCAGAATTTCCTTTGCTATTCACCTCCGAGTAATGTGCACAAGAAAACTGTAATCTTTGAAGGGGAAAAACTAGTCGAAAATCATTCTTTCAGGCTATTTAATCTCACTGTTTTAGTATATACTAAAACAACTATTCACCTCAGTGTCGGTGGCTAGTGGTGGATAGTTGTTAAATATCCAAAAATATCGCACAGCTAGTAGATTGACATAATTACACCTTGTGGCTTTAGTTGAAATACAGTTCTAAGCTGTTATTTTAAATACCAGGTAATAAATTTTCAGTTTAATAATACATCCATTTTTGGGGATTTAACCATTAGAACATGTGGAAATTTTACCCATTTCCATTAAATAGGGTGTATGTAGTCCCAGGGGGGCCGGCCTCAAGAGTCCTCATGGGCTCGATGAGGATAAGTAAGTAAGTAAGTAGTCCCAGGGGGGGGGGGGGGGGGACTCCGGCTTGTAAATGACAGGGATGATCGATGAATTTTTTGGGTTTGAAATTTTCAATTCCGGGATTTTTTTGGTTGGAAAATTTGGCAAGTATTTTCTTGGGTGACTTGATTTAAATAGGGGATTTTTTTGGCTGTTAATAACGAACGAAAGTGCCTTGGCGTGGCCTTGGCGTATTTATGGTATGACATGGTTTTCTTTGTGTTATAATTTTGCCCCTCCTGGCAATTTAGGGGTAATTTGACAAGGGATTGTTTTGGGGGTTGTTTTTGGTTCAGGGTTATATTTGGGTTATATCGGAAGACTTAGGGATTTTTTTGAGTCCTGAGTTTTGCATCCATTCGATCATCCCCATCATTTACAAGCTGGATTACCCCCCTGGGTATGAAGTATTCACACTGACCTGGAATTTCAGACAATGTGTTCTTTTGTGTCCTGAGAACATAATGCGTTGATTACGGATGGGCCTGGTTGTAGGTCTGGCTGTCCCATCAACAAATCCCCAACAATCCTTCAGTGGGGCTCCTATAAACAGACAGCACGCACACATTGTACATTTCATTTACACAGTTAACACTTATTATATATAAAATAACTTTGGCAAAGTCCCAAAGGACATATTGGGCAATAAGTACTAAGTTTAATTTTATACTCATAGTGTAAATGTGATTTTATATGGCTATCAAAAATGCACTTTAGCAACAAAAATTATTCTGTCTGTTATGGTTAAACTTGTTGTATTGGAGATACACATCCTTTAGATAGTTTACAACTGGGCATAGTTACACCACATCTATTTTGCGTTAAACTTGAAAATAACCTTTTGCATATATGGCCCTTGAGAAAACCTGTGCATCAAGCCAAACAAGATCTAGACTTTCCAGCAGATGTGAGAATCTATTATAGATGTCAGAAAGAATCTGTAGATAAAAAAAATACACCCTATATCAGGTTGATGTTTGCTTTAAAAATTACTGTTGCTTACTTGCCCAGAGCAACTAAAACTTTCAGTCTGGCAATTACTGCATAAATAAGCACAATTCTTTATCAGGCAACTTAAATGTTTGCATGAGTAACCACTTTAAATTTTTAGTAAATGTGAAGAATTCCTTTAAAAACCGATAGTCCTTTCTTGGATAGAGAATTAAATTGCTCAGCTTTTTAACGTAAATTTTTTTTTCCATGACAATAATTAACGAGTCAGTGAAAGCTAGGATAAAAGGTTCCGTAATCCTGAATTGTTCACATTATAAGAAATGAAATTGAAGGAGAAATTGCACAGGGACATATCCAGAACTTTCCCTTTGGGTGTTTTATGTTAGATATCACCAGGGTGCTTGAGAATGAAGTGCCACCTGTGACTCCCTTTTTTTGCATCCTGTAAGAGGAGTGATAGGAACTTGAAGATCCCTATTGTTGCTCTTGCAATAATAGAACAATAGAACTAACAACAGGAACAATGCCCCTAGCCCCTAATCAATAGCACCTGCTGCACTAGAGGATCAGTAGAATGGCAAGGTTGTTACATTCTTCTTGATACGTATGAGAAAAGGTATTTATGTAAGTTGAACATTACGTACATACTTCGTTGAATATCATACTCAGTTCTGGCTCTGCCCTTCCAAACAACTTTGCTAGCTCACACCACCGGTTTGGGTAAGCAAGTCGACGGAGTAGAATTAGAAGTGCCTCTGCAGCAGGACACACTGTCCTTTGGTGACAGGTGTATGTTTGAAGTTGCAAGGCAGCAGCAAGCCTTTCAAAGTGATTTCGCTGAAATCTTTTGGATGTAAATAAATAAAGCAACAGTTACGATCATGAATGCTTTGGGTTTCAATTTTAGAATCAGTAGTCAATCGGTTTTGGAACAAGGATCCTTGGAATCCTATTCATTACTACATCCACAACTGCATTGTCAAACTGTTGCCATGACAGTGGTCACATTTGCCAGGACTCATTGCTTGTATGTAAAATATGAAACCCGCTAGATTAGTAGATAATCTAATTAGTTATTGGCTACAAATAAAGTCAATAAACACACAAAAACAAGATGTGCGAAGTTACCTGAACATATTCTCAAAATCGACTTCGGGAATGTCCATATAATTAATATGGCAGCCCAGTTCTTTTTGGAGAGGCAGCAGTGTCCATAACAACATCATCTCCAAGTCATCGTCGTCACTAGACGTAGAACTCGAATCGTCTGAATCCTCTTCCATTGCTAGCATTAGCTGTATTATTTCGCGTTGCTCCCGCCTGAATGAAATAAAAATTAAAATGCCGAGATAGCACTTACACAACCCACGACTTCTTATCTCGAAACTTGTGAATGCTTTGTGCCGTCTGGAATATGTCTTTGCATGTAACAATTTGTATACTTTATCGTTTGGGAAAAAATATAGATATATAAGGCCAAACCAAAAACACTCAAAGGCGGCCCCAAAACTGAACCGGCAGGGACGAGAAACATTTGTTTTTGTTTACTTGGCCTAATTAACTGGCTCCAAAACCACTTATTCCGGCTACGGGAGATGTTTTTAAACCAAATAAACGAATCTATCTCGTCAAGGGATACATCCATAAATTATCTAACAGGTGTATGACTTCAATTTCAGGTAGAAAACAAACAAAAAACATGAAAGATAACCTCTCACCTTCGCTTCGCAGCCATCTTTGCAACAAAACAAAATGTTGCGACCAAACGCCGCGCGAGCTTGGACACTAGTTTCCAGGTCTGCCGTGTCAACGGGAAGCTTAAACAGACAAATCGGCAAACGACACCGGCAAACGACAAACGGCTAGCTGACGTTCGGCGTTCGACGTTTCCGCGACGGCATCCACTTTACTTTTAATCCTTTCAGATAAAACCAGGGTTGTACTTGTGTGAGCTTAGCAACTCAACCAAAGATGCCAAGCCTGGAAACTTAGTTGAAAAGCCTGGCTTTGAGTACAGAGGATTTATGGTACGCTTTTGTACTTACTGGCTACCTGGATATTAAGGGGGGAAAGGAACTGACTAACTGACTGACTGACTGACTGACTGACTGACTGACTGACTGACTGACTGACTGACGGACTGACTGACTGACTGACTGACTGACTGACTGACTGACTGCATGACCGCAGTTACTTGCTCAATGGCTGCCTTCAAGTCGACTGATCGACCGACCGACCGACTGACTGACTGTCTGTCTTTTCCGTCTTTCTGACTGACAGAAGTCATGAGTTGTTAAAATTTGACATTGGCATTATATTATCTTTCAGCTGGAAAAGTACCATTCTGAAAGCAGAGCGCGTGAGTTTGTCATCAAAACACAGTACCTTAATCGATTCAGAAACCTCTTTTATTGAGATAGTTCAGCGATTTATACAACGAAGGATTTTCTTATTTTGGCTTTTCCAGATGGGTGGTTCTTTAAAGAAGATGCCTTCTACAAACATTTTTCTGTTAACAAAACATGGACTGAAGCAAAAGCCTTTTGTCAGGCTATTGATGCTGACTTGGCCTACATTCCAGACGAAGAGCACAATGAATTTGTCTACAGAAATCTGCTGCGACAAATAAAACAGGACAATGGTACGTTCATTCTAAGTATTGTATGCTAATAAGTTTCTTTAAAATTAATATACATATTCGTCACTTCTGTTATCAATTTTCCCCAAATAATTTGCAGTGTTCATAATAGTAACGGCTTATGAAAAGTTAACGCATTGTTCAGTCCTCTTTATTGGCCACCAGAAGGAAATTCAAAAGCTGTCTTCGTCGGAGCGAATCCTTTACGGTGGCTAATTACCTTATCAACTCAGTTGATAAATTTAAACCCTTGTGTTTCACGTCCCCACCGACGCAGCACCACAGTTTCTTTAGAAACTAACCCCTTTATGTATTTTTTCCTCTCAATTGTTCACTTTTGAAGGGAAACCAATAAAACCCGTTAATGCACTGCACACGAGCTAGGTAGTGAAGTTTTTATTTGATATTTAAAGTGTCGCTGATGTTCAGTTTATTCTTTTCATTTCAAGGTTGCATCAGCTGTCACAGTTTACACAATTTTTTACCGGGTTTTAGGCTAGCTGTAGTGTAATATTGCTACTAGGGAAAAAGTTCATTGTTCGGACGCTTCACTCGCGTCCCTTAACTTTGCAGGATGTAAGTCAACCGCTGACATGATCGGTTGCTGGCTACTAGACGGCACTGACCCGGATGTAATGTATGATCAGTGTAAATTTACAGTATTTCATGTTGTCTAGGTACTAATAACCACTACTAAGAATCTGTCTGCGTACGCGCAGCCTGTGTCACAAACACTTTAATTTTAACAAAGTGCGTTTATTTCTTATCGTTGATATTAGTTGATATTAGTTTCATGAACAGTGTGCTTTGATGCCTCGTTGCTTTGGTTCCGTTGACAGTCATTCCATTTTCTTGAACGCCTCAGCATGAAATTGGAAATTGCTGCCCACACTTGGAGCTAGATCTATTTATGCAGCTGCCCTGAGCTACCATATGGAATAGCCTTCCTGCTCAAATACGTGACACTAAATCGTTTGACCTTTTTAGCGGGTGGCTTTTAAACATTTTTAGTCACGTTTTTATGCTTTTTCTTATGCTTGTGTTTTTTTTTTAAAGGATAGTCAGTTTTTTCCTTTTAAGTAACAATTGTTTATACTTGTTTTAAAATAGGCCCTTTGCATAACTGTGTCAGGTGACCTTGTCAATCATAAAAAATGTTAATAGTACGAAATAGAAACCAGAAGTGGAGAGAACATGATGAAATTAGTAAGATTTTCAAGTTTGAGGTCACTGACGTTTAAGTGCGACATTTTACGGTTATTTTAATGTTCAACAAAAAACCAACTTATAGGGAGAAAAGCTGCTGGATGAGAAGCTTTCCCACCCAGCATACGAATCTTTTATATTTTCAAACTTTCAAACTGTCCTAAAATCTTGCAACTTAAACGTTAGTGGCCTCAAAATTGGAAATCCTACTAATTTCATGACGCCCTTTCTATTTCAGCCATCTATTTCTAGCCACGACTATTTATTATGATTGACAAGGTCACGTGACACGGTTATGCAAAGAGCCTATTGTCCACTGTAAAGCCCTATTGATCAGAAAGTGTAAATAACGCTATACAAGTATTTTTAATTAGGACTGTTATATTGGTTTGACTAACTGTTTATAGCTATGATTGTCAATTTGGTTTTTTTCGACCTCACAGTTTAAGAAATGCAGCTTCCTACCGACATGAAGGTGGCATAACAGCCTTGTATCTTGATGGCAACGGATCATATGCCGACACTCCAGCCGTCAGTCTTCAATTTCCTGCCTTTACAATCACGTTCTGGTTCAAGGTCCTGGAGCCCGCCAAAACTCCAGGTCACGTGTATGCTGATTGGTCGTCGCCCCACCAGTTTGCTATTTGGGTGCATGGTGAATATGAGCAGCTGGCTTTCCAGTTTAGAAACAAGCTGGGAAACGACGCGTTGTCTATGTACTCGTAAGTTCACATGCAAACAATGACATAATGTCACCGGTATTTCCATTTTCACTGGGGATGATAAACGTTTATTAGTATAGTTTTATTTTACAGCAAAAGGAACTTGTCGATTCCATTTACCTTCAAATTGCACTGTGCGTAGACCTGTGCACCGGATCACAGGCTAACCAATTTGGCAAATAACTAAACTTGCACTTGAAGCTGATTTTTGGTTGGCAATGAAATTAAACCGGAGGGGGGTACTCTCTGGAGTTTTGGGAAAGGGTGTGCCACTGGGACTCTGAAACCCTTCCTCTATACCAGGCCACGTTCAGCTGCAAATTGCTACCCTAGACTAGGCATCAAAATCCCTATCTTATTTCAGACTAGCCAAGAGCCAATCCCTTTATACTAAGATGATGATGATAATGATGATGATGATTTTGCTGTCTCCAAATATAATTGCCCAAAAGCGTTTTACAGCAATTGTCTTACAATTTAAATTGTATACCTTAATTACAACCCTCTCCCCAACCCGCTCTTGAACGATGTGTTTCTGATTACGACAAAACACTAACATCATTCAAGACGCAATAAAAAAAGAAATTTTATAAAATACATCTTGAAAAGGAAAAACATGAGGTTACCCTATAACGTTTTCCTGAAAATAAAAATATAAATAGTTCATTGAGTAAGAATAAACATTATGTTCAAGATAAATACTTAAGACTAAGACTACTGAGTAAGAATGAACTACTATTCGTAATTAGGACTATATACTAAAATCAGTGTCTTGACTTAAATACTAACAGACGTTAACTGTCTGCAGACCGATCCCCTTCAACGTTTGGATTTACGCGGCAGTCACGTGGGACCAAGGGAGTAGGGTTGCTGCAATTTACACATTCTACGAATATGGCCAGAGAAACTCAACTAGATCTGCCACTTCCGGTTTGTCGAGCTACGAAATTATGAGCAACTCTCACAGCTACTATCAAGTTGGGACAAAGATAGATACCGGAGACACTTTTTATGGCTTTGTGAGAACTCTTAAGGTGTTTAAGCGACTCTTGAATGACAACGAAATCCAGCAAGAAGCTGGTAGGTGTGCAGTATGATTATATTATAAGAGCGAAATTCCTAACAAGTTGCTGTCCAAAAGTTTTCCCTATTGGATAGCACATGGTTTAGTGGACAATTTTTAACAGGTGATAAGATGATGTTACGGAATTATCTAGTGCTGTTACCTAGAACATTCAATAACTTTTCCTGAGAAATCTCAGAACGCTGAATCATTGTTATTAGTAAACATTGGTAGTTTGTTGAAGTGGATGTGTGACAAGCTGCGTGCTGTCTAGGAAGGGAGAGTACTTGCTCCTAAATGAATCTCATGACAGGTAATTAATTTTTTCCAATTTGAGGTTGATTAAAATTATGCATACTTTGACGGCCTCATTTCAATTTTGCAGTTCTGGGATAATTTCTAATACAGTTGGAATAATTACCAATACAGTGGCCTGAAACAGTTGAGACTAGCTGAAGGTGGATAGAAATAATGAACTCGTTGAAGTTATCATATTTCAATCAGGTTCCTAAGCAAAAATTTAAGTCCTCCATGACAAATGACTGTCAAGTTTTATTATTGAAAGTTTTATTATTGAAAGTTTTATTATTTTAATTTGCTGAATATTTGTGATTTTTAGCCGAATATTCATAAAATGTGGTGAAAAAGTACTATTTACTATATCAGAGTGGAACCCGGGTATAACGAACCCTTTATAACGAAGTCCTCGCTAAAACGGACGATATTCTTCAGCTCGGGCAAATTATAGTTACAGTAAATATATGGAACAGATCCCCAATTTAATGAACTCCGCCGGGTATAAAGAAATCCCCATATAACGAACACAATCCAGAATCCCAAACTTAAAATTTACCCTCATCACGTCATCGCGCTACTGAAAGTGAACGCTTTGATCCTAAATCAACAATTTTATTAAATCGTTCAAATCTGAGTAGTAATCGCACGATCAAACCGATTGTTAAGTGGTGCACCCAGATAAAACGAAGATTTTGGTCTTTTTCCCACAAAGAGGATTCCTTTATAAGGAGCTCGCTTTTAACGGACACATTTTCCCAGTCCCCTGGTGCTTCGTTGTACACTGCACTTCCTTTGACTGATCATTTCAATTTAAAAACTCCCATACAACGTTATCTTTATTTCTTTATTTCCAAAGCACAAAGACCACAGAGCACCCAGCCTGGAGTATGGCTGGGACTAAACGACCTTTCATTGGAAGGAAAGTATGCCTCGAGTAACGGACTCTCTGCAAATTTTACTAATTGGTTTCAGGGTCAACCGAGCTCCAAGTCTGTTGACGAAGATTGTGTTGCCATGGTTACTGGAAATGGTATTAATGGAGGAAAATGGATTGTTAAACGCTGCGATGAAAAGAACAACTTTGTTTGTTGGAAAATGATGAGCTGAGTCAGTTTAGGAGATTACGAAACCAGGAGTTGGATTCCTGGAAAATACCTCGGGTGTTATTGTTAAATCATTGTAATCTTCCACCGATGCACCATGAGTGAAACACGCTGATGCATATGATGATGATGATGATGATGATGATGATGATGATGATGATGATGATCATGACGATTGCAGTAAATAGCTACGTCTTTAGACTAGGGCTAGCAGCATTGTCATGAGTACGAGGACAGGGAGGACTGTATTTAGTCATGGTGGTTTCTGTAGGGGCCCTTACTGATGTTCTATATTGAAGACCAGTTTGAACCGTGAAGACGTAATGAGAAGATGGAAACCTATTCGCCGACGCTGGTTTGACTTATGTCATCCAGAATTGTTCCAGTACGCTTTAAAAGTGTTTGTAAATATAGATCAAAAGTAATGTAACTATAATTCGACATGCTATTTGCAATTAGCTTGACTCAGTTCATAGGATCATCAATAACAAGTCGGTAAATTACGAACGTTCGGGTGAGTGTAGTCCTGAGAAGGACTGTTTGAGGTGACATTCATTGACGTTTTGACAACCTGGGCGGAAGTCATCATCAGAATCAAGTGACTCTGAGGTTGTCGAAACATCAGTGTCACCTCAAACAGTCTTTCTCAGGACTACACTCACCCGGACGATCGTAATTTACCGACTTATGATGTGACTTCTGGGTTCAAACCATTTACAGGATCATTAATAATAATAATAATATTAAATAATAATAGTAATAATAATAATAATAATAATAATAATAATAACAATATTTGTATAGCGTTATTTCCGCTCTACAGAAAGCCGTTGTCAGCTCTAAGAAGATGGACAATGCAGGGCTCAGTTATCTGTAGATGATTGTATTCTACATAAATGGAAAATAACCCTGATAAGTACAAAAGTATTCCGTATTATTAAAAAGACTTGTTAGTTTCACTGAAATTGAGATATACTCGTATTCAGGTGATTAAGAAATAAATATGTGAAGAATAAGCTAAATAAAGAAAATAAATGTCCTTTATTTACCCTCGGCAAGTGATTATATAGGAAGGTGCTAGTGGGGTCGAGCATTTAAACCTTAGAGACAAACATTTCAAACTGAACATTACAAGTTAAAAATCTCAACGGGCAGGAGGCAAACCAGTTGGCTATTTACAAGAGTGTGGCCGAGGAGCTGAACCCGGGTCGGCCGTGACACAACTCCAGATAGCGGTCAGAGCGGGACTTGAACCCGGGAACTCCGGATTTCAAGTCCGGCGCCCTAAACTAACTGTACAAATGTTATGGAAATTTGTACAGTTTATCAAAATTTTCGGTAGAAACATTTACCTCCAAATAATGTAAAAATACCTCAAAACATTTCAATGGTTAGATAAATATGTATTGAATTATATTATTTAGCTCTGCTGTAATTGTTTTTCAGTATATAATACTGGTATAATACTGATTATTGTCACTATTGCTTTGTGACGACTGCTTGTGTGATCACGAATATAAACGCGGCTTTCATCCGAATGAATTTAAATCTTTTAAGCAATGCGTACAAAAACGTCTGTTGACCCGAACATTACCTTTGGTTTGCTTCTCCTTATCGAGAGTGAAACTTTCAAACTTGGTGAAACTTCCTATAAATCTGACAAAAGCAAATACAATGTAGCCGTACCAATGAAAACTTTACGCCCGTGCCTTAACGTGACGTTTCAATTACGCTTTAATTGCTGTACTTAAAATGTCGGAGATAGTTGCAGCCAAATAAAAAGTTATTTCCAAGTTGTGACTATTAAGAAAGTAACCACCGTTTTACGATCAATTAACAATCGGTTCTCAATCGGTTCTCATTTCTATCGTAGATCACTTTTTATGAGAAAAAATAGTCGTTTCACGCGCACAAAGTTTCGAGAAGAAAACGTGTCCAGAATTCAGCTGAATATCTGTCCGCAGAGCCACCTGCAGGACTGGTATCTGGAACTCAAGCCAAGTATGATCTATACAGCTGAAACGCTGTCCACACAGTTTGGAACACATAGTTATTATGCTCGCCAATTTGGAGCAAAATCTTCCAACCACCTTTGCAACCATGGTACACAATCTGTGAACCTCCTTCACCACCAAGTTTCCTCGAGTCTTCCAAACACACCGTCGGTCGTCCTTTACATCGGTCTTGTCAAGAGACTCGCTTAAGGGCCTTTCTAGGTATGTACCTTGCTTGTACATTGGATGTGCATAGAACGTCCCGCCCGTCGTTAGCGCAAGCAGAAGGGCTAAGATATAAAGAATCACTTTGTCTTTGTCAATGAGGGATTAAAACCGAGAGCTTTTGGGTTCAGTAGGGCAAATAAACCAGAACTTGGTAGTCCAAAACGACTGCAAGGTAAGGAGGTAGGTGTTAAAGTTAACCATAAAAAGTGGAAGTCCCATGTAACATATTTGTATTTTTTTTTTGGCTCAAAAACTTCAGCACCACGTTTTAGGCTGATCCTGGTTTTAAGTGAGTCAAATCAAATCTTAGCACAGTACCATTGCTTTAGAAAAGTTTAACTGAACTTATGTATATAGTTGAATTGAAATATATAAACGATAATCCATGTAAAAAGACTTAAGCTCATTTTAAGCTTTTTCTTAGATTGTTTCATTATTAATGCTATTAACACTGAATAATACATGCAAGTTATTATTTTAAAACTGACATCTGTGTATAATTTCTTGAGTTGTATTTCGAAAACGAGCACAAGGTAAATAGAGGTGTCACTTTCTACCTAGGTAGGTGTCACTACCTACCTACCTACCTCATCAGAAATGGTTAACTTGGCCAAGAAATTTCTCTTTCGCTCCTAACAAAAAGGATCCTCGAGAATATCGACTCGTTTGTAGACGTGGTTCTAACTTTGTATTACTCCAAAATGACAACGAAGCAGGTAGTATTTTTTTCTTGGCAGCCCCCACTGATTTCAATCAAACGTGGCAGAGACATAGGTAGCTTTCTAGTTAGCAGCGTGCTGAAATCTGACCATCAACCTGGTACTTCTAAATGGGCGTGCACACCATGCAACACCTGTCCTTTCAATTACAACGCGTATAAAATATCGGACCTAGGCGATCTTTCAGTGCACCTCCGCGAATGATGTCTTTTGCACCTCATAAATTGGCGAAACAGAGAGGAGACTAAGCGATCGTTTCCACGAAATCTACGAGACATCGAAAGAAATGAAAAAGACGCAATTAAGCCAGACGCTCGACACTTAATCTTCCTAATCATTCTAGCCAACACTTGGCGGTCTGCGGCTTTTCTATGCATCAAGATAATATGGAAAGCTTTAGCGCAAAAATTCATCTTTCATGACAAATCGGCCTTCTCAATCCACACGGAATCAACAAACGCTCTTCATTCAACTAATTCAGTTATTTACCACCGTTCAATATATAAGCCCTGTTCAACCCACAGTTGATTAATTCGCTCAGACGAAGAGCTAAAAATATAACGCTTCAAACGCCAGCTTTCGAACTTTCTTTATGATGGCCAATTTACTTCATTAACTTTGTTGGGAAATATTTAAATTAATATTTTCCTGTTTTACTTCCCCATCGACGCAGTACTACGGCTTTTTTAGAAACTATCCACTCTATTTATCTAACTTGGATGGAATTCTTTAGGGTGACTATTTAAAGAGGTTTCCGAGCATTATTTTTCTGTAGTGCTGTAACTGTGCTGTTATAGTGGTTTTAGCTTTTGACTCCAAAACTAAGCTGCCCATTTGTAATGAAAGCTATATAGCAGTACTTTTCTGTGGTGCTGCTTGTTTTACTACAGAAAGTGGGTCTAACTTTAAGTGCCAAGATATGAAAGCTATGGATATATGTCAAGACAAGATTTATCGATTTAATTGCTAGCAAAGTTTTTATTCATTTTTTAATAATCATTTTACAGTTTATATTTCTTGTTAAGCGCTTTAGAACCTTAGTATAAAGCACTCTAGAAATAATAAATTAGTATTAGTATCAGTTATTAGTATAAGTATAAGTATTAGTATTAGTATTAGTATTAGTATTAGTATTAGTATTAGTATTAGTATTAGTATTAGTATTAGTATTAGTATACTATTAGTATTAGTATTACTATTAGTATTACTATTAGTATTATGTACTTTCCTTCGTTTCCGGCGTTATCAATTTCGATTTTGTGGCCCCTTCAAAGTGAAATGGTTAAAAACTGATACAAGTAGAATGTTAGAGCGACTTTAATTTTTTTTTGTTCTTTTGTAGATTACAATGAAGCAAGGAAGAAAGCTCTTTTTTCTCAGCCTGACACTGATGTATTTCTTCATTCTTCAAATAACCTCAGCAAATGGCTGCCTTCATTACAAATTTGTTAGTGAGTATGGATTCGCTCTAAAAAACCACCTCATAGAATCCATTCCCAAAATTTTACCTTTCAGCTGTCGTTCATTATGTGCCCAAAAACCACTCTGTTTCTCAGTCAACATGAAATCGAGGCAGCGGATTAAGGTCACGTGCGAGCTTAATAACTCAAGCAAAGCCGCTGACCCTCAGGATTTTCAGGCTGAAGCTGGAAGTGAATATGAACAAATGGCTGTAAGTTTTGAATTGTTTTGTTTTATTTCTTTGAAAATTTTGCAATAATTCCTAGACATGATCGATCATTGCTTTTTACTCTTCAAACATGTTATGTATGTCGCTGTACCTCTAAAGGCCGATTTGCATTGTACAATATTTGCTTAAGACTGTCTGATACAAAGATCGTATACAACTCGTCATTCTGACATTTTGATTCCGGCTACGACTGCCGTAGGGTTTTAAAACATGTTTTAAGATCCCTACGACATTTTTCGTGTTGCGTGTAGCGACTGTCGTGAGGATGTTGTAGGTTTAATTTACATGCGACAAAATCGTACCGTGTAAATCGGCCTTAAGATATCTTAGTAATGGAAGTAAATTCTCACTGCTTTACTTCATTTTTAGAATATTGAACACTGCCCATCAGGCCAATGCCTCTACAAAGAAGGTAAGCAGTAGCAGTACTTTTTCAGGCACTATCTTTTTTTTAGTGGTATATCTTTTTTAAAGGGTTGTGAAAAATGTACGAGTAAAACGGAGTACGATTGGGGTTTTGGACTTTCCTTTTGGGCTTGTTTTCCGTTGACTTGTTGTTTCCTTCTCACCACGTTATCTCTTCCCCATAAATTGGTACAGGCGGCAAAGGCAACCTTGTGATGGACTAGCACCCTATTCCCTAGTTCTTTTATGCTGTGTATCCTGTGATGAACTAGCATCCTATCGTGAGGGAGTATTTATGCTCCAAGTCACTTGATACTGGGTATCCTGTGGTGGACCAGCATATCATCCAGGGAGAGCCGTAGTTGCTTCAGGCTACGGAAGAAAACCACGATGCTCCACCTGCCTGTGGAGCTCGGGTCTGTGGGTGGCCTGTGGACCAAGGCCGTGAGGGCTGCTTGTAATCCGAGTACGACTTGACCTTCTCCTCATCTTATTAACTTACTTCCCACGTGATCCATTTTTATAGCTCTTCCTGACAGCTGGTACCGTTTCAATTCCAAATCAGTGAAATTGTTTCCTGAAAAAAGAAACAGGACGGAGGCGCAGCAGTTCTGTCAATCACTGGGTGGGAACCTGGTAACGATCAACGGCAAAGAAGAAAATGCTTTTATCTACACGCTCGTAGAGAAAACAGGCAAGCGAACAGGTGATTTTAGAGACTTTTTTTTAGAGAGCATTGCCTGTTTTCACCCTTGGGTAGTGACCGCTTAGAAGAGGTGTCCGCCTATAAAGGACAGTCAGTACTATAATAGTGTTTTGTTAGGCTGGAACAATATACGACTAAGTGTCCACTTAGCTAGGAGGAGTGTTTTTTTTTTGTATGGGCTAGGAAAACTGACAACGCATTTTAAGACCTTCCATACGTATCCCTTTCCGTTTGTTCGTTTTTTTTTTTGAACGGAGTTGTTTAGAAAATCCACGCTAAATAATTGTATAACGTCTTTGTATTTATTATGCCCTGTAGGCTGGGCCATTTGTATTCCATATGTATCGCGTCCTAGAACCCGTTCGAAAATTTGTTTTTTTTTTCATTTTACACAGCTAGCTATGGCCTTTGTGCGCCTTGCTCTTGGCCCGCAAGATTATGTGGGAACTTAACGCTACATATATTTTTATATTTTTGCACCTTAAGATTGCAGATATTCTCATGAAATCATTGGTTGTTGGCATCTTGATGGATCCGATGAGGATGTGATGTAAGCTATAAATACCAAAACGTGATTGCTTTAAATATTTACGTGAATATGCCTCGCAGTGATGTTAACAATTGAGGAGGAATACTAATAAACGTCTTTCTTACACAAAAGGAGCAATACAAACAATAGACCAACCCAACCTTGCCCTATTATTTTCACAAAACCCCATTACTGTGGAATACATTAAAGTGCAACCGGTTTGCCAGGTTTTTAACTCGTTTGGATGAAGCATTTTTGTTGGCTGCCTTAGTTTCTATTGTTTGAAGTTTCTATTCTTTGTTCACTAACAAGATACTATACTGCTGATACACTTATACAATGCTTTTGTTAACTGAGCTGGTACTTCGAATGAGAACTGGCGATTTGTGAGTGTATTTACGAGAATTCACTCACATGTTTTGAGTGTCCCAATAACATTCCTACGATGTTAGGAGAGTCTTTGGCGCATGCTACAGACAGTGGGTTACGCTCCGGTCATATAAGTCACCTAAACCAGGAGGGCAACTTTAACTTTTCCACTTTTTTAAATTTCAAATCCAGCTTACGATACGGAGCCTCCTACCAATATGAAGATGGAGTAACAGCTTTGTACTTGGATGGCAGCAGAGCACATGCAGATGCACCAGCCGTCAGTCTCCAATTTCCCGCCTTTACGATCACGTGCTGGGTCAAGGCCTTGGAACCCGCCAAACGCCTTAGTTACGTGTACTCTGATTGGATGGCGCCACTACGTTTCAGCATTTTTATGCAATGGAAGGTTCTGTTTTTTTGGTTAAAAAACGAGCTCGGACAAAACTTGATACAAATATACACTGGGTGAGTGAGCAATGATTAGTTTATATGTACCCTTGCAATTAAAGGATGAAGTAGGAAAATCCACTTGCTTAAATTCTGTAAAACACAAAGGGCATTAGAGCACTCAAGAGAAATGTGGAAACGGGGATTCAAAGGGAATTAGGACTCTAGGGATCCTACATACAAACTGCAGGGCTCCAGGGATCCAAAGGCCCCCTTATAGGACCCTGTAGAGAGCAAGACCTGGCTTTGTGCGAGTCTCTACATTTCTTTCGCGTTCTGAAAATGAATGCCCGAAGGTCACGGTAATGAAGAGTTTAACAGCTGAGAATTAACTCTGTAGCGTAAAGTTAAGTGCTGGAAGGAAACCACTTAATTTTCTATCGAGCATTGCCTTAGTTAGGAAATGTGGAACTCACGATAAAGTCGCACTTGGGCCAAGGAGGCCCATACAGCCGGCGCTTATCCCGGTTTCCGTAGAATGAAGCAACTGAGAGTTTTGCTACTCCCCCTGGACGGGATGCTAGTCCATCGCAGGGTTACCCCCAGCAGTATGTCGCCGGTACCCATTTATACACCTGGGTGGAGAGGGACAAAACGGAGCAGGACGGCAGGGACTGGGCGTCGACCGTTCACCGACCTTCAGATCTGAAGTCCAACGCGCTAACCAATACACCGCCGCGTTTCCACAATGGGGTGTAGGGTGGAACTCGCGACGCAAAGAAAAAAATCTTTGACTTGATCTTTAAGCTTCGAAACCACGAACCCTGGATTTTGATCACAGTACTCTACTGAGCTGCGAAGCCAGTCGGGAGGAAGTAGTGGGTAATTTTGGTTGGTCATTCCAGGCCTTAAAGATGAAATTTTAAGCTGCGCAGCTGTGATTATACACGGGGAGAAAAGAAAGGACCGTTCATAATGCTTTGCGACTAACTACATTATCACCGGTCGTTGCTCCCCTGATCTCTCATTTGGACCTGAACGCGATGAGCAACGTGCAAAATGCCAAGCTTGCGTACCAGCGCTGTGTCGATTTTAAAACGAAAAACTTCTGTTTTAGTTTTTAATGCCTTGTAATACGTCCTGTGCTTGGACAACTCAGCTTTTCCTGGGAACTGGTCTTTGCCCAGCTGAAACGATCGCAAACTTTGTTCCACTCCATCATTTTTAATATGATGTCACGTCATAAAATTTGGGTTATTTAACATCTCTTTGCCTCCAAATTATTGTGTACCTTGGAATCTTACGTTGGCTGATTAATTTTTCATGGTCATGCTCAGTAGGAAATGAAGTGATTTCCTTCCAGTACTTAAGGGCGGTGCCTCTTCCTTGTTACTTCGCATACGTTCTGTGCATCTACTTACAATTTTTTGAGCGGTTTATGTCTGTGTAGAAAAGGCAGATCTTAGGAAGGTCTATCAGAATCCAAAAAGAAAATTAAGGGTAACCCCGCATTTTTCAGAGATTATTGAGCTTAAATTTGGAAAGAAAATGCCATACATTCTGTGTATTTTTAAGCTTTAGATTAAGGTTGCTTAATTATCTCTGAAGAATGAGTGGTTACCGACATTTTTCTTTTTAAATTCCCTGTTGGTCTTGCTAAGATCTGCTTTCTTGCTATAGAATTAACTTCTGCAAAAATACCTTAGCATTAGGACGCATTCATAACGAGCATGTTTTCCCAGTCCCTTGACATTTCGGGGTTTTTCATGATTTGATTCATCTTGTAGAAAAATTCCCTTTGGTGTTTGGGTGCACGTGGCAGTCTCATGGGACAAAGAAAAACGGCTTGGTACGATTTTCCTCAATGGTATCGAGAAAAGAAGCAAGGAAAATGTTGGTGGAGTTTCCAACCTTGAAGTACGAAACAGTACGCGTAGCTTTTACAAGATAGGAGAAAGAAACGGAAACGGTGAAAACGCATTCCACGGACTTGTCAGAGAAATCAAGGTTTTCAAGAAAGCTTTGAACGGCAGTGAGGTGATGATGGAGACAATGCAGACAAATCAGAGTGGTATGTTGATCGTAACTTTTCATTGGTCAAAATGTGTCACGTGACAAGCAACGTGACACATTCTGACCGGCGTGACAAGTGGCAAGACAATATTTTGCAAGCAGAACGGGATGGTTTTCCCACATACCTGATTGATTCCCCATTAATAGGCTTCCTTATTAGACTTTATTTTCGCGACACTTTAATTTCGCGATTTTGGGATGGTCATATTTCCCGGAACTTTTCGTGGTTTTGTTAAATTTGTAGAAAGGGGGTCACTTTATTTTCGCGATTTCGTTAATAAATCAATCTTTAAATACCTTCGCTATTTGACTTAAAAACGAAAATAAACCAGACTACGTATAAATCTTTGTATTTGATTTGTATTTCTTTTATGCTCTTAATCATGACACACCAGTTGGAAAGCCGGCACTACTTGACTCACTACTCCTACTTCACGTCTCTGTAAGCCACGCCTCATATATCTCAGTCTTTCGACCAATTTTGCTTCTTGTATTTTTGAAGTGGGTTTAGTCTTTAAGTGGACTCAAAACGATTATTAACCCTCGGACGTACAAGCAAAGTCCCACCCCCACCCTGGTACAAGGGGGGGGGGGGGTTGATGAAGGGGTTTTTTGTTATGTTAAAATACTTCGAAAAGATTTCACCTTAAGTAGAAAGTCTGTGATGTACTCTACAAGAAGAGGTATATATCATGGGTTGTCGCGCTGCTAGGAGCCTGTAACGTCATCCAAGATGGCCGCCATTTTGGGCGCCATCTTAGATTTTACCGAAAATAAGAAATTGTCAAAAAACGTTAAAAATTTAACATTTTTTATGCTGGACATGTAGAATATGACATTATTAAACATTTTGCTACTTTTTGTTGACAGTTTTTGCATTTTTCACTCAAAAACACTCAAAAACACGCATTTTTCTTCAAAAATGGCCTGACTACCTGCTACTTATGACGTCACCTCTCGTAACCATAGCAACTGATTCTTACCAAACATGTATCAAAATGTGTCTAAGCGATATGGGCACAGCTACTATAAACGATACCAGCTGTTATAACCCAACGATTAATTTTCGCACGCGCTCATTGGACGAAACACATAACGTGGTACAAAATCAGATTGCGGGTATATTCGGTCATTCCCGCCGACCGATTTGATATCCGTTGTCCAATTTTATTGACGAGAGTAAAACAAGAAAGGAAGTCACTTCTTTAGGCTTTATCTTTCCATGGAGATGTAATCACAGTGTAATAAAATCTAGTGAACTATATAACCAACTTAGATTTGTTTGGTCGCAAATGTGCAGCTGTTTACTAAATATCCTGCGAGTAGAGAAGTCGGTTGTTGAAAAAGAGGATCATTATGCGTTTCCAGGAAACTCCCCACTGCCCTCGCCTAACCCAACATTAACAGTAACTTATTAACTCATTATCACTTAGGGAAAAATGTTGGGTCAGAGGAGGAGTAGGTAGGAGTTTCATAGAAACGCATAATAATAATAAAAAAATGGCGAAAGCATGCCTCTTTTAACAGAATAGTTTGTTTGGTAACTTGCCATTTCATACACAACTCGATTTTGCGAAAAAAAATTGATTAATTTCCGCGGACAAATTAACTGAATGTCCGTACATGTTCTGGTCAATTAGAGGCTTGTGATGAAGGGGATGTTATATCTGAAAGAAAAATATGGAGTGTGTCCTTCAAAAGCTTTTATTATAGGATTGTGCCAGCCGAAAGGGTTTGTCTTTTTAGTGGCACATGCCTAAATTTATTCGCTTATGATATTAGAAGGAACTACTCCTGCAGACAGTATAAATTTATGCTTGGAGTATTAATCTTAAAAAGAGAAAAATAAAATGAGCAAACCAAAAGACTCAATGGATTTTTGTCGAGCTATTCAGGGACCGGATTGACAAAAACCTCCTAACTGCTGATGAGTCCTAAAAAAACAATATTTGATTATTGAGAAACAGTTACGATACATGTTAACATGTTAACTTGGGGGAGCCTCGGGAATGCGTCCTATATAGGGGGTCGGTTGGGTCCCTGATCAATCAAAGAGCCAGATTTTTACATTCCATTCTAATCACGTTGCAAAGATGATTGACAGGAAACGTCAGCTATTTCATGGGTCAAGTGACCGGAATGGGCCAATCAGAGAGCCTCATTTTTGCATTCCATTCTGATGACGCCGGTTAAATAGATAATGTCTATACGTATTAGAAATTTACGCATTTACATTTTTTTTCTCGCCAGATCCCTCAGTTGCCTGGACAGGCCTAAACGATATCACAACAGAGTCAGAGTACCTGTGGAGTGACGGGAGAAATGCTACACTCGTCAATTGGTTCCAGGGAAAGCTGCAAGCCAACTCCACCAATGAAGACTGCGTGGCTATCGGAGGGGGGAATGTGACGAACCGAGAAACTTGGAAGGTGACAAACTGTGACGTGAAGTTGCACTTTGTATGCGAAAAGATATCAACTTGAATGAAAATGGTGAAAGGCTGGGGACAGAAGTGTATTAAAGCAGCCTTAATTGTTACGTTTTTGTTATAAGAGGTCATTTTGACGCGAACATGGTATTCCTGGTTGACAAGAGCTTTTTAAGTTTGTCTAACTTTGCCGTCGAAAGCTCTTTACCTAACCGGTAAAGGCACTCAATTTTGCATGTTTGCGTTTTATGACTTCAAGGGTGGCGCAATGTGTTCTCTGAAATATGAAAAATGTTAGTACAAGTGGATCTCATACTTGCTGTCTTTAAGGTTATGGCTTCTTGTTGTACTACCATTAAGTTCCCCAAAGAGGGCAGTCCCTTTTTCGGCAATGTTTTACTAAGTGAGGATTTTTACAAAGGTCGCGCGTCACATTACGTCCCCAACTACTTCCAGTCCTTCATCAGCCACTGAACTTAGTATTCAGGTCGCATAAACATCCGTTGCCGTTCTCCAGCTGTTAATCCTCTGAGCCCCGAAGGTAATCTTCACCAAATTTCTCTTTATAATATCAATGCATAACCAAGGATACAGGTCACGAGAATCAAGGAAATGATCCTCATGAACGGTCCTGATATTCTAGCAGTGCTCCCAACCAGCACTATAGGAAATGTTTGGAGATAAGTAAGGAGATTTTGTATGCTAATACTGGGGCTTAAAGGGTTAACAGTGGCAAGGTGAACTCTCAGCTCATTTTCTTATCCGAATATATATACTCTGCCGTTTGGCTTTTCAAAGGATTTCAAGCTCCCATTTGCCTAGACCTCCCGGTTCAAAACCAGTAAAAAACAGAATATTAGACTTCTTTCATTTTTTTTGGGGGGGGGGGGGAGCGGGAGATATATTGAGTGTTGCTGAGAGCTAGGAACGCTCGCAAAACTCTCGGGGCTGAGAACACCCTCATAGTTTGCCTGGCCGCCCTATGTGAACTTTAGGTCAGTCAAAACAGTGTCCACCCATGAAATGTATATGGAGGCATTTGAAAATTATGAACCGCGGTAAATTAATTTAGATAGTGGAAGTTAGAATACAAATTTCTAGTGATTAACAAGTCTGTAGAGAGTGTATTGATTGTTGTATCAAATATTTTAAGTATTACTATTATTATTCAATGGGCCATTTAAACGAAAGGACAGCTTATAGTTAATCAAAATCAGAAGTCGAGGAACAAGAATGGCAAACCAACTAGATACGGATATTTAACTCCTTTATAAGTGTCAATTAAACATTTTACAGTCTTTAGTGATCTCTTGAGGCTTTATCGTCACAATAATTATCACTATGTTTCCATCACGCTTTTGTTTTTGTATGTGTGTGCTGAATCAATTAAATACTAAATATAATCTTGTACCCAGATCTCAATTGTATATGTATGTACTGAAATGTATGTCCACTTAAATGTGCTTTAGAAAAAGTAGCAGTGTGTGAATTTTTTGTGCAAGCGTCAAAGCTAGAGCTCTTATAGAAACTGAGAATATCGCCTATGAATATTGAAACAATGGAATTTAGTTAATGAGCAAAATTAAGCCATTTTTCCAAATCCGAAGGTGTCCCACACCAAGTTCTATTGTTTCATATTCAAGTGCTATTATCTCCCAGGAGAGGGAGATTTCCCCGAGGAGGGGGGTTTCCCGGTCGCTTATGCCTGTGTTAGACAGCGTGTGAGTGTGTGAATATTTTGAGCAGGCGGCAAAGCTAGAGTTCTTATAGAAACGGAGAAAATCGTCTATGAATATTGAAACAATAACATTTTATTAATGAGCAAAAGTGAGCCATTTTTCCAAAAATCGAAGGTGGCTCCCATCAATTTCTATTATTTCATATTTGTGCGCTAATAACTCCCTGAAGAGGGGGATTTGCCGGCTGCTTATACGTGCGTTGGAAAGCGTGTAAGTCTGTGAATATTTTGAGCAACCGTCAAAGCTAGAGCACTTAGAGAAACGGAGAAAATCGCCCATGAATATTGAAACTATGGAAATTGGTTAATGAGCAAAACTGAGCCATTTTTCCAAAAATCGGAGGGGTCCCCTACCACTTTCTATTGTTTCATATTCACGTGCTAATAACTCTCCGAAGAGGGGGATTTGCCAGCCGTTTATACATGCGATAGAACGTGTGTAAGTGTACGAATATTTTGTGCAAGCGAAAAAACTAGAGCACTTAAGGAAACGGAGAAAATCGCCTATGAATATTGAAACAATAGAAATTGGTTAATGAGCAAAACTGAGCCATTTTTCCAAAAATCGAAGGTGTCCCCCGCCAATTTCTATTAATTCATATTTATGCGTTCATAACTCCGTGAAGAGGGGGATTTTCCGGCCGCTTGTACGTGCGTTAGAAAGCGTGTGAGTGTGTGAATATTTTGTGCAAGCGTCAAAGCTGGAACACCTACAGAAAAGGAGAAAATCGCCTATGAATATTGAAACAATAGAATTTGGTTAATGAGCAAAACTGAGTCATTTTTCCAAAAATCGAAGGTGTCCCGAGCCAATTTCTATTGTTTGATATTCATGCGCTAGTAACTTCCTGAATAGGGAGATTAACCGGCCGCTTATACGTGCGGTAGAATACAGTTAATGTGTAAATATTTTGTGCAAGCCTCAAAGGTAGAGCAGTCATAGACACAGAGAAAATTTATTTTAAATTTTTAAAATTTTATGTTAACGGTCCTGTAACGTATTTACTCATTTTACTTTTGTAGCCCCTGAAGAAGGTTTGTTTTGCAAACCGAAATATCGGGCAATTTTTTTGTTTCATACATTTTTTTGCTTTACGTATTTCGTCTTCTGTGTCTTCGTTTCTTTAAATGCTGTAAGGATCAGTCGTTCCGTATATTTTTGTACTTCAAATGTTTTACTGATCCAGGTCTACTTAAGATCCGGCAACTCTCAACGCCTTGTCGCTGTGGTCTTTCCAGTTTATAAACAGAGAAAATCGCCTATGAATATTGAAACAAGAAATTCTGAAGAATCTACAGGCGGCCGATAGTCTCCCCCCCCCCCCTTCCCTCCCCTTTTCCTAAGGAAAACAAAATCTTTAGTAGTTCTTGGTTTCCGGTGACCTGTTATGGACAATTTGCACTTCCGGTATGTAAGGAATTAAGTAATCACTAGCTTGTGTAAACGCTGACCTTTACCAAACCAAATGCCCTCAAAAACAGCGACATAAACATTTAAACGCTTACCTCTACTTAACTTCCATACGCAGCAATACTCAAAGCAACGGAATTAGACTCCTCTCTAGCATTAATTTTTTCGTAACCCCCGGACCACTACTTGAGAAACAGAAGTACAACAGACTTTTAACGTTGGCCTTCGGTGACCTGCTTGGCGCAATTAGCCTGTCGTGTACTGTCACGATCTGTCACCATATTCCCTTTAAAAACATGATTTAACACGTCTGCAGCAATTGTAATGTAGTTTGTCAATAAATTCCCTGAAATTTTCTGCTATCATAGATGGAAAATTCTCGTTCAGTGAGCCCTCTTTGCAGTTGTCTCTGTTGGCCGCGCAACACCAAGAGGACTAAGTCCAAGTGACGGACGACGACCACGACGAACGACGAAAGGAATGCAAAAGGATTGCAACTTCCATTTCATGAGTCGGCGACGTGCGCTAGCACACGACGGCCACCTAACAATAGAAATTGGTTAATGAGTAAAAGTGAGCCACTTTTCCCCAAATTAAAGGCTTCGTTGTTGGTTCATTAACCAATTTCTGTTGTTTCAATATTCAAGTGTTATTCCGGGGGGGAGGTGGGGCACTTGAACCATGCTTTTGAGTAGGATTGCCGTTGAGGGTTTACCTTGTTTAAAGGACAGAGAGGCCAAAAACCAAACCCTGTGCAGCGGCACTTCCCCGTATCGGCCACGTAAGGGACAAACCACCCCCGCCGGTGGGGGTGATTGTTATTGAAATGCTTGCTGAATAAATGGATTTTCTGGCCAATTTAATTTATACTCGCCTGCGCATCACTCTTCGTATTGAAACTCAGACTTAAGTGGCAATGTCTGTAAGAGCGGTCCACTGCATTTCGGGTCAGAAAAAAGTTTTCCCTCAAACTTTGCCCAGGAAACCATCTTGGGTCACAAGTAAATGAAACGAGTTTCGTTTTAGGAAATACGTTAAAATAGTCTTTTTAGAGCCCACAACAGTAAGAGCGGCAAAAGCCGTAAATTAGCACCTGGCCAGACGCGAAAATTGCATAAGTTAGCGACCTCACTGCTCAAAAACCACAACACGCAGCAAAAAAGTGTTATTATTTTTAAGTTAAGAGGTCCTTCAAGGGTGTAAAGCGTGTGTTGAAGTGGAAGCTCGTGATAATTGATATATTAACACTCATCTGAGCGCTTTCTGAAAACTCGCAAAAGTACCCTGTCTTCGTCGGCCTTTATTTCCCGAGTCCAGACCGAGTCGCTCTAAATTCCTATCGAAGTGCGTTAATGAGATGTTAGGGAGTACAGAAATATAAAAATACCTTGCGCTTATTATCGTCCTTTACCACAGTGACTTCGAACTTTTGGTGATTTTTGCGAATATGACACACGCATTATGCAAATTAGGTTGTTGAGCAAATTCGGATCGTGTGAACTGAATAGCTTCTAGATTTTAAGATATCTCCATTTCAAGTCATAAATACAGAAAAGCATACACAAATAGAAGTTTTGAACTGTTCAAATTGATGAAATAAGCGAATTACTGAGTCCTGATCTTTGGATGCTAATCCGGAGAATTGCGTGACTCACATTATGCAAATTAGGTTGTCTGCTAAACTTGGTCCGTTCCGGTAACCGTTGCAAAAAACCTTTTTAAAACTGTTTGGATCCCACTTTTGCTTTAATGGAATATTAAAGAAATGTTGAGACTACATGCACTGTAGGTAGAAAACGTTGACGACGAATTCAGCTAGTTAAAGCACTGACTTCTATTCACGTGTCATTTGAATAACTCTGTTTGCAATGAAATGGACAACTTGTAACAATTAATGAATCTCTACTTTTTTGTAGTCGCGTTTGGTTTTTTATTCCTACAATTTGCTCTTTGATCTGCCTTTTCCACAACGCCTTCGAAATTTTGGTGCTTTTGTCCCGGGACTTTTGTCAAGCGTTTTATCTTGTTTATATAAGTCAAACTAGGTTGTTCGCGTCAGTGGAGCAAACTCAATAAAAAGACCGCGAATTATAAAGTGCCGATGTTTGGATGCTTTGGGGCAAAATGTGACGAGAATTATGCAAACCAAATTTTCTGCCAAACGTTCC
Organism: Siderastrea radians; assembly: GCA_964017195.1. Lineage (NCBI taxonomy): Eukaryota > Metazoa > Cnidaria > Anthozoa > Scleractinia > Rhizangiidae > Siderastrea > Siderastrea radians. Next base: position 42,609,341 of record OZ024896.1, read on the forward strand.
ATCAGGTTATAAGAAACTTGAAAGTTTTTGTTTGATTTGAAACGGCTAAAGCTACGTCTTGGTAGGTTCCTTTTCCAGGGTTGGTTAGATGGCCTTTTATAATATATAACAGTGCTCTGGTTCGTTTTGTTCTCTCGATCAGTTTTATTGCATTCACAAGTATTGCAATTAATGTATAATGAGAAACATAAGAGAATGAATACAATATCAGAATCACAGGAAAATTAACAACAATGAGGCTCAGGCAGGCTGTTATAATTATAAGCTTTTATGATATTTTCAGGCTGAGGCCTGAGGTGGCCAAAAATTACTAGAAGCTATTGATTCCCAGTTAAATAGTAACGTCCAACATCGAAATTAGTAAATGCTTGTCAGATAATTTTCCACCTTGGCACGTCAACAGCAAGCCAGTGAAGAGGGTTTGTATAAAAGCCAGTACCATTCTTCGTTCGGCGAAGCCCTATGGGCGGGAAAAGCCCCGGAAATACAAAGGTCATAGCTAGGCTTCCCCCCCCCCCCCCCACGACATGATCGCTAAACTGAGATCGTGATCGTGTCTAATAATTCAAAAGAAATGTTTATCCTTCAAGTAAACTGTTCAAAGGATGCGGAACTTAGGGGTAGTTCTTTGTTTAAGTCGAGAATTTAATCAGACCTGTGAGCGAGAAGTGAAATAGGCCATTTCCCAACTAATAATAATAATAATAATAATAATAATAATAATTATTATTATTATTATTATTATTATTATTATCATTATTATTATCATTATTATAAATTTCTATAGCGCCATTTCCCAATGGTTCAATGGTGCTTTACAAAGTTGTCATTACGTTAATCTACAAATAATCTTAAAAAACAATAAATAAAAATGAACTAAAATTGATCATAACGATAAATAAATCAGAATTCCTAGCCAAAAGCTTCTTTAAACAGCCAAGTCTTAAGTTTAGTCTTAAAAGTCGAAAGAGATACACATTTTCTTAATTCTAAGGGAAGGCTGTTCCATATGGTCGGAGCGGCAACTGTAAAGGAACGACCGCCATACGTTTTCAGATTAAATCTGGGAAACCAAGGAGATAATGACTAGATGATCTCAGTGTCCTGTGTGCTAGGCTTGTAAGGCCTTAGAAGTTCCGTGATGTAACTGGGAGCAGCGTCATGAAGAGCTTTGAATGTAACCAGAGCGATCTTGAAAATAATCCTTTGTTCAACAGGAAGCCAATGAAGATTTAAAAGCAAAGGTGTGACATGTTCAAATTTACTTGTTGAATAAATGAGTCTTGCTGAACAGTTCAAGACACGTTGTAAATCTTGTAGAACACATTTAGGTTGACCACAATTGCTTTAAGCCTCCCTTTCAAAGCGAGGCTATGTGCACAACCTTTCATATGAAAATTAGTTTTCATTCACGTGTAAATAAGACCATATTTTTAAATATTAAAGGTGTGCACCTAGCCTCGCTTTGATAGAGAGGCTTAAGACAATTCGGAAATGGCTTATCAAAAGACACCTTCACCAGAGTGCGAAAGTAGCTCGAAAGTTAAGCGATTCACCGTCGTCTGTGAGGCGCTTCCACTCGAAGTCAGCAAGGTTCCAAGAAGCCTCCAGTTCTTTAAGAGTTAGGTCTTAATTGAATTTGGACATGAAATCAAAACACGCGATGCAGAATGATGCAGAATTAGACTTTTTTGTTTTCGCTGTTGAAGCTTTTTTCTATCAAAACTGATACAATGATATCCAATTCTTTTGATTGAACAGAAGAAAAGGAACCAGAGCACTGTTTTAAAAACGGGCATCTGTGACCAGGTGACTATCCCATGAACACATGGCTTTAGCCGTTTCAAATCAAACATCGATGAAAGAGAGATCCAAAAAGTTACACGACTCTTATTTGGCAAAAAATCCAGTTGGCATAATTTTCGTCACATTTTGCCCCAAAGCATCCAAACATCGGCAGCTTATAATCCGCGGTCTTTGACACGCAAACAACCTTGCTTGTCTCAAGCGTTTGCATAAACAAAATAAAGCGCTTAACAAAAGCGGGGGTTACTCCCCCATATTGCCTATACGGGGACGTGCCGCTGGACAAGGCATGGTTTTTGGCCTCTCTGTCCTAAACAGGATACAAAATTTTAACCGAGTCTGTCCTAAATAGGATATCAACTTGTCGTAAACAGGGTATGATCAGACCCCATTGTCGTCATTAAATATGGCTTACACAGTATTTAGGTATCCCAGATCGGGGACGTTTGCTGGTCTTTGAGACACTTAAAATTGTGTAAAACAAGGGAGTTGGTATAATAATCATTTGCTCTAAACACGGACCTAAAATAGAGGGTGCTGTCCTAAACAGAGTAGGTAATTTAGGGCTTTTTTTTGTCCTACACAGTCAGGCCCTCAAACCCTCAGTTCGTCAAGTGTCTCTCCCCCTGGGACAAAAGCACCAAAAGTTCGAAGGCGCTGTGGAAAAGGAAGATCAAAAGAGCAAATCGAAGACATAAAAAATCAAAACCCGACTACAAAAAAGTAGAGATTCCTTTTTATCCAACACGCTGTCCATTTCATTGCAAACAGAGTTATACAAATGACACATGAATAGAAGTCAGTACTGTAACTTGCTGAATTCATCGTCAACGTTTTCTACCTACAGGGCATGTAGTCTTAACATTTCTTTAATATTCAATTAAAACAAAAGTGGGATCCAAACAGTTAAAAAGGTTTTTTGCAACGGTTACCGGAACGGACCAAGTTTAGCAGACAACCCAATTTGCATAATGCGAGTCACGCAATTCTCCGGATTGGCATCCAAAGATCAGGACTCAGTAATTCGCTTATTTCATCAATTTGAACAGTTCAAAACTTCTATTTGTGTATGCTTTTCTGTATTTATGACTTGAAATGGAGATATCTTAAAATCTAGAAGCTATTCAGTTCACACGATCCGAATTTGCTCAACAACCTAATTTGCATAATGCGTGTGTCATATTCGCAAAAATCACCAAAAGTTCGAAGTCATTGTGGTAAAGGACGATAAAAAGCGCAAGGTATTTTTATATTTCTGTACTCCCTGACATCTCATTAACGCACTTCGATAGGAATTTAGAGCGACTCGGTCTGGACTCGGGAAATAAAGGCCGACGAAGACAGGGTACTTTTCGAGTTTTCAGAAAGCGCTCAGATGAGTGTTAATATATTAATTATCACGAGCTTCCACCTCAACACAAATTAAATTTAACATATGCTTTACACCCTTGAAGGACCTCTTAACTTAAAAATAATAACATTTTTTTGCTGCGTGTTGTGGTTTCTGAGCAGTGAGGTCGCCAACTTATACAATTTTCGTGTCTGGCCAGGCGCTAATTTACGGCTTTTGCCGCTCTTACTGTTGTGGGCTCTAAAAAACATGTTTTAGCGTATTTCCCAAAACGAAACTTGTTTCCTTTACTTGTGACCCAAGATGGTTTCCTGGACAAAGTTTGAGGGAAAACTTTTTTCTGACCCGAAATGCAGTGGACCGCTCTTACAGACATTGCCACTTAATTGCAGTTATCGTCTGGTAATGAAAATTAAGGAAGCAGTCAATTAACTTTTTCCATTGTTCTTTTTTTTGTGTGTCATCTCCTACGTAACCTTAGACTCCGGGTGGGGGGGGGGTTACCTCGGATTTAAAGTGACGGGGATGTTCGAAGGTATGTTTTGGGTCTGGAATTCACGATTTCCTGATTTTTTCGGGTAAGAGAATTTGGCCAGTATTTTTGGGGGGTGGCTTGACTTAAGTAAGGATTCTTTAAGATCTAAGTTTATTAGATTATTACCAAGAGAGGATGAAGGGGTAAGAGAGTGAATCTCCCATATAGACCTTATTCCCGTCCTAATCCCTCTAAAGTTATTTTTAGTAACAAAATTCAAATCTCAAAACATTATATATTTTGAGTGGATAAACATATTTCATTATTTTTTTCGGTTTTGAGGTCTGTGGCTAAAGGTCGTTCAGAACCCGACATAAGTTATCCCATAATACTAAAAGCAAAATGTAGCACCAACTTTGTGACGTCATTTTACCGGCGAAAAATGTCAAAATTTTACAGAAATACGAGTTCTATATTGCTGCGAAAATTCAACTTAAGCTTTTAAACTCAACAAGTTATTTGGAATTTGAATTTCTCACCATTTGTTACTAAAAATAACTTAAGAGGGATTAGGATGGGGAGAGGGCCTATATGGGGGAGTAGCTCTCTTACCCCTTTATCTTCTCTTGATTATTACAGAAAGTATGACGAATAAACAAGCCAGAACTCTCAATTTGTACGAATCTTTGTTAATCCTTATTATCATTAATAACTTCTGGTTATATTGTAAAGTTGAAAAATTCCTCATGGGATTTTTTTGTGTTAAACGTTGGTTCAGGGGATTTTTGGGGGTTTGCCCTCAAGCCCTAGGGACTTTTTGGGGGTCTTGATTTTTGTCCCCATACGCAACCACCCGTCAGTTGAAATCTGGAGTACCCCCTGGGCCTTAAACACTGAAAACACTGGTTCAACACACTTAAGTTCTTAATTTATTTTACCAACAGACGTTAACATACTTGTAGCTCAGACGTTTTTCCTTAGACTTAACGACAGTAAGGTCTTTTTGCGATTCTACAAATCTGATTGATTTGCTCACTCTTACAGTTGATCCACGTCACGCGTGAACGGAAACTCTAAAATTCAAAACAACGTGACGAGTCACGTTCTCCATATTTGGGCATTCGCCTTGTGTTTCTTGAGATTCAGATAGGGATTTCGATAATCGAAAGGAGATTTCGAATCTGTCACAGATTTTTCGAAATGTTCAGATCTGGTTATGTTAATGCCTTAGGTCGGAAGAACAGGCCATGTAGGCCTCTCCACAAGGAAACGAGAAGACGAATAATTGATCGTTATTTGACTGGAGAGGGACCGAAAGCGACCTCCACAGCAGCTCGTGCAACTCCTGGCGCTGTTTATTGTATCATTCGACATCACGAAACGTTCAGTACATGTGAGGCGTTCAGTCAAGGGGGACGAAGTTATCCTTCTAAACTTTCAGACGACGTTGCATGTAGAATCTATTGAATTGTTCAAACTAGCGAAACCTAGGATATATGGATGCGAAAATCGCGAAAGATTGTTGAGCAGTAGGTTATGCAATAGACGAAGCACTGCTAGGTCACCAAAGCGTAATATGAGAGTTTGTATGGAGCTGAAATTCGATTGAAAATAATCGGCAGTTTTCCGTGGAAAATGCCTAAAAATCAAAATAGAGTTTGAAAAACCGTACTTGTTGTGTGTTTACTGTGTCTTTACCGCTTTTCCGAACTGCTGGAGGCCGTTTGGGGCGATGTTCTGTTTAACGGTCGAAGCGACGTCTTGTCACGTACTGGCTTTACTTTGACAGATGTCGCATCGACCGTTAAACAGAAAATCGCCCCAAACGGCCTCCAGAAGCTCGGAAAAGTGGCAAAAACACAGCAAACACACAACAGGTAATGGTCTTCAAACTCTATTTCGCTTTTTAGGTATCTTGCACGGAAAACTGACCATTTACATTTTGGATCGCATTTCAGCTCCATACAAACAACTCGCAAATTACGCTTTGGTTAACTGTGGACCAAGCGTCGGCTTTGTCTTTAATCAACCTCGCAACTAGGAAAAACTGTCATCAGTAATTGCTTGACACGGCAGATGTATCTTTGTTTTCGTCCACTTCCTTCGGAGCTACCGTTCTTACACAAGCGTTCAGCTCCAAGGTTTGTTCTCGTTCGGTTGAAACAGGAATCACGCGTCAGCAAAATAATTGACATAATTTCACCTCCTTCTAGTCGTCTAAAACGTTTTTGAACCACTGACGAGAAGCGAACCCAGAAAATAACGCGGTCTCTCGATAAAACAAAGATTTGTCCCGTCAAAACCCCTTGCTTCTACAAAGATAGAAGCCATTTTCGGAAATTTCAATGAGATCTTCAATATTTCCCTTGTGATCTCCGTTACGTCACTGAAAGTAGCTTGTTTATTTGAAGACTCCGATCACGTGCTGAGATTTCCGTTCACGCGTGACGTGGATCAACTGTAACTATTCGTAGAAAGCCGGCGCTCACGAGAAAAAAGAAGCGTTTGCTTTTGTAACTGTTATGTTAAAGTCCCAACATTTTGTTTACTTCTAAATAAAGCAACTAGACTGCTTGTCCTTGTCAGGAAAGACGCCCTTCAATCCCATGGGCCATAGGTCTCCGTGTAGTACTTTATGCAACGTGGTAATAAATTCTCCTCTCTTGATGCTTCTGGTGAGCGGAGAAGAATGTGATGTAAAACTCGCTCCAGCCCCCTGTGCGCACACGGATCAGATCGTACTTTTCTGGATTCCGCTGAGCATTAGAAAAGGTATCCGGATTGGAGCACGTGACTGCAAATATACAAAATATTGGACATGATTTGAAACCAATAGGTGTCAGAAGTTTCTTTATTCTCTGGATTAGACGTACGAGCAGTCCTTCTGCTCAGAGAGAGAGACGTCGAGAGAGACGTCTAATGAAGGAAAGAACAGAAATTCAAAACGCCCGGAAAACGATAGAAATGGATCAAAGACACAAAAGGATACACACAGGGTGAGTTCATTTTGTTAGTTTAATCGAATTACAGTACAAATTTTGCTTTTGAAACGTTCAAAATCCACGCTACTTTAAACTCCATACAAAGTCTAATATTTTGAAATTCTCAACCGTCCCCATTGCAACACAACACCGCCTCCGTCGCGGGCTCACGTCTGAACTGCATCGCTTGCATTAATCATTAAATTATAAATTCCTCGCGCTCTAGTATCACAAACTTGGACTGCCTGTGATCACAAAGGCGTTACCTTCTCACGACGCAGCCAATTTCCAGCTCACGTTAGCTTGTTCTTCCTCGACTATCTCAGAGCGGAAGGAGAGAGCGCTCCTATCCTAATTACAAACCAAACTCGTCAAATGTATGCGCTATTTGACACCAAACCGATTCAAGAAAAAGCCTGTTGGCGCTACAGAGCAGGGAAGTAGTAAGAGCGATCGTCGCCAGCCCCTCTCCGCCTACTAATGTGTTCCGGTCTCAGATTTTGCTATAAATTCTTGTCCTTACTCCACGGGCCTTCCCTGTAGTTTCTCTCCTCAACAACAATCAACTTTTCAACTCTTCCATATTCTAATTACCTCTGGATATAGAACACATGCATGAAAACCAGTTGAGAGTAACTGAATTGCATGAATCGTTATTGAATCGGGGTCAGGGTAAAACAATGGTTTAACACTTAGTTACACTTAGTTACTCACTTGTCAAGATGTTTCCGCCGATTCCATTCCCGTCAGCATAATTCTTCAGGAAAGTCACCATGTCACTCTCCTTGAAGTTTTCATCAATCTTCAAACCAATCTCGGCACCGTTAGCGAAACCAACATTGATGGAACGCATATCCCAGCACTTCAGCGACCTATACACAGTACACAGCAAAAAAGCACAACTCCCTTATAAAATACACGATGTCGGTTAGACCCGTCAATCGGCTGGACATTTCATTTTGCGCAACAGAGTAAATATTTGTGTGTGTGTTCATGTTTTGCCATAGTGTGTGTATTTGATTTGTTACGTAAGTAATTTTGCGTTTGAATTACTACTGCATTTCTTAATAAACATCAAAACAATTTTTAACACAATTTTTAAGCTCAGGTGTTCACTAAGATCTTATAGATATCAACGATTAGGGTCAGGAGCTACTGACGTTCTTAACGCATTTAGTTGGTGTTCCTGAAATAAGCAGGTATGACGCTTAAGAGCACTCGTCACCCTCCCATGTGGACTGGGTTGGAATCAATGCTTTGCGTCATATGTGGCTTGAGTTCAAATTGTCTGTTCTTTTTCTGAGAGCCATTCTCCGCTTTTCCTCGCAAGTATTTCTAGATTGCATTACGACCGACTAGCTAATCTCCCTCCAAGCCTCACTTTCGAAGACCAAACCTGTAAGGTTACTAATTAACATTTTCCCAAAGCAGTTGAAAAAAGTTGAAAAAATACTCAGACAAAAACGATTTTGATTCCCTAAAGTATCAATGATTGGAAAGAATTTCATGCAAACGAGGCTTGCTTGTGAATTTTGATCCGGTGACCAAACACGCATAAGGACAACGCCATTTATATGCATAAGACAAAAAATAACCAGTGGGAAACGTAGCTTTGTCCTTAACATCACTTCACTAATTTATTTGTGAATTTTTATTACTTTGATGGTCTTGAGCTTGCTATATAAGCTTACTTGTAGATATCAAAGCTCTTGGCACTGGCAGGTTTGTCCATTGGAGTTGGGGAGGCACCAAAGTCCGAGGCAATAGGTGAACCTGCACGTCGACCGTCAGCGGACGCTGCACAGGATCCTCCCCATCCAACATAACCTTCAAATGTCCCGGAGCCTGTCGGGAGCAGCACGTCCCATGGTGCTCCAGAAACCGAGTATTTCTTCTTCAAGCCGTCAATGAGTCCCTTCAGTGGTTGTCCATCTGGAGTATCGCGGGCTACTTTCTTGGTCACTGTTGAGACTTGCTCAGCCAACCAACTGCGAGAGTTACACATAACGGATAGTTTAGAAAAATGCGACAAAACCTGGACTTCAGTTGAATTTTAAAACAGCAATTCAGATAATCCCAGCTTCTTAAACTTCAAACTAAGAATAACACCTCAAAAGTACATTAAAGAACATTATTTTTTTCTCAGCGCGTGAGCGGGCAAGATGAACCAAATCCTGCATTCTGATTGGTTCCGGGAGCGGGCGGAATTTTCCGATCTTGACCGCGGTCAACGGAACGGCAATAACAAAAAATTTATAATGGGTTTTTAAAACCTTTAAAATCTTTAAAACGTTCTCTGAAACTTAGAATTCTGAAATTTTTTGTACATTGTCGTTAAAAACTTTCTTTCCAAAATTTCTTGTTAAAATACCGAAGGTTGTACAATGTAAATCGCCTCTTCCCTTTCGACAAACATTTGAGTAAATCGAGCAGGAGTTAGCTACATGTATCGAAATTTGGGAAAATAAAGGGGTTTCTTTTAGTTATATTGCTTCCTGTGATTTCTGAGTTTCAACAGAGTAAAAAAGCGTATTTTGCTGCTCTGGTGTCACAAACGGCTTCGTTTCATGGTTCATTTTACGCGCGCTTGCAAAACGTTGCTTTCCGAAAACAACAAGACACGTTTAACTTTTGAAAAACAACAAGAAAAAAATAAAAATATTATTTGCCGGCCTTGGTCGGTCCGTATTGAGAAAAACTGTGCCCTCGGTCTTGAGCACGGCCCTCGGCCTGCGGCCTCGGGCCGTACTCAAGACCTCTGGCACAGTTTTTCTCAATACGGACCGACCAAGGCCGGCAAATAATATATATGTATTGTCAACTTTTTTTTTCAAATAATCTTTTTATTGTTGCCCACTTTCACTTTTGTAGTGATAACGACATTTCTTCCTTTTCACGCCTATCTACAACATAGAAATCGCAGGCACCCTTAAAAGTCTAACCTGGTAATCCTTTGAATGTCATCATTTTCTGCGCCCTCGCTGGTTCCAAATTTGGGCAGAAGAAGCGCCCTCTCGCGAACTTCCTTGTACATGTCGGACAGCCGCTGTCCGCGTGTGGAACCCGCGAGCTCATCGTGGAAAGGCTCCTGCATGTTGAATCCCCAGTCACACTTGAGGCAACGAACCATCTCAGACAAGGAAATCATGGCTGAGTCATGGTCGAAACACAGCCTTTTAATGGCATACAGAGCATCGACAGTGTTGGCAAAACTGATAAACTGGACTCCAATCAAGGCATAGGTGGCGCCTCCATTGTAAATATCGCGCTTGGTTTCCTGGCAGCCACGGATGACCGAGGAGAGCAGAGGGCTGGGGCAGAACTCCACAATGTTGCCGTAGTTGAGCAGCAGAAGGAAAATGTTGAACTCTGTGCGCACGCGCAGGTGAAGGGCAAACAACTCCATGAGCTAAATAAGGTAAAAGAAATGCTCATGGTAAGAACAACAGGAATAAAAACAATAACTGGCATAAATTATCGAAAATGATATTTTGTCCTAGGCATGATGCCTGTTCATTTTTATTTGAAAACGGGTTTCTTGTCGTGCTCGCTGTCGACACGGTACAAATGAGTATGATAGCGCCACTTTGAAATGAATTTCAATGTTGTAGAGGGTAAAACAAGTTTGTTTTTGAGACCCTCTGCTTTCGATCGTTCGTTAACGTGTGGGCGAACCGTATGACCTTGAAAATTTTAAAGCAAATCAAATACAGTCACCATACCTGTTCAAAGCTGGTAATTTCCTCTGGAGGTGGTGTAGGCAATGACTGGGGTGCCCCCTCTAAGAACGCAGGGCCAGCTACGCCATAAGTGGATCCATGGTTGATTGCCATTTCCAGTATTTGCAGCAAAGCCACGTAAGCCAATGAAAAGTCAGTCTCCCCTGGGAACAGTGGCTCATAGCAGCCGTCACAAGCGTAGTTTCGCGCGCTTTTCAGGCTCACTGGAAGATCCGGGGTGCCGGCTTCCATTAGGCCCTCAATCAAGAAGTCATCATGTGGGAGCACGGGATGTGCCCCTCCGCTGAGGACAGTCTTAGCTGCCTCTTGAAGAACCTATTAAAAAATTGACGATTATCAGCAACTACTTTTTCGATGATGTGCTCAGAGATTTTCAGTTTTCTTATTGATGATGTGCTCAGAGACATGTGTTTTAGTCAAACGTATTAATCGAACCTGTTTACTTAGCATTCGTTTTTCGTCCTCTTTAATCCCCGTGCAAATTTACGCCCCAGTTTCAACCTTACGCAGGTTAAGCAGTGCGACAAAATTGGTTCATGAGCACAATGTAGCAATGGAAAATTACAAAACAGTTTACCTCTTCGGGCATATTTTTGTGCATTCTCAGGGACAGGCAAGGAGCATTGAGTGGCAGCCTGCGCGAGGCCTTCAGGCACATGACAGTAATTGCGTTACAACCATCCTGCGGAGTCCTTGCATCAGTGGCTTTGTAACCTCCCACTGTGATCTAAAAACAAAAAACCGTTGTTAATCAGTGAAAGTAATTATAATTATAGGTGCTGACATACACGAGGCACTTACTCGAACTTGAAACTTGAAAAACGACACTTTTGTAAGGTAACCTGCAGAAAAATCTTCTTAGCTTTTGTTGCCAGGAGAAATTGTCACCATTAAAACCCAAAATTGCATACTTCAGAAAAACCTGGCCCAAAGACCTAATTTCAATAGTAATAGTTAGACTCTAATGTTAGAAATGCTTTATGTGACGTGAGGTTTGACTTTTGATTTTAGAAAGGGAATCATTATGATGTATGTCTTTTAGTATTCTACACGAAGTGTCCTCGCCTAATCAGGTACCAAAACATTGATATTATCTCCATGAGGAAACATTCCAGTGATGCAGTCAGGGACTCCATTCATTTCCCAGGGACCAGGTTCAATGAGTATTATTCAGTGTATATAATATAATGAGTGCGACTCTATTATCGTTCACGAAGTGTCCTCACCTGTTGTACCCACTGATTGATAGTTTCTCCATTAGGGAACATTCCATTGTTGCAGAAAGGGAATGCATTTATTTCCCAGGGATCAGGCTCAATTAGCATTATACAGAGTATATAATATAGTGAGTGCGACTGTATATTATCGTACACGAAGTGTCCTCACCTGTTGTACCCACTGATTGACAGTATCTCCATTAGGGAACATTCCAGTGCTGGCGTAAGGGACTGCAGTCATTCCCCAGGTTCCCATATCATTCAACAGCCGCGTGTTGAGGTGCACATGCTCACAGAGCTTCACAAACAGGCAGTCGATGATCTCCTGTGCCTCCCTAGAAGGGTTCCCCTGGAGAAACGGCTCCAGTAGTTGATCCAGGCGACCGATGGATGTGGGCTCCCCCGAGAGGTGTAAACAGCAGTGAAAGGAGAACAGCAATTGGACGGCTTCATTGAACGTCTCGGGTGGGTCCGTTGAGATCTTATTCATTCTGGCCTCAATCTGTAGGAGAAAAATAGGTTCTGTTTGACCAAAATTAATTTTTCCTTTGTCAACCGAAACAAACGGATTTTATTACTGTGGTGACTTTGAAGTTAAAATAATCAAATCTAAAATAAGGCAAATTGAGAGCCAATCAGATCACATCACGAGTCGACGTGCGCACGCCCCACGTCACGGATTATTATTATTATTATTATTATTATTATTATTGTTATTATTATTATTATTATTATTATTATTGTTGTTGTTGTTATTATCATGGATTGTTTCAGTTATTTTGTTCCTGCAAGCATTCAGAGTACATTACAAGAGCAACATTACTCATTCTGTTTACACAAGCTGATCTTTAAAATATAGGAAACTAGCATCAAGAAACTATACCAGTTGTGCGTTTGTTTCTTTTTAAAGATGCCATTATTTAAGGACGTACTTTTTTTCCAATAAAAAGCACAAGACAAGAAGCGAAATAACACGACGACTGAAAAACAAGGAAAAAGAAAACTGAAAGTACAATGCTGAGAGATGCGTTCTTTAAAGCAGATCATTTAAGTTTGGGGTGATATTTTCGTAAATTTGTTTCTGACTGGCGGGCTTAAAAGAAACCTGTCTTTGCAGATTAGTTGTACGATTGCTATCGGATAATTAGAGCTCACAAAAGCACGACACATTACTGCCTTCCGTAGCCATGCAAAATCTGTTTCTAATCAGCTAATCAGCTCCTGTTTCAAACATAATCTCAGCCTAGTACCCAGGCTTTCTCTTCTCACTCACACGACTTGGCGCGAAATTTCGTGACGTCACCGAATGGCATACCGAAAGAACGCGTTCTCCAGGGACCTCATTCGGTGACGTCACGACATTTCGCACCAAGTCGAGTCAAGTGAGCTGAAGGAGCACGTCATGGGTACTAGGCTGACATAATCCATTACCTTCTTCAAGTTTTCCCTCTGGGAATCAGAAAAGGCAAAGTCGGTTTTCTGAGCCAGGTATCCAGCCAAGAATCCAAAGTTCTGGATGTACTTTTGTACTCCATCCAAAGCAAGAATGCAGGAAGTGACGAACTCTTGCTGTTCCTTTGTGTCTCCTTTGTTGGCGCTCATTTCTTGTTTCATCTTTGCTAAACCTGAAAGAAAACGAAGGCGAGTTTTACTGAGAAGCTTTCATAGCTATCCACCGAGGGATACATGGCGCCTCCAGAGTCCATGCACCTCTTGGACTCAAATATTTATCATACACCTCTATTTGTTTCGTTGTGTTCTCGACCTTTTCTGTGTGCCGTTCCGAAAAGTTCATGGCGCCTCATGGAGTCAAAAGCCTCACTGTTTATAACTCTCGAGTCTGTGGATGAAATTGTACTGCGTATGGAAAATATTCCGAAATAAAAAAAAATTGAAAAGGTAATTAAGTCAACAGTGATGGATCTAGGGTAGTGGCCCTGAGGCAAGTACTTCCTTTTAACAATTAAGGCTGTAATTATTTCCATGCTGAAACAGTTTTCACTCTAGACCTTACCTTCTTAATCGCAAGTCTCGGTGTGCTGTTGAAATAGTGCATTCGATTTCACGTATTGTAATTTCTAAACCAACTCGTGTCATGTAACGTACTATTTGAATTGTAATTAGTGGGTATTGTTGTTTATTAAGGCAGTACTAGGGAACTTAGAATCAGAGTGCGAGTACAAGAATGAGTAAGAATACTACTTTTCGAAGCTACTGCGTAGGCTTTTGATTACCACGTCACATCAGTCTCTTTCTTAGAGATTCCTTCTCAATCTCTACTTGTCAGCAACTGAGAGGAACGTGGGATCTCAAAAGGTGACTTGGATTTACAGTTCATAAATCGCACGTGCTCGTGTTCTGATTTGAAAGTACCTAACAACTTACAAAAACTTATCCAAACCTTTTTGCAGTAACATTTCGTAGTCTGGTATAACATGTCCCATCCCTGCTGCTTCGCTAAGGCCTTTGAAGAAAGCTGGCATCTTCTCTTCCTCGCGAAGGTATGGCATCACTGCCTTACCAAGACCCAGTGAAAAACACGGAGGCATTCTCCCAACGACAATCTCATCAGGGTGAATGCTGAATGTGTCAGCTTTACGGGCAAAGAATGCGGGATCTTCCAACTTCTTGCGCTTGTTTGTGGTTAGCAATCTTCCTAAGGAAACCTAAAGCAACAAAATAATACTTCAATTTCAATTTCAACTTATTTAAGAGGTCAGAAATGGCGCCGTGGAGAGAGAATCGCCTCACCAATATGACTCGGATTCAATAAGCTCCACGGACCATACATGGGTTGGATGAGCTTTGCACCGAAAGGTTTTACTCGGATCCTCCGGTTCTCCCTTTTTGAAATAAAAGTGACAAAACGCGATCCAAAGAAGCATTAACTGTGTTATTTTAGTTCTACAAAAGGGGACGCAAAAAGACTACAGCCTTTGCGTATCAGGTGTAAACTTGACTGGTTATTTATAAGCAATTAACAAAAATACCAGGAAGTAAATAATTTTTATGTGAGTAGAAATTTTCCGACATGATCAGACTACTTTCTCGAGTGTGCATTAGTTTATGTGAGCACGCGCGCCATTTTAGCCTGAAGAGCACGTCGTAGTGCTTTAAAATTTACCTTAATAGCCCAACCCTTTCGGATCATAATAGAGGCTCCCTGGACAAGGTTCTTTGTTTTAGCTGAAACGCTTGTGAAGAGATAAGGGAATTTAGGCATCTCCCGGCGCTTGAACCATTGATCATTCCACTGTAGGAAGGCATAGTGCAACAGACGCAACACCCGGTCACTAGGGGGGTCCCCTGGGGTGTAACCACCAGTGGTCATGCGATGGAGGTACTCCTTCTGATTGTAAAACAGATAGTCGTTGGTAGGACTTCGCACATTCCAGAAGTCCAGAAGTTCAAATCTGTTAATGAAAATGGTTAGGAAAAAATTAGGAATGGTTTTCACAAACGACAAAGCGTAAGCATTACCACGGGAAAAAAACGCTTAAGTTAGTGAGGACAGCTAAGACAAAACCATAAGCGCGCCCGTAACAAAAATAAACGCAGCATGAACACAAGTGAGCACAAAAAAAACGAAGAAGTTTTTTTCCCCCAGTCTGTTTGTTTTCCTTGTGCTTCGCTTTTGCTTATGCTTATGTCACTTGTAAAACCAGCCTTTAAACTGCTACAGTTTAAAAGTCTTTTATAAGATTGAAAAGCAGTCATAATCAAGTTCTATAGACTTACGAGGAGAAGTCCAAACTGTGTCCAATACATTCATTGTTCAAGGGAGAGTAAACTTACACCTCGTGTACTATATAACACAAGAGGAGTGTACAAATACATGAAAGAGCGCTCATACCTTCGCTCCTTAAGTGTTGGCAGTTTCAGTTCCTCAGCACTGGGTACGTACCAGAAGGATCCCTGAAGAGGCTGCACAGCACTGATCAACTTATCAGCGGTTACATCTCCCAGCTTGGACTGCTTATCATTCCCAGCGATGTTCCTGAGAATTGTCTTGAACGTCTCTGTGGTGTTGCACATATGAAGGTACATCAGACCTTCTTCTTTAGAGGGTTCATTCTTCACGTGACCATACGGCATTGACACGCGGAAAATACGCAGATGGCGGTCCAGCACGTTCACTGGTGGAACGTCTTTCACCACGTGCGCGCATGTGATGTGAGCACGTTTGTCCGTGTGTGGAATGAACGTGTCTGTTCCAGATTTCCTTCCGATCATGTCTTCTTTCTGAATCTGGAATAGTATGATTGGAATTGCTTAGTTAGTCGTCATATCTAAAAATGTATTTTTCGAGCTTGGAAAATTATTCTAGCTAATTATTCGTAGCTCAGTCACTCTTATTTTTATTGAATTCCTTTCTTCTTTAATGCCCGCATGCAAGACCACTCAGGCAGACGTCACCTATTTCCTTTGCTTTATACGTGAAGCAAGGGAAATAGGAGACGTCTTCACGCAGGCTGGCTGTCTTATTGTTAATGAATTTCTTTAATGTGAGCATGTAAGACCCCTTTCCGAAAATGTAGCTTTTTGGGCATCGGCATACACTTATATACTTGCTCTTAGTCCCTCGATCATTTTCGAACACATTAAGGTCATCTTGCTGATCCAGGGCAAAAGACTTAGATCGTACGAGTAGGAACTGCACGTATGAGATGAGTGCACGTAAAAAGTGCAGGAGGAAGCGCATGCGCGAAGAGCTGGTTCTGCAGAGCAAGCCGACTTCTTGATTTGAGAGAGAACGCTTTTCCTCCGAACCAAAGAACCAAACAACGTTTGTTCAGGAGAATCAAACATAAACAATTGTACCTCAAACATGAATGAAGTGTATCATACCTTATCCATTTCGCCAAGGACAGTCCAGTTAAACTCGAACTTCTGAGACAGCAGATATGTTGAACCAGGGTGACCAGACATTGCACCTTCATTCTTTACAATATAGCTCTTAATACTCTCAGTATCACAAGGATTTGCCAATCCGTCAGTAAACGAATTTTGAAGGATTCGCTAAAGTTGGAAATGAGTAAGACATAGATTAATTAGCAAAGCAACAATAAATCCAAAACTGCTTACGCTATTGCCAACCCGGCCCAGGCATTCTCCTTTCTGGGTACTCATTCGGTGACGTCACGACATTTCGCGCCAAGTTGAATGAGCGGGAGGAGAACCCCTGGGTACTAGGCTGCACTATTGCCAATTAAACATTGCAAATCAAGGCGCGATATCAATATCCAAGCTCTCCTCATTGAATGCCATATAATTCGCAATGCAAATAGTTGGAAGAAATCGTTCAAACTTCTAGACAATTCATCTTTAATAATCATTCTTTTCATTCTCGTGACCTCAGTTTGATCACGCATTGAGAGAGAGGTTACACTATGATCACTCTTAGGGCTAGAAGAATTTAACAGTGGCCTTTTCCAGGTGGGATGTTTTGGGAAGTGTAGGAATGGTGGCGCGGGAACACATTCGCTCGCAAAAATAACGCGCACGCTGCAGAACGAAGTCCTCTCTCTCTCTATGCGTCCTCTTTCCATAGCTCCTCACAACTTGAACACGTGCAAAGGGTTACTGCCAAATATGAAACATAAGAAATTAGTGTATAAAAGTGAAATGTATAATTATAATGGTCTTACCTTACTCGGGGGTTGGGATTTGGTCACATCAAAATCACGGCAAAAATCTTTCATTTTTTCTTGAAGGTAATCAAGCACTTTCTCCAGTTCACCCTGAACATCCGATTTAAGTAAGAAATACATATCGCCTCCGGTGTCCAGGAATTTCTGCGAGTCTGCAACAAGTCTTTTTCCAGGGTCTCTCAGTTCCAGATTTGCCAGCTTGGGGTCATCTTTGTACCATCTGTTCCACTGGTTTGGATTAAAGGCAACAATTGCTCTTGTGCGCGACCCTTGTGATTCAAAAGAGAAAGCTCAGGTTAGTGGTGCGCAGTAAGGTTCTAGCTCGAGCGACCACTCAGACGTGGAGGGGGACAGGGGGACAAGAGTCCGGAAGAAAAGGGGGCGGCAAGTGTACGGGAGGCGAGAGAAGAGGGGGCGGGAAGCGGGATTCCCAGGCTGGCGGGAAGGGAGAGAAATACATGTAGGAAAAAATTACGCGACATTGCGCAATATTGCCATCAAAAAGGGCAAATAGGCGGGAGCCAACAAATATAGGGCGGGGACCGGGAATAAAAAGTTCGGGAAGCGGGAGGCTTAAGCCCCCTCCCCCCCTCCTGGATGAAAGTAAGAGCCATATTTGCCGCGAAAAGGATTTAATTTAAGTATTACTTTCCTTTGGTACTGGTTCTTTATGCAGTACAAGGTGGGTAGTAAAACCTAGCTAAGTGTGACCATTCAAATGAAAGCTACCGAGCAGTACTTTCCTGTGATGCTGTTTATTATGCTGTACGAGGTTGTTCTAGCTTTTGAGTCTGAGGATGAAATCCTAAAGTGAGACCATTCAAATGAAAGCTACTCAGCAATACTTTCCTGTGGTGCTGTTTATTATGCTGTACAAGGTGGTTCTAACTTTTGAGTCTGTGGATGGAATCCTTAAGTGTGACCATTCAAATGAAAGCTACTGAGCAGTACTTTCCTGTGGTGCTGCTTATTATGCTGTACAAGGTGGTTCTAACTTTTGAGTCTGTGGATGAAATCCTAAAGTGTGACCATTCAACTGAAAGCTACTGAGCAGTACGTTCCTGTGACGCTGTTTATCCTGTACAAGGTGGTTCTTACTTTTGAGACTAAACTTGGACCATTCAAATGAAAACTATACAGCAGCACTTTCACCGCCGTTAATTAGGTGGATCTAACTTCTGAAGATGAGGACAAATTCATAAATGCGAAGGTAATTGTGCAATACTTTCATGTGCCAGCTGTGTGCTACCTTTTTTGAAGGAGTTATGTCACGGTATTTTCATTCATTTTTCTGAAGTGAAAAAATTACTTTCACATTGAAGGAAACCTCAAAATAATAGTTTCCTACGGCAGAAAAACACCAAAGAGGTAATAATAAACCAAAACTAAGCAAGGATGCTTACGACTGAGGGAGATTAAGACAGATAAAGGATGACAAATTTGAAAAAAATTGGCCAAATTTTTTTCAAGATGCGTGTTACGTAGCTCCTTTAATATTATGTCAAATGAAATTTGGAATACTCCCTCATCAATCTCTCTCACATATAATTCGATTTTGTGGGATAATTGTCAAACAATTTGAAACAACAAAAGAACGCTAATGTCTTTACCACTTCCTTCTGCTTTCTCCAGTTCAAGTGCGTATTTGATGACGTCACAGGCTGCACCCACAATTCCACTGTGCACGGAAGGGTCGTCTACATTCAGACCTTTCTTGTACCAGGCGGTGACAAAAATGCCAAACTTTGGTTTACCGAAGAATAAACCACGTTGAGCCTTGCGAAGGACTTGGTCTTCAACGATTTCCATCTGAAAAACGATAAAAAGGTTCATTCACAAAGGAGAAATGGGGCGTTTTTTATCTCTTTCTTTTTGCGACACTCTTATTTAAGGTGGCGGAGATACTTGTGGTTCCATCAAAGCTACTAAAATATTTGTGTTTTAATACCGCTTAGGCAACTAGATCCCAGGCCCCAGGGAATACTTCCTATAATGGCCTTTACGGGGAGGCTCCGCCCGAAAGGGGTACCTTTTTCACGCTTCAGGTATATGAAAGGGCAGGGATTTCATGAACTGAAGTATATGAAAGGGTAGGGAAATCTGTCATTTAGGAATTTAAAAGGGCCTTTAATTAAAATATTTCGAGTAGGTAATAATATTGGTTTTTGGTTAACATCTCTTCCGGTAATACTATTTTCCCCTAATATCGTTCTGCCATCGACTGCATTCCAAGGGCTTAGAAAAGGTATCCAGTGTTCTTAAGTAGATATGTGAAAGGGGTACCATTTTTCAATGGAAGGTATACGAAAGGGTTGGACCTCGGGGCGGAGCCTCCCCGTATAAAAATTTGTTGAGTGCACCCCCCGGGATCCCAGGTTGTCGATTCCCGCTTGCTCGAATTTTGGCGGGAACTTATGACGTCGCAATCAGCTGAGGATCTGAGGCTCAAGTCCACAGTTGTAACTTTTGTAGCATAATGTTCAACGTATTTTTTTAAAAAATCTTTTTTTAACTATTTTCAACCTTGCATTAAAAACCTGTTTATACAGAGCACGACTACGACCACGAACGCGACCATTGCGACTTTCTGTTCGAAAGTTCGCACGAACCACCCTTCATACAGAACGCGGTAATTCTGGCTGTGACAGTCGCAATTTGTGCTGCCATGCACCATCTCATGAAAATGGCAGCAAACGCCTCAGACACAGATTCTGATGACATTTTGGCATTTTACCTCTTCACACGGAGGAGGAGAAGAAAGAGGAGATACAGGCGTATATCTGTACACCCGATTTTACAGAGGCGTCATATTTATGGCGAATACCGCGTATCACCTGGGCTGAGTCACGCGAAAACAAAAGAACTGATTGGTTGACTAGAAATAGTTCGTGCGAATTCACTTTGGAGGCAATCTCTTCGAATTTCCTCACGAACCAATTTCCAGCCGCGTTCGTGGTCGCCTTTGGTATAAACGGATTCATACAAATTGCTTGTACGCCGCGTTCGCATCCGTGGCCGCGTTCGCGTTCGGGGTCGTGCTCTGTATAAACAGGCCTTAAGACTGCAGATCTTAAGGGAACAGTGATAGGAATGGTGAAATGGTAATGAGAATGGCGCAACTGCGATGTTGTCTACAGGCATAACCCCGTGAACTTACCTCAGAACTCATCTTGCCTTCTCAGTCGTTTTCTACAGTGATATAAGATCTTAGTGAGCAAATTGTGTGGACGTATATCAATTTTAATGAAAAAAATTAACTGAAGGTTCACCCCGCGGCTATGGTCACCCCTCCGGATTTTGAGCGGGGGAAGGTACGACAAGGGCTCGAAAACTATTAATCAGGACGCCCGCTCCCCTATCCCCCTCCCCAATATTTTAGTTGTGTTTCATGCAAGCTAACAATGGCAACTAAACAAGTGAACTCTACAAAACAAATAAAATGGTTGGATAACTGTACAGTTCACTTCAAATATATCGCCAACACGTGACTGTGCTCATATAGTTATTTTACAGGAAATAATAATTGCGCAACTAAATTGATCTGACTTTTGACATGTTATCCAGTGCTGCCTGAGTCCCAGTACACAGGATTGTAAGGTAGAAGGGTATCCCCTTCCCCCACCATCACTGCTAGTGCAAATGCCTCCCGGCATATGGATAACTTCCCTCCTGTTTCACTCTTTATCAAATTAAGAAAACAAGAATCTACACCATTTTTCAGACCAGACAACAAAACGTGCTTTTCTTCAAACCAAAATCAGTCAAAAGATATTGGATACATACTACTACATACTCCCCCGCCTACCACACCCACTTCTCTGCCCCGGGAGCTTGTGTACATTAGGTTTATTCAAAGCCATAAAAAATTGTCGTTTGTTATCATTGATCTTTGAAATCTGTTTAATCGCCTTAAAAAAGAGAGAAGAAATAAACATTTTTGTTTTCCTTGCTCAAAAACAATTCCAGCCAGATCAACTGGAACTCCCGGGCTGCCAGTAATTTGACAAATGTTGGTCCCACGCAATTTATTAGTTAAATTGTTATTGGCGGTTTACGGTCTTGAGACTATCATGCTAGAATATTGCTAAATCCAAAAGCTAGGACTCCCTGCCTGACCCAACGGTCTCTCACTGTTTCAGATGTCTACATTCATATGAAATAAGATTACGGCAATAATAACTGAATGGAATTATCGCGGAACGTGTACCTTTGAACGTGTATTTTGTAAAGGAGAGGTATTTTGATTTTAGCGATCGGAAGGATTTGACTGACAATACAGTATAAGAAAACAACGAAGTTAATCAGAATTTCTATTGTTTGTGTAACAAAAGCAGTCGAACGTCAGGGCTTCATGTATTCCTCAACTAAGCACAGAAGAGTCACTCCCTTCGCTTCAGGGACTAAACTGCGCCCTCTCCTGTCCCTTGCACCGCCCACCAACGAATTAATTCACGTCTTTAATCTTCTCACAGTATCACCTTTATCCATAGAAAATTTGCATCCGACCCCACCAGTCTGAAGATTCTGAATAATTTCAAGCAAACCGGGTTGACCGGATCTTTGTGCGGAGATGTCGGCTATTCCAAACCAGAAGGCAAATTTTATACAGCACCTTCTGAATAATCCACATAATCATTTTAGCTAAATACATAATTGATCAAATAGGTTGCCAATCAAAAGAAAGTTTAAGATACGCGTTAACATTCCTCCTAAGTACGACGAGTATTTTACACCTACAGAGTTGGAGCACATACGGGGGGTGCCAACTCTAAGAATGTCTGTTTCGGGAGAACGGCAAATTCATTCGGGAATCTGAAGATATTGCCGAGAATCGGGAGCCTCGAGAAATTAATCGGGAAACTGCAAATAATATTGGAATATTACATAATATATTTGGGGCTTGCATCTAACTTTGTTTTAATTTCAGGAGACGTCTCCTTTTGTCTGAGCGTAGTTAATTGTAGATTGTTAAACTGATTTAACCCTCGCGCTAAAAATATCCGCTGTATTATTTTGGAAAAATCTCTTCTAAGTACTGAGAAATCAATGACGCGAGATTTTAAACTGTGCACATCAACAGTGCACAACAGGATCTCCAAATACTCTACTCGGCTCTGTCGCTCATGAGTTAATCTGCTATACAGGAAGGGCTAACTGAAACTGCGGCTTAAGACAATGACTCTATCTCCCAAATCTGTTCATAGGCGGGTCATTTTAAGGACATAAAAGTTATTCTTCTCTGTGCTATATGCCTTCTTTACCCTGTTTACTGTAAGCAACGTTGAAATATCAGGGCTGGCCACTCTGAAATTGGTTTAGATCAGGGCCGACTATTTTTAAAGTTTAAGTAGTGAAAAATAAACAATAGTTTCAATCTACCCCTGGGGGAGAATTCAAATGTTGTCGCCTAGCTGTCTGCCAAAGATAATCGGCAGAGATACCTTATAGAAATCGGCTTTCCTTTGTGAGCACTTTTCTTATTGAGGTAATCACTGAGGCACCAACAATCTAAACTAACCAGAATTATTTTCACCCTTTTTAAGGTAGAATCCCGGGAAAATACTACTGGAGACATTACTATGCCCACAAAACGAGATGCTGGCCCCTCTTAAGGATACCTTGTAAAATTTTATTTCCTTTTTTTAATAGGAGAGCCTCCCCCAGGCATACACGTTGCATCCGAAAAATACTTCAATTGGGCAACTCACTGAATCGAAGCACTAAACTTTGAATGCTATTTATCATCAGCGTCAAAATGACAATAGATCGATTGCTATTTTAGTCTCGACCTGCTAACTGAAAAAAACCGATTTCATTCCAGTTCCAAAATTATGAAATATGTCAACCTTTTGTCTAAAAGAAGCAGCGCGTGCAAAAAATGGACCCGTTTATTTGCTTCAGCTTGTCTTGACGAAAATATATGCATAGAAATGTCGAAAGTAAGTCCACTCTTGCTTCAAGTTTACACGACTTACAGGTGTTTACACCTGATCCCGCTCAAAGAAAAGAAACTTCCTCAAGAAATTTATTCTGTCTTCGGCCTTGGCCTCTCAAAAGATGTGCACAAAACACACGCCGGACCTTGAGTCAGGCAGGGGCATCTAACCAGTTAATTCTCTAGAATACCAGTTCGGAAGATAATAACCGCCTCAGAAATTCGGGTTCAATCGTGGGAAAATGTTTGCCTGCATGTCATCTCAAACCCTAACCTTTGTAACATAAGAAAATTAATTCCTTTTGTTTTTGGAGGGACAAATAAAATATGTCGTATATAATGCGAAATTAAGTCAGGTAGCATTTTTGAAGAACAAACAGCAGCTCGGTAATTCGGCCGATAAGATTTGTTTCCTATAACGCTCTGCGACTTTAAAGAAAGTTTTAGCGACAGAATCCGAACAAATCAACCTGTGTTATCGTATTTTAAAGAACAACACAACACTTTTAAGTTTCAAAGACATGTTTTGGCATCCCTGATGCCATCCTCAGTTGAAGGAAAAAGTTACAACAAAGCTATTTATATGCAATAGTGATTAGAATTGTAAATGAAAATGTATAAGCAAGAGTGACAAGAAAAAAGCGTGATTATGTGAAATCTAAACAAACAATTTTAAATTAACTTGTTTAACCTGTTGATTTAAAGTGGGCTTTTCCCAGTGGATATGTAAGGATTCTCAGTTGATCTTTAGTTGAAAGCTTGTTTAGATTTCACATAATCACGCTTTTTTCTTGTCACTCTTGCTTATACATTTTCAGTTACAATTCTAATCACTATTGCATATAAATAGCTTTGTTGTAACTTTTTCCTTCAACTGAGGATGACATCAGGGATGCCGAAACATGTCTTTGAAACTTAAAAGTGTTGTGTTGTTCTCTAAAATATTTTAAACTTGTTTCCTGCTACCAAGACCTTTTGGCGTTATCGTATTCAAATTAATATCCATTTTGAATTCGAAGGCCCTGAAACAATCGGAGAAAACAGAAAATGACACTGATTTCATGCATGTATTTTGCTTACAGTTTCCTGTCTGGTGCCCATGTTGAGCGTGCTACAGATCAAAAGTGTTTGAGTCTCCTTACAGTGGCCAATTTACCTTATTTTAACTCAAGCTGTTATCAATTTGAAAAGATACCTTCCCGGACCAACAGAACCAGCATCACAGCATCTTTAGAAACTAACTCCTGACATTTTAGTTTTCAATGCAGCTCTCTGATTAACCATATTTTCTGAAAGCCTATACTTTGCAACAGGATCGTTCAGAGTTTTACTAACATGCGAGCCAGCGAGCCATGCGAGTCATAGCGCGAGCCATGCGAGTCATAGCGCGAGCCATGCGAGTCATAGTGTGAGCCATGCGAATCATAGTGCGAGCCATGCGAGTCATAGTGCTAGCCATGCGAGTCATAGTGCGAGCCATGCGAGCCATGCGAGTCAAGCAAAAAATTAAAAAAAAATTAAAAATAAAGAAAATAAATAAATAAAATAAGTATGCACAAGTATCTACAGGACTAGAACGAAGTCCTGGATTAAAAGAACATTCTTCTTTTGTCCACGTTATGCGTGCATGGGAAAATTGCCCAGAAATTCTTTTATTTGCCCGTACAAAATTGGAATGACGTTGTTGATCGAAACGCCTTTGACTGAACAACAGGAAAAAGACATAGGTTTGTAAGATTCATTACGGACTCATCTTTCATTAGTTCAGATGCTTAAGAATTTCTTTTCTTTTAGAGGTTGTGATTTGTAATTGAAACGCAATATTTGTGCACCCCTCCAATAAAGGCGCTTAGCCCCGCCAGCTTCCCCCGCGACCCCCCCCCCGCCCCCCCCCCCCCACACACCCACACAGAAGACAAAAATACAAAAATAGAAAATATAAGTAAACAGACGATAAAATGGAACAGTCTTGGCAAAATGCCGCGAACTGTCGCAGCCGTGTTCTGAAAAGACTGATCGAGAATGCGTTACTTCCGGTAGTGTATGTAATCTGTAATCTTATTAAATATCTTTTTCATATGTTGATGTTTACATGTATATCCAAACCTCGATTAATCGTTTTGCAATCAACACATACACTCGTCTTTGACGCTATTTTTCGTCGAAATGTGCGCTTGTTTGATGTTCCAAGCAGCAAAACACAATGTATACATTGAGCCTAACACGCAATGAGTATATTTACGGCATGCAGTACTATTTTACACGTTTTCAGAATCACGAAAGCGTTGCTATTTTTTATTTTATTTTATTTATATTGCTCAACAACATGTTTTAAAAACATTTTCTAGCGTTAAAATCATGACTCGCATCCTGGCTCGCCTGACTCGCATGGCTCGCACTGTGACTCGCATGACTCGCATGGCTCGCTGGCTCGCACATTAGGCAGACCCCATCGTTCAGAACTGCTAATACAGTCAGTAAACACAATGCAATTGGCTCTCCTCTTTTAGCTTCCCACAGTCTATTCTAGTAGGAAAGTGGCTTTAATTTCAACCGTCTCCTCTCTTTACCTCCGGCTAACAGTAAGCGACCAGAAGAGACATAGGAAATGCAAGCTGCGTAAGATCGGCGAAATGTGGAAGCGGACGAAAAGATAAAGTGGGTTGATACTGAGGAGAGACGGAGCTCCGTTTTGTCTCCTTCTCCGTCTCTTTTTCCAACTATAATTTGACATCGTTTATTATTTTTGTGAGAGCTTCATAACAAAATCGGGAGGTTGTTCCAGATTTTCGGGACGCCATTCATTACTTTGTAGTGCTGTTCAAACAGCAAGTGTTAGAGTTGACACCCCTCGTGAGCACATCAACTTGTCGAATCGTTCTCCTTGTATAAATAGTTATCTGAATTATCTTTATTTTATCTTCCCAGGCGAGAGGAGATAAAACGGGGGAAATCACGCGAGCAAACTTTTACGAGAACCCTGGCTCCGTGAGGAAAGAAAAAATTCAGAAGCAGATTGCTATTTTTACGAAGCGAGCTGTTAAAATGAAAAGCCAAGAAAAGCTGTGGATGTGCATATTGCAATTCAGAACTGTGTCAATTATTTGCACGATTAGAAAATCCGAGAAACATAACCACCTTATCACTAAATGTCAGGCCACAATATTTTTAACAGTAATATTCTTATAACACAACTGAGTTCTCTTACCTTCGCCAAGGATGAAGAAAGTTGAAATAAAATTTAGCAATACGGACGTGACCACAAGAAGGAGTGTCGCCAAGTAAACCGAGACGTTTTTGTCCTTGGGCGTAATTATATGATTATTTTGGGAAAAAATCACCACAGTAGGTTATGAGAGTCTGGCATTAGTGTACACCCGAATCAAGACGAAATCGTTTGGTGAATAGTTAAATTCTCCTAGTTATAATTTTGGAAGGTTTTGTTCCAGGTAAGATGAGCGGCCTTCTGTGTACAGTGTCCCAGTTCACAAGCAGCCCTAATTAAAGATCAGTTTTAATAAATATTTTAAAAACAGTAAGTGAGGAGAGTCTAGCTTTAGCGTGGAACATTAAAGTGACACGAGATAAGTTGATGAAAAGGCATATTCTCGTAGCTATTGTATTGGGTGTTCTTGTTTCTCTCATTTTGATAGCATTGTCTCTAATCACCATAGAGTCTAGTTGCTGTTTTGAATGGTAATTGTCTCAGAAGTGTTGAATGCCTAGAAGAAAGAAAGAGCTAGGAGCTGAGTTAGACGTTTATTATATTGAAATTTACTGTACATTTAGAGCAAGGAAAATTTTGAGAAAGTGTAATACAAACGGTGAGAAGTATGGTATTTTTGTAATATATACTTGATGTGATAGTAATATATACTTGTCTACTGCTGTGCATGCGAGAAATGTGCATTGCGTACAAAATTAGTAATTTCTATCATTGTCCCTTTGAACACCGTCTCCATTGATTTCCATGGCATTGTCTCAGAGGTGTGGCAAGCAAAATTAGAATAGTTTTAAATCACTTCGGTCTCCTTGGAGAGAAATGTAACCCCAAATTTTTGTCTCAGCGTGAAAGAGTGAGGGGAGGGAGGGTAGGGCTATTTTTGTACAGCTCCAGAAAACGGTAAGCGTAATTGGAAATTGAGCCAGTTTTCAATAAAAAAACGCCGGACGTCAAGCGAAGGTTAATATTCCTTCTCCACGATATATAAGTAAAAAGCAAAATGATTCATGGACTGAACAGTACGAGTACTGACTTCATTCCCATTTACAAAACTGTTCTCCAATAAATGTAAATGGAGAAGCATTCTCAAGTCGTTTTTTCAAATTTATCCAGAAAAGAATTCCAGGTCCCTCGGGTCTAACAAAGGAAGTGGAACCTTTGACCTTCCAGGTGCCGATTAGATACTCTACCAGTTACCAATTTTTTTTGGGGGGGAGGGGAGGGGGACACCTGGAAGGTCATGGATTCTACTACCGTTGGGAGAACTCAAAAGTTTTTCTAAATTAAATCGACTTGAGAAGGCTTCTCCATTTAATTAATTGAAAAACAGATTCGTAGATGGGAATAAAATTTAACCCTTCTGTTTTCTATCCACCATTTTCCCTTGTTACATGTTTCAGTAAAGAACACTTCTCCAGTTTTGTTTTTTTCATTTCACCCAAGGCGCCGTTACACTTATAATTTGTTCTCAAGTTGTTCAAGAACTATAACACGAAAGTAGCGCAAACAGTTTTTTATATTTATAGTTGGTCGGTTTCACGAATATTGTATCTTCGTTTATGGGAATATTTTAAATTTTAGTATGGCTTCACACTTAGTAGAACTCATAGTTCATACTAAGTAGAAGTCATAGTGAGGGTTTGTTCATTTATGATTGCAAGTTTGGTTAACGTTCTTCCTTTCTTATTAAGATTTTTTTTAATCCCAGTGAAGAGCAACACTAAATAACAACATTTCTAATTTGCGTCAGAAAACTACAAATTGAAGTATTCTGGTAGTTGTCATGAAATGACCTATTTTCCTTATCGTGGAATTTATTCCAGCTTTCTTGGCGAGGACGAGTGTCCATCGTATGGTATTCGCATTTTTCCTGAAACGGGATCGTGTTAGTGTGCATGGCCTCAGCTTATTACGCCGACACCCAGGAACAGTTCCAAGCTGAGTGGGTGCGGGTTTTTAGACTTGTCCAGGGCCTTAGCCAGAAAAAAATTATTACTGAGGCAATGTCCATGCTTAAATTCTCTTTCTAGGTATCTAGGGTGTTAATCGAAAAAAAAGGACTGAGAAAACGAAAAAAAATGACTGAGAAAACGAAAAAAATGACTGAGGCAAGTGCCTCGGTTTGCCTCATACTGGCTACGGCCCTGTTGTCTTTGTCATATTTACTTTCTCTTGATAAAGCGGTCGCAATTCTTAGGCATCTTTTAAATAAACTTACTCTTGGATAACCAAAAAAAAAAAAAACAGAACAAATGGAAGAAAAACTCATTTCTCTAAACATGTGCGTTTTTACCTAACTAAAATCAGTAAAATGGTCGAACTTGGCTACTGTTTTTAGCCGGTAAGTGACACACAGGTTCACCTTTCCACACCACACCGTTTTGTACGTTTTGTTTCGCCCTGCAACAGGTGAAAAAGCCGGTTGTTGTTCACAGAGGATGCTGGAGGGAGGGGAGCGAATTGAATAGTCTGTGGTGTATTCAGGGCTGTTGAATCCAGATCGCTATCGTGACAATAAAAGTGATAACAACAAAAACAACGAGCAGAAATCGATCCATCGCTTGAGCAATCTCTTTCCACGAGTCCTTCCACTCGCCCTGTTCCTTTTGTTCCTGGATGCTTTCGGCAATCAGCGCTAAAGCTGAATCTCCGTAGGTGTTGTCCTTTGGTGTTTTAATCTCTGAAACCTCAGTCCCTTCTTCGCCTGTTTTTGTTGGATTATCTGAAACCTGTAGGCATACTTTATTGCTAGGAGTATTCTGTTTCTTGCTTCTGAGTATAAACTTGGAGAACTTTACGAGATTTTCAGATGGCTTGTCCTCCGCGAAGTGGCATCTCAACACAGCCACCGTACTCACCAAGCTAAAGGCGATAAGGAATATTGTCACCATGTAGTACAAACCCAGGATCGCGATATCGTCGGAAGTTTCCGGCAAGGAGTCGGCAAGGATTAGTAGGTACACGCTCATAGCGAGTAAAATGGTGATACAGAAGCTGATTCTCTCTCCGCTGTCAGGAGGGATAATAAAGTTGAGCACGACAAGCAAGATGATCACTACACATGGGAGTATTTGATAGAGCACGTGGTATAGTGATTTCCGCTCGAAATGGAACGTGTACGTGACGTCAGAGAAGGGGTGCCTGCAGCATTCGTAGGTCTTGTCAGCGGTTTCGATTGTCACGTCCACCAATTTCCAGTCCCCACTTTCTACGAATTTCGCTAAAAGAACAACGAACAGAAAAACAGGTTTGTAATTAACTTGCTTGAACTGAAAGTATCAGACCTACGAAGCGAGAAAGAGCGAACGATCACACGTGCACTGACAGTTTTGTAACCGGCCTTTTCTTCCGACTTACTCCGTTTTAAAGGTCATAAATTCACGTCGTCATCAAATTTTTGACATCCCAAGTGACGCAAAACTCCTTCCCAATCTAACTTACAGGCACTTCGTTCTCGGCTGCGCTAATAAGAGAATGGCCTGGTACTAGATATAGTTTGCACATTTACCAGTGCCTGTAATCAGTTCTGATAAAGGTTGTGTACGACGTAGTATGCAAAATGCCAACGGTAATCTAACCTGATTTAGAATGTTTCTCGTCTCTGCTGATCATCTTCAGCAACCTGTTGTCAAACGTCCATGATCCGAACGTCAGTTCACAGTTTTGTGAGTCAAAAGGGTAGAATCTGATCACCATGTCACAGGAGCTTTTAAATGTGGCAGGAGACATCCACATGTTCACACCATCACTGTTCACTATAACATATGTCTTGAACTTCTCTTTAAATCCCGAAAGAGTCACGTCTTCGTCCGCGCTGCGAGAAAGACAAAAATACGGCTTGAGCTTCCGCTTTCTTGGAAGAGATATCTGGGGGAAGGGGACCTACTTTTAAAGGGGTGGAAGGGAGTTATTATTGGAAATTTTTCCGTTAATATAAAGAGGGACGACGTTAGATGAGCTGGCATTTCATCAATGGGTGGGAGAGACGTGCTACAAGACTCCGCTTCAGACAGGCCAGCCTGGTGTAATCTAGTTGAAGCCTTTCAATGTTCCACATGGCATGACAGCGCTGATTGTTTACGTATCTTTTTTTATAACTTAAAAACGTAAATATCACTGTCACTTTGAGTCTAAGAACACCATAAAGTAATCTCTCAAAGGAAATAAAAAATCTCTGTGCATAACTGAACCGTTGCACGCATGGAAAAAATATCTAACTAAAACTGAGAACACGATTCAGGCAGTTCTTCATTTGGTCGTTAATGTGCTTTTACTGAGGGAATGGGGTTCGTTATTGCAGGAATTAGTTTCTTGGCCCCTTCTTCTACTTGGGATGGGGGAATGTGTAGAGAGAAGACGGTTTAACCGGAAGTCCATAAAAACAGTATTAATCACAATAGCTGGAGGTCACAATCCATCCAATTAGATTCACAGGTTGTTACCAAAATCGCGCATCAGGCCCACATATCACTTCGAAGAATTTCGACCAACAGCGAACTAAAACTAAGAGATTTGCGGACACTTTTATCAACAAGAGTAGCTCTATGGCAATGTATTCATGACTGCATTTTAGATTTTCAATTACAACGTAGTTATTCGTAACGTATTATAGTTTTAGCTTAGGATAGTTTTTAGAATTACGTATTTTGTAAAGTTACGCAATTCAGTTTATTCTGCAAAGTGACTTAATAAAACCCAGTCTACCCTACCCATCTACCCTCTACCCTCACCATCTCGTTGCATACTTACTTGTTATAAAGTACAGTATCCGGGACCCAGATGCTACTGGGAGACATATGGAGGGTGTGCACTCCGCCATATTGGCTTTCATTCCACGTTAGGTAAGGATTCTTCCAAACCTGAATATGTACAGTATGTGGATGTGATGTTAACACTAAACAAGTGAATACTTACTAGTTAAGTTTTTTTGGTTACTATACGATTGTAAACTTGCAAAAGTAACCACCTCCCCTCCCTCCCTCACCCCGAAAAAAAAAGCATAAAAATTAAAAAAATTGTAATCGTTGTTAGTAAAGGGAACAAAAGTGCGACTCTCCGATGGTAAAAGTCTCAAACAGATAAATAATCTTTTCTACTTCTGACCACTCAGTTCCTTGCAAGTCCGAGTCCTATGGCTTCCCGTCTGGTGCTTTCTGAACTGTTCTCTTTGCTTGTGTGCAAACGTCGCTTTTGGTCTTTAGTTCGCTCAAATGGGAACGTCTCCATGTTTGAACAAAGCGCACCTTTTTACTTGACTTTTTGTTTGCACCAATACTAACAGGCCATTTGATAAACATTCAAGTCTACAAACGAAACTGCACAGACAATGCCCGATCGATTTAAACTTTTATTAAAAAAAAAAGGATCTTCACCTCTTCAGGTAAACTAGGTGTATATTTATTATTTTTAGCACTGATGACTTAAGGAAAAATAAGCTGATAGACGATACCAGGAGCACCTGACAATACACGTTTTCACAATTTACCCCAAAATAGCCGGTGGTCCCTTGGACGTAACGACGGTTAAATCTGAGAGTAAACAAGACTAAGAGTAATTATTTTTTGACCTTGTCTCTTTGCATGTTCTCTGTACTGTAGTTTGTTTAGGAAGACACACCGTCTGCCATTTCACCATACTGAACAGCAAGCTACAAAGCAGGCAGTAGGAGGGTAGAGCTTACATGACATGCAAGTTTGTTCCCCTTCCAGCTCAAGTCATCACTACTTTGTAATTATGTTTCTCGATGACTACCTTGCAAGATTTTGCGACTTTCGTTTATCTGGTAAATAAAAAATCACTATACCACTGACCTACCTGAACGATCCAAGCATCGGTGGTGAGAACCTGAGCTTTGGTGTCCTGGAAACAAACAAGAGGGAAGACTGAAAATATCGAAG
The DNA here is from genome assembly GCA_964017195.1 of Siderastrea radians. NCBI lineage: Eukaryota > Metazoa > Cnidaria > Anthozoa > Scleractinia > Rhizangiidae > Siderastrea > Siderastrea radians. The sequence goes on from OZ024896.1 coordinate 42,641,617, forward strand.
CTTCTAAAACCAAAAGCAAGATAGCTGTTTTAGTCCGAATCCTTTTAACTTCCCAGTTTTAGTCCCACTTTATATTTTAAGATAACCTATCACGCAGCTCTATTTTGAACTGTCATTGATAACAGTTTTTCAGCAGCTAATTTTAAAGATCCGAAAAGAGATAGCTGTCTCGATTCGAATTGTTTTAACTACGTTTTCACCAATACTCAATATTGTAAGATAGCCAGTGTCACGCGACTCTATTTTGGATTGTTGGGATAACCTTTTTTTCAGTAGCTAATTGTAAAAGACCCGAATTTGTCCCAGAAAAACTAAGCTAAACAGAAAACATTCCCAGCCTTGCCTAACCAAGATACAAGATACCCATTTTAATCCGAATTGTTTTAACTTCGTTTTTAACCATACTCAATACGGAAAGAAAGACTGTCACGCGACTCTATTTGGATTTTTTTGGATACTTTTTGTTAAGTTACTAATTGTAAAAGGCTCAGAGTTTTCCCAGAAAAACTAGGGTAGCTTGTTTTTTGGCGAAAAACAAGATAGCTCTTTTAGTCCCAATTGTTTTAACTTCGTTTGAATTGCACTTTATACTGTAAGATGTCCCATCACGCGGCTCTGCTTTTGAATTGTGGTGAACTTTTCTTCAGTCGTTAATTGCAAAAGACCCAAATTTTTGCCAGAAAAACTGAGGCCCCATTTGTATGGAGAAAAGTTGTCTCGGGTACCCGAGACAACCCTCCCCCCCCCGAGAAAACTTTACCGAGAGTTTATATGATAGGAAGTTGGCCCGTCTGACTGAGATAAAGTTGACCCCACTTAATTATTCCGAAATCTTACTTTGATATTCATGACCTCAACACGCCCTTTTCCTTCTAGTCTTTATTCAGTATACATTTTGTTGATTTAGTCATTTTTAAACCAAAAACCAGACGTCACGTGGCACGCAAAAAGTCGTCCCGGGTAGGCGAGACAAAGTCTTTATATGAGAAAAAGTTGTCCCGCCTGCCAGGGTTACCCTACCTGCCGAGGTGAGAGAACTCGCCCCCCGAGTTGTCTCGCCTGCCCGAGACGAGTTGGTGATCCTCATGTAAACGGTTCGTTGAACTTTTCAAAGAAACAGGTGAAAAATTTGCTCGCCCAGGGTAACTCGGGGGGAGGGTTGTCTCAGGTACCCGAGACCATATAAACGAGGGCTAAGGCAAACAGAAAACGTTACCAGCCTTGCTTAACGAAGAAACAAGATAGCTGTTTTAATCTGAATTGTTTTAACTTCGTTTTTAGCCACACTCAAAATTGTAAGGCAGCCTGTCACGCGACCCTATTTGGAAATTTTGTGGATAATATTAGTTTACTTGCTAATTGTAAAAGACTTGAAGTGTTCCCAGAAGAACTAAGGCAGACACACAACGCAAAATTTCGAAGCTTGTTTAACCAAAAAATAAGATAGCTGTTTGAGTCCCAATTGTTTTAACTTCTTTTTAATCGCATTTTATATTGTAGGATAGCCTGTCACGCGACTGTGCTTCGTAGATCAGATTCTTTTAGTTGCCAAGTGTAAAAAACCCGAATTTTTCCCAGAAGAATTAAGGTAAACAGAAAACATTCTCAGCCTTGCTTAACCAAGAGACAAGATAGTCATTTTAATCCGAATTGTTCTAACTTCGATTTTAACCATACTGAATGTTGAAAGACAGCCTGTCACGCGACTCTATTTGGAATTTTCGTGGATAATATTAGTTTAGTTACTAATTGTAAAAGACTTGAAGTTTTCTCAGAAAAACTAGGGTAAACACAAGAAATTTCGAGGCTTGGCTAACCAAAAATTAAGATAGCTGTTTTAGTCTCAATTGTTTTAACTTCTTTTTAATCGCATTTTATATTGTAGGATAGCCTGTCACGCGACTGTGCTTCGTAGATCAGATTCTTTTAGTTGCCAATTGTAAAAAACCCGAATTTTTCCCAGAAGAAATAAGGTAAACAGAAAACATTACCAGCCTTGCTTAACCAAGAGACAAGATAGTCATTTAAATCCGAATTGGTCTAACTTCGATTTTAACCATACTTAATATTGAAAGATAGCCTGTCACGCGACTCTATTTGGAATTTTCGTGGATAATATTAGTTTAGTTACTAATTGTAAAAGACTTGAAGTTTTCTCAGAAAAACTAGGGTAAACACAAGAAATGTCGAAGCTTGGCTAACCAAAAAATAAGATAGCTGTTTTAGTCCCAATTGTTTTAACTTCTTTTTAATCGCATTTTATATTGTAGGATAGCCTGTCACGCGACTGTGCCTCGTAGATCAGATTCTTTTAGTTGCCAATTGTAAAAAACCCGAATTTTTCCCAGAAGAATTAAGGTAAACAGAAAACATTCCCAGCCTTGCTTAACCAAGAGACAAGATAGTCATTTTATTCCGAATTGTTCTAACTTCGATTTTAACCATACTTAATATTGAAAGACAGCCTGTCACGCGACTCTATTTGGAATCAGTTCGTGGATAATATTAGTTTAGTTACTAATTGTAAAAGACTTGAAGTTTTCTCAGAAAAACTAAGGTAAACACAAGAAATTTCGAGGCTTGGCTAACCAAAAATTAAGATAGCTGTCTTAGTCCCAATTGTTTTAACTTCTTTTTAATCGCATTTTATATTGTAGGATAGCCTGTCACGCGACTGTGCTTCGTAGATCAGATTCTTTTAGTTGCCAAGTGTAAAAAACCCGAATTTTTCCCAGAAGAAATAAGGTAAACAGAAAACATTCTCAGCCTTGCTTAACCAAGAGACAAGATAGTCATTTTAATCCGAATTAGTCTAACGTCGATTTTAACCATACTGAATATTGAAAGATAGCCTGTCACGCGACTCTATTTGGAATTTTCGTGGATAATATTAGTTTAGTTACTAATTGTAAAAGACTTGAAGTTTTCTCAGAAAAACTAGGGTAAACACAAGAAATGTCGAAGCTTGGCTAACCAAAAAATAAGATAGCTGTTTTAGTCCCAATTGTTTTAACTTCTTTTTAATCGCATTTTATATTGTAGGATAGCCTGTCGCGCGACTGTGCCTCGTAGATCAGATTCTTTTAGTTGCCAATTGTAAAAAACCCGAATTTTTCCCAGAAGAATTAAGGTAAACAGAAAACATTCCCAGCCTTGCTTAACCAAGAGACAAGATAGTCATTTTAATCCGAATTGTTCTAACTTCGATTTTAACCATACTGAATATTAAAAGATAGCCTGTCACGCTACTCTATTTGGAATTTTCGTAGATAATATTAGTTTAGTTACTAATTGTAAAAGACTTGAAGTTTTCTCAGAAAAGCTAAGGTAAACACAAGAAATGTCGAAGCTTGGCTAACCAAAAAATAAGATAGCTGTTTTAGTCCCAGTTGTTTTAACTTCTTTTTAATCGCATTTTATATTGTAGGATAGCCTGTCACGCGACCATATTTGAAATTTTTATGGATAATGTTAATTAAGTTAGTAATTGTAAAAGACTCGAAGTTTTCCCAGAAAAACTAAGATAACACACGAAGTTTCGAAGCTTGATTCATCAAAAAATAAGATATCTGTTTTACTAGCAATTGTTTCAACTTCGTTTAAATCGCATTTTATATTGTAAGATAGCCTGTCACGCGACTCTATTTGAAATGTTTGTGGATAATATCAATTTAGTTAGTAATTGTAAAAGACTCGAAGTTTTCCCAGAAAACCTAGTATAAACACACAAAGTATCAAAGCTTGCTTAACCAAAAAGCGAGATAGCTGTTTTAGTCCCAATTGCCTTAACGTCCTTTCAATCGCATTTTATATCGTAAGGCAACCGGTCACGCGGCTCTGCTTTGAATTGTTGTGGATAAATTATTTTAGTTGCTAATTGTAAAAGACCCGAATTTTTGCCAGGAAAACTAAGGTAAACAGAAAGTATTCCAAGCCTTGCTTAACCAAGAAATGGGATAGCTGTTTTAATCCGAATTGTTTTAACTTCGTTGCCGGCTTACTAAACATTGAAAGATGGCCTGTCACGCGACTCTATTTGGCATTTTCGTGGATAACATTAGTTTAGTTACTAATTGTAAAAGACTCGAAGTTTTCCTAGAAAAACTAGGATAAACACACGAAATTTGAAAGCTTGATTCTTCAAAAAATAAGATATCTGTTTTACTAGTAATTGTTTTAACTTCGTTTAAATCGTATTTTATATTCTAAGATAGCCTGTCACGCGACTCTATTTGAAATTTTTGTGGATAATATCAATTTAGTTAGTAATTGTAAAAGACTCGAAGTTTTCCCAGAAAAACTAGTATAAACACACAAAGTATCAAAGCTTGCTTAACCAAAAAGCGAGATAGCTGTTTTAGTCCCAATTGTTTTAACGTCCTTTCAATCACAGTTTATATCGTAAGGCAACCGGTCAAGCGACTCTGCTTTGAATTGTTGTGGATAAATTATTTTAGTTGCTAATTGTAAAAGACCCGAATTTTTGCCAGAAAAACTAAGGTAAACAGAAAGTATTCCAAGCCTTGCTTAACCAAGAAACGGGATAGCTGTTTTAATCCGAATTGTTTAAACTTCGTTGCCGGCGCACTAAACATTGAAAGATGGCCTGTCACGCGACTCTACTTGGAGTTTTCGTGGATAACATTAGTTTAGTTACTAATTGTAAAGACTCGAAGTTTTCCTAGAAAAACTAGAATAAACACACGAACTTTCGAAGCTTGATTCATCAAAAAATAAGATATCTGTTTTACTAGCAATTGTTTTAACTTCGTTTAAATCGCATTTTATATTGTAAGATAGCCTGTCACGCGACTCCATTTGAAATGTTTGTGGATAATATCAATTTAGTTAGTAATTGTAAAAGACGCGAGTTTTCACAGAAAAACTAGGATAAACACACAAAGTATCAAAGCTTACTTAGCCAAAAAGCGAGATAGCTGTTTTAGTCCCAATTGTTTTAACGTCCTTTTAATCGCATTTCATATGGTAAGGCAACCGGTCACGCGACTCTGCTTTGAATTGTTGTGGATAAATTATTTTAGTTGCTAATTGTGAAGGACCCAAATTTTTACCAGAAAAACTAACTCTATCACGCGACTCTATTTGGAATTTTCGTGGATAATATTTGTTTAGCTGCTAATTGTAAAAGACTCGAAGTTTTCCCGAAAAAACTAGAACAAACACACAAAGTTTCGAAGCTTGTTTAACCAAAAAATAAGTTAGCTGTTTTACTACCAATTGTTTTAACTTCGTTTTAATCGGATTTTTTTACTGTAAGATAGCCTGTCACGCGACTCTATTTGAAATTTTTGTGGATAATAATTAGTTTAGTTACTAATTATAAAAGACTCGAAGCTTTCCCAGGAAAAACTAGTATAGGCACACAAAGTTTCGAAGCTTGTTTAACCGAAAAGCAAGATGGCTGTTTTCGTCCCAATTGTTTTTAATCGCACTTTATACTGTAAGATATCCTATCACGCGACTCTGCTTTTGAATTGTGGTGAACTTTTCTTCAGTTGCTAATTGCAAAAGACCCGAAATTTTCCCATAAGAATAAGGTAAACAGAAAAAATTCCCAGCCATGCTCAACGAAGAAACAAAATAGCTGTTTTAATCGGAATTGTTTTAACTTCGTTTTTACCCATATTCAATATTTTAAGATAGCCTGTCACGTGGCTTTGCTTTGAATTGTCGTGGATAATTTTTTTAGTTGCTAATTGTAAAAGTCCCGAATTTTTGCCAGAAAGAATAAGGTAAACAGAAATGATTCCAAGCCTTACTTAACCAAGAAACGGGATAGCTGTTTTAATCCGAATTGTTTTAACTTCGTTGCCGGCGCACTAAACATTGAAAGATAGAGTGTAACGTGACTCTATTTGGAATTTTCGCGGATAATATATTTGTAGTTGCTAATTGTAAAAGACTCAAAGTTTTCCCAGAAAAACTAGAATAAACACACAAAATGTTGAAGCTTGTTAACCAAAACACAAGATAGCTGTTTTAGTCCCAATTATTTTAACTTCGTTTAAATCGCACTCTATATTGTAAGATAGCCTGCCATTCGACTCTATTTTGGATTGTCGTGGATAAAATGTTATTAGTTGCTAATTTTAAAAATCGTGATTTTTTTGCCAGATAAGTAAAGGTAAAGAGAAAACATTCCCAGCCTTGTTAACGAAGAAGCAAGATAGCTCTTTTAATCCGAATTATTTTAACTTCGTTTTTATAACCATTACTTAACAACGTAGCCTGTTACGCAACTCTAGTTTGGATTGTCGTGGATGTTTTTAAGTTGCTAATGGTAAATGACCAAATTTTCCCCAGAAAAGCGAAGGTAAACAGAAAACATTTCCAGCCTTGCTTAACTAAGAAACAAGGGAACTGTTTTAATCTGAATTGCTTTAACGTCCCGTTAACCAGACTGTTATTAGAAGATAGTAGGTCACGCGACTCCGACCGATAATGAATTTTCGTGGACATCCCTTTTCGTTTAAGATTTAGAATACTATTTACAAGGTAAAAAAGTTAAAAGAAAAAACCCCGAACGTTTTGGTCTGATTATGTCAACTTCTCCCTGAAGATGACTGACTTAATTTGGCGAAAACGTTCGTTTTTTTCTTTTAACTTTAATTTTTGGCCTTGTAAATAACCTAACAATTTATGCGCCGATCAATTCGAAACTTCAACATCCCCCCCCGGGCATACCCCGGGCATTTGACTGTGCATCGTGCCCGGGGAGGGGGGAATTTGAACGTTGCGTTGGAAGGGTGGGGAATTTGAACCGGATTTATCTCTTGTTCTAACGTAATAGGCCTGTGAATTTTTTTTCGGTTTTTGCGGGGTCTGACGAATTTACAAGATAGAATTTCGCCTTTGTTAGTGAATAACTCTTTGAAAAGGGTCTTTAAAAGAAGATTGAAGGTGTCATTACGACATCTCTCTCTCTGAAAGGCATGTAAAGTGCTTGATTGAAGACCAAATTTGTCTTTGAGGAGAGGCAGTTCAGTACTAATCGGTGGGGCATTTGAACGGCTTTCTTGCCCCGAGGGGAGGGAATTTGAACAAGCCAATCTTCAAAAGTTCAAATGCCAGGGAGGTTGCCCGGGGGGGGGGATGTTGAACTTTCAAATTGATCGGCGCATTAGTTGCTAATTGTAAAGCATGCGTATTTTTCCTTGAAAAACTAAAGTAACAGAAAAAAGATAAGTGTTTCAATGCGAATTGTTTTAATTTCAAACCAAGGCATTCTGGTGTTTTCCGTATAGAGCACGGCCAAGAAGACCATGGCGAGTGAAAAATGTTGAACCTTGAACCCAGGCTTTTTCCCCTTCGAGAAGAGCCCTGGCATGGCATCGACGCTGTAACTAGTACCGGTATGTCATGTAATAGCATGGCACTGGAGGTATTAGCTCTTTGTATCCTGTCTAATATCAGCACGATAATCTTACCAGTGATACAATTCTGGCCAGTCTGTAAGAGAAGGATACATTGACGATCGCGTCAGGACTGAGCACGGGCCGAACGTCGTGATGGTATTGGTTTAGAAGATCGTGACGTAATCTCTGTTCGGGGGTCCCTAGAGTAGCGGTCACGCAATCTGTGGAACGGTCAGAGAAAAAAATTATGCTACAGAGAGGCTTCCAAAAGTAGCTGTTATGCGATCTGTGGAGCAGTCTGGACATAAATAACACTAGAAAGAATTTTAGAGTGATTTCCTCGGCGCGCGGGGCGGAGGGTGGGGGGGGGGGTGGTCGGGGGTGAAGCTGAAACATGAAAGTGACCGAGGTGACAGAGATCTATGGTGGCCTAGGTGTGCCATAGAAGAATTGTACACTATTTCAAGACTTATTTAATGATTTTATAGTTTGATTTAATGTGTTGTATATTTTATTGTCGATTTTTTATTATTTTTCTTTCACGTTTTTTGCTTCTTAGTTTTTGATATAGTATTTTTTATAGTTATTGTTATTCAATTTCAGTTTCAATTCAATTTCAGTGTTAAAACGAGTTTTATTTTGTTTTATTTCGTCTCAGTTTTGTTTTTCAAAAGAAAACTAAACTGCACCCTGACCATGGCCTATGAGGGCCATAGACCACAATGCCATGCACGCATGTAAAGGCGCCATTTTGAAAAACACCCAGAATTCCCTTCGCTGGCAGCAGTCTTGCACATGGAGTCGAGTACGGGTTTCTAGTTCATTGTACGTAGAGCTTGTAGTTTTCTTAGCCGTTTATCGAAGGACGAGGCACGTTCTAAAATGTCAAAGAGAAGTAATCGGAAGGATGATTTCGCAAAATTTAAAGAAAAGGTGGCGAAAAAGAGAAGGGGAAAGGAAGAAGCCACAACAAACACGGACATGGACTACATCACCGTTCAGCGGCTATCATCTAGTGTGGAAGGAAGATACCAGAAATATGCCAGAATTGGGGCCTTGACAAGCGTGCCTTTAGGCTGTGAACCCACTATTCAGAACATCAAAGAGGCATGAAATACATGTACCTGTCTGTTTGATCACTAGCGTCATATTCACCACATTCAACTAATGATTTGAGCTGATCTTTAAAATATCTCTCCATTCTTTCTAATAGCTCCCGCCACCACCTTTCTATTTTATTTTGGGTTGAGGGTCCATAGAGTACTGCATCTGTACATTTCTCTAAATATCCTTGTTTCTCTCTAAGAAAGCAATGGATTGTTGCCATAACACCAGTTTCGGTACCTCTGTCTATCCGCAATGTCTCGGGCAGAACTGCAGAAAAATGTACATCAACAGTAATTCATTTCATTTTTTCCTAGCCAACACTGTAATGAATTCTGTATTCTGATTGGTTCTTATAAGAGCAGTCCAGATTTTCTTTCCACGATCATGATAAAGGTTTTGTGTGTTTATTTTTGAAAAAGTTAACCACACAAAAAATAACCTCGGAGGTGGGAATAAGTAAGTTATTTACCAGCTTAGCGGTGGTCTGAATAGTGAAAAACTGTAACTGTGGCCAAAGGCCTATAACATCGCAACATGTACAATGTAGTATTACTCTAACCTCAATTTTATCCTGCAATCTGGGCGAAACCTCTCTTACACCCTGTCACCACCCCCCCACCCCCCCACAAACATTGGTAAAGATTTGTTTGTGTACTTGGGGGACAGCACTTTCAAGAACTTGTTCACAGTTTTCACTATATGGAACCCTTGGGCAGTAAATAACAGATCTTCTAAAAACACACATTCTTATAACTGGTTTAAATGTCATTCAACTTTCAAGTGGATAAAGGATTAATATATATAGAATACTATTTTGGGTGTTTTGATTTAGTTCACTGTTATAATTTGATACTAATATTCCAGGTTTCTGACAAACATCATTACACCAAATTACATGTATATCTTTAGAAGCAATAGGGCTGACAAGCTAAACTGATATATGATTTGCCTTCTATATTTTGCTCCTTACCTCTAGATTCAAACAGATATTCAAAATAGAACCTTCCTATAACCTTGGGGTTGTTGTTTGAGGTCCACACTCGCAGGAAATTTACTCTCTCGCTGTAGGTATCTAATCCTCCGTAAATACACAAGGGAAACATTGCCTTTTGGTACCCACAAAGTTTATCATGTCCATCGCATGACATAGTACAGTCAGGTCCCTATTATAAAAAAAGCACATGCAAGAAGGTAAAGTAAACAGAAACAGTGAGCAATTCTGATCCTGTTAGAGATGTATACACGGATGGAGACGAAATGCAATGCAGCTGTTTTGAAAATTTGCTGCTTTATTTTTTGGGGGTTTCTTTATAATAATAGGTTGCACGATGTTTAAGTTAAATTAACTTTAACTTACACCAGTGACAAATGCATTCAATCGTTGTGGTCTATTCGATTGCCCCACTCCTCCTCTTGATTCGAGTCCATCCGGGTCAGCTTCTCCCATCGCCGCGTACACCAAATCGCGAGGAACATTTAGGCCATGAACCTCACGCACCTTCTGTTGCATTGCTCGGTAACCCAAAAGCCTACCAGGACCTTGCAACTCCTTTTTAACAGCTTCTTGCACATCACTAACTTCTACTCCATAGTCTGTGTACTTGAGGTCGAAAAACTGGAGCCTTCTACCAAGGCTTCTTAAACTCCATGCGTACATTGGATAATCTAAGCTCACAAAATCTAAAATTTCCTGTCTTCGCAGATTTCTGCGAACATACTGTTCAAGATCTTGTTTTAGCGCATCGTCATGCTGCCATTCGGCATTTCTTATTCGCGCCTCTGCCATTTTGAATTACGCGCGATGCCTTTTGGGAAAGCGCCTTTACATGCGTGCATGGCATTGTGGTCTATGGCCCTCATAGGCCATGGTGCAGTTTAGTTTTCTTTTGAAAAACAAAACTGAGACGAAATAAAACAAAATAAAACTCGTTTTAACACTGAAATTGAATTGAAACTGAAATTGAATAACAATAACTATAAAAAATACTATATCAAAAACTAAGAAGCAAAAAACGTGAAAGAAAAATAATAAAAAATCGACAATAAAATATACAACACATTAAATCAAACTATAAAATCATTAAATAAGTCTTGAAATAGTGTACAATTCTTCTATGGCACACCTAGGCCACCATAGAGATCATCGTTATACCTGTTAGAGGTTGAAATTCGTGGTTTGGTGCTGCTTGGGGTGTTAGTTTTATCTTGGTAACTTGAAGCGCAATAATATTATAAGCGGAAAAAAGGTGAGTAGGGCTACTTATGAGAGAGATTTGTACCTCTAAAAGGTGAACATGAATTCGACTCACGCCAACATAACAAGGTTCAGATATCGGGCTCCTGTCAAATTACCCGACGATCACTCGAGTTGCTTTTATTGGGTTTTTTTGCCCTCGTTTTCTCAAATCGCGCTTTCTTCGCTGTCTAGGAGCCTGGAAGAGGCTATTATTGGGCGTTAAAACTTCTATAAGATCCGACCACAGTCAAGATCCTGTTGTTTTTAAAGTAATTTCTAAAGTAATTAAAATAAACTATAATGGGACAACCAACTCGCTCGTCTTTTTTCTTTGCTGTTTTTTCATTATAGTTTATTACTGGGGGGTCATGCCGACCATTACTCTTTCTCAGGATTCGTGACTTTTACAATATCAATATGAAACAGCAGCTCCTTCCCCCTACTCCCAAGACCTGACAATCTAAACCAAAATGATTGCAAGCTGACATAGCATCCTAAAAAGGGCTGTTTAACTGTGCAATATATTTGTGTAACAGCCGTAATATGCAAAGTTATACAAAGTAGTATCGCATGCATGAGTAGCTCTGGGATGATTTCGAATTGTGGGGGACTGGGCACAGGTATTTTGTGCCGTCTAATAATCACTCAAGTGATCAAACAATTAAGTATTCAATCAATCAACTAGACAAGTATTTAAATAGTTGTTGATAAGAACGTCGATTAGCAGGTTACATGAGTAACCTTGTACCACTGTAAATAGTTTCAGTGAACCCAGGAGTCATATCATAAATCGGTAAAGTATGTGTAGTCCTGAGAAGGACTGTTTGCGATGACATTGACTGACGTTTCGACAACCTGAACGGAAGTATACAACGCTCATAAAGCTGTTATTAACATTCAAAAAATTCTTTATTCTAACCGCATTCACCCTCGAGCTAGAAAAAGTCAACAACACAGGCTTTTACCCTAAAGCACAGTTACGTTTTCTTTTTTTTTAAACATCGACCAATATATTAATACATAGCTCTGTAGAACATAAATTTTCCGTTTTCATTAGTTTACCGCTAATTTTAATTCTGCTAGGGCTATTGCTTTAGTGAGATGATGACTATAAATATTAAGAGATGTCTTTTGTTTTCGTTTTGCCTCAAATATTAAATTCAAAATTTTTTTCTTCAGAAACGATTACTTAATTTTAGACACGGACATGCTCGTCGACTGTGCGACATTTTTTGAAAGTATCTTGTAAACATGGAATGGTTTTTTTGCTCTAAATAAAAATAAAACTGACAGTGCAGTTTATTTATCAACTATGTCGGTTTATCAACTATGTCGGTGATCAGTAATCTGCGCATGTCTAAAAATCAACTAGTTATACGAACGGTCGGCAATATTTTTAACTACGTGAACCTAGACACCTACGCAGCCTACAACCAGTGTAAAGACGTAAGCAGTACAGAAGGAAACAGTTATATCGGTAAAATGGCTGAATTCGATGCAGAGGTCGACAGCCGTACAATTCACAGATTAGTGCAAGCCGTTGGCAAACAAAGCAAAGAGAATTTCAACGAGAGCGAGTTGTTGTATACAATAGAAATACTCGAGGCCGGGTTACAAGATGTGGTGAAAGAAGTACAAGGACTAAAGAGCGATTTTAAAGGAATCGAAGAGGACACCGGTAAGATAAAACAGCAGCTGGATGAATGTGCGTCAATGCTCGTAAGTGATACTCCGGTTTAAAGTAAAATGGAGGTCGATGATGAAAACAAAGCACACTGGGGAGCAAAACGCTTACCTTGGATGAAGAACATCGATGCTGCTATATTTTTAAAACAAGTAGAATTCCTAAAATTGTGAGCAATATCTTTCACATGATCGAAAATATAGCTGAGTAAAAACCGTAGTTATTAATGAAGAACAACAAAATATCAGTGTAAAAACTGCAAATTTTATTGAGCTTTATCTTTGCTTCAAGACAGGGTTAAACTTAAACTTTTTAGATTTACGAATTCAACCAATTTTAAGGTTATCTTTCCAGCAGTATCGACGATTTTTCAGTCCAAGCAAAAATAAGAAAATTATTAAAATCTAAAAATAACTTCGAGATGGTCGAGATGGTCTCTTCCAAGCGAGTCACCGTGGATAGATTTCCGCATAAACACGGCACCAACACGAACAGTCTACAATCAGGGATCTGAAGAAAGAAGTCATGCTTACATATATGGTGACAAGGCCGCTGTTTTCGTCGTGGATGACAAAAGAGCCAAGGAGGAAATTTACGTGGCGATTTGAGGCTCTTGTAAACAATCTTATATTGATCATGAATTGTCAATATGTAATATAAAAGACGAATTATCCACGGCCGAATAAACGATGTAAAACTGTAGCTCCTGTATCGTAACATCGATATCCAAGTAACGAAATTTTTTTTAAAATATGAAAACTCAAAATGGGGTAATTTTACTTTAGAAAGATGTTGCTTCCTGTTTATTTTAAGTCGAAAATATTCCCTAATCCCAATACAATACAATGTCTCTTGTATAATCAGAAGTTGAAGTCAAGAGGTGCTGCCTACATATGCAAATAAGACTTTGTCACGCATGCACACAGATGATAAAACTGAAGATATATCTTCAAACACTTAACTCATGGTTAGGCAAATTGCAAAATTTTTCTACGGAAGAAAGATAAAGCTATATACGTGGACGTTGCATGCATGCTTACATGTAATACATTAAAATTCGCAAAGTCTATATACGGCATTTAAAGGACTGCAGTGTCAATCAGCGGTGACCCTTTACATGAATTGTTGACGTGTTTCATAATTGAAAAGATAATTTATCTTTTATTCGAGTAATAGATTGCCATTTTAGAGACTTTTTAACGATTTTGAATGGAACTTGTGATTCGAAGATTAAACCAACCAATTAAACAGTCTAAAACTCAGGACTTTGCCTTTCGTGGGACCGAGGCCCCAACTGTGGCCTCAGATCTGGTTATCGATTTTGTCATATCTTCAGGCAAGAATTTAAACGTACACTCTCTTGTCGAGAAATACGTGTAAACAGGTTCTTATACCATAGCGTTTACTAAGGGAACATTATAATCTGTTGCGTTTACTCGTTTGTGCAGTAAACAAAAACTGATGCCGTCCCACTTGCTAGAACTACGGCGCCGTTTCCAGGAGAAATCTTTTGAACGGTCACAAACTTTTCAAACGCTTTCGTGTGGACAGCAAACTTTTGAAAACTACAGGTTGTGTGATTTTACATGTTTGCTGGTTTTAAAGGCTTGTATCGCTGTAACGTTTTCGTATACGCATCGAACTCGTGTGCGACAGTTACAACGATCCGAAAACGTCGTGTGGACGCAGAACCTTTGTTCCTACTCGATAAAAACGCAAACTTATAAAGACCGAGCGCTAGACTTAGTTCATAAATACAGGGCATATTTCGCGACACGAAATTTGCCCTACTTTGTAGACTGATAAAAATTAAGAATCGATAAGAAAAAGGAGAAAATGGCGGTTTTTATGAAAAATGGATGATGCGGAGACCAGTGACTCATTAAAGGAAAATTCACTTTCTGTCTCTAAGGGGGTATTTACATGAGACCGGGACGAACCCAGACCGGCATGAGTTCGTATCGGCCTCCATACATTTCTTTTCTTGCGTTTACATGAGACCGGTCTGAAAATGAACTCAGACCGGTCTGAATTCGTGTCGGTCGCAGGACCGAGACGAGTTACTTTCGTACCGGTCTGAGTTCGTACCGTTCTCATGTAAACGACAACGAATCTCAGACCGGGTCCGGGTCTTCTATGTTCCTTCTTTTGGCTTCATCATTTTTGCTGTTTCTTAGCAATGACAGCATCACTATTGCGGATAACATAGTCGATAACATAAGGAAACAAGACGTAGAAAGTAGTATCAATTGAATTTATGCTTGCGTTAATGCGGGCAGGGAGTCCGCCATTTTGAGATACTGCCCGACAGTATAAGGGCCGCCCAATGAGCGTTACTTAATATTTTCTATCATGAGTAAATTCTACGGTTGTCTATTGGCGTAAATGTGTGCCAGTTGAATTATGAATAATCGAATTATGAAGTCCGCAACTGCATAAGTGCAACTGCAACTGCATAAGTTGCGTTAATAACTGCGAGGATCTTCTTTACATTTATTTCGAATTATGAAGGTTATATAGCTCCAAGATCTGCTGTTTTTGAGTTCGTACCGGTCTCATGTGATCGACCAAGCATTTCGTCCCGGTCTCATGTAAACGGCTGCAAAAATTTCGTACCGGTACAAGTTCGTACCGGTCTGAGTTCATCCCGGTCTCATGTAAATACCCCCTAACATTTCGCCCTGACTGACTCAGCTGTAGAGATTGATTTGTGCAAAGCAGACAGGCATTTTTTTCGCTCTGGGAGGTGTAATTCTATTTGAATGTCGTAAATTGCGCACACGCTGTGAAGTGGGCGAAAAGTGATTATCTGTAGAAATAAGGTGATTACGACTTATAATTACACTTCTGTTCACGCAGCTTAATTATTGTGAACTTAGTATTTGAAGCCTGTAAACAAGAATTGATGAATGTTTGATCAAAGTTGTACAACATCACCGAAGCTCTCAGGAGTTCTTGTCCATCTTGAAAACTAAATAAACATATATAAATTGAGTCTGTGTCCCTCGGTGGATAAAATCCTAGAATCTTAGAGTGTAACCATTCAACATGGTTGACATGGTTTGATTACTAGTCGGTTGGAACGTTTTTGTCTGTAGTGTGATCACTCAGATGAAAGCTACTAATTAGTATTTTCCAGTGGTGCTGTTTGTTATTCAACTTATTTCAACATAAAATTTCCGACTTTTTTAATTTGATCTTTGCAGCTGAAAAAGGGAACCCTAGTATGAACCCAACTGGGTAACAATTAAGATGCCTGATTCTTATGGTTCACCTAGTTGCCCAGTGAGTTGATAAGCAGTGATTTTAGAAGTTTCTAAAGGCCATTTTTAGCTTTCAGCAGGGCATTGAGTTGACAGTGATCTCATGATTAATTGTTGAAGCAAAGGACACTATTGAAATATCCATATAACCGCCAGTAATGCCAAGCTTCTATACCTGTAATTTAACCTGTAATTAAGTTTATATATAAAATATGGTCTAAAACTGCATGATGGCGAAATCTTGATATGATGGTAAGACTGTTGTAGAATAAGAAATACAATAAATCACAAGGGACAGTTAAAAACACCTGCCTCAGCTATTTTATCAGTTACAGTTCAAAACCTGAATTTACCTTTCACAGTGAAGGATTCCGGGGCAACCTGGTTGGACTATGTGTTCAGTGTTCTGTGGATTAGTTCATATACAGACCTGTGCTTTTCTAACTGCTCAGTACAGTATGATATCTCAGTGTTGCTGCTCTTCAAGATGTATGAGTCAAAACGAATCGAACACTTATAAATGATCATAGAACAAAGTGAACTGATGGATTAATAAACCAAGCTACAAACCTTTAGTTACGAGAAATGTGATCGCCAGCATCCATTTGAGAGCAAAGACTGCAGAAGTCGACATGTTAGCCACAAACAAAAAGCGCAGTGTACGATTCACCTCGCTATCAAACGCGATTGACCTCTGTCATCTTGGTGGGTTAATTAATCGACTATATGTTGTATGTTTATGACTTAGTTTTATCACTAGGGAGTCTCAATGATTGTTTGCATAAGAAAACCTCATTTAATTAATCACAAAGTGTGCCCACTGTTAATTGATTATAATACTTTTGTAATTACCCAATCAGATTTCAAGAAGAACGATCAACCGAGGAAACAAACAAGAGGTTTTGAGAGATAATAAAAACGGAAAGTTTTCTAAGAAATATTTTATGTAAATTGACAGAAAAAAGAGTAAGGGAAGAGCTTGACGTTGTAATTGACAACAAAGGCAAATATTATTTATAAAGCATGTCTCTTTTCCATGCTATCTCTTTATTTGTTGCCAGTTGAAAGAAAAACGATCTCGTCTGCATCAACAAGAAAAAGCTCTTTACTAGTTACTACTATAGATGCTACCACTATAGGTGCTTTAAAATACATCATTAAACCGCCTCATTAAATCCTTCGCACTTTCTTGAATTTTAAATTTACTGCAAGTTCCGATTTCTTCACATTTGTCAGTTGAGTAAACATTTCAATGTAATTTTCTGCTTTTGGAAGTACCTCCTACTGCGACCTTCTAGGTTGGCTGAAAAACTTTCGTTTACTTAGCTAGGCCATAAAATACGGAAAACCTTGTTTACCCCTCTAGTTAAAATCCTGTTAAAACTTTTAAGTACCGTATTTTCTCAATTAAACGCCCCCGGCGATTATGGTGGACCCGGCGTTTCTTTGAATCAGCAGTTTATTTGAGCCCGCCATTTTTTAAGAAAGGGTTTTATTCGTTTTTCTTCGCAGCCGTGTATCTTGCCCTTAACTCTCAAGTTTATTAAACAACAAATAAACCTCTGAGGGGCTCATTTGCAATTCCCTCTTTCATACCCGACGTCTATTCGGGGCCCGGTGTTTAATCGAGAAAATACTGTAAGTGTGAGTCAGAATTTTAGGTTCAAAATAATTCCTTTTTGAGGGTCAACTCAAAATCAGAGATTTAAAGAACTCCAGAACTTCTTTGTGGAGTAAACAACTCCTATGTCTGGAGAGTACAGTGTACCTCCAAATAAACATAACCGTGTCGTAAAATTACTGTCAATTAATGGTAAAAAAAAAAACCGTTATAATAATTGTCATTCAACAATGCTTCCGCTACTGGCAGCAGAAGGAGGCTAGGCCGGGTGTTTGTCGTTGGTCAGCACTCAGAAGAAATATAATTAATTTTGAAAGAAACAACAAAAGCTCGGAAGTGCTGTCGTAAATAACTTTTAAATATTGAAACTAGTGACGTCTTTTTTCGTGTCAAGAGCTTGGTACTGGGTATTAAAAAAAATTGTCAATTTTGGCACCCGATTTCACAATCGAATTGACAATACAGTTTATCAGGAAGAATCAGGCAATATCAACATGATTAAGACGATTTCCGCTGAACGTTCGAGCAGAAAGCGCAAAAATAAAGTTACCGAAAAATACTCATAGCGTGGTAACATTTTGAATAAAAAAGAAATCATTAATACTTAAGTTCACAAGCTGAACCCGAGAGAGAAAATTGAATTTGAAATTATCCATAATGTAATTGAAAAGAAGCCTCATGTAAGTTCAAAATAAAATGGCGCCCGTTTAGGAGTTTCAACACTAATTTTCTCGAGAATGCTTGAGAATTTAACCACGGGGTCACTGGGAGGAGCAAATTAAAGTGAGGTGTTTCAAACAGTATTCAAAATGTTACCGTGCTATGCGTAGTTTGTTACACTTATTGCTTGAATGTTGAGCGGAATCCATCTTTTAAAGTAGCTCCTTTTGGCTGATGATGTCTTAAAGTAAGATGAACCGCCACACACGCGGGAAACCACTCTTAAATACACTGAACAATAATGAAAGATATTTTTCTTTTTTGTGTTACCATTCGGTTCTGAGCTGTAGATTAAATGATTCCAAACAAGCCTTTCATATCTTGTTTCCATGGTCTGCACACGCTGTGTTGCTTGCTGATTTAACACCACGTGAGATCAGCAAAACAACACAGAATGCAAGCAACATGGTTAAAATAAGGTGAGGCATTTTTATCTCTAACTTTCACTTAAACTATCCATTTGAATCTATCACCAGAAATCAATACAAATCCTTCACTTCCAACCATTACTCTTAGCGCACGACACGGTAACAACAACATAGCTGCCTCTCACAGCCATGCTCTCATCGCTGGAGTCGCCCATTCAGTCTTGTAACTCAAATCAACGTAGCCTGCATAGCAGGCGCTTGAGTATTATAAGGCGCCTCCGATCGCACGTTCCCCAACACCACGCGCCCCATAATACTCAATCGCCTGCCACGCAGGCTAAAATCAACGCGACAGGTGAGTGCGCGTTCGCGACTTGCGCGCGAGAGTCCACGCTTACTGGCTGGTGCGTTGGGCCTCTTGAGTTTCCGCGCTTTTTCCTATTCATAATTAAAAATAGAAAGAAAGAAAATTAAAAAAGAATGTTGTCTATTTTGTATTCTATTTAAGTGCGTGTATATAAGGGTCATTCATTTTTTCGCAAAAATGAAAAATGAAAAATGAAAAGTGTCAGCTCAATTTCATTTTTTAAACCTCTTTAGAAAATAAAAAAACAAATTTCATATAATTCACTTTTTAATTTTTCTTTTTTTCTGAAGCTCGAAAAATGAAAAATGAATTTAGTGTTTGGTTAATTTCATTTTTCAACCTCTTCAAAAAATGAAAAACAAATTCCGCGTGGTTCATTTTTCAATTTTCATTTTTTTTCTGAAATATCGAGTTTTTGCTTCATTTTTCATTTTTTTGTGAAAAAATTGGAAAATGAAAAATAGACAGAAATTCATTTTTTTTTCTAAAAAATAAAGTGTCACTCTATACGTATTTTCAGAATCACGTAATTCACGCATTTCGGGCGCACTTTTTCGCTAAGTTGAAGAGCGAAATGGCTGAACTCTTTTCGGGTCTGGGAAATTCAGAGCAATTTATCACATTATCAAGAGGACATGGTGAGGCCAGAGTGGATCGAAAGCTGAAGAAAACTTAAGTAAACACGGAGCGACTGTCAGTTACGTTTGGGGTAAGTTAACTGATGCGAAATCAACGCTTGTATTCATGAAACATGCAGCAGTCAATTGAACGCCATTTTGGGGAAGCTTATCGTAGGTCTTGTTACAGAAGCTAAAGGGTGAAGCGGCTAAACATGAAACAAAAAAGTCATTTGAACACTTTCACGGCGTAGTTAAATTACTGTAGTTATCCTTGCCACATTTCAGCTCGAAAAAAGCTTCATTCACGTGGTTGACGAGTTTCGAGGAGATACGGGAATGGCCTTCCACATGCCTACCATCCTCTGTTTGTGTGGTGGGCTGTGCATTTATAATGGCTGTGTCTGTTTATCAAATTAGCAAAGCTAAAGCCGAAATTTAGGAGTTTTAAAACTGAGGGAAATGAAACAAAAACTTATAAAATTGCTGCTGTGGTGTTTTGATTTGTGTTTCTGTGATTATTTTGGCAATTTAAGGCTCGCGAAAGCGATGTTTTCAAAATAACGGTCGGACTCGCTCAAAAGTAGAGAAAGAGAACAAGGCATGCAACTAGGCGACCCGCAAATTACACTACCCAGTTGAACATTTCACCAAAAAAGTCGTATTTGCCCGATTCGCTCACACAAAAAAATCTTAGCCCTCGAAAGAATAGTCTTCGAACAAAGTTTTGGCCAAATTTGAGTTAGATTCGATCGCGGATAGACCTTTGGAATCGAGCCCAGACTTTTGAATACGACCGTCAATTTGCTTTCTCCTTCCCTGCTAGCAGAGGCCCCTTTTCCTTTGTATTCGCTGAGCTGACGGGCGGGACCAAAAGGGACCTCTGCCATCACAGGTAACCAAAGCGTAATATGAGAGTTTGTATGGAGCTGAAATTCGATCGAAAATAATCGGCGGTTTTCCGCCGAAAATACATTAAAATCAAAAGAAAGTTTAAAACACCTTACCTGTTGTGTGTTTGCTGTGTTTTTATCGCTTTTCCGAGCTTCCGGAGGCCGTTTTGGGCGATTTTCTGCTTAACGGTCGACGCGACGGCATGTCACGTACTAAAGACAGCTAAAGGTAGGAAAACGGGAATTCAAATTTGCCAACCGACGTTCGAGGTCCTGATCAAAATACCCGCTAAAAATCGATTCAATCTTAAGTCAGAGCTTTAAAACCACAACACATTTCAAAGAGGATGAATCTCCTACCTTTCTATGTGATTCAATCGTCCGATTAGTTTATCTCTCGAAGTACAGCCCTGCATTAAAAATGAACTAACTTTTCGAAATCGCCGCCATCACGGGCTTGTAAGGAAAAGAGGGTCAAAACTAAGCGCCAAATTTCGCTCCACCGGGGGACGGCTTGAGTGACTTCTATGTCGGCAAATGCCAAACTCACCCTCTCTCTGGTAAGTCAAGTTTTATACCTGAATGTGACCCGCGCACGATTTCCCGCCGAAATTTGAGAGGTACAACACTTGATTTACCGGAGAGGGGGTGAGTTTGGCATTTGGCGACATAGAAGTCACTCATGTCGTCCCCCGGTGGAGCGAAATTTGGCGCTTTGTCCCAGGCTTGACCGTTAGTTTTGACCCTCTTTTCCTTACAAGCCCGTGATGGCGGCGATTTCGAAAAGTTAGTTCATTTTTAATGCAGGGCTGTACTTCGAGAGATAAACTAATTGACGATTGAATCACATAGAAAGGTAGGAGATTCATCCTCTTTGAAATGTGTTGTGGTTTTAAAGCTCTGACCTAAGATTGAATCGATTTTTAGCGGGTATTTTGATCAGGACCTCGAACGTCGGTTGGCAAATTTGAATTCCCGTTTTCCTACCTTTAGCTGTCTTTAGTACGTGACATGCCGTCGCGTCGACCGTTAAGCAGAAAATCGCCCAAAACGGCCTCCGGAAGCTCGGAAAAGCGATAAAAACACAGCAAACACACAACAGGTAAGGTGTTTTAAACTTTCTTTTGATTTTAATGTATTTTCGGCGGAAAACCGTCGATTATTTTCGATCGAATTTCAGCTCCATACAAACTCTCATATTACGCTTTGGTTACCTGTGCTGCCATGGGTCGAAACTCCCTTTCATTCAACTGCCGTCCCATTCTCGTCCCCAGAGCTACGCGGCTTTTTTTAAATTACGTCTCTTGTAGCTCTGGTAACGGCCAAAAATTTGTTTTTTTTGATTGGCCGATTCAAACTGTATGCGCAATAACGTAAAAATTTTTTGGCTTCTACGCATAACGTTTTATTTCCGATTGAATAAATCAGATATCAGGGCATTTTAAAATTAATATATTGACTTGATCAATTCTCGCAAAGAATGCGGCTTAGGGCAGATTAAGCGACCAAATTTTGATTTCAAAATGTTGAGATTGTCGCTAAATGCCAGCGATTCTTTCCTCGCTACAGCATTTTCTACAAAACTACAGCTTGTCCATAAATAAACTTACATATAACTGTCTCATCAACTTTTGTAATGACCTCTTGATGTCGTTGTTTAAAAACTTGGGCGCCAAATGCTTCTGGAAATTTTCGATGGGGCAAAACGTAATACAGTATAGCGTTTAGGAGTGGCGAAACGATAAGTACACAGTTGACATTCTCATACAACAGAAACCAGACGAATGTAATAAAATAACTGTACAATTCAATATAACGCAAATGCAATAATATTATACCTTTAATCAGGCAAGATACAAATCCAAAACCCGTGAGCAAAATGCAGGGACAATCGTTCTTCTGAACAACTACGGCACGAAAGGCAGCTTCTTAAGTTTGTTCCTTTTAAAACTCGATTAAGAGGGTCCCGAACAGCTTTTACTCGATCCATAAAGCACCACAACTCGATCGATAGGAATTCAATATTTCTCAGTCGTTGTCAGAATTGTCATGCCCATTCTCGTCCCCAGAGCCCACGATCCTTTTGGTCTGCGCCAAGGATCGAGACCTCTGGCAGGGTCCAGGTAACGCGCAAGCGCAATAGCTGCCCATTTTTGTAACCAATAGTAACTGTTATTGTTTCAAATTTCTGAGGCTGCGCACAAAAGCCGGAAGTCCGTGATTCGCGGACTTCCTGCTTCGGTCCCTGCCAGAGGTCTCGATCCTTGGCGCAGACCAAAAGGATCGTGGGCTCTGGGGACGAGAATGTGTCATGCCCAGAGCTCCACGGACGAGGACGGAGCAGGCGCAATAGCACCTTAACGAATGAGACATGCGCTACCGGATGTCGTGAATTTCACGACATCCGGTAATGGCTGATACCAGAGCCCTACGATCTCCCACCGCTGACAGAACAGATCGTAGGCTCTGGGAACGAGAATGCTGCCGTCCATGGTCGTGGACGGCGGTTTCCGAAACGCATGCTCCTTGTATTGTTTGCTGACCGTGACTTGAGCCCACAGTATCTCGCGCATTCCTTTACAGTTATTCCGCTGTCATTTAGTGAGCCCGCATAGTAACAGGCCGTCCTGGAAAGAGAACTAAACTCGTGAAGAGTTACAACGTTTACTTTCTCTCGTTTTTGTTAACGTGGACGACGGAAAGCTAAACAATCGAAAGAAGAAGCTCTAAGAAACACTCGACAAGTTAAGGAATGGAATTTGGAGCGAAGAAAACATCTGTCAAGGCTAAGGACAACCTTCCACCTCCAAAGATTTTTCGAGCTGCGGACTTTCTGTGAAATGTTCCAGCACTTCTACGAGTCTACGGTAAAGTAAATTACACAGTTGATTGTAAATTTGTATCGAAATCGCTTTTTAATTGAGGGATTCTTCATATTCCTTACAGTTTTTGTAAAAGTTTTGAAAAACGTGCACAGTTCGCATCACCAAATGCTCTTCAAAATAACTTGCACATCGAGCGAAATCGCTTGCGCGTAGCTTCCCTCGAAGAAAGAATTGAACGCGTTTGGTCTTCAGAAACAAGTAAAAGCGTGTTTTAATAAATGTGTTATTTAGAAAAGCTTACTGTCTCTTCTTCTGTGTACCTTCATTCATAAAATTTCTACAAGTAGTAATCTGACCTAAACAGACACAAATGCTCTGTTGTGGTTTGATTTCACGCGCGAGACAACATGAGAAATCTCTTGCGGAAATTTTAAAAATTTTGACTTTGAGATTGTATTTTTGGCTAATTCTTAATTGACAACTGGTGTATTTTATTTAAAAGTAAGAAATTTTAACTATTCTAGACCAAGTGAGTGTTGTTTTTTCGAACCTATAAATTGTCCTTTCGTACTGCACATGGGTTGTTTATTACCAACTGCTAATTTAGTGAAGCGATCATAAAACACGCAGCCTTCAATGGGTTAAATTCTCTTTGATTCCTGGAGTTGTGGTCATGTTAAATAGCTTCCTTGTCCAGACAACTTGAAATTAATACCGTAGATTAGACAACAACTATCTCTAGACGAACTGTCTACTTTTTTTAGGGGAGTTTTTGGTGAACTCGCCATTCACGACAACAAAACTGTGCAGGTGTTTTTTGGCGCGCTAGTTGAGAAAGGTGGGAGTCGTCAGCTGATCACGTGCTAAAAGCATCACGTGACGTTTCGGTCGCTAAGTAACCGTGGCGCCTGCTCAACACAGTTCAGTTCGACCCATGGCAGAGGTCCCTTTTCGTCCCGTCCGTCAGCTAAGCGAATACAAAGGAAAAGGGGCCTCTGCTAGCAGGGAAGCTTTCTCCCTATGATCTGCAAGAAATCCGAACTCAAAGGAATTCGAAGAATGCATTTTTCCGTTAAAATTTGAATTCGCGAGCGACAAACTGCTGTCCCTGGCCTCCCTACGCGAAACTTTTGGTCCGTGACAAAATCTTCTCTGTGGTCACCCGAATGGCGAGTTTGACCGACAAAGGAACCCAGTTGAAAGACACGCGATTTTTTAAATTTCCTCTGCGCGTAGACTGAGGGTCGCCGGGCGCAAAAATTCAAAACAAAACAAAATGAAAGACGCGATCTCAGGCCAGCCTAAGGCCAAGAAGAAAAAGACCGAAAAGGTAAATGAAAAACGGTGGTGGTACCAGAAAAATTCAAGTACTTAAAATTCTTACATTTGTGGGGGAAGAAGACTGATTTTTCAAGGTAAAGAATTCTGTGAGATGAAAATACATTTCCGAGCTTCTACTACATTGAACGGAATAAACTAATCAACAATTCATTATCATGCCATTGATTACTTTCAGTATTATTTCCTAAACCTAGTCACAGACAAAAGCCAGAAAGTTGAGTTATGGATTCCCTACTTTTCCAGCAGTTCGTTTTAATCAAATGATTTCGTTGATTCAACGTTAATCGCCTTTGCTGTTTTGGTCAAAGTCCCTAAGGGCGCTGTTACAAAAAGCAATTTTTCTTCCAACTTGTCTCTCAATTTGAAAAGTTCCACCAAAATTTGCGAGACAAGATGTACGAAACATTGCCTAGCATAGAGCGGCAAATATGTTATTTTACAGTAACTCAGAATAAAGAAAATGTATGAGAAATGTTAAGTTGCCGTTTTCTATGGAACAGTGCGTGACAGCAGGTCTCCTTACAATGCCTTCAGTTCGCGGGAAAAAAGATGTGATAGTCAGCAAATTTTCTGGGCTGAGCTGTGGTGAGCTGATCAGTGAAGCTGCGTTTCAAGCTGATGTTCGGTTTATGATGTTCAATTCAATGCTAATTTAACTTCCAAAATCTCATCGAAGGAAATTTTTTCTCCGGATTTTAACTAATAATTCTGTGTTAACCTGTCATGAAAACGGAAAAATGCAAGCCAGTTAAACGTAACGAAACGATTACGCATGATCTTAATCGCTGCTGTTGTTTGGCAATATGGTAAATGGCACACACACACATGATAAAGAAAAAAAAATAATTCAACATACCACCACCGTTTTTCACTTCCCTTTTCGGTCTTTTTCTTCTTGGCCTTAGGCTGGCCTGAGTTCGCGTCTTTCATTTTGTTTTGTTTTGAATTTTTGTCCCCAGCGACCCTCAGTCTACGCGCAGGGGAAATTTACATCACAGGCCCGCAATGCGTGCAGAACCGACGAAGTGTTGGTTCGTCTCGAAAAGAAAGCAAGCGAGCCGTGCGTGACTGCAGCTTCAATAACATTCAAGCATCTGTAACAGCAAGTTGCAGTAAAAGTGTGTAACTGTAACTAACGCTTAAATTTGACCAACTGAAAAGGCGACCAATACCCTGGAAAGGAGGTCAACTGAATTATTCACCCTCTCCTCACCAAACATAGCTCCACAGACTATGCATTCTTCACTCAAGATTATTTTTTGCTGTCTTTTGGTCGGTCTTCCTCAAAACCCGGAACAAAAATTCTCAAAACAGACGCATTTCAAAAAATGGGCGACAAATTCCCAATATAAAAGTGACCACATCTTCACGATTGATCAGTATGGGCACCGTAACAGCCCAAAAGAATTGAACTTTTCCCCATACCTGGGAACCACGCTTTGTGCACAGTTTCCTTTAATCATGTCAAGGGCTCCTTAAGCCATATTGTGAATGCAAATACGAAATAAATCATTGCTATGCTCTATCGTACAGGTTACAAGAAAGTGTATTATAGGCATTTACCAGTCGTTTTGACCCACTCCACCCTCGACAAATGTTTTTACTTGGTTCAACGTGCTAACTGGCGTAACGAAAATTGTGACAGCATTTTGCCCTTTGCGTTACCGAATGACGTTATGCTTAAAATCTGATGACTCAGCTCAGCTGTCTTATCGCTTTGAATATTTAATTTTGTTGAATTAATCTAAAAAACTAAATGTTGATATACATTTGTCCACAACTGAACATGCTTTTACCAAGAGTTGTGAGCAATGTATTTATATACTGTTGTGAATAGGGCACTTTAAAAACATGATTATCGATAAAGACAAACACATCGTCAGAATCTCAACGTGCTAGCCGGTGTGACGTAAATTGTGACAGTATTTTGTCATTTGCGTTACCGAATGACGTATTGTTTAAAATCGGATGACTCAGCTCATCTGTCTTATCGCTTTGAACATTTTGTTGAATTAAAATTAAAATTTAAAGATGAATTTTGTCCACAACTGAACATGCCGTTATCAAGAGTTGTAAGCGAAGCATTTATATACTGTTGTGAATATAGCACTATACAAACATGATTATCGATCTGGAGAAATTAGTAAAAAGCGAAGTCGTCGCTTTATCTCAAACACGTTAAAGCATGTCTTATGACGTTATCGTTAAATCTGGTTTCCTCTTCCGCAGTCAGCAAGTCAGTGTCTCGAACTCTAAAATCGACTGACAAATCGGTTCAATCAAAAGTAAAGCAGAAAAATAAAAAAGACTAACTGGTATATCCTTCTGTGCCGCTTATAGTATACTATCCAAGAAGATCCAGCCTTGTGTCGTAATTCATTTCCCACCTGCCAATAACCTTTCTTAACGTTGGCAGCTAGACATTTCAAGTAATAAACATAACCACAACAACATACACCAGAATTTTCCTTTCATAACCTTTACTGAGAACGATTCTATCCTTACGATGTCTCAGCAACACTTTGGTCCCACAAGCATCAACAGTGCCACTGGACTTCACCTCCTGTTATTATCAGTCCTCCTTGCTTTCTTTCACTAATATTGCACAGATATTTCAGTCCGGTCAAAACCAACACTGATCGGCGGAAGTGTCCTTCTATACCTACGATACTTTTTATGTGGACCCTTGTCCTATCGTGCGTGCGTGTGTGTACTAATCGATGGGCTTAACTGCAGAATACGTCATCCCATCCCGTGGGCCATAGCGAAATACACACCTTGTGAGCCTTACACGACGTATTTTGACCGACCAAACCAGTCGACGCTCTTGACACGACTGCTCTAACTCGACTTCGTCGGTTAAACATAGGCCCGCAATGCGTGCAGAACAGACGAAGTGTTGGTTCGTCTCGAAAAGAAAGCAAGCGAGGCGTGCGCGACTGCAGGTTCAATAACGTTCAAGCATCTGTAACAGCAAGTTGCAGCAAAAGTGCGTAACTGTAACTAACGCTGAAATTTGACCAACTGAAAAAGCGAACAATACCCTGGAAAGGAGGTCAACTGAATTATTCACCCTCTCCTCACCACACATAGCCCCACAGACTACGCCCATGACCTCATGCATTCTTCACACAAGATCATTTTTCGCTGTCTTTTGGTCGGCCTTCCTCAAAACCCTGAACAAAAAAGCCATCACAATTCTCAAAACAGACGCATTTCAAAAAACGCGTGATAAATTTCCCAATATAAAGTAACCACATCTTTACGATTGATCAGCATGGGCACTGTAACAGCCCAAAAGAATTGAACTTTTTCCCACGCCTGGGAACCACGCTTTGTGCACAGTTTCCTTTAATCATGCCATGGGCTCCTTGAGCCAAATTGTGAATGCAAATACGAAATAAATCATTGCTACGTACAGGATACAAGAAAGCGCATTATAGGTATTTACCAGTCGTTTTGACCCACTCCACCCTCGATAAATGTTTTTACTTGGCTCAACGTGCCGTGCTAACTGGCGTAACGAAAATTGTGACAGTATTTTGCCCTTTGCGTTACCGAATGACGTAATGTTTAAAATCTGATGACTCAGCTCATCTGTCTTATCGCTTTGTATATTTAATTGTGTAGAATGAAACTAAAAAATTAAATGTCGATACAAATTTATCCACAACTGAACATGCTTTTACCGAGAGTTGTGAGGGATATATTTATATACTGTTGTGAAAAGGGCACTATAAAAACATGATTATCGTTAAAGACAAACACATCGTCACAATCTCAACGTGCTAACCGGCGTGACGAAAATTGTGACAGTATTTTGTCTTTTGCGTTACCAAATGACGTAATGTTTAAAATCTGATGACTCAGCTCATCTGTCTTATCACTTTGAATAATTTGTTGAATTAAAATTAAAATTTATAGATAAATTTTGTCCACAGCTGAACATGCCGTTACCGAGAGTTGTGAGCTATGTATTTATATACTGTTGTGAATCTGGCACTATAAAAACAGATTATCGATTAAGACAAACACACCGTCAGAATCAGGAGAAATTAGTAAAAAGGCAAAGTCGTCGGTTTATCTCAAACACGTTAAAGCATGTCTTATGACGTAATCGTTAAATCCGGTTTGCTCTTCCGGAGTCAGCAAGTCAGTGTCTGATGTCTCAGCAACACTTTGGTCCCACCAGCATCAACAGTGCCACTGAACTTCACCTCCTGTTATTATCAGTCCTCCTTGCTTTCTTTCACTAGTATTGCACAGATATTTCAGTCCGGCGAAAGCCAACACTGCTCGACGGACGTGTGCTTCTATACCTACGATACTTTTTATGTGGACCCTTGTCCTATCGTGCGTGTGTATGTGTACTAATCGATGTCTGTGTACAACTTCTTCTCTATATGTTCAGCGGTCAGCACAAAATTATACGACAACACAGTCGAAGCAAATCTTCCACCAAGCCTCCGTCACCTTTCTTGACCTGCCAATTCAAGATGGCGACTCGTCCGCTCTTGTTCTCACGTCATCCCATCCCATCGGCCATAGCAAAATACACACCTTGTGAGCCTTACACGACGTATTTTGACCGACCAAACCAGTCGACCCTCTTGTCACGACTGCTCTAACTCGACTTCGTCGGTTAAAAATCGCGTGTCTTTCAACTGCGTTCCTTTGTCGGTCAAACTCGCCATTCGGGTGACCACAGAGAAGATTTTGTCACGGACCAAAAGTTTCGCGTAGGGAGGCCAGGGACGGCAGTTTGTTGCTCGCGAATTCAAATTTTAACGGAAAAATGCATTCTTCGAATTCCTTTGAGTTTGGATTTCTTGCAGATCATAGGGAGAAAGCAAATTGACGGTCAGGGTATTCAAAAGTCTGGGCTAGATTCCAAAGGTCTATCCGCGATAGAATCTAACTCAAATTTGGCCAAAACTTTGTTCGAAGACTATTCTTTCGGGGGACTATTCTTTGTTCGAGGACTATTCTTTTGTGTGAGCGAATCGGGCAAACACGACTTTTTTGGTGAAATGTTCAACTGGGTAGTGTAATTTGCGGGTCGCCTAGTTGCATGCCTTGTTCTCTTTCTCTACTTTTGAGCGAGTCCGACCGTTATTTTGAAAACATCGCTTTCGCGAGCCTTAAATTGCCAAAATAATCGCAGAAACACAAATCAAAACACCACGGCAGCAATTTTATGAGTTTTTGTTTTATTTCCCTCAGTTTTAAAACTCCTAAATTTCGGCTTTAGTTTTGCTAATTTGATAAACCGACACAGCCATTATAAATGCACAGCCCACCACACAGACAGAGGATGGTAGGCCTGTGGGCCTTCGAAGTCTTTGATCTCTCCTCGTTTTCAGATGGTACCTTTGTGATGGTCGAGGTTAACAGCCTCAGCTCGAATGTATTCGGTAAAAGGTCTTTAAGTTCAGTTTCTTCCACAAGCACTGCAACGACAGCCAGTTCATTCTCTCCTCATGTCAGGTGAAAACAAACTGAAATTGGTAAATTTATGGTTCTGAAAAGTGACAAGGATAACTAAAGTAAATGAGTATATGTAATCGCATGAGGTCGAGTAGAATTAAGGATAAATTTTCACGCGTATTTTCAAAGTTTTCACAAAATTGCCCGAGTCGCGCAGCTACGAGGGCAATTTGTGAAAACTTTGAAAATACAAGTGAAATTTATCCTTAATTCTACAAGGACTCAATGCGATTACTTGTTTATAACACAGAGGGCAAAATTTTCGGAAAACTTTCATGCACGCTGAAACACAATCAGCCGGCCCTCAGAATAAAGGTACCCGCTCGTAAACAATTTACCATACAAGCAGTTTAACTGTTGCTCAGCGCACAGAACAAGAAAGACTGACCATTATGTACATCTTAAGAGATAAATACAATTCCAGCTACAGTTCATTGACAAAACACACTTGAAACTCAATTAACTAAGTAAATTTTATTCACCTGAGTTGCGAAGCTTCTCTCGCTGGAAAAATTATCGACCACGTCGCTCCAAAGTTTTCAGTAGTTTTAAAACAAATAACCATTTGCTGTTTCCCGTAACACATATAGGTTCACCTTTTGGAATTTCTCTTCAAGCAATCAAGTAGTTTATGTAAGGGGGGTGCTGGAACACTAGTCAAATTTTCAGCTAAATTTAACTGAAAAATTCCCAGTCAAATTTTTACGCATTTGATTGATAAAAGCACGGAGCGCACCAGTCAAATCTTCAGTCAAATTTCCCGACCCCTATTTTTTAAAAAAATCTAACCAAATCTTCAGACAAATTCCCAGTTAAAATTCCCCAATTCCCCCACCCTGGATTTTTCCGTGACCGTAAGCATAACTTCCCACACCATTTTCATGAATATATCTTTTGTCGTCGAAGCAGCTGAGTGATATTTTATCCACCACATAGCTCCCAATTTGATGTTTTTCACTTTTAATTACTCTCATCTCGTGACGCATCTTCTTTTTGTTGAAAAGAACGTCCTTGTAATTATCATGTCGCAACTGTTGTTTTATCACGTTCTTTTTTATTCCCTTTGCTGTGCGACTACCCTGTTTATTGTCTTTCATGTAAGAATACATTTTTGACCTCAAACCAACAAACTCCACAATTGGGATTCCTGAAGCCTCATCCTTGAATTTACCAATGACTTTCTTGTTTGAGTCATCAAAAAACGGGCTATTCTTTGGATAATCACTGTTATCAAACAGATGTTTGTCTTTCCAAAAATCTTGGTAGACATCATCTGCTTCAATTTCATAGGTCAGACTGTCAGTATCTGTGAACAGCAACCGAGCTTTATCACCATACTTACTTTTGATGTAATTGTAATGAAAATCATACATCAATGTTTTTGATAAGTCTAGGATGCACATTCCAACATATGTCGGACTGTTCAATGTTAAAGTTGGTTTAGTTTTATGAATGGCAACTAAATCCTCATTAAATATTTTGCTGCTTATGAAACTCGGTTTACTGGCCCACTTTAATAGTTTTTCTTCATCAGTTACAAGTTTGATGTCCTTTCGCTTTCTCAGATTCACCATTGTCTTTCCGAACACCGAATTGTTCATCAACTTGAAAAAATCCTTTTCAAAAGAGTTCTTTGCCTCTGCTCTCTTTTTTGTGTTAAAATCGATGTAAGGTTTCAACCATGGACTCTGATTGAATTCGAGAGCTCTATGAATCTTTGTTAGTTTCAACCCCAAAGACATATAGAGTTGCAAGTTACGATAATGCAAAACATATCTCTCTTTATTTGACAACGTCGGCACCAACTTTTCAACCAGTCCAACCTTTACTCCAAATTTTTCAGCAATTTCTCGACAATAAGGTGACAACATATCTTCAGTTACTTTGATTTTTTCTGATGCCAGAGGATAGTCGTTGTGGAGATCATGCAACTCCTCTGGATATTCCAAATCGACCTCCAATATCAATCCTTTTTCAGACTCATCATTATACTTGGATAAATCCACCTCTTCTCCAGTCAACCATTCAAACCCACCTGTTGGAAGATATTGAATCATTGCCCAACCATATAGATTGTTTGCATCCAGATAGATGATGTATTTTGTTGCATCCTTTGGATTGTGATAAACCATATACTTGTTGTTTGCCTTTCCATATCGATTGGCGATGTAACTGATTCCACCACGCAAACCTTTTTCAATGAATTGAAACATATCAACATCACTTATCAACTCCAATTTAGTTTTTGTCCTTTTCAACATTGCATCCCAACTCAGACCAGGTGTTGAGAAATAATGAGCAGGATCCAATTCATAGTATTGTAGACATGCTTTGCGGAAATTTTCAAAAACATCAGTCAACAACAAAATATCCGATTTGAGATATAGATCGTGATACTCTCCCATTGATGATAGACCAAATTCATTCCAAACATTCTGTGCATGTTGATACTCTTCATCTGTGATATGTTCATTATTCATAATACTGAAAAAATCTTCTTTCTTCGGCAACCTGCTGTCCTCAAACTTTTCAAAACTATTCATATAGTCATAAGGATAGACACCTTTCTTTGTCATCAAACTCAATTGTTCACCTTGAAATACTTGTTCCGTGTGTTTGAACGCTTCATCAGGAAGATTATTCACCAAATTACTCAATGACGAGCTCATGAATTGAAAGCTGTCGATGAACACAAGGTTCCAACCCAGCATGAAGGCCATGTATTTCTCCATGTTACAGGGAATTACATTTATGCTCATCTCATGTTTATTTCCTTCTTTATCGAAATACGCATTCTTTTTCACAATATCACCAATCTCTTGCATTATAAAGTGACTGTCATACCCCTTGAGATTGTGAAACACCACGGGTATCTTATTAGTCAATGAGAAATTTAGATTACAACTCTGGTGTGCTGAGCCTCTGTATTTGCCGGTGACATGACAGTGATCTCTTACTTTAACATTATCATCTTCGATATAAGGTTCCTTGTAGATGTGACATTCTTCAGCTCTTTGGAAACTTTCCTCATCCTCGTCTGTCATTTCGATATAAGGTTCCTTGCAGATGTGACATTCTTCAGCTCTTTGGAAACTTTCCTCATCCTCGTCTGTCATTTCGAGAGGTTTTGAGAAGTGGTCATTCACAACCTTTTGGCAGTATTTAACTTCAGCCAACATATCCTTCATAAACTTGTGAATGACCATTTCTCCTCTGTAAATTTTGATTGGTTTTGAAAATTTATCGTCATAAAAGCAAACAACTTTATAACCATATCCACAAGCCGTATGTTTTTGATATTGTTCGGTGTGGGATTTTTGTAGAGCTTTCTCACCAACTTTTTCGGTGATGGCTTCAAAATCAGCATAAATCACGAAAGGTGCTGGTAACTGTTTACGATAATTTTTGAACGCAATTTTTGATCCGGATACTGGCATTTTAATGGCTTGTTTTCCATTAATTTCAACACAATCGACTTTGTGTTTTTCAAGATGCTCTTTTGAGCTTAAACATTGAAGACAGTACATACAGAAATGCTTTCTTTCTTTGTGTTTCGTTTGATTGTACATAAATTTATTGAAATCCTTTAATAAACAATAATGTTTTACCTCTCCTTTGGTTATTAAGAGCAGATTCAAACAAGAGTCAAACCTTTCTTTTGAAACGTAAATTGGATACCGTTGTCTTTCCTCATAACCGAAGACATTAACACGAATATTATTTTGTTTCTCTATTTTGTTGTATTGTTTTACAGAAACGGGAAACTCAATTCCCGAGTAATCCAATTTTTCTACATATTTTTTATCACACTC
This sequence comes from Siderastrea radians, assembly GCA_964017195.1. NCBI lineage: Eukaryota > Metazoa > Cnidaria > Anthozoa > Scleractinia > Rhizangiidae > Siderastrea > Siderastrea radians. Next base: position 42,675,334 of record OZ024896.1, read on the forward strand.
TTTTATTCTCTGTGGATTTTCATTCTGTGGCAAGAGGTGACGAATGTGACACCACCGAAAACATTCATCGTCATTATTTTACATGTTTATAATCCCTTTAGCTGGGTTCTGCAGCTCTTTGGGTAATGGAATATATGAAGAACCTCTGAGTGGTCTGTACCTTACAACATTGATGAAATGACCATCAACCGATTTAATAATCCATGCTGATCCTTCTGAAATCCATTGTTGAATCATATTTACAATCTGTTGTTGTGTTATCTGCAACAAGTTTGCAATCACTGTCTCGTTTGTTACTGTTTGTGGCTTTGCATTGAAATAAGCTGTCTTTTCAATCAACTCATCTCCTTTCTGTTTTTCAAACGTAATCTTCAACGTTTCATTGAATTTGAGACCTTTCATTTCATTTAGAACCTTTGATAGATTGTTCTTAATTACTGAACGGGTGTTCTGAAGTTGAATTAATGGGTCTTGTCTGTTTGTGAGACCAATTTCATATGATCTTGTAAACCCTCGCATGGCTTGTTCTTTCTGTGTGAAAGTTGGTCCAGCCACTTTATTAATATTTTCCAACCACTTTCTCCATTTAATATTTTTTTCATTTTGCTCTTCAATCACTTTATCAGCATTTTTCAACCACTCTTCCCAATTAATAACGTTTTCAGTCGTTTTTTGAATCACATTTGGTAGCTTATTGAGTGTTGTTGTGACAACTGTTGGTTTGAGGATGGGGACGTTAATCTCAGGTACTTTACCAAATAATCTAGGGCGTTGTCTTGGTTTTGGTGTTGGTTCGGTATCATCATCTACTAGGATGATTTTTGTCATCCTTTTGCTACGTTTTGGTTTTGGTGTTGGTTTGGTATCATCATCTACTAGGATGATTTTTGTCATCCTTTTGCTACGTTTTGGTTTGCGTTTCTTCTTTTTTGTTTGTGAATCCATTCTTCTTTTCTTATATACAAGATTTTTTTTAAATTTTTTTTTTTCATTTCACGTTTCACGAAATGAAAAAAGTTTAAGCAAAAGACAATCTGACCTTATTTCCATCCTTATCCACAAACGCATTTCCACAATTTACGAAATAATGAACCGAACCATACCTTTTATCCAACACTTTTGAACACTGATAGATGCTTTTACATTTTGTGACGACCTGTGTATCAACATTGGTAATAAACACCTCCCTTGCGTTACTTGGTCTTTTATACACTTCTTCATCAAGATTTAACTCTTTTGCCAGCTCTGCTTTTGAGAGTTTGTTTGAAAATCTGATATTTTTTCCTACAGCCATTTTTCGAATTTCTGCAAGAGTTAAAATTTTTGTCATTTTTCCTTTTCTTATATGCAAGATTTTTTTAAATTTTTTTAAATTTATTTTACATCAGATCGTTTATATCTACCCAGGAATTGAATTTTTCTGGGTAACCGCTCCACTTCACCAAAGCTTTACCTTTTCGAGCGTCTCGTCGAATTACTTTCTCAATACGGTAAACGTCTTGAACAGCCTTCTGCATCTCCTGTTCATAAAAAGAACCTGATATCTCCTCACCACTGAGATCTTTGAGTCTGTAAGTGATCGGATTGGTGTATTGTATCTTGTCGACTGTAAAAACTTCTTCTGTCCAATTGGCTGTGTATCCTTTATCAAAGACAGGACGTTTGTACTTAGATATTCTAACCTTATCACCGACTCTGTATTTTGACTTTGTTGAGATTGGCTTCATATCACCGTATAGATTAAAGTAAACAACTCCTTCATTCTTCTTTTTACTGGCTTCTATGGGCGTCATTTTGATAGAGCTATGTCTGGTATTGTTATACTGTTTCACTAATTTGGGTAACATTTCAAGATACTGTGTATTACCTTGAACAGTAAACTGCTTCCACATCTTGGTTTTAATTGTACGGTTCCATCTTTCGCAAACTGACGACTTTTCCTCATTCTCAGTTGAGTACAAGGTTATTTTATTCTTATCAAGTAGTTCCTTAACATGTTTGTTGTAATACTCTTTCCCTTTATCAGTCCAAAGATATTGTGGTTTACGCCCCTCTTTGAATATTGTTTTGAATGCATTCATAACGGTTTCACCCTTTTTATCTTTTAATGGGACGATCCAACCGTATTTACTAAACACATCGAGTACCATGAGAAGATATCTATAACCCTTATTCCATCGACTGAATTTTTGCATCTCAACGATATCTGAACACCATGTCTCGTCAATATGGTTTACAATTACCCGCCGCCGGGTGAAGTTACGCTTTATCGGTTTATGAAGCTCATCTGCTAATTTTTCTTGCCAGTTTTCTTCACTCGACGGCCTTTTCAGTTTAAACCAAGACCAAGTTTTTGCTTTTTATCAATAATATTTCGTGCCATCCAATGACCCCATTGTCTCTCATTATAAGGAACAGAATCCAACGCTTTGACCATTTTCCTGTCGGCTTTGTTCTTACATTTTTTATCATCTTTACAAACTGAATAATCAACATCATGCTGCATCGCTATGGCATCGGTCTTACCCGTTGGTTTGTCATATATCTCGAGTATCTCTCCTGTTTTTGGATCCCATCTCACCTGATTTTCAAGATCGTTATAGGGGCCTGTGTATCGATGCCCTGGAAGAGTCCAACCCCCTTTTGGTTTAGGGAGTTTTCCAATCATTTTATGAATGTCAAGCCCACCTCCATCCAAATCCTTTCTGTCGGTTTTATACTTTCTATTTGGTCTGATTTTAGTGGATAATTGATCAAGCATCTCTGATCCTGTTTTTTGAATGAAAGGAGTTGCTCTTTCCAAAGCATAATCGAGAGCCTTTTTCTGCAGTTTTGGGTTTCTCAAGGCTTCTGATCCATAATATCTTCCCATTTCAACTGCTTTTTTTCCAAGCCAAGGAATACCGTGTTGAATTAACATATCAGTGCCGGTTGATGCTATTGTATTCAGAATGCCCGCCCCTTCAGACGGGCTAATTAGTTTCCCGTTTGTTTCACGAATCTAGTTTTAGTTATTCCACATTCAGCACATGTGCAAAAAAACATGAGTCGACCGTTCTTTGCATATTTATAGCCTGAAGGCTCAACACACTCAGTTTCTTTTCTTTGTTTCACGCAATACGTTTTCATTTACAATATGGTTACATATTAATTTTTTCAAAATATCTTTCAATGAATCTCTCATTTTTCGTGGTATCATGAACATCAAAGACTTGCAAAAGGTCAAAATATGACGCACCTCTATTCATCTCATTCAAAAAGTATAAACAAAAGTATCCACAAGTCGTTGTATTCAAGGCTTGTATCTGGTTATTTTGATGAATTAGAGTGAGATTTTTTTTCTTTGCGTGATTTACAATTTCTTGAAATGGGGGTAATCCAAAGCTGTCAAAATAATTAATTTTCCCATTCTTGACATATGTTGCGACCCAATGACTTCCACTCATATATGACGGCTCAAGATTGAAAATGAAAAGCGCCATTTTGTGGTTGTGTGGAACAGTTTGGTCTTTTGACAACACACCACCTTTGTCTATTGGTATTTTAAGATGACGACACCATTTTAACAAATCGTGATTGCTCAAGGGTATGTCTTTGTGGAATTTTAAAGAATTGTTCCGAGGAGTGGAATCCCATTGAATGGACTGTTTTTCCCTAGAAGCAACCCATTTCCCAACTTTTTTTTTTTCCTCCACCAGAAAAAGAGTTTTCTTCCCATGTTCCCAAAAATGGAGGTAGTGGTTCATACGCTCCCAATCTGGGGGCTGATCCACCATTTTTTTTAGGAGGTTTTCCAATTCTGGGAACTCCTGAACCCGTCATCTTTTTGAAAGCTTCAAGAGCTAGTGGAATACCGATTGATGCAAGAAGAGTGCCTAAGAACCCACCTGTTTGTACTTTTGTTGGTTTTATATGAACACCAGAACCAGTTTGCAAGGCATTGAGAATATCTTTTTTCTGTTTATTACTCAATAGATGTTTATGAGCGATGAGTTGATCTATTTTAGAATTTGGAATGAGAAAACCACCTGTCTGTGAACCTTTTCCAGATATCTTTTTAACAATCTGAGATGCTCCTTCAGAAGCGGCACCAGCGAGAGCTGATAATCCTAGAGTCTTTGCTAATGTTGGTCCAAAAGTTCGACCAAGTGTCAAGATTGAACTCAAAAGTGAACCACCAACCTGTTTTCTAATATTTGTCTTGGCCAGTTTTATTTCCATTCCCTTATTCATAGCTCGGTTCTTTTCCAACCTTTTAACAGTTGTTGAAGGAACAAGAAGAGTATCACTTCCATTTAAGGCATCTTTTGTTAACCTCAGGGTGATTGTTTCACGGTTGTGAAAAGCTTTACTTAGTTTCATTTTTTGATTCTCAGAAAGCGTAACGTTAATCTCATACAATTGAGTCATAATTATTTTATTTCACGAAATAAAATAAATTCAGGAAATGTTTTTTGAATTAGACAATCATAAGTTCATTTCCAACATTGTTGACAATAACCTCATTTTCGTAAAATACGATAGCATGAGCTCTCACATTAGCTGTTGGCGCTGTATTCAATCTGTAGTTCAAAATCAGTTGTTTTGGGTCTCTAGTGATAGCCTCTTTTTGGTAGGTTAGATCAAAATAGACAAGACCGTAAAGAGATGCAAAATTATGAACATTTAACTGCGTTCCTGTATTCAGATCATTCTTTCGAAAAGCATAAGACATTAGATCGTTGAAGATTCTTACTTTTGAATCAGCATCGTACTCCAATTCAGGGTAAAAAGTACTATTTCCATACTCCAAACGACATGATGCAAGAGAGCTATTAGCATCTGCAGAATTCAGCTTGAAAGTATAAAAAATGTAAGGAGTTCTCTGAGATTCCTCATTGTTTGGACCATTAGTTCTCTGTAGATAAATGAATACATGTTTAACATTGTCAATGGCTGGGCTAATCTGAAACATGTTTTGAACTGCTCTTGTATTTGCACTCTGAATATACATATCTTTCATGTACGTCCATTTGGTTGGTTTGAGAAAATCTTTCACAAATTCACCGTATGCACTATCTTTCGGAACCATTCTTGGAAGCCAAAGATGAAATCGAGTTACAACCACTCGTCCATCATCAGCAGCAGCTGCTTTGTGAATCAATTCATCATCATCATTCAAGTCCAGTTCGAATGTAAGCTGCATTGGAGGAAGCATCTTATCTTCCAATTCTTCAAAGAAACTGTATCTATTCAACGGAATGATCTCATTCACGCTTTTGGCTCCACCACCACCATTGTTTTGTTTCGCTTGAGTTAAAAGTCGCCTTTCTTCAAAACCCGAATTCGTATTTGCTGTTGAATCCTCTGTGTCAAGATACCAAAAATTATTTTTAGCAACTGACCTGCTGAAATCATCACTATACTCCAACAAATTTTTAGCATTTACAATTCTATGAATGTCATCACTATCATAGACTATTTTACCAGCAGATTTGATAACCATGTGTTTAATGAGAGAATGTGCTCCATTAATTATTGAAATTCGATCAGCAGCTGCGAAACCAGATCCATCAGCTTTCTTTTGAAGCTCTTTGGAAACCTCAAAATATCCGTTGAAATAATCAAAAAGAGTAGATCTGTCTGTTATTGTGAATTTATATCCTGTTTTCTTCTGATAATTGTTGTTTCCAGGTTGTTCAATAATATTATCAAGAGAGAATCTAACCATTTCATATCTCTGCAGTTTATCACTTGTTCTGAAAGTCATCTTTTATTTATATGTTTAAAACTTTTTTATTTTTTTTTGTTTTTTTATACCTTTTCCGGAAATCAATCTATTCAATATCACGTTGTAATCTTCTTCTTCTTTTTGTTTGTTTGTTGCTTTTGGAATTTGTTTTCCTGAAGACTGAAGGTCTTTCATGAAAAGATGGCCTGATTTTTCAGCAACTTTTTCAACAACTTTTTTACCAAGTTTATCACCAGCACTTTCTATTCCTGATTTCAAAGCTTTTTTAGCAACAGGTTTTAAAACTTTATCCACAATCATTTTCATTGGTTTGAAAATATTATCCACAATTAAACCTGATCCTTTATGTTTGTAAACAAATCTTCCAAGACTTGGATGAAAAATTCGTTTGTAATTGTAGGTTGGCATTTTATAATTATCTTTTATTTTTTTTTTCTCTCAAAATCAGAGAAAATGATGTATCTGCGTCATTCAAATCTATTATTCGTCGTTTACCATCAGTAATGTATATCCGCAGGGTGTTTATGATATACTTATTCACTGGATAATATTGAACTCTCAAAGGCTCTTTAGTAAAAGCATAAGATGGTTGTAAATCATTTGTTCCAAAGGTGTAAATAATATCTGTCTCATCCCCATCAACAAGACTCTCTGAAATAAGATCACAATGTATATTCAAAATCTCTGTATCTTGACTGAGATTTGGTGTGTAGTCACCAACATTTTCAGAACTGGTTAAAATTCTTTTGTTAAAACCAATTAAATCTCTGAAATTTGATGTTGTGAGGTCTAGTTGATAGTTTGTTGCCAGATTTATTGTTGTTTTGAAAGTTGTGTTGTTAAATTTCAAGGTTATTGGATATGAAGTCGTGCTTGAAGTCTTTATTTTTGTTTTTTCTTTGATGAAATTATTGAAACTGACATAATTCCATGTACCTGGTGGGAAGGTTATATCTTTCCAAGTTTTTCCACCATCAGAAGAGTATTTTATTTTTTGGTTGTCCAGCTCTGATGTGATATTGAACCATGTGAAAGACATGGATATAATTCGACCTAAACCAAGTTCATATTGTCTGTTTGGATCAAGTATTATTGGTTGATTATATCTGATTGTGAAATCACTAGGCTTATTTTTTGTTTGTTTCTTAACGTTATGAGAAGATAATACTAATGTTGTTTGCATTTTAATATATTCACATGAAAAAGTTTTTGTAAATTTTGTTATATTTATCTTTATTAATTATGTAATTTCTCAATAAAATATCAAGAATAGCAACACCTGTGTTTCTTAGCTCTATGCTATTATTACCAGCATCAATTGATCCCATTATTAATACTAACTTTTTGAGAGCTTCTTCAGGGTTGATAAAAACAGCACTTACATTTCCACCTCGCTTTGTTGTTTTTCTTTTGAGACCAGAGCCTTTGATACTCTTCAACTTATTTTTGTTAAAGTTGATATAATCATTGAGAACTTTTCGAGCGTCGTCGATGACCTTTCTTCTGAACTGTGCTTCAGATTGGCTTATCAAACCTTTATTCAACTGCTTTGTAATGTGTGTTTTGTAACCTGGAAGTTGTTGTCTTTTCTTGATTGCATTTTCTATTTTCTTTGACAAGAAAGAATGTCTTGTTTTTTCTGTCATATCTTCTCTTTCGAGTTGTGCTTCAATGTCATCATAGTTGGCCAATCCAAGTTCATCTAAAGTCTCATTTATTCTATCTTCTTCAAAAATCTCATAATCTGGAACTTCATCTTCTTCATATTCTGGGGGGTCTTCAAGTTGTTGCATATACTCAGGATTGACGTATATTTTCTTTTTTCCTGTTTCCAAATCTTTTAGAACATCATCATATGAGGGTGGTTTTGGAACAAGCTGTTTAGTATTTTCTGGTTCATGAAACAAATCTTCAAGATTGTAATCTGGTATTCCTTCATCATCTATATTGATACCATAATCTGGAACCTCTACTTTTTTCCTTTGCAACCGTCTTTTAAAAGGTTGAGGTTGCGTCAACTCCTTCAAACTGGATGTTATTGGTTTGAAAAGCTTCTCTGCTTCAACATCACTCATTGTATCGGTTATTTTCTTTTGTTTTAGCGTTTCCCTAATAGTATTGACATCTTGACCTATTTTCGATCTTTTTTCAGCCATTTCTTTCCACTTGAGGAGACTCATTTTATTTAATCGAAATAAAAAAAAATTATTATTTTTGGGTTATTGAATATAAAAAAAGCTCGCATAGCGTGTCGCATAGCGTGTCGCATGGCGTGTCGCATGGCGTGTCGCATGGCGAGTTGCATGGCGAGTTGCATAAAATTATTGAGAAAAAATTCTGTTGTGAATTAATAAAATGGAAATACCAAACTATGATGTGAAAGGTGATAAAGACAGTAATTTCACCCAATTACATCCTTTCATGCCAGATAGATGCTTCAGAATGTTAATCTGCGCTCCTAGTGGAAGTGGTAAAACCAATCTTTTACTTCACATGATAAACAAACCCCTATTATTTTTTGATAAGATTTATCTATATGCTAAAAACTTACAGCAAAACAAGTATCAATATTTGTTGAAAAAATTTGAACCTCTTTCGAAAAAATATGGTTATAATATCATTGAAGCTAGCAACGGTGAGATAATTCCTTTACCTAACATGGATGATGGAAACCAAAAGTTAATCATTTTCGATGATTACTTGAACACTGGAGTGAAAAATGATCGAGAAATACGAAACTATTTCACGAACTCTCGAAATAAAAATTGCAGCTGTATCTATCTGTCTCAGTCTTTTTACAATACAGACAAAACCATCAGATTAAACTGTTCCCATCACTGCATTTTCGATTTTCCAAGCAAGAATGAACAGAGTAGGATATGTCAAGAATTGAACGTTAAGAAAGACGACTATCTCTTAGCAACAAATGAACCATATACTTTTCTATATGTTGATAAACCACGAAAATTCAACGCAAAAAATTTCACTAAAATAATCTGAAGAGTTAATAAATGAGTTTTTACAACGGAGTATTGAATTTTAATCATTTTATGAATTCGAGAGGTCTCAGAGGTTTACCTGGTATTGGATTTAAATTAGATGCTAATAATGATTATGATATGCAGAATAAAAAATTAGTGAATGTAAAACAAGGAACCAATAATAATGATGTGGTCACAAAAAGCCAGTTAGATAGTGAAATAGCTAAGATTCCAAGTGCGGATACAACTCAGTTTGTGAAAAAGACAGGAGCAACTATGAACGGAGACCTAATTTTACAACCACAGCCGTACCCAATTCATGGAAACACGAATAAAGCCATTTCTTATAACACAGCTCGGAATATATTTTTGAGTAAAAAAGAAGGCGGGTCTATGCTACAATCTTTAGACATGAACAACCATTTCATAACAAATATCAAAGACCCAGTTAATACAGATCATGGAGTAAATAAAAAATATGTTGATAATCAGCTTGCGAAAAAATTAGATAAGGACACTACTATCGATATGAAAGATAATGCGATCACCAATGTCAAATTTCCAGTAAACCAAAAAGACGTTGCTACTGTAGAATATATCACTCAGAGAATCACTAACTCGCAAAAAAATTATCTCAAACTTGATGGCACAACAAGTATGTCGGGAGACTTGAATTTAAATAACAATAAAATTATTAACTTACAAACCGATTCAAAAAATTCGAAATCTGCAGTTAATGTTGAGTTAATGGAAAATGAAATAACAGATTTGAGAAATCTTGTCACCCAAAAAATTCATGAATCTCAGATTATTAATTCAGGACAAAAAAAAGACGCCTTCAGATACTTGATGGAAAACGACGACGAATCTTCAAGTGAATTAAATATTCAGGTTTTGGGTATTGTTGATTTTTCCAATTCTCCACATCAAATTAATAAAAAAGCTTACCAACTTAAACTCCTGTTTCAAAAAAGCTCACCAAACCAGTACCAATCACGCCTCGGTTTTAACCTTTATAAACTTCCAGTCGGTTACTATACTTTAGTCGTTGAATGGTTTCCGCCGGAAATGAATGAGTTGAGTGTGGCAGTGCAAGGCACTACGATTTCAATTTCTAATTATGCAACAAAAACATTCGAAAACTATACCAAAACAGTTATCAATTTTCACCGATGGGGTAGCTCACCTCCACAATTTATTTATCTCGATCTACACGGTACAGTTACTTTTCCATCACTTTTAACAATTGGACATCTTATTGTTTATGGTGTAAAAGAAACAATTTCAAACGTTGACCCAAGTGTCTATGACACCGCTTTTGTTATTGAGAATGGTAAGATGGTGATGGAAACAGATTTATCTTTAAACGGGCATAATTTGAGTGGTTCCATTCATTACATAAATGGGTATTTAAATACTAAAAACGGGAACACATTTTTATTGAATGGTTGTGACAAAATAATTATTCCAAATCATAGCCACATATTAACTATAACAGTGCTCTATTTCAAGGTCAAAAGTAAATATAAGCCTATTTCTTTAAAAATAAAACACAGTGACCATTTAACTCAATCAATCACTTACACTTCAACCCAATCAACTAAATCACAGACAATAAATATCAATTTAGTACTAGCGTTTGGTCATTTGGCTGTGGAACTGGGTTCAGTTGTGAAAAATCAAGAACTCTTAATGTTGATTGAATATAGAGTGCCATAGACATTTTTTCATTCATCATATATCACAATGCAGATATCCATCTGATTGGAGTATGGAATGCTTTCAGAATATATTATCCCAAAAGAAATAAGCGTTGAGGTTTCCGATGAAAAACATAATATATATGAGAACAGCTATTTTAATTAATGAAAGATTGATTAAAAACGTCAGAACATTATACTCCAATATTAAAGAGTCATTCAAAAAAGAAAAAAATGTGACCATATAATATATATATATATATGGATAAACATAATATATTCAATTGGAACCATGTTTCAGAAAAATTAACGGAAAATCAAATATCTGAGTTGAAAGCATTATACAAATTCTATCATAAGAAATACTGGCTTACCAAAATGACTTACAAATATTACAAAAAGGCAGAACTTACATTTAATATCGGATCTGTTTTATTGGTAGTAACAGGAACAGTAGTTGGTGGTGTAACGCTAAACCCTATTCCTCTCGGAATAATATCTGGTGCTGGTCTCTTGCTAAAAACATATTCAGAGGCTAAAAATTACAAAAGGAAGATTGAGATGTCTAAATTCGCCTATACATCTTATTCAAAGGTTTTAACAGATTTACGATCCTTTATGAGAGGACTGAAGTATGATGAAAAAGAATTTCTTGATTATGTCAAAGTTATAGATGAAATAATCATTGATATGTGTCCATTAACTGACAAATTTGAAAAAAAATACAACAAGGTATTCATCCAAGAATAGATATAATTTTTCTGTTCACCAATAAACTTTACTTACAAACTTTACTTCAAATACAAGTTCATCTGATGACTCATTTCCTCGGGAAAGTCCCTGTGGTTTTCAAGACAAAAGAACTGTCTAACGCGTTATAAAAACAATTGAAAAACTTAATGACTCATTTCCTCGGGAAAGTCCCTGTGGACTAATTAAAAGTGAAAAACATCAAATTGGGAGCTATGTGGTGGATAAAATATCACTCAGCTGCTTCGACGACAAAAGATATATTCATGAAAATGGTGTGGGAAGTTATGCTTACGGTCACGGAAAAATCCAGGGTGGGGGAATTGGGGAATTTTAACTGGGAATTTGTCTGAAGATTTGGTTAGATTTTTTTAAAAAATAGGGGTCGGGAAATTTGACTGAAGATTTGACTGGTGCGCTCCGTGCTTTTATCAATCAAATGCGTAAAAATTTGACTGGGAATTTTTCAGTTAAATTTAGCTGAAAATTTGACTAGTGTTCCAGCACCCCCCTTACATAAACTACTCAATCAACCGATCTCCATACCATTTTTACCAACCAACCTGGTTAAAAGTCAAACTTAGAAGCGATCCTTGTGTTCAACAACTCAAAGTTTTTCGTTTTAAAGACACCTACAAAATGCAAATGGCGAGCTCTCGCAGTCAGCTAACCAAATGCGAGTAATTTTTGCGCTTGGCCAATCAGGAATTAGTAATTTTGCCCCCGTCCGAAAGAAAATTAAGAAAAAATGCCCTCTGTCTCAACCAATCAGCATTCAGTAATTTTGCCCTCATTAACGCGAATTTTATGCACTTTAATTTACGTCATTGTTAATTAAAATTACACTATTTTACAGCAAAGTTACATGCCATCTACCTCTCCGTCAGAGTCAGTCGACACATCGTCATTCAATGTTAATTTTAAAATGTCTTTACATTCGTCAATGCAACGATCATTTTCTCCAAGGGGATAGCTCGGCTTCTTCTACTTTCTTGTGCAAAATGCCCATCGCCTTTTTTTCCATTTCCCAGTCACCTCAATACTACAATACATTTATGCTTGATTATGATGAGGATTTTAAGAGATTCAAGAGTAAATTGTTTACGAAATTGACCACGGGTAGGCCATGGGATAGGCCATGGCCTACACCATCAGGGGGTTTCCTGCCTTTACGCAAAATACGCAAGTGCGTACAAGATTTTCCCGCCCTTATTTGAATTTTTGTTATTCGAAAGGAAAAGTTTATATAGATGAGGTGATAGAGGGAATGTGTTTGATTTCAATAACGACATTTTCTTCAACAGTGCGCCTAGGCTTGTTGTCATCTCTTAGTCCAAGAAACTATAAGTGATTCAACAGCCTTTTGTATCTAAGTAAAAAAGTTACTATTATTCCCAGAAAAATCGCCAATAAGAGAACACGGGGAAAACGTAGGTAGCAGAGGCTGAAGATAAGGGAAAGAGGAATTCGGAAAGTGTAGCAAGGGAATTTTGCGCGATGACATGGTTTCCACAAAAAAAGCCCGTTTGATGCTTACGGAAAGGTCCTTCTCTCCCCCAATTGTTGAAATCACACTAAGAAATCTAGTGTCAAACGTAAAGGATGTCTACGAACTTCCTTTTAGAGTCACCGTTGAAAATAAATTAAGAAGCTTTCAGTATAAACTCGTGCACAACATCATACCTACCAACCTTTCACTGTATAAAATGAAAATAAAAGAGTCACCACACTGCGAACACTGCCGCTGTCAAAATGAAACACTTCTTCATAGGTTTTGCGAGTGCCCCGAAGTTAAACTTTTTTGGGAAGACGTCATAGAATGGTGGAATACAAATCGCTCTGAAAATTTCAATCCTACTTGGTCGGAAATCCTTTATGGATACAGACCTGAGAACACCAGCCTTCACGCTTTTAATCACTATCTTCTTATTGCTAAATATCATGTATACCTCGCAAGAAATCTGTCAGAGACTCCTAGCATAAAGGTCTTTCTTGCCTTACTGGAAAGTAGAGTTAAATGTGAAAGACAAATGGCTATTAAAAACTCTAGCTTTAAAAAATATGAAGCAAAGTGGACCACTCTCTGCATAAGCGATGCGGTAGCTTTTGCACCACTATCAAAATAAAGGAACCAGGTTAAGGTGCTTTTTTTTCCCCAACACTTTTTTGTCTGTTTTATTTATCCTTTTCATTTGAGCCGACTGTAAAGGTATATTTATCTTTGTCATTTTACTTTGACTGTATTTTCCTACTTGCCCTGTTGTTAAGTAAGGTGTTATATTAGTTCAGTTGTAATTAAGTCCTTCTTTTGTACGTGTAGTATTAGTTCTGTAAACTAGCTCCTGTGTTTATGCATTGTATTAGTCTTGTAAACTAGTTCTTTTGTTAAAAAATAAAAAAAATAGAAAAAATACTTTGTCCACGAGTTAAAAAAAAACAAAAAAAACAAAAACAAAGGGAATTTTGCGCAAAGAAGAACAGAAGCTTGGATTGTAACTACTTTGTACGAGTAATTGTCTCGACTTAACTTTCAATTACCTTGAAAACAGGAGAACATCAGTACTGTTATAGATCAAATATTAGGAATATCGTTATCGCAATGACTGCATCCAATTATATAATTATTTAGATAGGAAATCTAAACATTGCTGAAAAGCGCAACTGGTCTAAGTAATAGTTGATCTGTGGGAACGAGAATGCGATTGAAATAATAACGGCATTTCTGACTGAAATCATATGTGTAGTTATTATCTTTGTCTCCTTTGGGCTACTTGAGAGAGCGGGCGGCTGTGCACAGGCTAGCTAAGTATCAGGCTGACTCAGTTTGCGTACTGCTAAAAATTGTCTGGGAACGCCCCTGACCATGGCCTACCCCATGGCCTATCCCATGGCCTACCCCACGTTTTGTCGCTACCCTTATTTTTCCGTTAACTCATGACTTTCAAAGAGTTTTCCAGAGAGATCTGCAAGGTTTCATTCAAATCTCAGACATTACAAAGAAACAATCAAATGCTCATTTCAGTCTTGTGGATTAGTTACTGATCACCCGTGGCGGAGCACGGCTGTAACTGTGAAGATAGAAAGGCAGCCGTTTAACAAAGAGTACCCACAGAACGGATTCTAACCTTTGTCACGCAATTTCAACCGCATTACCATGTTTGAAAACATAAAAATGGACAAATGTCATTCCTCGCGAAGCGAGGTTTATAAATTTGTCGCGTGGGGATCGCGCGAGGATTGCTAAGGGCGGTCAAATCTCGATCTGCCCGTATATATTTCGATGGTGTCCGCACAGTTGCCTAGCAACAAAACCAAATCGCGACCGCTGACAGTTGCGCACTCTCATGTTTCTTGGGCGTGTTTCTTCATAACCTGCGATCAGGCCGAATTTTAGCATCGCTCTCATATTCTCTTACGTGGGTCGCTCGCTAAAATAGGGCCTGATACAATCTCTCACAGAAGTTCATGTCGGCGGCCAAATTTTGGCCGCGGGAATCTCGCAATCTGATTGGCCCTTTAACAATAGAGCTGTCAACGGAAGTAAATTGTCTACGAGACTTGCTCACAATTTTCAATCCGACCGCCATGGCCAAGGAACAAGTCTGCAGAGGTAAACGTGTCGCTCAAAGATATTCTCGTCGTTCTAGGAGAATCAGTTGTGATCATTTCTTCTCTCCTGAGAATGGCGTCCGGTTTGACGCAAGCTGTCTCTCACTCGGAGCAGAGAAGTACAGCAACAGTGAAGTATGTATCCCGTATTATCGCATCGTGTCTCCAAATTCTCATTTGAAGGCTTTCAGCTAGTATTGAAAATATAAGCAGAGCAGTGGTTGTATCCGCGTTTTACGAAACAAAACGAACAGCAAGTATCTTTCGCCAAGAGTGATCAACAAGTCAACCGATAATTCCGGCGATAAGCTGATGTTTAGTGAGAGCCGCACTCAGCGAGATGCTATATTTATTTTTACCTAGGTAATAAAGACTTTCAGTTTATCCATTCAGTGTTAATAATGTCGTTTTAATGATCTCTGACATTGATATCAAAGGATCTGACTAGGTTTATAATAAATGTTCTTCGTTTTAAAATTCGCTGCTGTTTAGAGATGAAATTCGCTGGTAATCTCAAATATTTATCACTTCTGGAACTAAATGAAATTACAAAACACTCGTTTGTTTATAAACGGTTTTATTGATATCTTTTTTCTAAAGAGTGAAACTGAAGTTATTTCTCTTAATTTCCCAAGGTATTTTACGCAGAAAATCGGTGACAAATGCGTAGAGAATATTTCCGGATACCACCTGAAATGAGAAAGGATTCAAACATGCAGCATATTTTGGTACATGACAACCTCGTCGTGTTCTGAATTTTCATTCAGTTTCAGCTCAGACAGAGCAACTATGTACAATACCGGAGCGCGTACCTTCAAGTTGTAAATTTGAACGCTAGTGCCAAGATTTATCGTAGCCTGTGATTTTATTTTTGCCGACATTTTAGGACTTTTTGCGAATGCCATTACATACACATATGGGAAATTTGCATACCGAGGAGCGTGCAAGCAAAACAAATTTTGATTGGCCGTTTTGTTGAATGTCAATCAATCAAAAAAGTGGGCGGCAGACGTTCTGTAGAAGAATTGTATCAGGCCCTATTTTTCGTTTCGCCCTTCCCGCCGGAATGTTTCACCGAGCGAAACGAAAATAGAGCCTGATCGCAGGTTAGTTTCTTCATTTCTTGCCTGCTTCGCTACGTACATTTACGTGCTGATATTTTTATTCATCTTCTGTGAACAAGTAATTAGACAGCAACCCCTGGTTTAACAAGTGGCTCAAAATCCATTCCGGGGTAGATTTAAAACTGAAACTGAGCGTGAATGCCGACTTGAAATTCAGCGCGAGCAACGAAGGCGAAAGAGTCGACGACAAGAAAGCACGGGTAGGAGAACATCGTTTACCGACTTTACCGGTAATAGCCTGGCAAGACTAAAGCCGTCAGCAGGACACAAACAGGAGACTGGAATATTACAGGCGAGAAATCTTGGAACATGCACAACGTAGCTTAACTTTAGCTTGATAGCACAGCGCTGCCACAAAACGAGATTCCCCAACAACGCCAGAATCGCGCGATACAAGGTCTTCGAAATTATAACTCAGTCACACCAATTGAATAATTACAATGAACTCAGCGGCTACAAACTCTTCGAGAAAATGTGTGCTGAAACCGATCAGGACCGGTGACACCGACTAGAAGTGCTTCGACAAAAGGATTTTGTTATAGAAGCAACGAGAGGCGACAAAAAATGCACGATCATCAAAATACTTTTGCTAGAAATTTACCTTTCCAACGACCAACGGGCGGTGACTGAACAGGTTGGCTCAAAATTATTTCCTCTCTCTACCATTATCTTTACTCTTGATGTACTAGTAATTATTATCAACATGTAATAACTTTTCCAAGTATGATCAAAATTACAGATTACACAAGAGAAATGAAATTATTTCACAAAATAGGTTTCAGTTCCCACAACAATTTGCATATTTGTGTATGAGCAGTAAAAAGAATTCAAATTCTAAGTTTAGGACGTTCCCGAAAAATATTTGAAAGAAATAATTCATATTGGATCAGTAAGAATTTATGTTTTCCGTTATGGATATTGACCCTATTAATAGTTTAAAGATAATATTCAGATGGATCAGAAAGGACAATTTCTGTTCACAATTTGGTTTGGAAATGCACTCACAAGTACTGCTCTGCCTAGCAATTACCACTTTAAAATGTGTAGCGGGTATAGGTACATACATGCATGTATTTGATGTGAAACAAAAATTACTGCTTAACATTAATTATTGACAATAATTTCATGCTACATACAGTGACCAGCATCACAGGTCTCCTCGCAGTGCACAAGCAAGCACCAAAATCAGGGGAATTGAGATCCTGATCACCTTTAGCATGATCTGTCTATGTGAAAGTTTACTTACTTCTGAAGGTTTCACATGCTGTAATCTACATTCACCCTTTCCCTTAATTAGCTACTCTTGCTTTCCATACCAACTGACCTCCCTAAGCCCCAATGTAAGCCTGCAAATTCTCCTTACTGGTCTTTATACATTTCTTGTAGTACTAGTGCAGAGAACTTCTTTCTACTGAAATTAACACTATTCATGTTTGGTGATCAATTCCTTAATTCTGATGGCCTAATTAAAGCATTGCTATTGTAGGGAGATGCTGGTAACTGGGGATTCAAGGGTTAACTTATTATTTTATTGTGACAATTATCTAATCCAATTTTTATAGTGTGTTGGCGGGAATGAATAAACATGCTACCACATCAATATGAAACTCTGTGCTTTGCTTGCCATTATTCTGTATTATTCTTATTTCAATTTTTGGGTAAAAATGGATAATTTTTTTTAATACACTGCATCACTCTTCAGCAGTAGTAGACTCCTGCTACAGTATCTCAACCATTCAAGGGAAATAATGAATTGTGTTAGCTATTGACACTTGTCAATACCAAGTAAATAGATCAAAAGCTGTACAACAGAATCTAAAGGAAATGGCTGGGTAAATGTTGGAGATAACAAGTTCCAAGTTGGAATTTGAACTGCATTTCTGATAAACCTATACTCTCACCCAACCAAAATAAACAGAAACACCACACATTGGCCCTGACAACAGGTCCACAGCAATACTATATACATCCTCTCTAGAGAGCAATTTACCTTATGTCAGAATGAAGAGAAGTGGGGGGGGGGGGTGGGGTGGGGGCTGAACGTATTTTCTTATACATGACAGAGGATTGGATGCAAGTTACATGGAAACGACTGGGAACCAGAATGTTGATCTTAACTCACAATTCTGCTTCCCAGTCGTTTCCATGTAACTTGCATCCAATCCTCTGTCTAATCCGACTCACAATTCGGGACCATTGTGGCCACCCATCCACACCTCCAGTTAAACCGAAATTCTATCCTCTCCCGACCCCCATCAATCAGTTTTGTGGTGCACCCATGCCCGAGCTTCGCGAGGTTCTGGGAGTCACGTATTTCTAGTTTAATATACAACCAGCCATTACTCAGAGAGATATTCAAAGAACCTCCCTTGATCTCTTGTAGGAAAGGAAAGTCGCTTAAAGACATGCTTGTAAAAGCCAAACTGTAAAGGCTTTGAACAGTCGCGTAGGTCTGTCAACCCATTGTTAATCATGGCACGAGGTTTATTTCCGCTTTAAATTTCACTTCCGCCGTGGTGCCGACACACTTTTGCCGTGATATTCACAAACTTTTGCCGTGGTGTTCACACACTTTTGCCGTGGTGTTCACAAACTTTTGCCGTGGCTTTTTCAAACTTTTGTCATGGTGTTCGCAGCCTTTTGCCGTGGCGTTTTCAAACTTTTGCCGTGGTGTTCGCAAACTTTTGCCGTGATGTTCACAAACTTTTGCCGTGGTGTTAACAAAATTTTGCCGTGGCGATTTAAATCTTTTTCCGTGTTTACCAAATCGTTTTTTCGTCAATTTCAAAATAAAGTTAGTTACCTAGAACTTAATAAGGGACTAAACTAAAGTAATTGTTGACGTATATTTTTGAATTGTCCGGTATTGACTTGAAACTTTTGCCGTGATACTTGTGGGCCACCGTAGTTTTGCGAAAAAATGAAGAAATCTCAGGAGACACTATTACACAATATCACGCGCATAGGGGGTGACTAAAGGCTAATTTACACGCTGCGATTTGTCGGGCCAAATCGGGTCGGGGGGGGGGCGAATCGACGCGTGTGAATGGCGATCCGATACGCGCGCGACTCCAATTCGACAAGTCGGCCGATACAGAAAAATCTGTGAAGAGTGGGGGCTGGCAGCTACCTTTGATCTTGCCGCTTTTGGCCTCTACATGATTGCCCCAGTAAAGAAATCTGTCAATCATTCGAAAACTCTAACGAGCATGCGCGAAGTGCAACGAAGTCTTGCGCGAACTACTCGAGAATATGTGTTTTTTTGTTCGTGGTCACTCGATTGTGGAAAAGGAATTCGTTTTTTGTTATTGTTTATTTGCTGTTAGTATTTTTGGCGACAGTACAGCGTTTGGGCACCACATTTCTCTAAATTCTGGATCTGTGTACACTCCTGCTGTGTATTATGTCAAGAACATGAGCGTAATGGTTTTGTTATCGAAAACATAAACATAATTCGGTAAATTGTGATCGTCCGGGTGAGTGTAGTCCTGAGAAGGACTGTTTGAGGTGACATTGACTGACGTTTCGACAACCTGAGCGGAAGTCATCATCAGAGTCAAGTGAACTGTAAATCGTCAGTAGATGTTATAAGTCTCTGGTCGTTGTCCTGATTGGTCGACGATCTCGTGATGTTATTGGTCGTCTGTCAGTTAAGCCGTGATGTTATTGGCTGTGAAGACTGTAAACGTGATTGGTGCGTTTCGATCCGTCTTTTGTTAGTCAAATGTCCGTTGGTCTATTGTTAGTCAAATGAGTCAGTTTGTCTATCGTTTGTCTGTCTTGTTATTGTCGGCAATCAGTCGTTTGTAAGGTGCAGGTAGCTGTTGGCAACGGTTCAGTGGTGTTTGTTCTAAGTTAGTAAACCAGCTTTCCAGAGTGATTCGTTGATAGTAGTCCGTACTGTAGGTAACGCATTCAGCAGAGTCCCAGTCGATTCTGTGGTTTGTTTTTAAATGGTGCTCAGCAATGTGATTGTTGATATCACCATTTCTAGTCGCTCGTTTGTGTTCAGTCAGTCGGACGTTCAGATTTCTGCCGGTCTCACCAATATAAGTGGCCTGGCAGTCGCAGCATTTGATTTTATAAACTGCTCCCCGTCTGTCGCTCGGTTCGTCTTTGTCTTTAACGTTCGTCAGTAGCTGTCGTAAAGTATAGTGATAGGTTTGTGAGCAACGCGGATGTTGTAGGGTTGTAGGATACGTGCGATAGTTTCAGAAGTCCCTTTGATGTAAGGTATGGTTGCAGTAGTGACAGGTGTCGCGTTAGTGTTCGTAGCGTTTGGTTCGGAGTTTCTGTAAGTGTTGTGTCTAATAAAGTCCCGGTTGTAATTGTTCTTGTTGAAAAAGTTGTCTAAGTACTTGTTTTCGTCCGTTAAGCTGTCAGGTGAGTCACAAACTAGTTGCGCGCGTCTTGTCAGGGTCCGTATAGTCGTAGCTTTGTGAGAAGTTGGGTTGTAAGATGATTGGTCGAGTAGTCTGTCAGTATGTGTCGGTTTTCTGTAAATTGTCGTCCGTAGTTTGTTATTGTCGCGGGTAACTAAGCAGTCTAGAAAAGGTATTTTACCATTTTCCTCGATCTCCTTAGTAAACTGTATGTCGGCGTTTTGTCCGTTGAGGTGTTCGTGAAAATCGTCGATTTCGTCTTTGTGTACGGCTGTAAAGGTATCGTCAACGTAACGTAGCCAGAGTGGTAGTGTTCGTTTGTAAGTTGCGAGGGCTAGTTCCTCGATGTTTAGCATAACGATTTCTGCAACAACAACGGAAACTGGTGAGCCCATAGCTGTTCCGTGCAACTGTTTGTAGTGCTTGCCGTTGTACTGAAAATACGTAGAAGTAAGACAAAGGTTCAGTAAGTCCATTAAGTCGTCTGTAGGTAGCGGTAGTTCAATAGTAGAGTTGTTGATGGCGGTCTCAGTGCAGTCTAGAGCCAGTTGAAGTGGAATACTGGTGAACAGTGATTTCACATCAAAAGACACTAGTTTGTAGTTGTCAGGTACTTGTACTGTCTTGATTGCGTCAATAAAGTTCTCAGTCGACTGTAGTTTGTGTCGTGATTCGTCGGTCAAAGGTTTCAGTACGGTAGTCAAGTATTTGGACAGTTGGTAAGTCGGTGACCCACAGAATGAGACTATGGGTCGCATGGGTATGTTAGGTTTGTGCAGTTTCGGTAGTCCGTAAAGTTTCGGTGGTTGTGGTACACGGCACCTCAGTCTGTTGTAGCGTTGAGTGTCAATAGCGTCAGTTTTCTTGAGGTCAAGTAGTTTGCTGTTAAGTTTGCGTTGAAGTGCTGGCGTCGGGTCTCGTTTAAGTACTTGGTAGGTCTGTTTTTCGTTAACAAGTGCGTCCATTTTGTCGTAATAGTCTGTCTTGTCCATAACAACAGTCACTCGTCCTTTGTCAGCGGGCAGTATGACCGGTTTCGTCGGTTTTCAGTCGTTTTAGTGCTTGTCGTTCGTCTTTAGTCAAGTTACTGTCAGGTAGAGAGGCTGATTGTATAGTAGAAGCTATTCTACTTCTGATGTTATCCTTGGCTGATTCTGAAAGCTCCCTCTGACGGGACAGAACCGCCTCAACACTGGATACAATGGCCTCGGTTGGTAGTCCTGAGAAAACAGTTTCCGTTGTTGTTGCAGAAATCGTTATGCAAAACATCGAGGAACTAGCCCTCGCAACTTACAAACGAACACTACCACTCTGGCTACGTTACGTTGACGATACCTTTACAGCCGTACACAAAGACGAAATCGACGATTTTCACGAACACCTCAACGGACAAAACGCCGACATACAGTTTACTAAGGAGATCGAGGAAAATGGTAAAATACCTTTTCTAGACTGCTTAGTTACCCGCGACAATAACAAACTACGGACGACAATTTACAGAAAACCGACACATACTGACAGACTACTCGACCAATCATCTTACAACCCAACTTCTCACAAAGCTACGACTATCGGACCCTGACAAGACGCGCGCAACTAGTTTGTGACTCACCTGACAGCTTAACGGACGAAAACAAGTACTTAGACAACGTTTTCAACAAGAACAATTACAACCGGGACTTTATTAGACACAACACTTACAGAAACTCCGAACCAAACGCTACGAACACTAACGCGACACCTGTCACTACTGCAACCATACCTTACATCAAAGGGACTTCTGAAACTATCGCACGTATCCTACAACCCTACAACATCCGCGTTGCTCACAAACCTATCACTACTTTACGACAGCTACTGACGAACGTTAAAGACAAAGACGAACCGAGCGACAGACGGGGAGCAGTTTATAAAATCAAATGCTGCGACTGCCAGGCCACTTATATTGGTGAGACCGGCAGAAATCTGAACGTCCAACTGACTGAACACAAACGAGCGACTAGAAATGGTGATATCAACAATCACATTGCTGAGCACCATTTAAAAACAAACCACAGAATCGACTGGGACTCTGCTGAATGCGTTACCTACAGTACGGACTACTATCAACGAATCACTCTGGAAAGCTGGTTTACTAACTTAGAACAAACACCACTGAACCGTTGCCAACAGCTACCTGCACCTTACAAACGACTGATTGCCGACAATAACAAGACAGACAAACAATAGACAAACTGACTCATTTGACTAACAATAGACCAACGGACATTTGACTCACAAAAGACGGATCGAAACGCACCAATCACGTTTACAGTCTTCACAGCCAATAACATCACGGCTTAACTGACAGACGACCAATAACATCACGAGATCGTCGACCAATCAGGACAACGACCAGAGACTTATAACATCTACTGACGATTTACAGTTCACTTGACTCTGATGATGACTTCCGCTCAGGTTGTCGAAACGTCAGTCAATGTCACCTCAAACAGTCCTTCTCAGGACTACACTCACCCGGACGATCACAATTTACCGAATTATGATATGACTCCTGGGTTCAAACCATTTACAGAAAACATAAACGTTCGCGATGTCAACAGCCACTTGACCTGGGTAATGGCATTAAAGTTGCAGCTTTCGACCTTCCATTTCAATCCATTTCTGTTTCTGAGACCATCAAAATCGGTGGAATGAAGGACCAGCTTTATTTTAGGTTAGTAGAGCAGTCAATATTGAATATGCAAGTGACAAGTTTCGGCCTGAGATTTTCCCAGTTGAGTGTTGAACAATGGGCTATTCCATTTAATATCCGCACCCCCCCAGTTGAGGACTGACCTTTCCCTCTTACCCCTTAAGAATTCCATTAAAAGTGTTACCCCCTGAAGACTTCCTTAAGAAATGAGTTTACTCCTGAAGAATTTCACAAAAAAAACATTTACCCCTGAAGAATTCCAAGAAATCTCTGTCTACCCCTGAAGAATTCCACATATAATATGGGTTTTACCCCTAAAGACTTCCCTAGCTTCTGGCCTTTACCCCTGAAGAATTCCACCACTTTTATCCCTTACCCCTGAAGAATTCCACTGTTCCTCAACCGGGGGGGGGGGGGGTTGCGGATATTAAATGGAATAGCCCAATCTACGCTCAAATTATAACTAATATTCTAGCAGATGATTGTGGATTTTGTCATCCAGGAAGATTTATAAGAATCTTTTTACTGTGGAAACTGTGGAATCTTCCAGCCAACAGAGCGAAAAGAGGAGATTTCGATTGCGAGTCTTCTTTAAGTCTGTTTCACAATGAAGACACAAAATCGAATGCGAAGGCTTAGAATGTATTAAAAATGGGCTTGAACTTTCACATGCACTTGTCTCAAGTTTTTTGCATCTTATTTACAGCTGTAAGCGTAATTACGTGTAAAACACCACGTTTACTTTATGGAATTCTTCTTTTTTTTGGCTTGAGTGTTTCTTGGCGGCAGTTGTTTCTGCAAATATATTGGTTGGTTGCAGTTACAAGAAAAATAAGAACAATTGAGATGATAGAATTTTGCAACTGGAAAGGATAGCTTATAAAGGACAACCAACTAAAGAAGAATGCTTAACCTTACAAACAGAGCTGTCTGAGGTTTGCTTGTTTTGATAAGAGAACTTAAAGAATTGGCAAAGTAAATACACCTAGGTTTAGGAAAACTCCCTAGTTCCATATATTGTGCTAACATGCTAAGTTTGATTCAACGGAAAATGCAATGAACTATCACATTTCCGAGCATTTTCCCACATTACGCATGCAATTGTCCAATGAGAAGGTTTATAAACATTTGCCAGGGTAATCTGAAAAGATTGAAGGATTTGCAATTATGTGATTTTTTGTCTTTTGCCTGTAGTCTGTACAAGAAGTTTAATTCAAAGGAAAGACATTCAGGCCCATTTTTCTTAAGTGTCGGTGAAAAATTTGTAGTTTGAGTTCAGTAACACTAGGTGAACTGTGCAATAATGGAGTATTAGACAATGCAAAAGTTCTAAACTGTCCCTTCTGTTAAAAGAGCAATTGACTTCTGCTCACACCCTTTCAGACATTTGTACTTCTGATGAGGAAACAGTTCCAATTGCCAAGGAGAATTCAGTTTTTTTGAAGATGGATACATATGAAATAAATCAGGTGTGAACTGCCTGATGTAACAAATGTGGCCATAAAGGGCTTGCAGTTTTTAAATGTTTTCAACTTGAGCAGTTGAAAAGGCAAGTTTGCTTTTTCAACTGCTCAAGTTGAATGCATTTAACTGTGAGGATCATTATTTCAGAACTGTTACCGATAAGGTAGGGGAAAACAGGTCAAAACAGTGTTGTATTGCTGGGTGTCAAAACGAGGCTGGCATGCATTCAGTAACTGTTTATAAAGGAGATGTGAAATAACCCCAGAATGGCTGATCAACCATGGTTGCTCTAAGTGTGCAACAGTCCTTTTGAAGTGTTTTCAGAAAATTAAGGATTAACATGGCTGTCCATATATATGTCATCAGTTAAAGTCCCTGTACAACCAAAACCTTTGCCCAAAACATATTTATCAACATGCATCTTGGATAACCAACGCCTGCCAGATCCAAAGTGATGGTGTGCTTGCCAAAGTATCTTTACTTTACAGACTGTTGGAACCTTTGCAAACTCCACCCCCAAATTATTGTTTTGTTTGCAAAAGCTGTTCAACATCAATTGCACTGTCAAGAAAAATTCAAGTCCCTTCAGAATTCAGATGCCAATTTTCCACAAAACCCAGGGGGTGTACTCCAAGTTTCAAGTGACGGGGATGATCGAATGGGGGCAAAATTCAAAACCCAAAAAAATCCCGGGACCAAAAATTAACCCCCAAAAAATCCCATGCCAAATTTCCGAGCCTTAAAAATTTCCAGAAAGGGTTAAATGATAGCACAAGAAAAGACACTAGAAATTGAATGTTTGTGTTTGTTTATATTCGTCATACCAGCTTTCCTCATCTGGAAGTCATTCTAAAAAACACTAGGGACACCCAAGAACATCTTCTGTTTCAACAATAACATCATGAATGATAACTCTAAACAAGACCACCCGGGCAAGAACAACTTTGGTTGTACTTTATTCGCAGAACTATGGGGCCGGAATACGCAGGCACTCCCACAAATCTTCAGATTGTGTTGAGTACCCCCCAAAAAAACCCAACTTAAATCAAACCACCCAAAAAAATACTTGCCAAATTTTCCTACCCCAAAAAATCCTGGAATCGAAAATTTCAAACCCAAAAAAATCCTTCAATCATCCCCGTCACTTGAAATCGGGAATACCCCCCCCTGGGCCACAAACCCATTCATGGTGAAATATATGAAGCCAAGGTCACCAAGTAAATAAGTGAGATGACTAGCTGAAGTATTGCTGTCAGTTGAGCAACCTGGCCCCTTTAAGTTTCAGTTCTCACCCCAGAGGTGTGATAGTCAAAATCTAAATGAAAAATTATTTCACCTTTTTCTCCAAAATAACCGAGCTTTATTTAACAAATAAAAAAGCCAAAACCGTGCTTTGTTCTGTGATAAAGCATGCAAGGAAGTGACGAGAGCACGAAAGAAGTGTAGGGAGAACACGAGCCGCAGGTGAGTGCTTCTCCCTACTTCTTGAGTGCTGTCGTCACTTTCTTGAGTGCTTTATCACAGAACAAAGCACGGTTTTGGCTTTTTTATTTGTTTTATAATATAGCTTTGCTCATATTTGTAAAGAAACTGGCTTTTAATTGCAAGAAATCAAGTATTTTTCATAGCTTGCAAGCGCGCGCAAGAAAGGTTTTCAGCTTGCCAGCGCGCGCAGAATGGCGTCACGGGCTACTCCGTGCATCTGTACTCTGATAAAGCACGCTGTTTCAACCAATCAGAGCGCGCGTTATATCGAAACTTTATTATAATATCAGGTATACCTACACACTGTAGGCAATATCTGTGACTCACGTGGCGAAGTCAAAGAGCAGAGTGTTGTAAACATCACCTCTGAGCTTTTCACCATTTAAGGATTCTAGAGAGCTGTACATGAAAATATCTCTTGTGGACTGTAAGGTAGTAACATAACTTGGGCAAAACAGAAAATAATTTGGATCAACAAAACCTCCACAATTAATTGTTGACTCCTCCTGGGTAGTTCCTATAAAGAAAGAAAAATCTACAGTGTATGTAAATGAAACAAGGACAAAGTCTCGAGCGACAATTCTTAGTGAAAGAGGAGAGCGAATCTGGCCGCTGTGAAATGTGTCAGAAAATGCTTCAAAACTCGTAAAATCAGTACCAGAAAAAGCAGAAAGGGCAACCAAATCAAAAAGAAACAAAGGTAAAAAAAAGCAATCGAAACCTTCCCTTGAATGTTTAAACTTGGAATAACGGAAATAATGCTGAACCAACACAAACGCGCGTACACCAACTAACGGATTCTCCTTCCTCGCCACCGCCATGTTTGTTTGGAATAAAATTAGTACACAGTCCTACTCGGCCAAATTTCTTTACTGGGGCGATCATGTAAACTCGGTTCCAGATCTCGCTGCCAGCCCCCCCTGTCTGTGACTGCTTCACAGATTTTTGCGTGTCGGGCCCGATTCTAAGAACGAAAATGCAACCTGCAAAAGAATTGGCGCAAAACAAATTATCCCTTTGGTATTTTAGCTGAAAACAAACTAACCAGTTATCACCTACTATTTGGTTTTCCAAAACGTTTTATAAAAAAGTTTTGACTTTAAAAAATGCATGTGCAGTGCCTGCACTGTACATAAACAGATCCGCTTCCCGATTTATCGTGGCCGACAAATCGGGCCGACAAATCGCAGCGTGTAAATTAGCCTTAAGTTTGTTACCATAATGAAAGTCCCTTAATGATATGCTTGCAAAATCCAAACTGTAAAAGCTTTGAACAGTCGCGTAGGTCTGTCACTGGCCTTGTTAATCATGGCACGAGACTTTATTTCCGCTTTAAATTTCACTTCCGCCGTGGTGCCGACAAGCTTTTGCCGTGATGTTTGCCGTGGTGTACACAAACTTTTGCCGTGGCGTTTTCAAACTTTTGCCACGGTGTTCGCAAACGTTTGCTGTGGCGTTTTCAAACTTTTGCCGTGGTGTTCGCAAATTTTTGCCGTGGCGTTTTCAAACTTTTGCCCTGGTGTTCGCAAACTTTTACCGTAGCGCTTACAATCTTTTTCCGTGTTTACCAAATCGCTTTTTCGTCAATTTCAAAATAAAGTTAGTTACCTAGAACTTAAGGGACTAAACTAAAGTAATTGTTGACGTATTGTTTTTAATTGTCCGGTATTGACTTGAAACTTTTGCCGTGATACTTGTGGGCCACCGTAGTTTTGCGAAAAAATGAAGAAATCTCAGGAGACACTATTACACAATATCACGCGCATAGGGGGTGACTTTCTATGTCACGCAATACACTAGTCCGATATAAATACTCCCGTGTCACCTCGGGCACTGATGATCTTATCCGCTTCGGATCACTTCGCGGGATCACCGGTAGGTTACCATTGATTTTCATATTTTTTTCTCTTGTGTATTATATAATGTTAGTGTATTTTTCGTTAGTTCAGTAGTGTAGCACCTCTCAAAAGCTTGTACAGTTAGCATAGTGAATTTGCGACGGCGGGTCGTATTGAATGTAACCTAAAACTTTTCACAGTCAAAGACACGTCTTACTAATTTTGCTACGGGCTTCATCTTCAGTTGCGAAATATTTTTTACATAAACCTGCTTGGGTCACTTCAAGGTTTTAAAACCTTCAACGATTCTTTTACTGCATTGCTTGCCATCAGTTCTAAGAATAATTCATCGACAAATCAAGGTCCATAAATTAAGCAGAGTAGAAGCTGGTAATTTTACTCCGGGATTTTACTGCGCGTCGTAACACAACACAACGTCATAAACTCGACAGAGGCAGACTATGAAGGGGGCGTGGAAATAGAAGAGCTTTTATACTCTTATGTAATCACTAGATATTTTCAGTAACAACAGTGAAAGTAGAAGTTACGATTCGATCCGTGTCTTTGGTTTTCCGTTCAAAAAATCCACCAAGTCCTGGTGGGAAGCCTAATATTAGGTCAATGTTTGTATCAGGGGTCTTTTTTCCCCGCAATTTACGATTGAAGCATTTTGGTTTCTCTCAAGTTTTATTTTATAAACATCTTGTTGTGTATTTTTTATAGCTTAAAGCTTTAAAAAGCGAAGGATTTTCCGATTGAATTGATCATTGTGCATTGCGAAATGCGCATAATTCACAGCAGGGTTTTTTCTTTTTGCATATTTAAGCATGCAAACAGCTTTCCCAGGGGGCGCTTTATGAAGTTTTTTTTTTAAACTCTGCACTTTGGGTTTGCATGGTTAAATTTTGTGTGATTGATTTGACATATACAGTCACAGACACTTATGACAAGGATTTTTAACACCGATCATTTGTTTGGATATGTAAATACTCTCTTGCAAAACGTGAAAAACAAGTTCTTTTGTTGCTATTGTCATCTCGAGACCCAAGTGGCAAATGCAAATGTAACCCGTCTTACCTTACTGCACTTAAATAATCATCGGCCAAAGGCCGAGTAAAACGAGCATAAGAATGAAGCTCCCCTTAGATTTCTACAAGGAAGGAATGAAACAAAAATAACTTTTAATCTTTTACCGCTTTTCAGCATGCTTTAGTAGGATTAGCTACAGCTACGGTTGAACGCCACGTAACGCAGTGTCCGTCACACAATCTGTTTTGAACCCTAAACAAGATTTTAATACGAGATGGCCGGGGCCGGTTTCTCGAAACTCCCGATGTCTTACCGGGCCCAAAAACTATTTTATTTGCACAATATTCCTGAATAGAGAGTCAATAGTAGAATCGATTCTCATTGATTTTGAAAGCTTAACTTTAAAATAGTTATAACTTTATGGAACACTTCGGCAACTTTGCATCTAAAACTCGAAAGTCCTACTTGTATTCTGACCTGAAAATTGCTAATTTCACGGATCATTTATTATGGGATTGAAGTAGGGGGTTTGGTGTTTGTGGGGCCACAGGACTCCCAGCTCAAAACAGGACTTATTCATGTCAGATTAATAAGGATTTGTATGAGATTTTATCATCAACCACAGCAGCAAAAAATACAAAACGACAACAAACAGTCATTTCAAATGTTTATACAGACCCCATGAAGTGCTGCCCATCTTCTGACTGTAGTTTTGTATTGGCATTCAAGGCTGTGAGCCTTGGGACCATGTGGTGGAACCTGATGCCATTTTTTGCTCGTTTCAAGTTGATTAGGCACTTAGCAACAACAAAAATGATTATTAATATTAATTGAATGACGTTCTTATTACAGTAACTCCAGTTCGGAAAACATGACGACTGAAGTCAAATACACCAAACGCTTCCTGGACTTGAACATGAACTCGTCCGTGGAGGAATCAAAACTTGCTTATGATGAAATGGCTAAGTGTTGGGATAAGGTAAATATGCTAGGACAAATGAAATCTGTGGCTGCTCATAGGTAACGATATAGAGAAGGATGTGTAATGTTTTGTTGACTAGCCTGCATGGCCCCTCAGCAGAATTTAGGAAAAGGATAGACAAGAGAACTCAAAGCACATGGAGACTGGAAAACACTTTCTCCTCCTTTTGTCCTTCATGCCCTCTCTTCGTGCTACATGTTCACATTAACCCTTCAACCCTTGCTATGTGCACTGCACAGATTCGTTTTGTTGTACCTGAATTCAGTTGTGATCACACACCCCAGGGGTGGGGGGACTCACTATATTGAGCGGTACAGGGAGGCTTTGCCCAAAGGTGTACCGTTTGCAGTATAATGAAAGGGTAGGGACATTTAAAAGGGTCTCCAAAATACACCTTTAACTGAAAGACGTAGTAAAATTGTTTGCAAAGTTTTGGCAGAAATTACAACAAAAATGGGGCGAATGCAACACAAAAAGGAGAAATGTTGAAAGCGCGAGGTTACTGATGAAAAAGGAAAAATGCTTTAAACCTGCGGAAAGCCCTCCGGAAACACTTGCTATGCAGGCTACAAAGGATTATTTGTTTTTGTATTTGTAGATCAGCGACAATGTGGGGTACAAAGGACACATCCTTTGTGTGGAAGCATTTGATAGAGCTATGAACTCCCAAGATGTCTATCCCAACCCCAAAAAAGACATGAAAATCCTGGATGCCGGAGCAGGAACTGGAGGGATCGGAGAAATGTTGAAAGCGCGAGGTTACACCAATGTTGATGCACTGGATATTTCACAGGAAATGCTGAATTTATCATCAGAAAAAGGCCTTTACAAGAAACTGATCTGTGCTCCTTTGTTAGACACGCACATGAAGGAGATTTATACTGCTGAATATGACGTTGTGTTATGCGCGGGCGTCATAGTGTATGGGCAAGTTAAGCCAGGAGCGATCGAACAGTGTGCCCGTTTTGTGAAGCCAGGTATGCTATGCTGATGCAGCTTTTTTTTTGTTGGAATGGGCGGGGGGATAAGAACTTAAAGTTATTACTATTCTTATTTACCATTACAGCAACCCCTCATATTGAGGATTATCAGCCGGTGTGGTCAGCAAATAATAATAATAAGAACACAAGCAACAACAGAAACAAAAACAAAACTTAATTAACTAGTTTCCCACAAGTTTCTCTTCCTTTTCCCATCCCCTTCCTTTCACCCCCTCCCCATCCCGCTTCCATCCTTAAAAAATTCCAATCCCATTATTACCAGCTTGGAACGTCTGCTTCATTAGACCCTTACCTTGTTTTGTCATCACCTGTAGCCTTTCTGCCAATTTTTTACTCAAATCCCTGCCTTCCCCCTTGTCTAAAGTTATTATTGTTATTTAAAACAGTATGATGTTCAGCAGAAAATTAAACTACTGTGATCATCTCTCTTTTCAACCGAAACAGTTGTTTTAAGACCTGGGTCGATCCAGGATTCCAAGCGCAATCTTCCTACTCTGCAGTTTGGCACCCTACTAAGTTACTCAGGTAACCAGTGGGGAGTTGGATGGCATGGGATGCTGGTGCCTAGACAGTGTTCTGAGAAAAAAACAAAGGCTGTAGACAGTCTTTGCCAAGCCTTAAGGCCTGTGCAGACGGGGTGTCATTGTCGTGGAAGCATTCCTCCTCCCCCCCCCCCCCAAAAAAAAAAAAACTTAAGAGACACTTATTGGTTTCCAGAAGCAGATTTTACTTCCGCATCAAATGTTCCGTTCGCGCGCAAACGGAGAACTGATTCAGCGCAACATACAATCTTGTACTGATGCTTCCCCACTTACTTGATTGTTCACCTCCGGTCCCTTCATCCCTGGGGGATCGACAAGTACAACCGACTTTCAGCCTGGGGACACCCCTGCACCATTTCCCCAGGGATTTGGGATTGTGAGGTCCCCAGGAACTCCGAATTCCAATGTTTCCGCAACAGTGTTTCCTCGTCTGTTTCTAACCTTGTCTTCTCTGTTCCTTGTCCTTTAGGTGGTCTATTTATTTTCTCCATCCGCTGTGACTCCTATGATCCAGTGGAGTATGGTTACAGCACAACGTGCGAGAAACTGGAACAGTCGGGAAAATGGAGTCTGGTGTTGAGAGAGAAGCGCGAGCTTCACACGAATCCTAATGAGGAACGACTCCGTTACTGCTATCTGATCACATACAAAATACTGCAGTGAAAACTGAAAACAAGGACTGTTCACTATTTACCTAAAGTTACGTTAATTTCGATCAGGAACTTTCGTCCGAGAAGAATTTTTCTTTTAGTGAATAGTAAACAGCCAGGGACTCCTTTTCTGAAAGAAGAGTAGTATTTCCCGGAGTGTATTTTCCATACTTTGAAATTATTAGATTACGTGTTGTAGTGTTTTCTCTCAGGTATATAGTCCAGCAAAATGCGAAATGCCAACGCGAAAAACCAAAGCTCGAAGCCCATTAAAGTGCGCCAACTTTTCGAGCAGCAGGCGCGCATGTGTATTTCACTTTTCGCCAAGTATACCTGATAGAAAAAAAGACGAATTGTTTGTATTTATTGAAACTGTCGTTATTGAACAGTCGTCATAAGGTCTTCGACACCAGTGTGATTGCCACATAATTGTATAACAAGTTAGTTCCATAATAAAAGTTTCAACGCAACCCAAGCGTGGTGACATGCTATCCCACTGAAGTCTCAACATTTTCAGGCGTTATTTGCAACTGTTTAAGTTGCTGCATAACTGAGTTCTCCCTCTTTCTAGTTCAATCTTTCACATGCAGTTCACGTTCCTTTTTCATATTTGTGATTTATTTCTTATTTTCACTATCCCACAGTTCAGCCTCAGTGAACACTGTTTGCGCAGTTTAAAACACTGCACGGTGTTGCGACTTCTGACACCACCAAGGGCAAATTGCTAGATGTTCTCTTCTGTTGTTCACCGGTGATCGGAATAGGGCCTGCATGGCCTGTCTCGTCCCCAGGTCCCGCTCCACTCCACAACTCCACGGGCTTCGCCATACAGCAGGGAGGGACGCCTGCAAGTGGGACAGGAACCTGGCCGTATATAGTATAGTATTACGGGACCGGAATGAAATGCCACAAAGAGTACTGATCGCACGTGCTTTGTAACACTTTCAGACCATGTATCCAAGCTCACACCTGTCATTCTCCTCACACTAGACTGATTACAGACCCCTATATTTTTGTGCCTCGTCGAGATCTGATACACTTCCATCGAACGGCCACCATCTTGCTCTATGTGACGCACAACCTGGGAAAGATGGCCAAAACTACCTAGTGAGCCCTCGTCAGGGTGTGTAGCGTGTTCTCCCTTCCCCCCCCCCCACCATAGTAGTTTTGGCAATGTCTGCACCTTGCGCTCATGGTGGGATGTCCGTCGAAGCGTATTAGATCTCGACGATCACACGGAGTGGAGCCTCCTCCCATAGGATCTCAACAATGTTACCCTGCAGTAGGCGTTCAGATTGTGGAAGCGAAGGAAAGATGGTGCACAAGAATAAAAGATTATAGGGGCTACCCCGAGCCTGCCGTGCAGTAAACTCGACATTGTTTTTCACACTCCATCCACAATCTTAGCGCCTCGAATTTGCCAGGACTTGTCCCTTAAAATTTTGCTTATCCTATTCTGTGTTGTGTGTGCGGCTACTCCCTGTGATCAAAGAAGAAAATGAAAATCCAAATCAAGACTGACCCCACGACCAGTAACCTGCCGGTGTAAACACAACGACGAGTGTATGCATCAAGTCCCTACATCTAGTGCCCTCGCGTGTGCCGACCTTAACTGACACGAATTTAACTGGAATAACGGTCACCGGCAAGAGCACTTTTCTCAAAACATTTAATTATTACGATTACTAACGAAAGTGCTCTACAGCATCACACATTATTTGTATATGTTATTACCAACAAAATTTTTTTATTTGTCAGTCTGGAGAAGACGGAACTGGACATATGTACCTAAAATTGAAGAGGAACAAGTTGAGGAATTTCATGAATTAAAAGCATGTGCAATTAATTTACCGAGAGCTCGTCTTCAGCGTTGCTTAATGCCACCTACTTTTGCAACAGAAATCTAAAAGTGGCGGTCTACTTTTGTTAAACTGTTATTAAGGTAATGCGTACCTTTGCTTATCTTGACCAGGATGGAAATACATGCATTGCATGCATTGCATTGCAACTTGCACGCTAGCTACTGTGACTTTCAGAAACAATTGCCTAACGATTGCTCCCACTTCAAGTCGAAGTGACTTGTTTTAACAATTAGAATTGTATTAAAATTACAATACAATTAAACATACAATACAATGGTATAAAATACCATTATTCTTGCTGCTCTAGAAACATTTCAATGATATTTGAGAAAGAGCCAGCAAATCCTCGCCGAAATATTGCGCGGCTAGAGGCGAATATTGAGTCAGAATAAAATGGAACCATAAATAAATAACATACATATAAAGCATAAATATTAACATAATAATTTATACAATAATAAATAAAACATATTTTTCCTACCCTATCCCTGTTCCACGATGGCAAAGGAGTCTTTTGCATAGTGATACTTTTTTGTTGAGAATTGTACGCGTTAAAAACAAGGACATTGATTAGAACTGACCGCCAAACTTGTTTTGAGGAAAGTTGTACCCTCATGATCGAGTAGAGCCTGCCGGTGCAATGCAGTCTGCTTTCAGCGCACAAAATTACACGCTATTTCATGATATACTTCTGAACTTCATCCTTGTTAATAAAAATTATTCCACCACTTTGTTACTGATCCTTCACTGCTGCAGCTCTCTCCATTGGAAAGTATTCGAACATTCTAGGATGAGTTGCATAATTGTGCATATTTGTGCATTTTATTACCAATATTCCGTGTACAGACGCTGGGGTAGGAGGGTCAATAGCGATGTTCAGAGGTACATGTACGTAAGGTTTGCAGTTGCCGTCACAGTTTTTCTCTTTTTTTGCCATGCGTATACCACAGGCCACCCACACAATTTAAGTTTAACGCCAAATTTTCAATTTAAGTCGAACCAAAATAATACGTTACGTTGACATCGTTTATTAATAAAAAATAGATTTCTTTTTCTTTGATACAAATCTCTTGATACTTTCAACACCACATTCTATTTACAGTACATTACATTTCTGCCCTGTATAGCCAGCGTAAGGTTATTACTGTAGAATGGAATTTCGACGCCGTGCGTGGACTACCCGCGAGGAGTACTGAACTCACGCGCGTCGCCGAAAGCTTTCACGTAGCCTGCATAGCAGGTGTAAATGGGAAAGGCGTAGGGGAGCGAATACGCGGGAGAAAAAATGGGGGACTAAGGGTAGGGACTAGGGACGAGAGTACGCCTTCCCTCGTCCCTAGTCCCCAAGTCTTCATTTTTCTCCCGCATTTTCTCGAGTCGACCAGCACCTCATTGAACATCTCACATGATTGGCCATAAGAACAATAAGACAAAGGGCACAAACAATGCCCCTATCCCTGAAGACAATGAGCAATATTGTTTTAGAATGCCTCTGAAATTAGAGGTTCACAAGAGGTACTGGACTACTCATTTTCTCTCCCCTATCCCTTCCCCGTTTATCCCTGCTTCGCAGCCTAGCTTTTACGTTACACCTGCTACAGGCTATTCCATATCTCACTGTTCTGTTAGGTAATTCTTAAATTAACTCCGAATTTGAGAATTGGAAAAAAACTCATTAACCAAGAAGTTCAACATCATCTGGCAACGTATTGCACAAATTATACATTGTTGTAAGTGTAAATTTACAGAAAAATCATTGATTTTTACTCTGTGTACTTATGAAAAACAAAACACCACAAGTGTTAAAATGTCTCCATACATATTAATTATATGAGATGACTTTGTATCAGCACCCCAGTGAGAAGAAATTTTCATAGAAAAAATTTTCAATCCCTGAGTAGCCGGCGTGTAGCTGTCTCTAATTTTTAGAAGTCTGCGAGAAGGCTAACACTTAACATACTGCAACCCTAAACACTGGAAACAATACAAGAAACGTATTGAACAACGCACTGCACTGAATAACGCTCAAATTGGTCAGCCGTGCTAGACACAGGTTTCCCAACCATGTTCCCAGGGTTTTCCTCCGAGGGAAGGGAAGAAGAGAGACCCTCGGAACGAGGTTGCAGGTTTCCCAACATGGCATGCAGACATTTCCAGTGGGTTTTCCAATTACAAAAACCTGACAGCGTAGAATGTTAAGCTTGGAGTTTGAGTCTTTTTGTTTTTAGGAGACTTGAATTATTAATTTTTTTTAAAATTTTAGTTGGGCACAGTTATAGTTTGAGCGGGAACTAGGAAGAAATTGCTTCAAACTCAAATACGAAAACTGGGTACAGTGAAACCAACCTCGTTCCCTGATAACGAGGTTGCAGTGAAACGAGTTCCTACGGTGACATGCGCATTGCATTATTCAGTGCTGTCATCTCGGCATTAATCCGGTTAGGCACCAGTCCCTTACAATAAGAACCCACAGGTTTACCAGCCCTTGTGGTCCTGACATCAAGACACTAATCCTCCGTACCTATCTCTAATAATACATTTTAATTGGACAAGTTGGGAGAATTTCATCTTGGAAATCCTTTCTTTGTACCGCTATTCACTGTTTTTTTCACAAAAAATCTCTTTAAAAATAATTTACAAAGTTGAATGCCAAAAACTCGAACCACCAGGGGAACACATTCTAACTAGTGAACGAAGGTACGGTTTTGGGACGTTAAAATGTTAACTATAAATAGGAAAAATTGCCTTTGGTTTAAGTAGGCGAATTAACTGGGGATAAAGTTGTGGAGAATCAACTGTATATTCTAGTGGGAAAGAAAAACTGGTAAAATGATCTTAACAACAGGATTGCGTTTGTTCTAGCCAATTTGTATGCGTTTTCCTTAATCGCAAATTTGATCTTCCATTTCATTTATCGATTAACCAAACCAGATTACAATCTGAACGATCCACGTGCGTCTACAGATGATCATTTGGACTGGTTTGTCTAGCCTGTGAACAGGCCCCGCGGTGGGGAAAATAACGCGAAAAAAAATCAGCGAGGGAAGCGAGACGAGGGCTGACTCGAGAGAGAAAGAGGCAGCTCTCCCGAGTCTGCGTTCGTCTCGCTTTGCTGGCCAAATTTTTCGCGTTATTTTCCCCAACGCGGGGCCTGTTCACAGGCTCAATTTCTCAGCCTTGATGAATATGGTTTTGGGTGGTGCAATTTTGTCATGTAGCATGGCACATGCCCATTCAGAATCCCGAAAACAAACATGGATTGGCTGTTTTCAGATATTTGTGTGATATAGGTACAGTGGAACTCTTGCGACCATTACAACAACTTTTTGTGGTCCAATGGAAAGTTCGGTCTTAAACTCTCATTAAGCCAACCACTTCCCAGTTGTTAATGCGACCAACGAACACATTTTTGGTTCCAAACTGTTACCTTCTCTACAAATTGACCTCAAGAATTCTGCCAATCAAAATGTCCGGTACACGTAAACGACAGTGGCAAATACAAATTGACAAGAAAATGTCAAAGCTGTCATTCCGTGGTCGTATTTCCAAGGTTCCACTGCAGCGTGAAATTAAAACGTCCTGGATGACAGCCATTGGAAACTGAATTGATTAACCCGTTCACTCCCAAGAGTGCCCAAAATCAAAATTCAAGACAAATCTCAAATTACATACCAGCAATTTTTGAAAAAAAAAAAACGTAAATATAAATACATGTAGTACCATTTGAAAGTACTGCTGAGGAGGTTTCATTTGAATGGTCACACCATAGGATTTCGTCCACAGACTCAGAAGTTAGAATCTCCTTAATGTCGCCATAACTGACTCTGGGAGTGAACGGGTTAAAAATGAACACTACCTTATTCCACCACTTCTTCAGTTCACACTACCTCCTGAGCCTCCCTTCCACGGGAGGACATGTCAAAGAACGACATACTCCTCTGGGGGTGGGGAACAGCTAAACGTCGTTACATTTTGAGGAGCATCGCCTTGTAAGTTCTCCCGCTCGAGTCCAGGCCCTGTGCTCTCTATAAGGCTCTCAGACAGGTTTGCACTGCGTATCACGCTGTCGGGAGCCAGCGGTTTGCGATGTGATGAGAATATAAACATGGGATAGTCGCCGCGCTGCATTGGAGGCCGCAAAACCTTCAACAGGAAATAAAGGCTTAACTAAAGGACGGAAGTCATGGAAATTTTACTGTTTTTGGTCAAAACTGCACGACAACTTACAATAACTAAGCAAATTAGATTATGCACAAACTTCTCCTTAACCAACAGGAAGATATCAAGTGAAAAAGGCGGGGAAATTTTTTTCAAGTTCCAGTCCTTCAAAGCACTAGTATAGTGATTTTGCACAAACCGGGAGCAGTATTTTTCAGGTTTTGACTGACGTTTTTACAGTGATTCTAAAAATAGCATTTTCAAGTTTTCTTGACAGGAGTTAAAATGCTCACTCTTGTTTAATCGCAAACTCTGATGCGCCCTCCTCAAACTTATGTCTAGATCAGGTGGGAGTTTACACATTTGGACTAAAAAAATAGCCAACCCGGCAAGCAAAAGTCACAGGTGTACAGTGATTAGACAAGTTTCCATTGAATACATTGTTTTTGTACTAAATACTAAGAAAAATCGAAAGAGCTTACTTCTGTAGTTTGTTGACGAAATCTCTCAAAGTCAGCTTTAGAATCACAATAAAAACCTATAGTACAGGATGGATCCATCTTCTTGAAGGACATGGTGCGTGGCTGGAAACTGTGGAATGACTGAGAAGAGACAATGTGACAGTGACAATAAGTAACAGGGTGTTTTCTTGAAATTGGCCTTAAACCCTTTAAGCCCCTAGTTCAATATCCAAATTTTCCACTTGTAAACGTTTCATAGGACTAGGGTGGAGAGGATGTTTAACCATTAAAGATCACTTCCTTAATTCTCATGACCTGTCTCGTTGAATTCGCACAGGTATTACAAGGACAAATTTGATGCCTTGGGTTTCTGTAATAGGACTCAAGTGTTTTACAGTGTTGAGTGCTTGCTCCATGCCCAACCCCCATTCTGGAGGACCATCTTCTAATAATTATAGCCTCTTCAGATCAGTTAGATCTGAGAACAAAACTGCTAAAAAACTATACCATTCTGGACTGGCACACATTGGTGCACATCATAACTCATATCAGGCTCCCCAAAGGGAGACCTGTTTTCAGAGCCTGGAGCACTGAAATATTATCATTTCCATGGAACTTATTGCCGATTCTAACTAAGAGGAGTCCTAGAGTGCAGCGATGGGGCCCTAGCACCCATTTGCCATCTTGGTGCCCTAAAGCCGTGCATTTTTTAGCCTGGAGCCTGGGAGCCCTTGACCCTTTTGGAACTCTGTTATATAAGTTAAGCCTTTTTTATGAAAAGCTTTTCTAGAGAGACATATTCACCTCTGTGGGAAAATCATCACTTGACATATCAACTGCGGATTGACAGTAATGAGGATCTAAGCAAACCATTTTATCATCTGTTGAAGGAAGACAAAACACAAAATTGTAGAAATGCATGTTGAAGTGACACAGTGGACAAATTCAACTGCTATCCTGACAGCTTGAAATAAACATAGGCCCGAGATGCGTGCAGAACCGACGAAGTGTTGGTTCGTCTCGAAAAGAAAGCAAGCGAGCCGTGCGTGACTGCAGCTTCAATAACATTCAAGCATCTGTAACAGCAAGTTGCGGTAAAAGTGTGTAACTGTAACTAACGCTTAAATTTGACCAACTGAAAAGGCGACCAATACCCTGGAAAGGAGGTCAACTGAATTATTCATCCTCTCCTCACCAAACATAGCTCCACAGACTACATCCATGACCACATGCATTCTTCACTCAAGATCATTTTTCGCTGTCTTTTGGTCGGTCTGCCTCAAAACCCGGAACAAAAATTCTCAAAACAGACGCATTTCAAAAAAATGGGCGACAAATTTCCCATCTTCACGATTGATCAGTATGGGCACCGTAACAGCCCAAAAGAATTGAACTTTTCCCCATACCTGGGAACCACGCTTTGTGCACAATTTCCTTTAATCATGTCAAGGGCTCCTTAAGCCATATTGTGAATGCAAATATGAAATAAATCATTGCTATGCTCTATCGTACAGGTTACAAGAAAGCGCATTATAGGCATTTACCAGTCGTTTTGACTCACTCCACCCTCGACAAATGTTTTACTTGGTTCAACGTGCTAACTGGCGTAACGAAAATTGTGACAGTATTTTGCCCTTTGCGTTACCGAATGACGTTATGTTTAAAATCTGATGACTCAGCTCATCTGTCTTATCGCTTTGAATATTTAATTTTGTTGAATTAAACTAAAAAATTAAATGCTGATATACATTTGTCCACAACTGAACATGCTTTTACCAAGAGTTGTGAGCAATGTATTTATATACTGTTGTGAATAGGGCACTATAAAAACGTGATTATCGATAAAGAC
Source organism: Siderastrea radians (assembly GCA_964017195.1). Lineage (NCBI taxonomy): Eukaryota > Metazoa > Cnidaria > Anthozoa > Scleractinia > Rhizangiidae > Siderastrea > Siderastrea radians. The sequence goes on from OZ024896.1 coordinate 42,715,627, forward strand.
AAAGACATCGTCAGAATCTCAACGTGCTAACCAGCGTGACGAAAATTGTGACAGTATTTTGTCTTTTGCGTTACCAAATGATGTAATGTTTAAAATCGGATGACTCAGCTCATCTGTCTCATCGCTTTGTATATTTTGTTGAATTAAAATTAAAATTTAAAGATAAATTTTGTCCACAACTGAACATGCCGTTATCAAGAGTTGTAAGCGAAGCATTTATATACTGTTGTGAATATGGCACTATACAAACATGATTATCGATCTGGAGAAATTAGTAAAAAGCGAAGTCGTCGCTTTATCTCAAACACGTTAAAGTATGTCTTATGAGTAATCGTTAAATCTGGTTTCCTCTACCGCAGTCAGCTAGTCAGTGTCTCGAATTCTAAAATCGAACAAATCGGTTCAAAATCAAAAGTAAAGCAGAAAAATTAAAAAGACTAACTGGTATAACCTTCTGTGCCGCTTATAGTATACTATCCAAGAAGATCCAGCCTCGTGTCGTAATTCATTTCCCACCTGCCAATAACCTTTCTTAACGTTGGCAGCTAGACATTTTCAAGTAATAAACATAACCACAACAACATACACCAGAATTTTCCTTTCATAACGTTTACTGAGAACGATTCTACCCTTACGATGTCTCAGCAACACTTTGGTCCCACCAGCATCAACAGTGCCCGCACTGGACTTCACCTCCTGTTATTATCAGTCCTCCTTGCTTTCTTTCACTAATATTGCACAGATATTTCAGTCCGGTCAAAACCAACACTGCTCGGCGGAAGTGTCCTTCTATACCTACGATACTTTTTATGTGGACCCTTGTCCTATCGTGCGTGCATGTGTGTACTAATCGATGGGCTTAACTGCAGAATACGTCATCCCATCCTCTGGGCCATAGCGAAATACACACCTTGTGAGCCTTACACGACGTATTTTGACCGACCAAACCAGTCAACCCTCTTGACATGACTGCTCTAACTCGACTTCGTCGGTTAATAATAATAATAATAACAATAATAACAATAATAATAAATATTTATTTATACATGATAAATAAAAACTAGTTACAGCAGAGCTGATGTGGTCGTGTCTAAAAAGAAAAAACATTAAAATATACTATACTGACCTTATCCTAATTCATAAGATAACAAATAACAAACTAGTGTTATTGAAATATTTCGAACATATTTCAATGTTCTATTTTTGTATAGTTGTCATGGTAATTTCACAAATTTTTATAAATTATTGTGTTAAGTGTTGTAAAGCCGGATTTTTTTTTCAGGCTTTCTTTTCGCAACTGCATAAGTTGCGTCAATAACTGCGAGGATCTTCTTCACATTTAAAGTATTGTATTGTTTAAGAAAACCCAAACTAGTGTTATTGCCAAAGGTAAAAGGCCAAAAAGGAAGCCCTGAAGACTAGGCTTTGAACGAAGGAAGCACACATCAGAATTTATATGTTTCTTACACAGCTAGAAAAACCACTGAATGCACTTGCATTCTGCTCTTGCATCCAATAGCAGAATCTCTAGTCCTCAAGCAAACATTGTTTCACAAGACATCTCGGGAATTCCAAAATACAAAACAGATTTTTTTTTCAGTCACGCAAGAAACCACAAAAGCCATTGCAAGAGTTTTCCTACCTTGGAAGCCGACAAAATATAGAGAATGTTTAGGTCGACCACCAATGATTCCAATGCAGTGATCAAGACTAAAAAGAGACTAAAAGAACACAGCAACATTAGTTTGTTTTAAATTGCCTATCAACCTTTAAGTTCTTGCCTTTTTCAATTTGAACAATTCACCTCATACATGGATTTTGGTTTGCTCCTGAATAGAGCAGAAAATGAATAAATAAATAAAAACCATAATTTTGTATTGGCTGAAAAGAGTTGAAGTGAGGTAAAGTCGCACATGAGCCAAGGAACACAGCTGGAGCTTATCCCAGTTTCTGTAGCATGAAGCAACTTAGAGAGTATTGCTACTCCCCCTTGGATGGGATACTAGTCCAACACAGGGTCATCCCCAGCAGTATGTCACCGGTACCCATTTATACACCTGGGTGGAGAGAAACATTGTGCAGTAAAGCTTCTTGTCCAAAGAAACAACACGAGGGCAGGGACTGGGCCTCAAACTATTGTCCTTCAGATCTGAAGTCCAACACACTAACCACTACACTACCGCGCCCCTACCGGCCTTTATTAACATATTTTTACATTATTTTAGCATTATCTTTGTTGGCTCCCTTAATTCATAGTAGACCAAAACAAATCCCAGCCTAAATATAATGTAGTGAGGGAGGGGTGGAGGGGAACAGGGCACCCAAACCTCTTACTTCCTGTACCCTTCAATCCTGATTCCCATCCCACTTTTTTCATTTCCATCTCTTTACCATTTTTCGATCACAAAACATTACAGAATGTTGCATGACTTTTCTGTTCTCCCACTTGCCTCCACCTTCCTCTCTATTTTCCTTTTCCTATTTTTTTCTTTCTTATTTTCCTTTCTGTTTTCCATACATGTCCTTCCCCATTTTATCCTGGGTTCCCACCTCCCCAACTCCCCCCCCCCCCACTCTCTCTACCATCACATAGGGTGCAGAAAGAAGTGCTTGACTGTAAATAGACTACACACAATTTTCTTTATTTATACCATGAATGTTTTTGTCAGTTCTTACCTTTACACAAGGTATATAAATTGGATTTAGAGCTTCACCTCCAAGCCGCACAGGAACTAAAATTATGACTGATTGCCATTTGCCACCTGAACAGTTCCAGTTATGGGTTCTGCAGGATGTACATAGCCTCTCTACCTCATCTGTGTAAACTACGGATACAAACAGTACCCTGCCATTAGATATCACTCCTGTTCTGTTCATTTCCCAGAACAAAAAAAAGTAAGGATAAAGTCGCACTTGAGCCAAGGAGGCCCATACGGCCGGAGCTTATCCCGGTTTCCATAGCATGGAGCAACTGAGAGTATTGCTACTCCCCACTGGACAGGATGCTAGTCCATCACAGGGTTACCCCCAGCAGTGTGTCGCCAGCACCCATTTATACACCTGGGTGGAGAGAAACAATGTGGGATAAAGTTTCTTGTCAAAGGAAACATCACGATGGCAGGGACTGGGCAACGAACCACCGACCTTCAGATCTGAAGTCCCACGTGCTAACCACTACATCACCATGCCCCCCCCAATGAAGCAAATCAAATAAATATTAAAAAAACCTTTTGAACAAACCTGTACAATCTTGAGCTACATAGATATTTATGTCATGAAGAAGAGGGTGTGTCCCTCCTGCCATGGCAAGCCTGGCGGAAGAAAAAAACAGCAAATACTCATTATTATGTCACTGGTAGAAATTAGCTGTGACACCATTCAAATAAACAAATTCACATGAGGCTCTTACATGCAACTATGTTTATTAACTGAACCCTTTGAGCAAAGGACATGAGAAAAAAGGAAATGATTAACAATAAAGTAAAGTGTTTTGACAGTCAAATTCTCTTAATTTGCTTCATAAGAAATATCTAAAGGTTAGAAAGGGGAAACTGCATGTTGATTTTTGGGCTTAAGGACAGATTTCATCAAAACCAAACAAAGACCACAATAAAACTTGAATTGCTGGCAGCTATGGTTGTTCTATAAAGACAGTTAGTCCCAAGTTACAGTTTTTTTGGGTCTACGGTAGGACATAGCCATGCACCTCAATTCCTATGAGCAGAAGAATATCTTCTGCTTTGAGCAATACCAAATTGGCAAACCTGAGTGGTTCTCATTGTATTCCTGCTGTAGAAATATCTGTTTAAAGAGTAGCTTTTACAACACAGCAAACTGTTCTGAAAACAACTGAACTGATTGATGAAATACACCTTATTCCAAAATGGCGGAAAATACATATTTTGCTCTTTTGTCTCACTGTTAATTAGCCCTTGCTGCCTCAATCCCATCTTCAGAATTCAAAGGAATATTTGGCTTAAAATGAGGCAGCAAGGGCCAATTAACATGGAGACAAAAGAATAATCTATTTTCCGCCATTTTGGAATAAAGTGTACTATATATTTTCATTTGACACTGAGCTGGTGTTGTGAGGACATTAATCACACCAGACTAAGAAGGAACTCACCTAAGAATGTGTGCTACTGAAGCAGGTCCGTACCAGTCTCCTGCCTGCTTTCCTGTCTGTCTGCCAATCGAGACAAGGCGATGAAGAGAGAACGGGCACCGCTCTTCATCTTCCAAATCTCCAAAGAATCTCAGTATCTACAGAGGAAATGTTTACTACTGTCATCTTACAGAATACAACACAGGAATTTTTTTTTGGTGGGGGCGGGGGGGGGGGGAGGGGAGTGGGGAGAAGACTGGATGTATGCTCGCAGCCACCATAATTTATTGGATAATTTTGCAAAATGTGGAGGACTGGGAATGGTGTTGCCCAGACCCTCAGATCCTCCACAGAAAGGGGAGCTGAGTAAAGCACTAACCACTATATAAGTACACCTCCACACACATGCATGGTGTGTGTTGTAAAGTACTGGTATTGATGAATCCAGTCTAGCTTTTACTCACTGTTTTGTAGAAATGCTCTTGTTGTCTATTGTGACATCTTCCTGTTGTTCTCCAATCTACCAATTGAAAGCAATCATATCATAAACTTGTTTACATACAAGTGTCTATTAGGACAGCAACAACTGAATGAACAATCAAACCACAGGGAAATGATCGAGACACAAAATGACAAAATCATGGCTTTTGCTTTTTACCTCTTTTGAGAAAATGATAAACCAATCCAGTAGCTACCATCATCTGTCCACTCCGTAACATACAGCCCCAACCACAATCGGTTGTCAATGTGGAATCACCGAGTTGAGGGATTTCTCGTCGATATGTCAACCAGATTAAAGAATGAAAGTCCCTCTGAAATTCATCCATGCTTAATATCTTACATTTTTCTGAAGAGTGCACCCCACTGTATTCTGTAGCAAATGGAACAATTAATAAGCATTTCAATTGAGGCACTGATTACCATAGATTATGATAATAAAAGTTTAGGTTAGCTTTAAAGCTTCACCTGTTTGGATGAAAATGCAACAAGTGATTTAAATATAATAATAATAATTTAATGTTAATAATAACAATAATAATAATAAACTAATCACTTGTTTCCTACTACCAAGACCTTTTGTTAATAATAATAATAATAATAATAATAATAATAATAATAATAATAATAATAATAATGAGGTATTAGGAACAACCCACTAAGTATCGATGCTCTTAAAACAATCTATACTTCAAAATATCTCTAGAATAGAAAAGTCTTAAAGTGCCACTGGGACCAGAATTTTGGTATTCCATGTTTTTACATTTTCGAACATAGTTTGTGGTTCTAAATATATAGTCACCCTGCCAAATTTCAACTTATTACGACGACTAGAAGTTGCTTTTTTCGGACGGTTTTTGTCGAGATTTTGCGGCCGCCATTACTGGCCCTTGTTCCGGAAGCTGGCTTGCGAATGAGCGGAAGTGACGTCAGAGGCTCACCTCAAACCTAGTGCCTTCACATGGTTACTTCCCACGGGAAAGTAAATTGTCTTCGAGGAAAGATTTGTTGCCAACTGTTTGTTGCACGACTTTGAAATCTTCCTTGCCACAGCAGTAATGACAGGTAGCACTTGTGTTGTACAATGCTACAACAATAAATCCAACCACCGAGCTGGTAATTTGCTTCATTGAAGCCCTGCTAGCGGACCCGCAATGGAAAAAAGGACAATGTTCGTACTCACACAGTGCGAATTTCAACCCGAGAGGCATTTTGATCACTTCACGGACGAGTTTTTCCAGAGGGCTGTTCATGTCGCAAGATCCCAGAGGTCGATCATTCAATTGCCTATTCTAACTATATGGAAAAAAGAACTGGAAAAAAACATTATCTGCGCGAACAAGACGAAAGGTAAACTTACCTAATCTTATAACGCAGTTGAAGTGAAGTTTGTTTCCTTTTCAACGCATCCAACATTGTGCAAAACTGATTTTCTTTCAACGTATTTTGAAATTTATTATCGTCGTGGAAAACCCTTTCAGTTTTGCCGTCTGCTAGCGCGAAGATCCTCGGCGAATGCAATCCTGACCGCCGTGATTAAGCTGATGTAGTTCGTACTGCTTAACTTTTCCTTTTTTAATTCCGCGTGTGTTAATTTCAGAGCAGTAATCGCTTAGAAGCATGGACATTTATTTTATAACATACCATCCTGAATGTGGAGAAACTTTTCTCTCTTTATTCCCTGTCGGTGAACAGTCGATTGACATTATGGTTCGGGCAGTAGCGAAAGTTAGGTTAGGTAATTATAACCTAAGAATTGAAAATGGCAGACATTCCACCCCTAGACTTGCTGAGCATCTGAGAATTTGTCAATGCTGCAGCTCAAATGAAGTTGAAAACGAAGTACACTTCCTCTTATCTTGCAATAGATATGATGCAATTAGAAAATCTTTAGTGGACGATATTATTAGTAAATATTCCGATTTCGATTCTTAAAATTGTATTTCTCTTAAGACGCTTTCACTTGTAAAAAATTAGGTTACTTCATTTACGAAGCTTTTGCATTAAGAAATGGATCAATAGACACAAGAATTGTAAATTAATCGATTTTGCAGCTTTTTTCTTTCTCTTTTCTATGTGCAATGGCGTTTGTAATTGGGAATGCAAATAAAATGTTGTTGTTGTTCGATCGGATCGTCGGTGCGTGGAAATTGAAGTTGGGAAAAAATATCACACGCTACTATTTGCCTAAGGGTTTAACAATTTTATTTCTTTTACCTGTCATAGCAATCTTAGTAAATGAACTACTAAGAAAAATGATTAAATATCAAGTTATTATTTTTACGCAGCGAATAAGGCAAGCGAAAGCTTCGTTTCCTCGGCGGGGTCCGCATGTTGTTGTTGAGCAGCGGAAAATTTTCCTTGTGGCTTTCAATTTTGACTACAAATATTTAGATTCCGGTCACACAAGGCCTCCAGTTCTTGAAAAATAGGGTTTTGATTTATTTCACTTCTTTCGGCTCAGAAAAAGAATTCTATAAAACTGTTTAAAATATTTAGCAGCGCCAAGCACTTGTGTTTCAATCTGTTGAGTGACCACTGTACTATGATAGACACGATAAGCTGCCTGCCAGCTGACTACAACAATTACGGTTTTTCAAGAAAGTTTCCCAGACTATGTCAAGAATGGCAAAAAATATCAATGACTTTTTATAATATATAATGAACATAAACAACGGCAGACAAAGTATCGCTTCTTTTATTTTCTCCCACGCCAACAGTAACATCGATCGACCCATGGTTGAGAATTCGCGAGCATCAAAGTCTAAAGTTTTCATAGGTGTTTTGTCTAAATTTCCACAGCTTAAAAGATCAATTCTTCGAATAGCCATGTCTATTTTGCTACAGGTTTACAGTGGGTAACAGTTACACAACGTACCTTGGAATGGACAACTTTACGATCGCTGGATAGCGGCTGAACAGCTGGCTGGATAGCGCTATCCAAGCTTTGAACAACCGAGATGAAGCGATAGATTTTATCCACTGGACAGCGACTTATCCGTTGAAAAAGAGTTATCCACTTTTTGAGCAACTGGGGCCTGAACTACAATCATTGTCTAAGCATATTTCGCTTATGTTTTGAACTCCCGCCAAATAACTCAAATAACATGGCGAGAAAAAAAGCTTTAAACAGTTTGTTGACAAGATTACTAGTTGAAACCTCCCATCGGTTCTTACATCGTACGGTAAGAAAAATTCTTCATTTGCCGAATGAAACGAATCCTCAGAGGCTTCGGAAGCTAAAGACTGTTCCGAATTGTAGAAATACTCTTCGGAGGCTTTCGCAGTCGACGGTAGACATCTTCAGTCAAAACACAAGGAAACGCGACTGAGGTGAGCCTCTGACGTCACAAGCTATTAAATTGCGCAATCACCCAGGAACACGTTTTCAGTAATGGCGGACACATTTTACGCAACTTTGGAGCTAAAAAATATTAGGATGGAAGGTTTGTTGTTCAGTTTTCTGGGGAAATATGAACAAAACGCGATATTCTGCGACAGAATTTGGCGGAAATAAACCTATCAATTTTCGTCCCAGTGGCACTTTAAGTTTTGATTAAAACTAGATAGAGTGTCTTTGCTTCTTATTTCAGGTGGCAACTTATTCCATAACTTAGGCATGCAAACAGAAAATGCCCTATCGCCTCATGTGACAGTATTAGCTTTTGGAGTAGGTTTATGGTCGTTGAAAAAAACACTAGTCGGATTAAACAGTAGGAATGCTTAAATTAGTGACCTTTATCCTCTTAAGCAAAGTCTCCTTTCAATAAACAACCTAAGTGATCTAGGCCAGGCATGCTTGACACAAACATGCAGCTTACATGTAGTAACATACTGTCACAACAACTGCAAAAGCCAATGTCCTCAGGACATGCCAACGAACAGAAATTTACAAAAAAATGTTTCACATGGAGTTATGTGTATACCATGATTTCTTGCGTGATAGCACCTTCCTAGAAGCCATATTGGGGAGTCCTCATTAAAATGTGCCTTAAAGGGCACTACAAAACCTGAAAAAGAGGACAAGATAAATAACCATTTAGAACATACAAGGCAGGTAGGTAGGGTGACACTACTATCACAGGTCACCCATTTAGCCAAGGCTTTTTAAGAGGCCACAGTGAACCCATCAGGCCAGGGCTGAAGGTGATTCCATTGAATTCCATTGAATTGCACTGCACACTGGCAGTGCCTAACAACAGTAAAGCAACTAGGTGTAGACTCCCAATTAGGTGGGATGCTAGTCCATCACAGGGCCACCTCAGCCAGCACGCCAGCATTTTGTTTTGTTATGGTTTAATGTTATTGTATTTGCACACAACCTGGATAGACAGAGATAATGACTGTGGAGTTAAGTTTACATTGTCTAAGGAAACAACAGGACAAAAGGGACTACAAGTAGTACCTGGATAAAACCACCTATACTCAGAAAGGAAACCTGACACAACCACTATACTGTCACCATGAGTTCATATAAAATGCAATGACCTGACAATACAGTGTGAGATTAACCATGCATGGAAGAGAATATTGTGTTTTGTTCCACTTTACATTTCATCTTACAAAAATGATCCACTAATATTGTTGGTTCCAGAAAATGTCCATATCTCCCCCATAGATGTTTTTTTTCACTTTGAACCCCTCCATCCCCCCCCCCCCCCTCCCAGGAATTCCAGTTTAGCTTCATACTTTACTTTTAAAATTTTGTCCTTTGAGACCTCTTACCCTCTTGGAATTTCCAGTGACCATACATGGGAAGGGTATGGATATTTTCTGGAACCACACACTTACAGCAATTTTTAAAAATAGCTCTCTTGGTCTTCTCTGGTTTACTATGTGTGTGTAAGCTTTTATGCTACCTTATACTGCCAGCAGTCTAAAACTGTCCACACTTTGAAAGATGCATTTTTGCAACAGCTAGCAAAAAAGTCTTAAGACCTCAACACTTAAAATCTTATAAACCTAGGCTTTGTATAAAAGAGGTAACAGCACAACACTTAAACACTGTATTAAACATAAGAGAAAGTAAACAAAGCATAATTATTTTGCCTAATAAATCCCTCATTCTGGGTTTGAAGTCTCCTTGTGTCAAACCAATAATTATAAAACTAGCCCCACAAATAGCATGTAAAGCTCACGCAAATGTCTACCAAAATACAAGTTTGATAAGAAAAAACTTAAAACCTTCATAATGCCTATTTATCGAAATAAACTGAATTTCTAATGATTGGTGATGTACGTAAGAATCCAGCTGGTTCAAATTTCAAATTCTGCACATGAATAATTCGTGTATAACATGTACAGTGAATTTGATGAACTTGGGTTAAATTAAGCAGACAATTTTCTTCAGTTAGCAGAACGATTACGAAGAAATGGAAGGCATAAAGATAGGAATACTCCAATCCGGCTGAAAAGGTATGCCTGGATTCTTACACGTACGCGAAAGAAGTTAGTTCTGAGATAAATGCTGCAGTTTATCATTTATCAAACATCGTGATTTTCACTAACCATGTCGCATATTATTCCACATTGACATCAATCTTGTCTTCAGTTTTTCTCCATCGAATAACTCATCATCTTCACTATCACTAGAATCTTTAAAATCCCTAGATTTCTGTCTCATAGTGTTCTTAAACCGGCTTGAGCTGGAGCCTCCTCTTCCAGGTGAACCAGCCGCCATGTTGGTTTGTTTTGGGAGCTTCCTGGGACCCCATACGGTACCTTGGTTGAGCCCTTGCCATGTTGTTTTTTCCACAGGACACCCAGGTTGATAATTTTGACAAAAACCACGACATTATACAAGACGTTTTTGTGATTACTTTTTAAATCAACATTTTTTCTTGCCGAATTTCCTTCACAAATTTCACGCCTCCATTGGCCAGTGATTGAATCATGATATTTTCTCGTTCTTTTCCACCAAGGACATTGACTTAAAAGTCAAATGAATGATTTCTAATAAAAGTAAATCGCTCGTTATCTTGTGATCATCTCTGTTCTTTCACGGTGTACTGAGGTTCCTGGAGCGATCTTTAGGTCGTTTTATACTCTTGCGGCCTCTTCCGTCATGAACTTTTCAGACCAACCTCTCCGCACAACTAGTACTTTTTGTCTAACGGTATGGCTTGTTGAGTTAAAATACATGGTACAACTTTTATGCTCCGGCCATGACCAGAAAATACTGGCTATTTGGGAGGAGACAAATGTAGCCTTAGCTTAAGTGTTAGGGCGCTGGACTTGTAATCTTCCTCCCTGTCAATGGCTAATTTACCTTCGGTGGTCCCGAATTCAACTCTTCGGCCCTTGGGAAATGGCTGACCGGGCCAGTCGCCCACCCGGTTGGGATTCTTACTGATGCTATGCTTGTTTGAAATATTTGTTTCACATACACGATCCCAGAAGTTTCTAGCTTTAAACACAAACCGGGTATGATTAAGTTGTTTTGCCTTTTTTACCTTTATTTTATTCAATAATTAACGACCAAACCCATAACCATTCGTGACTTGGCTTATGCGCAATTTTGTCGCCCTTTTCGCCTTTCGAGCTGTGATTATCTGACTTCCCGGTGACTTGCCGATCATCCGGAAAAAGCTTTCAAGCTGGGATACCAACCGGTTACCTACGTACAGTGCCGAAGAATGATTTGGCTAAAAAGGAACATTGTGTAAGGGTAGGCGGTTTAGTTATTTTGGATCCGTTGTCGGAGACCATCTTTCACAGGAAATTAAACCTTAAGCCTATTTTATCGTGCGCTCCTGTCTAGCCTAACTCCAAAAATCTTGCCCTTTCTAACCCTAACTGTAAAAAATATATTCTATTTAAACTAGACGGCGAAACCTACCCAATTGAGAGAAGGGTCTTTTCAAATCGAGTGCCTGTACATAGCGGGCTTAATATTAAAAAGAAAAGTAGATTGAACATTATCCGAAAAAAGAAAAGCAAAACGGAACTGAAAAGAAAAGAAAAAAGAGAGAGGAAAAAAACCTGTAGGATTAGGCCTCACTTGGGAGTAACCAAAGAGCGTTCCACGCCGCTGTTTTACAAAATCTCAGTTCAATGAAGATCGCAATTCTCATTTCACGGATAGAAATTCACGGTTGTAGGTTTTTTGTAATTCACAAGAAAAACGGCCATTTTAAGTTTTGTGGTGATAAATTGCCGCATATTTTGTCACCACAGACCAGGAGACACATAAACTCTAAGGTGCGGGATTGCAGAAAAACGCCTCACACTCATTTGCATCTCATTGGATAACAAAAGAATAACAAAACAGCACATTTGTTATATGCCTCGTTCTTTTAAACTCTGAATTAATTTTCTGCAATCCCGCACCTCACTCCACATAAAATAGCAAGTCACGGCTCACTGATTTACCGTTCTGGCTCCGGTTGTTCAAAGACTGGATAACTCTATCCACCGGATAAATCCCTATCCAGTGGATAGTGTACTTTGTTTTGTTATCATTTATCCACTGGATAGTGATTCATCCGGCGGATACAGTTGTCCACCCTTTGAACAACCGGGCCCTGTTGTATGAGAGCCGACTTCCGCTAAAAACTGACACCTTCCCTTTCAAAATCTCAGTTGAAACTTTGCGGTGTGGACACTTTGTTACCAGAAATCATAAAATCTCCATGAAACATATCGCACAGTTGTTTGCGGCGTATCGCAAGTGTGTTCTAGTTGGAAAGCTGTACAATTTGCAACGCCGGGGTTGAAATTAATAAAAGTTTTATCATTGATCGGTGTTTAGGTGTCTAACAGGGTGTGAAGTTTCACATAAACCCACTCAGTTATTATAAAAGGACCTTTCACAAAACTTGTCATGAAAAATGGTCCCAAGGGTGTTCGCTTTCGAGTGTTTTGTATTTTGCAGTCACGAATCATTAACCTCCATGTGAATGGCCTAGGAATGTTTGCGTTGGAGGTTACGAATGATTGGAACTCAGGAAAACACACAAACACTCATCGAGATATGAAAATATCTCAGGTTCAAAAAATATCTGGAGTATCATCCAGGAAGTAACTGTAAATTATTGTTAAAATAGTAGTTGTTATTTTGTGTCGAAACATTTTTCTCGTTGTGCAATTTCCGCGACAGAAGTGAGAACTAAAATGCCGCTATTTACCACGTGACCTCTCCTTACACTGGCGGTAAAATTAGCCAATCACCGTCGGATATTTACACGTGCGCAGTGCGGTGAAGATCTTTGCTCAGCACAGCACCTCACCTTTTTCTCATTTCGCATCTTGGGGAGCGAAGGTTCTTTTGAGCTGTGAGGTTAAGCCTATCTGAATCAGTCCAAGAACGACGCTCACATGAACATTGATTGAAAAAGGAATTCTCTTTGGCCGTGAACTACTACACTACAAAGAAAGCTAAGATAAAATCAAGAGAAACAACATGGCGGATGACTGGGAAGAAGGTGGTTCGACCACCGTGGTAAGTATATGTAAAGTGCAGGACTTTGATTTTGTGTTAACATTTCTGCTTCGAAGTCTTTTGCATCAATCTCGTTTGCACTAACGCATTTTCTTATCCTCTAGAGTTCATTTGGCGGCGGCGGAGGAGGTTTTGGCCGAGGTAAATTTGGAATCCCGAACAGCGACAGTCCAAGCGAAGAAGCCGCTCCCAGACGAAAAGGTTTCGGTCGTGGCAACCCTGTCAGTCAGAGCAACAGCGAAGAGACAAATGGCTGGGATAGTGGAAGCAGCCAAAGCGCCTTTGGTGGCGGTAGTAAAGGTTTCGGTCGAGGAGGTGGTGGAAATAGTGACACATCTGACCGACCTGCACGTGGTTTTGGAAGCGGTGGTGGTGGAGGTGGTTTTAAGAGCGGTGGCTTTGGAGGAGGAGGAGGATTTGGGAAGAAAAATGATGACGACGAACAGCAAAATGGCCCTAGTTCTGGTGGTGGTGGATTTGGCGGGAAAAGCAGGGGTGGTTTTGGTGGTGGTGGTGGTGGTGGTGGTGGGTTTGGAGGTGGTGGAGGTTTTAAGGGAGGTGACGATGGGGAAGATGGAGGGGGTCGAGGTGGTGGATTTGGAGGAGGTGGTGGTGGTAGCGGATGTCGTAAATGTGGTGAAGAGGGCCATTTTGCCAGAGAATGTCCCCAAGGTGGTGGTGGTGGTAGCGGGTGTCGTAAATGTGGTGAAGAGGGACATTTTGCCAGAGATTGTCCCCAAGGTGGAGGCGGTGGTGGTGGTGGTGCTTGTCACAAGTGTGGTGAAGAGGGACACTTTGCTAGGGATTGTCCCCAAGGTGGCGGTGGTGGTGGTGGTGCTTGTCACAAGTGTGGTGAGGAGGGACATTTTGCCAGAGATTGTCCTCAAGGCGGCGGCGGTGGTGGAGGCGCCTGTCACAAGTGTGGCGAGGAGGGACATTTTGCGAGAGAGTGCCCGCAAGCTGGCGAGATAGATCCAAGTAAGTTTGTTCATGAAAGTTGCTTTAATTTTCACCTAGAAGATTTTCAGGTCAAGGTTCCATTGTATTCCAAAGACAGTTATTACTGACTTACTGATTAAGTTTCATGTGTTTAACAAATTTTGTATTTTTAACTCTCTCTATTTATGATTTGTATTTTTTTTCCAAAATTAATTCTGATATTAAATGAAGTACAATCTTGATAATTTGAACCACCTGGGGAGTACAAAGCTGTTCACTTTGGCGAAACTTTGAGTTATGGGTTTTGAGAATGAACCAGGGTTCAAGTTAGTGGGAAGTTTGAGTTAACATAGGATCAAGTTTTAACACTCTATTGTACTTAAAAATCAGAACCTTCTCTCAGGATGGCAATATATTGTTTTGCTGTGTAAAAAAAAGTTCTTTTTTAATCTTTATTGAGGACTGTTTGAGTTTCTAAAAATAAATTAGTCTGGTGGTTATATTTTAGGACAAGTTGGTGGAAATTAAACAAATCCAAATTGTAGTGTTTTAAACTTTTTTTTCTTTTTGTTTTGTAGATCGACCAGCTCCAGTGACGTATGTTCCTCCAACTCCTTCTGAAAGCGAGGAAGAGATGTTCCGTACCATAGAGCGTGGTATCAACTTTGACAAATATGATGAAATCCCTGTGGAAGTCACTGGAAGAGGAAAGGAGTCCATAACTCCGATTCAGAAGTTTGAGGAAGCTCAGCTTTACGAAACATTCCAGGAGAATGTTAGAAAGGTTAACTACACCAAACCTACACCTGTGCAGAAGTATGCCATACCGACTGTCCTGGCTGGGAGAGATCTGATGGCCTGTGCTCAAACAGGATCTGGAAAGACGGTAAACATTACTTCTATAAGCCAGTCATCTGTATGAGAAATTGTCAAACTTCAAAAAATCCTTCAAAGATCAGCTCTGTATTTTTCTTTTAATTATCAGAAATGTTTGTTGTCACACAACTGTGTCGTACACAAAGAAGTTATGGTTGATTGATTTCTTTTGTGTATTGCTGTTTTTCTAATGGCACTGACTCAATTTTTAAGCCTTCTGTTTCTCCCTTTTTAAGGGAAACCCTTCAGTTATGTTGATGTCTAGGGTTTCAACAAGTTTTAAAGTACACAACAAAAGTTTGGCATACCCCGCTGATGCAGTGGAACTCTGTTGCTCTCAAAGTTTCATTTTGGATGGGAATCCACTGTAAATTAACCTGCAGTACACAGTGAATTTTAGTGGACTCTGGCAATTGAAAATCTTGATTTAAAAGTTGGAAATCAAGGTCTGTGGCAACCAGTGTTTTTTTGTTTTACTTAAGTACAACATTAAATTTTCATGTAGAGGGGCAGAGGAAGATCACGTGCATGTCAAAAATCATGGTCCTTCAGGCAGCACAGGTTTGTGTGCATTGGGGTATATCCACAGATGTCTCTCTGATCATTCATACAGTGAGGTTTAGTGCTTGTGAAGTAATCTGGGCTCCTCAAACAGAGCAAACCTTGAAATTGTTAAACTGTACCAAACATGTTCATGTCTCTAATCCTGTAGCTTTGTACTTTGCAGGCTGCATTTCTTTTGCCAGTGATGACAGGGATGCTGCAAAAAGGTTTAACTAGTAGCGCAATGATGGGCTTTCCTCAGTGCCCACAAGCATTGTGCGTGTCACCAACAAGAGAACTTGCCAATCAGATTTACCATGAAGCACGTAAGTTTGCACACAGAACCATGTTGAGACCAGTTGTTGCATATGGAGGAGTCAGTGTTGCGCACCAACTGCGGCAAGTAGAGGGTGGTTGTAATTTGCTTGTTGCAACACCAGGACGACTTTTGGACTTCGTAGAGAAAGGAAAGGTAAGCATACTTGGTCAGCATAATTTAATTCAGGGTATGAAATTTCCTGATCACCATTGCAACTAATATTCTAGTCATGTGAGAGAAAGTGCCCAGGGCTGTTGTGCAGTGATTTTAGCAAAGTCCACAGTCACAGAAAAAAGTGTGGAAAGTTACAACATAATGTAGCAAAAAGTATAAGTTTCGATACAGCTGCAGCTTATTCATATCAAATGAACTATCAAGCCTATAGTTCATTTTGGCATTCATCAAGATGGGTGGATAAGAAGACTAAAGAATGCATTTTTACTGATTCAGTGCCCATCTGAAGTGAATTATTCACAAATAAGGAATGGGAATGTACTAAATCCTAAAGTGAAACAGAGTTTTGAATAGTTCATCCCCTCACTGGTATTGGTGGATATTTCAGTTCAGAGTGAGGTTAAGCTTGTATAAATGCATCTTTTGTCTTTTTATCCAGTGCTCAAGACTGGTGTATTCAGATTTGGTTAATTGCAAGTTATGATACCATATCTGGTGAATTAGTAAACTGGATATGTGAAGTAATCATTTATGTCAACTACAGATTATTGCAGTGATGTTAGCAAGTTTACAATTGCCAGGATAGCTTGAATCGTGACAAGATTGAGATGTCAATGCATCAATATAATCTATGTCACAGAAATGTTGTGACTTCTTTATTGGCTGGCATGACATTTTGGCTGACATTTGATAAAAGATGTCACAAGCACATAAGGTGACATTTCACTCTCTTGAGCTAAATCTCTCAAATTAGTCCAGTATAAACAACTGAAGCAAGGCTGTGAATATTCTAGAAATCCAATTTCCTTCACACACACTGTGTTTTGTGCCATGTTTGTGGCCATGACCATGAAACCTTCAATAACTTTTGTCCTTGAAAAGAAATTTGACATTCCATTAGGAACCATCTGAGAGCTGTTCATTTGTGAGCTCATGACAATTTTTTGTGTTTTGTTTTTGTGCATAAGATTTCCCTAAAGAGCATTCAATACCTTATACTGGATGAAGCAGACAGAATGCTAGATATGGGATTTGAACCATCCATTAGAAAACTTGTGGAAAGCTTGGGCATGCCGGAAAAAACCGAGAGACAGACACTGATGTTCAGTGCCACGTTCCCAGAAGAAATTCAGCGCTTAGCAGGAGACTTCTTAAATGACTACATTTTCTTGACTGTTGGAAGAGTGGGAGGAACAACTTCAGACATTCAACAAACTGTCATGGATGTTGCTGAGGATCAAAAAAGGGAGAAGCTGATGGACTTGCTCAGCTGTTCAGGTAAACATCACAAATCTTGTAAAAACTTCTGACTTGCTATTCTAATATGTATTCAGTACTAGTCAAATTAACATAATTTGACAGTTTATCCCAAGTCCTGACAGTTAAGTCTAAAGGCACTTTTCATAAGAGGCAAGTATTGAGCTTGACTCTGGAAATGCAAAAATTATGAGTTTCTTCTAAAATTGATTGTGTTAATGAAGAGGAATAGATCACTTCTGGTGATAGATGCAAAATTCTCTCAATTTTTTTTCTTTCTCATAGGATCTGACAGAACTCTTGTTTTTGTGGAATCAAAGCGTGGTGCTGATTTTCTTGCAAGCTTGTTATCACAGGAAGGATTTCCAACCACAAGTATTCATGGGTAGGTAAAATAATCTAGAAACTAACAGAATAAGCAAGAAATCAAGAAGCAATATAAGCTAAAGGGATGTATTTCTTTTGGTTACAGTAGTTGGTCAAAATTTAAGAAAAAGTCAACCCATTGACTCCTGCGTGTTTTTGCATGTTCTGCATTAATTAAAATTTGTCAAAGGGTAGAAAAAATTACCCAAATGCGCAGTAGAGAACTAAACATTGTAGGCTTCCCAAATTAACTTTTTTTTACACTGGAATAGTCAAATAAATCTATTCTGATGTAAAAAACTATGGTTGCACATAATTTTTTAGCCAGAAAACAACCTTGAAAATGAAAATTGCTGAAATTTTCTGCACGGTGTCGAAAGCCGCTCGCATCTCGAATTTCAACCTGGTTATGCAAATTAGTCAGTGTTTAAAAAGTACTGCTTTCTGAACCCAGCTATCAATTAAAAAAGACAGAACAGTCGACTACAGGCTTTTCTAGCCAAAAATTTTATTCAGATAAACAATATATTGGCTTCTAGAAGCAAAAAACTTTCGATTTTCTTGCGTGCGTGAATGCTCGCATGTAATTTTTGCAGACACTATAGCTGTGTTTATGGTGATGGCTTGATTGGACGTTGCACGGCTTTGCGAACAAAGTTACAAAAATTATAGGAATCTGGAGCAAACAATCAGTTAAACAATTTTTAAAAAGCAAATCAACACTCAAAAACAACATTTACCGTGCTGTAGTGTTTTTCCAGGCCTTGTAAAATCGATTTGAAGTCTGCGGTTCCATTTAATTTTTTTAGCAAACTTTAGGTTGTCCCTTGGTAATCGAAGGAATCTTAACGCGAAACGGCTTTAAAGACCTCCATGGCCTCTTTTTTGAAGGTCAGTTATTCTTCAGGATGATTTCTTTCCATTTTGAACTTCAAAAGTGAACTATCTTAATTTTCAGAGTAGACAAATACATCTTGAAAATCTAGGACCAATCCACGTGCACCGCCATTATCTTCATTTGCAAACTCCATGCGGTCGGTTAAAAAAGCCACCTTTCCCCTACCCCCTAAAACTCATACATATATGCGCAGAAGACAGTTTCTGATTGGTTTATATGTCTCCTAAACAACTGACAGCTTTTGAGGGCAAAAAAGGACCCAGAAGGGGAGGTAGGGGATAAAGCATCCTCTACGCGGAACATGCGCGCGGCACGGCCGGTTTTGGCCAGTGTAGGAGTCAATGGGTCAACCCACTGATGCCCTATGAGCGGGTGTCTTGTTCCACTTGTGACCTCATCAGTTTAAGTGACACTAAAAACCTCTGATAGTCAGTCGATGCAACGCAAAAAGATCTTGTAAATGATGCCTGAAAAATTTTGAATTGTGCGCATGCCTGAACTCAAAAAGCTAGAAAACGTCCTCAAACCGAAAGAAACGGCAACTGTCCATGCTAGAAAGCACTTTTCATGAGGATTGGGACAAAATTGGATCAAACAGGGCCAAAAAAGGCCATTTGCTGCTTAAAAGTACCATTTTTTCGAAGCTTGCCGGGTGTCAATGGGTTAATCAGTCAATTCTTGGTTTAACTCATTGTTAACCAAAGAGCAAAATTGCCATAAAGCTCAGGGAGTTGTCTTTTTGCAGAAACAAGTTTTACAGCATAGACAATGCTTGACTCTTTAACCTTGTTGCTGCCTTAATGTGACACTGATTCCAAGGTGACAATAGATTTTGTTTCCTCCAAAGAATCTAAAGAAGGAAGGCCCTTCTTAAATAAAAACCCTTAGTTTTATTTATGTATCTGGTTCGAATTCTTTCTTTAAAGAAACCAGGTTGATAGGAAGGATACAATATTAGTAACGAAGGGTCCCTACCCCTTTGTTCCTACATAAGGTAGATAATCGTACACTCTCCTGTAATTCTAGTTGGAGTTTGAAACTCTGAAATAACATTTGAAAGCTTTTTTAGTTGAATTGTTCTGCATGCAGTTTTAAAAGTGTTAACAAGTGATCTGTTTTATTTCAGTGATCGTTTACAGCAGGAGCGAGAGGAAGCATTGAGTGATTTCAGGAAAGGTCGCTGCCCTGTACTCATTGCCACAAACGTTGCCGCACGTGGCTTGGACATTGATGATGTTAAGCACGTTGTAAACTATGACCTGCCTTCAGAAATCGATGAATTTGTTCATAGAATTGGAAGAACAGGACGTATTGGACACCAGGGGAAAGCTACAAGTTTCTTCCAACGGGGAAAAGATGACAAGATTGCTAGGGGTCTTGTGAAAGTTCTCTCTGACGTAAGTACATGTAGCTTGTTAATAACTTGAAGGCTGTTTATTCAAATTTATTACTAACTCTGATCAGAAACTGTTTTCCTAGTTTGAATTTTGAAACTGTAACCTTATCTTCACACTGAAAGATACAGTTTGTTTTCAAGCTCAGTTATCTCTGAAAAATGCATAGTTAGCCCAATTTTCTTTTTGCATTCCAACAGCCCTTGCTTAGATCTGCTTTTCCTGTATAGTCATAAACTGCGAAAAAATACTTCTGTATTGGCATGTACCTCCCTTAACCTATTGACACCTGAAGCGCCCAAAACCGCCCGTGCGTGACAACCCCTGAATTCCCTGAAGTGCCCAAAACCGCCCCGGTAAAACCATGTGTTTGAAAAAGCCTCTACCCTCCCCTCCTTAAGGATTTTGGTTCCCCTATTGTTCTATTGTTAAAGGGGACAAATAAACCAATCAGAATATGTCTTTTGCACATATTTTTGGAGCTCTTTCGGGGTACTAGAAAGACTTTTTTTCGTTCCTCGATTTGCGATGAAGAAATGTAGCGCAGCATGTTGTTTACGCATGGAGAGGTAGTGCAATTTACGGTTCTTTTTCGCTCTATACGGGAAAAAACCTCTCTGAGTCTCAAAATGAAAGGCAAAAATTTTGCTTTAGATCAGTGAATGTTTAGGACGCTTTGAAGTGGATAGTTTCCCAGTACAAAGCGATGAAAAGTTTAGCCGACTCGACAGGACTTGAAGACCGCGTGGAGTCAAATTTTGCGAGCAGAAATCAAGACTTGTGAATCTTTCCTTTGAACAATTAGACCAGGTAATGAACCTCTTTCAGTGTAAATTTTATTTCCTATGATGTGCTGTTCAGCTCACTGGTTCAGCAAACTATTAAATTTAACCATCAGATCAGAAATGACTGTGCTTCTTGCGCTGTATTTTTTGTGTACGAATTGAAAGCAGACGCGCTTATTTCTGTTGCGCCATCTGTGTTTCAAAGCATGCTTTCCCTCTTCGATTCGTGACTATTTTCTTCAGTTTGCATAAAATTTTCTTTCCTGAAGATTCTTTTTATTTCTACAAGCATATTTGTTCAATTCTCACAACGAAAATAGATCTAAACATGCCAACAGTTATTTGCATAAGCTTCCATTTTGACCCTGAAACCTGATCCTTTTGTGGCAGTGATCGTCTCAAATTTTTCTTCATTTCATGTTAAAATTTCGCTGCTATAGAAATAAATGAAAAGTGGCTTTCTTTGTAATGTCAAATGAATGGAATCTGTTTAAAAATTTTATGGAATTATGCTGTGATTCCCGGTGGGAGTATTTTGAACGGTGAAGGAACAGCATAGGAATACGTGTCTCTGAGCACATGTTTGCTTTTTGTACCAAGGGCCTGCATTTCTGAGCATTTTGCAGATTTTCTACAAAGTTAAACTTCTCTATTTTCCCTTTGGTGTTGAAAAAGTGGTTGGACTAAAAGTTCTGATGAATAATAATTGTGCAATATATCGGGAATGGACACGGCTTTTCTCATGAGAATGACAACTGCAATTATTGTCTTTGCGATTTTGACTGCAAATTGCGCGCGGTTGAAAAAATTCCTTAATTCTTGTTTTGGAGCTAAATTTGACAATATATTTTCGATCCTGAGAAATCCTTGTAATTAAAAAATAACTCACTGACTATCCATGGGGAAATAAAACGTAACAACAAAAGCTGAGAATTTGTCTTTATCTACTGCGCAGTGTTAATTTTTTCAAGTCGTTTATTTCGACTGAATGCTGAAAAATGTTCAGGGAATTGGGGGTGGTCGCGCGTAAATTTCCTCAGGAGTCAATGGGTTAAGAAACTCAAGTTTCTTGGACCATCTTGAGGTGCGCAGAACATATGCTCAGTAACAAAAGGAGGCACCACCCCTTAATATTGCTTGAGGTGGGAGGGTTATTGTAGCAGATGCCTTCCCATTTGCTTAATGAATGATTTACCAGTAACCGGATATCCATGTTATGCGTAAAGGATTCTGGGATCGCTAGGGGGCAAACATTGCAAGTCGCTAGAAAGAAATGTATCGCGTAAAGTTGTTTCTTCGTCAAAAGCAGTGAATTTGGACAAAAAATAACGCTTTTTCGCTGTGATTTTGTGAGAAGTGGAGTTGACTAGTGTTGGTACATGGAAGTTGTAAGTTTTTGTGTGTTTAGTGCGATAAAATCTATCGATAAACACTCTTTCTTGCGCAGACATCTACATCACGCCATGGTCTCGAAATAGTACACATTCAGGTTTAAATTTGAGGGTCTTGACTCAATAAAGTCTTTTCAGTTGTAATTACGTGTGCTAATATTGCTGAGTCGTTTCTACTACGAGTATAAATAAGAAATATGCCCGGCCGCGATCATTGTGCAGTGTGGGGTTGTGACAAAGATCGAAGGTACCCAGAAAAACAAAAAATTCTTTGTCACGTTGGTGTACTAGATTCTACTCGCCAAAGAACAAGCAAGATGTTTTGTCATGGGCTAGAGCTATAAATCGTGAGAAATTCAAGGTTACAATGGGTACCAAGGTCTGCTCGAATCATTCTGTACAAGGATATAGAATTCGAAACTCTCCGGCATAGTCGCGCACAACCTTTGTTTATGAAAGGTTATGACTGTGAGGATAAACCTCAAAGACCTGCTCCTAAGATTAGAAATACAGAAATATCAGAGGAAAAGACAAGAAAAAGGAGGTAAAGTGGTAATGAGAAATACCTTATAGGTACATGGCGTGATGTAAATTTCACAATCAACCTTGCGCAAGAAAGAGTGTTTATCGATAGATTCTATCGCACTAAACACACAGAAACTTACAATTACCACGTACCATGGAACACTAGTCAACTCCACTTCTCACAAAATCACAGCGAAAAAGCGTTATTCTTTGTCCAAATTCACTGCTTTTGACGAAGAAACAACTTTACGCCATACATTTCTTTATAGCGACTTGCAATGTTTGCCCCCTAGCGATCCCAGAATCCGATGCGCATAACCGGGCATCCGGTTACTGGTAAATCATTCATTAAGATTAAATGCCCCGTGTTATTATAAAGTGGCAAAAATTGCTAGAAAAACCTTGGGTCTTCGACCGCTGTTTTCAGGTAGAATCGTAATTTAGACTATTTTCATTGTAGGCTTCCCAAGAAGTCCCAGAGTGGCTTGAAGAGATTGCAGAGGGTGCTGTTGGTACCAGCTACGGCCCTGCAGGGGGACGGTTCGCCTCAAGGGATACCAGGAGACAGGTATAAATGCAAAATAGTTCATAATATAAATGGTTCACCTTGTTTCTGTGCTGTATTAATTGCTATTTAATGGCTTTTTAGAGTGATTTGAAGCATTTTGAGTGAGAATAAGCGTCTTTCTAATTTTTGCTCCCAATTATTATTATAATATTATGCAAAGGTTGCACACTGATCTGCCATTTCAAAGCATATGTGACCCTATTTGGGAAAACCAGGCTTAACGAAATTAGCGTTGAACCGTTTTTGCATCTCAACACATTTTCAAACGTTGAGAATGCATTGGAGATCATTTTCAATGCGTTTTAAAACGTCGGCAATGTTCCCCAACGAAACCGAAATACGTTGAAAACCATTTCCAAATCGTTGCAAAACGTTTGCAATGCGTTGTCAAACATTGACAACGCATTTCCACGAAACAGCCTTGTATTGAGAAGCATTCATACTCTCTGCCTATTAACGTTCTGTTTAAAGCTTAAGACAACATGCAACTCAAAAAATGTTGTTATAATTGTTATCTGGGAAAACACGAAACTGTTCAGGTTTACCAGAAGTGGAAGTAATTAAAATTATCGAACTTCAGAGATCTATTCTATTTTTATAGAGAAATGCGCAAGTTGAGGTCGCCAACAATTTACTCTTATCATGGATCTTGTGTCAAGTTCAAGCTGAAGAACTGAATGCGACATATACCAGAAACTCTAAACTCGCTTACTATCACGCTCAGGTCTTGCGGTCTTGTTATCGCTCCGCTCTGTTATTGCTTCCACATGCGTAAACTGCTATTAAAATTTCTGCGCAATTTTCACGTAAATTGGTCGCATACTTAGCGAGAATAAACTCACCAAACTTCGCTTGTGTGCTTAAAATTGAATTCGAGAAAAAGCGATTTTTAGATTTCTGGGGATTAGGGATTGTTTACACAACGGCGTTTCCGATTTGCAAAACTTTGCAAAACTCGCTGATCATCGATCTACTTTTGCGCTTAAACTGAGAGATTGTAATTTTCTGTGTAACTGACCTCGATGGAGGAAGCTTCACCCAGTGGACCGAGTTGCTGTAGCAGAGACAGAAAAGGCAAACAGGGGGAAGAAAGAATGTCCTCAGAAAACGAAGTTAGTATTTTGATACGCGTATTGAAGTTAATTTGTTCAAGTTCGAGCTGTGGAAATGCCTTCAAGACGTTTCTTTATTTGAAGCTACAAATGGCAATAGACATTTTCGGGATGAAATCTGTACACGTACGCAAAGTTACCATATATGCATACCGAGCCATATTGTTCTACCACAATAAACGGACGGTTGTCATTACAAACATGCGGCCGCTTCGTTCATCTGTTATGAATTGAAAAAAAAAAAAGCATTACCGCCATCTGAAGCTCTGCAGCCGATTCTGTGTTCTTTTTGGGACTGTTCCTTGGTAATTTTCCTAACTAGCCCCTTCTTTTACCATTTATTCTGGGCAAATTGATCGTTGAAGGAACCTTTGTCTCGCATCGTCCGGTCCGATTGAAATTTGATCAATGATTTACATTAGGCTTCATTTTCTTTTTTCCTGAGTGATTTCCGGTAGATTTTGTTTTGATATAATAAATTTAACACTTGAGTAACAAAACAGTTTTAAAAAACACCGACTTGAAAGACGCTAACTTGGTGGAGAGTACTGCAATTTCGCAAGTTTGCAAAAAGAGTACAAACATCGCGTGCAACATTTCAAACATCTGACATGTTGCAAAACTTCACCTGTCAATCTAATACTTTCTTATACTTTCGGCGTTTATATCTCTTGAAATAAGATTTTAACCTAAAACTTTTACCATTTGATAGCTCTTTTTCCCTCTAGTACATATGAATTTTTGTCAGAATCGAGAAATATTCCATTTTTTTTTCTTCCGTGTATCCTATTAAAGACGGTGTGTTAATTTCACCTCGCAACGATTTGAAACCGTACAGGTAGCATTATTTTTTAGACATTTTACAGTCGCTTTACTTTGAAGGTGCAAATAATATTAAAAAATAGTAATAATAAATTGCACTTCGATGCAGAGCGAAATACAGGGTGCTATCATGTCAGAAAACAACACAAAATGTCGACCGACCTCAATTTCACATGGATACTTGATGTTATCAAGTTTCAATTGTATCCCCGCCTTGGCTACAAAGGTCACGTCCGCGGAGTCAAACCGTCAAAAGTATGTAGCTTTCACCCGCCACTGGCTACAGCATGCTAAAGTCTGTTCACTATACAGTTCAGTCTTCCACTGTTTTGAAGCTTTTGTAATCAGGAATTCAATACTCATATGTTCATTTGTAGCGAAATGACTTTGTGACGAAACAACCCGGCGGTTACCGTTCAACTGGAATCCCGTTCAAGCTTACAATGTAGTCACCATAGTTTTGCTGTGCAAACATATTACCATTTTCCATGCTATAGGATAAAAAAGGCACAACTTTCAAAGTAAAATTATATAAACGACGATCTATGTATTACGATAAATTTGATACCAGTTGCGTTGGGCCACTACATACAAAGTAAACACGACTGTTGTTTAAAATTAATAATCGTACGCCGTTGCGTTGACCTTAAAAGCGTTGATCTTAAAAGTGCTTTACTCAAGCGTTATGAAAAGTTGTCAGTGCATTGAGAAACATTACAAAAGCATTCCTCAACATTTTGGAACATTCGTTGCGTTTCAAGAATTCGTGTAGAAACGTTCAAATGCGTTGAGGATCATTATCAAAGCGTTGCAATGCATTCCCAACGCGTTGAAAATTCGTTGAAACGCATTTCAATGCAATTTTCGTTAAGCCTGGTTTTCCCAGATAGGGTCACATATCTCTTTTCGCTAAATGAGCTATATTTCTTGAAGTGCGCCATTTCCACTCACAATTTCCTCAAACCTGAATGAATCCATAGTCAAAAAACAACTATACGCGGGAAAAGTTCCATCAATCCCAACATTTTGTCACCATAAACGGCAATATTTTGAGCTTCTTGTATAAGAAATCAAATGTCGGTATTCGACCACCGACCTCTGCGCACAAATATATGCTAATCTCATCTCGCTGTTCTCTTCTCACTGGACAATTCACACAATGGCGTGGACATGGCAAAAGCTACTGTGTTGGGGTGCGACGTTTTATGTTTGAAGCGTGGCAATTTCTTCTTGCTCACCATGCACGCTCCTCGACACAGTAGATTTTGTCTTGTACGAATTATTTAGCATATTCAGGTTTGAGGAAATTGTGAGTGGAAATGGCGCATTTCAAGAAACGTAGCTCATTTAGCGAAAAAGAGGTATGCCTTGAAATGGCAGATCAGTGTGCAACCTTTGCATAATATTATAATACTAATTGGGAGCAAAAATTAGAAAGACGCTTATTCTCGCTCAAAACGCTTCAAATCACCCTAAAAAGCCGTTAAATAGCAATTAATGCAACACAGAAACAAGGTGAACCATTTATATTATGAACTATTTGGCATTTATGGTATTTAGAGCGTCTTAGTTGCATTTTCCATACAAACTCTTATATTTTGCCGACTTATAAAATATGCAAAAATTAACAGGTTCATGAGAACCCTCAGGCCTTATGCGCTCCTCTCAGAGTGAGCTTGGGTAACCTGTGGTGGCATGTTAGTGCCCGGTTTAGAGATCTTCGATTTTTCCCCGTAGGATTTCCACCTGGATGGCGGCTAAGTCACACAAGAATCCTTTTTACATAGGTGTTTGAATAAAACTTTCAGACAAAAAGAAGTGAAGAAAAGACAATAATTTTTAATTTGAGTAACATTTTTAGGTGTTAATTTTCACACCTTTCTGACAGGAAATTGACATTTTTTATTTCAAATTCGGATTCTACGGTAAAAATAACCTTAGGGTAGGGCAATCACAAATTTGAACAAAGTTGACAACTTCCTTCAAAATTGGTTCTTTTTGGGCATATTTGACCCATAAGTACTACCTTAAATGTGGAGGCAAAAATGATTAATGATAAATGGTTGAGTAACTTGTGTTAAATTCTTTTATTAGAATGACAGTGGAGGAGGCAATGATTCAGGTTGGGGTGGATTTTGGAATAGTGAAGACAGTAATGCCCAAGTCAATGGCACTGCAGCGTGGTCTTCTGGAGGTGGCGGTGATGAAGAAGAATGGTGATTTGCATCACTTTACGTCACGCTTTAGAACGAAAGTTAATTTTCCAACAAAAACTCTTGGCAAATTTGGTTGTGTTCCAGTTGAAGTTGGATTGAAAAGTTATTTTGTTAAAGTTACTCAGTGCATAGAGATTATACAAAGTCATGAAGATTTATTTGGATACATACCTTTTGATACCTTTGTTGACCTAAACCATGCTGTATTAATGTGGAGACTTGTGTTACGACATTGTTGTTCACTGAAAGAGAGTTCTGCTGAAATACCTGTTGACACCAAGTGCTTTCTACTGAATCTCTGTTCAGTTGTATATTGATAGCATTATGGAGACAGACTCATGCTGATACCAGAACAACTGATGATGGTGATGATGACGATGATGATGAGCTGAACAATGATGGTGATGAACTTGTTTATCTGAAAAGTTTTCATAAAACGTATTATGCTGTCTTGTAGAAGTTGACAAAAACTTGTCTTCTACTGTTGATGGAGCATCAAGTTATCTTACCCAATTTGGAATGGGCTTTGCTGATAATTTCAATGTCAGCATAAGTGTTACGCGGACTGAAGCGAAGTATTATTGGATGTTAAAAACAATCCATCAGCTGCATTTCAGAATTAATGCATAGCGAAAAATTGCAAAATTGGGTGTCTGCAGTTAGGTTGTGAAAGCTCCGGTCGGTTGAGTTCTCTCTGAAATGGGCAACGAGGCTGAACTAAGACTAAGTCAAGCAGCCATGTTGTACAGATACATCTTGTCCTTTTTTTTAGGCAAATTAAGACCAATTGGAGCTACTCTGGTCAGGACCAGTCTAGGCTTGCCTTCAAGTGTTTTTTTAGTAACACGAAGGCAATTCAGTCTGTCTGACGATGGCATTAAATTAAATGCAGCTGCATGGTAGCGTTCTTGCACTGCCAGTTTTCACTTCCTTTACACAATGAACACTTGAAGAAACAAAATTCACTACTCGTCATCACCTTACATCAGATTGTAAAGAAACTTGCAGTGGAGCAGTGGAAGTGTGAATTGCCAACACAAACAGAAACTACAGCACTTTATGTGGAGTTTTATCTCCTATGACTAAGTAGCTGCTATGGGCATGTGGAAAAACTGTGACAATACAATGGCCTTCACTTGAACGTCGGGCACCATCAATGATGAAATCAGTCTTACAAGAGTTTTGCAATCTTGTTAGGTATGGTCAGCAAACTGCCATTACAAACAGACTACTTATAGCAACAAGGTTTATATGAAGTCATATAAACTGAATGGACAACAACAATTTGGCTCTGGCACATGTGTACAAGTATTCACCAAACTATGGCACTTGTGTACATGTGTATGAACTTACTACTTGGAGAGAAACACAGCCACTATTTCAGGCATTACACCTCTGTCGCCTTTCACTTGCTGGCCCAAAAGTGCATTGTGGTGCCTTATGGTTGGCCAGGATGTGAAGAATTCCATGGAAGGTGCACCTTAACTTCAACATTTTACATTGGAACATGCATTCAGGATGACCACTTGACAGTTTTCGCCAAGTGCTTCGACTACCTCAAGCAAAGTTCTGATATGTTTTAATTGGCAACTAGTGTCTAGGCTTAAGACATTGTTACAATGAAGAAATTGAATTGTAAACAGCACGTGATGGAAAAGTCTGGTGATTGGCTGTGCTTTTGGTAGTCTTCTGTAAAGACTTTATCATCAACAGACCAGAGTTGGAAAAAAAAAACTGGCCGACTTGAGATATGGCTTCATGTGCAAAGGGTTGTTTTGGACTTGGAATCCTTGGACCTACCCTCAGTTGCAATCACCTTTTTACTTGGCATCGCATGAGTGACACAGTCTGGATTTTGAAAGACTGTTGTGACAGTAGAAACTAATTGAACAAGGCTGTGCTCTCAAAGGACCTACACAAAACTCGCTGTTTTCTGTCTTTGGGCAGAGAAAAAAAAAAACATTGCACCACTTACTTAACCGAACTTGTAAGTACTTGTGAGAAAGGTTCTAGAGGATTTTTCTCAAAAGCACAGCCTTGAATGAACTTCACGACTTGTTTGTGGTCAAAGGTGCAGCATAAAGGTTCAACGTTATAAGGTTTAAAGTATATTATTTTTAAAGGATTATTGTATATCTAAAGTCATAAAGAGCTCTAGTTTTCAAAGCGATGTTTAGAAATAACAAATTGCATTTCAAAGATAGTGTTAACCCTTTCATTGCAAAGCTTATTAAAAATTTTGTGGGATTGAATGTCAAGACAGTAGTTGCACAAGTAGATTTTACCCATCATCTACCTGCTTTAGCAAGAACCGGCCTTGAAACGAGAAAGAAATCATTGATATTGGCCAGTCTTGGGAATTAAGGGTTTAACTTAGTGGACATATAATTATTGTCATATTTTAGTTATTTTATGCTTGGATAGCATTCATTTGAAAGGAAAATTTTTTGCGTGACATTAAAGTTGTTTAGGTAAAAGATGATTGTTATCATTCAGGTGACCAAGGATGAAGGGTCCAAGCTTCCCATTCCCCTTTTTCCACACTCTTTACGCAGTCCATTCAATCTCTGGCTCTAAACGGCTCCATTTCTAGACAGCCAAGTTGGCGAGCTAGTCATGTGATCGTGTGAGCAAGCAGTTGAATAAAGCAAGCTAGACAAAGAGAGGAGAAACTGTGGAGAGGCTGGTTCACTAGCTCCAGTCTCCTTGAGCTGTATTTTTTATAACTTTGCTTGCTCACACAATCATGTGGTTTAAGCATACCCACTTGTCCATCAATAATTAAGGACTGCTTGCAGTATATTGAGGCCCCCATGTTTTGGGGCTGTCTGTCATCAGTGGCAACTATAGGGGCATCGGCTGGCAACTCGGCATTGTCTCAAGTTTCTGACCGCCTTGATCTGTTTCAATGTGATATCGCCTTCAGATTACAAGCATAGGTAATTTGACAGCTGTGCCTATTGCTATTGCAAAAAATTATGCAATTTCTTCTTACTTCTCCTGTTTCCCATCTCGCAGACTTTCAGCAGTTTATTCAATTAATTTTTTTTCTACTTTCCTACTACTTTTCTGTGGGTTCCTGCCTTGCATGCGATGGCTACGTCTTGCACTCCTACTTTTCTGCCTCCTTTATGTGATGAGATTTGCCAGCCACAAAAAACTAGGGAAACCAGCAGGGCAGTTGGGATAAGATGGTTACTTCAGTGAAATCGGCATCAGCAAAATTTTATACAAGAAGTCCCAGTTAACTTTCATGTGTACCAATTCTACCTGAAGAAACTTCATCCTGTCCTCACTATCTGCTTCAAAATCCACCTTGCAACACTGTGGTACACTACGAGAAATCTTTTTCTGCTCAGGGATAGCCAAGGGAAACAAACTAGTGACCGAGCGTGAAAATCACCTGCGGCGTTGAAAGCTTGGCACACATCATGTTTTAACGCTGCAGGCGATTTTCGCACTCGCTTGTTCCCTTTTTCTCGACTATCCCTGAGTGGAAACAGACTGCTTGTAGTCTAACATTGTGGCAGTGTTGAACAAAGAAAGCATCAGCTAAAAGAAGTACGATGGCTTCAATTGGTTATAACTGAAGTCTGGTGTGAAAATAAAAGAAATTGATACTACAGATTAATCATTAAATTTATTAAATATTTACAGTTGATGACATCACTGCTGCATTTAAAACACGCATTGTCATCATCAAACACTTCAGAATATCTTGCAGCAAGTTTTAAGTTAGCTTTACGGATCTTGATCTGTGTTTGTAGTGCTTTAGAAACCAAGTGCAAGAAAACAAAGAAGGGAATCCTCTCCAGATACTGATTTCACCCTCACTGATCAACACTGTCCAAAATCAGTCAACCTAATTGGGTGTTTTATTAGTAGTAGCAACGTTCCTGTTATACCAGTATTGGCCTTTTGACTCCAGCAAAGGTTCATAGGTCGATCTAGCCATAAAAGGTTGAGAACTGACTGTGGCACCCTGCCATAAAACCAGGATGTTGAACCTGATGCTAGCAAAATAACGACCACAAGGATTCATAAATGAAAACTTTCTCCACATCCACAAGTTCCTTTGATGTTTGGATTGTTGAATATGAATTCACTTGCCAGCTTGTGTTCAACATAGTCCATTTCTGTTCCTAATAATGACAACTGTGCCTTGGAATCAATGTATATTTTTACTCCTGAAAAAAATTCATTTGTTAACCTGTCAGAATCTTTAAAGAGAATATTATGACCAAACAGCCTGTGGCCCAGGCATATTTGGTCATGTTTGGACAAAGACTTTCACAACAAGGTTTTCAAAGAGCATAGGCCCCACGAAATGGATCTTTAAAGAGGTGATCACATACCGCCCTAACAGTGACGAAAATGAAATTTCTCTTTACATCATCACTACTCGTTCAAACATTCAAGCGATGAGAATCATGGAAGTGATCACCAAGGAGATGTTTTGATATTCAGACAAATTCTCCTTACTAGTAACAGAACAGTAAAAAGGAGAATATGCAGGGCTGGTGTCAAGGGACCCTTTTGTCTAAACTCCCAAAGATAATTATTCTGGGTGCAAAAAAGTATTGCACATCTGAGGTTGTTCCGAAAACGCGGGGTTGGGGTGCGGACTGCGGGGTGCGGGGTCATGAAAAAAAAAACAAAAAATGAAAATAAATAAATAAATAGCACGATAGAATGAATCTCATCAATTGAATGTTAACAAAATAATTATCAGAATTCATTAATTCTTTTGTAGCTTTCAATGTAGATATTTGTTTTATATTTGGTAGGTGGTACTCTATTTTCCTGTAAAGTCTGTCTCTAAAAATTTGGAGAATTATCCAGGTTTTAGATAGAGTCCGTGACAATTGTCACTACACTATGGTTGCGTGACGGCTCGGGTCAGAGATCAAGCAAGGTAGCGATTTTCTAGTATGCTCAAGTTCGGAAAATTCCCCAGCTACAAAACCAAATTGGTCTTTTAAATCACTTGGTAATTCTAAACAAACTTCGAATGCTCCCATGACGTTTGAATGAAAAATTATCTCTAAATTATGCGTGTTTCTGACTGGTGGGTCTGGCGGGCCTGGCGGATCTTGTCACAAAAAGTCTCGTGCGCATGGCGATGTCATTAGTATGCACAAGCTCACAAAATTTGTCAGCTACCAAACTAAATTGGTCTTTTGAATAAGAAGTTCCGTCCAAATTCTGTGCGTTCTGACTGGCGGATGTAGCCACAAATAATTTCCTAGTGTCGCAAACATCGCATTTTGTAGTATGCACAGTGCAAAACCAAAATACTTTTCTGAATCGCTTGGCATTTCTATAGAATACTTTCAAAACGTTAGAAAAAGCCTTTCTGTCAAAATCCTTCAAAAATTTCGGACTGCTGAGTATTTAGTCATGATCCATACTCGGCTGCCGGGTATCTAGACGCTGTTTATTTATTCATTTATTTATTTATTTATTTTTTTAATTTTAATTTTTCGTTTTTTTTTATGACCCCGCACCCTGCACCCCGCACCCCGCGTTTTCGGAACAACCGCACATCTGAATAGTTTTTTGAGCTCAATATGCCTTCAGTAAATTTGCAAAACATGCCAGGCATTTAGTTCACATTTATCATTTTCCTTACAATGAAACTCAATAACTCATTCTAAATAACTTATTTTGGAAAACTTCCTGTAATAGTTTTTTTCAAAGATAACTTAAGTTAACCTTTCCTATTGTTATTACAAATAAAATAAACTGAAAATAGATGTGAGCCAATTTCAGGCACAAACTACAGAAATTCTAATGTTACCTGTGAAAAACCTATTAGCAATCACCCTGAAGCAAATCCCACCTTCTACTTCATCTATCTACTTATAATAGTTTTTTGCGAAGGGATTGGTGTCATGGTTGCATAAGGAGGTGCACCTTTGAAATATTCAACACTTAATAGAATCTAAATAACAAAACAAGAAAATGAGATTATCTCACCATCTTGACTGACTTCCTCATCAAACTTGCCCTTTTCGTTTGCATAATCTAGGGTATATGTGAGTCCATTGCATCCTTTCTGTTTCACGCCTATTCTCAATGCAGTCTGATGAAACATTTCAGACAAGAGAAAGCACAGTGAAAATTAACTCAGGTGAGACCATACAGAAATAATAACGATTTTCTTGTGACAAGGAGAGAGAAAGTGGATTCTAATGTCTTCTATAACAAGGGTCACTATAAAACTTGTATAACAAAACTTAACAATATTTTTTTTCGTTTCTTATCCCTGTTGAAGGGAGCAGGAAGAAGTGAGACCCAGGAAACGAGATTACAGATCATGATTTTCCCATGACCCAAATTTCCAATGGGTGAATAACAACTGGTAAATCATGCTTCAAAAATCCAGGTCTTCACTCAACAGTGAAATTGCCTAAGCTTGAATCCCTTACAAAATAGCAGTTTGTAAATGTACGTGGTAATTAGTCATACTTACATTTACGGTTTCTGATTTTAACAGCGACTTTAGTTTCTCTACTGCTGCTGGAGTCTACAAACAGTAAAGCAACGTTATAGAAAATTAAATAACCTAACTCAACGCTGACATTTTAAAAGTTAAAGATTTTAATTCACTTAATGATTTCTGCAAGTAGAGACAACAATTATTGCAATATTAGAAGTAAGTTATGTAGATTGTATCATGGTTGCATAACCATCCTGTAAGTAACTAAGAAAAACGGTAACTAAAGGATCAGTGGATGATAGATGGTTGTTCAAGTACTAAATTCTTTCCGTCTTTAAAAAAACAGTGGATACGTAGCTTGCTGCTTGTTGCTAAAACGTGAAAGACGTCACGAAAGTTTGCGAAGACAGTAAAAAAGTTTAGTTGACAATATTTGAACTAAAAAAGCTACTGCCTTTTCAAAAACATAACAGCCATACCAGGGTTATAGCAGCTCTTCTCGCAGCAAACTTTCTGGGTTTACTAACTGCTCTTATTGTCGCACCTACGGCCGACCTAGCCGCCATCTTGGATAGTTTTGTGTTGCATAATACACAACAGTCTGACGTCACAGATTGAAATCCGCTAACACTATGTACAGGAGTCTCAGAAAACTGGCTTCTTGTCACGTAACGTCACGCTACACCAGGGATAGTGAAATTCGCAATGAACATT
This sequence comes from Siderastrea radians, assembly GCA_964017195.1. Lineage (NCBI taxonomy): Eukaryota > Metazoa > Cnidaria > Anthozoa > Scleractinia > Rhizangiidae > Siderastrea > Siderastrea radians. The sequence goes on from OZ024896.1 coordinate 42,750,011, forward strand.
TTTGCGGATAGACAGCTTGTAAGAAGATCAGGAATGCTCGTTTATCCCGAAGAGGTTCTTCAAAACAAAGTGGTTGGATTATATTTTTCTGCGGGATGGTGTCCGCCCTGCAAGCGGTTCACACCAGTTTTGGCGGAATTCTACAACGAGCTCCAAGAAAACGAACTTCCTTTCGAAATTGTGTTCGTTTCATCCGATAAGACGGCATCAGACATGGAAACATACATGAAGCAATGCCATAGTGACTGGCTGGCTGTTCCTTTTGGCAGTGAAATGATTCAGGAGCTTAAAAACCGTTATCACGTCACTGCAATTCCAAAGTTGATTGTCGTGACAGATGATGGGGATGTCGTGACAGCAATGGGTAGAAAGGAAGTGACGGACAGTGGTCCCAGCTGCTTTACTCAGTGGGCGCATGCTGTTGCTGTGGCTAGAGGAGAGGTTGCCACCACTGTAACTAAAGCAAGTGGCCGATTGACAGTTGGTAATGAACAGTTGCAATGAATAAGAAAAATATATATTGGAGGGAGGGGGAGGGGAAGATTGCCTGCTCGCTTCCCACTACTCCTTTACTTTTAACCTTGGACAGGCCAGATGTAGAGTTATGTGACACTTTCCACGCCTGGCACAGGCGTCAAAGAAGACACGTTTTAGCATCAAGCTTGAGATGTGAAGGTCAGTGCACTGGTTCAAGCACTGTTTCCTATCTTCATGTGAAAACTTTAGACAAAACATTTATCTCCACATTTTCTCTTTGCCAAGATCTATTGCTTAGTCTGATGAGTATTAGTAAAAGTTAGCGAAATGTGGGGAATTCCTTGTGATGGAACATCCTATGTAGAAGGGGGTAGTGTGGTAGCCAGCATACAGTTATACCTCCTTCCAATTTTTTCCACGGCTTTGGTGCTTTGTTCTCAAGGCTATGCCGACGTCTGGCTCTGGTTTATGCAAGGTATCAATGCTCCTGATGAGTAAAAACTGGAGATATACATTAACCTTTTGAAAAGGAAGAAATGAAGAAATAAGTTAACTGCTGTGTATTTGGGTCATTTGTGTGTTTTTGTGGTTACTGGTATTTATTTTATTATTTAGAAAGTAAAGTGACATTTAAATATTTTGATTATTTTTTATTGATGATTCAAACTGAAGTAAGCGGAAGTACCTTTCCCCTTTCCGGTTCCCTGTTCTTATTGCCTTTGTCACGCATCATAATTTAGCGTGACAAGCAGTTGTGACCACGTGACCTCTGGACAATACACGCGCGTGCAAGGCGCGGAAGGTTGGAGAAATGGTTGAAAAGAAGCTTGGAAATATGTGTGAAACGGATCGGGAAAAGGTAAGTATTCGAAGCACGTAATTCACCTAAACTATAGGGGAATCGTTTAGACTAAATTTGCTCTTTAATTCACACTACCTTTTTGTATCTACGCCCGTTTCTATTGTCGCGATTTTGGACATCACTTCATAGGACAGGTACAAACGCCACGATTATTATTCAAACAGGGAAATGTTTCGGCTAATTATGGATAAAAAATCATGTGCAATTTTACGGTGGTGCATTTTAGCGAAAGCGACCCTTGATTAGCCCAATTTTTTTGTAATAAGAGGTGGTACACTTACCAAAAAACAATGTAGGATCGATGGAAAGTCGTGTCGATCTTTTTTAGCTAATTGCTAAATTTAACTTATTCCATTGTTTTCGGATGTACGGCTAAAAGCTTGGACGTGTTTGCTTTCATTCAAAACAATACCGTGATATAAAAGTGCTTATTTCATTTTCTTGTGGTTAGTATTTGGTGTATGATCTAACGGCTTTGAATGGATTTTCATTAAATTGATTAAGTCGTGGTATCGAAAACAGATGAATCAGTTCTATGCGTGGACTTGAATTGTTTTTATTTGTCAGCTAAAAAATGAATTATTCAAGGTATTCCCTACCCACATGTAGGCTTAATTAATTTCAATATTTTAAAAAAGTCCCTTGAGTCTACCTCTAGGCCTAATTCAAAACAGTACTCAATACTCAACGGCAGTGATTTAATGGTGCCATTTGTTCGAAAACAGTGAAGAAAAAGCTCTGAGTTTATACAATTGCCTTTGTTTTTTTAAAATATCAAATTTGAATTCCGAGATTCTATAAAGCCCTGGCTAAACGATCAAACATTTTTGTCCAAAATCATGTTGGATCAAACATTTTCAACCAACATTTTGTCATTGAACAAATGTTTCATTGTTTAGCCACCTCTGATAACAAGGCTTGCGCGAGCAGAAAAGTGATCAATCAGAGATGCAATTTGGGTGATGTTGATGTTATTAATTTTTTGTTTTCACTTTGTCTGATGTTTTGTCAAACATTGTTTTGCCCATTTAGCCACCCAACTTTTTGTGAGACAAACCAATCTTGCACACAGAGTCCTCAGGCTTCTTGATCAACGGGTGGCCGCCGGGAGAGGCTCTGGAGTAATGGAATTGTTACTGCAGGAATCCTGCGGTAAATGGTTCTTAGTTTTGTTACAGTGAATGCTGCTGGAACAGCCAATTAAAAAAATCAATTTTTTCCATTACCCCAGAGTCCCTCCCGGCAACCACCCACTGACCAAGAAGCCTGAGGACTCTGGTTACTAGATTGGCGACGAAAACGATGTTGGAGGGCTTAATTTTCATGCAATGCAATCTCTCAATTCTTATTTCCCCAACTTAGGAAGTACCCAAAACCAGTGGAGTCCCTCTATTTTTCTATGGATATCTTAAGGTTTGATGAACATTTTATTTTTCTAGATTGAGAACATTTGCATTAAATTGAGGGCAGCAACTGATGAAGGGGGACTTACCATAAAGGACAGATATTTCCATCTTAGAAAATATCATGTTTGTTTTGTGGGTAAGTTTAACATAAGTTTAATACTCAGTGGAAGCTCTTATAAGCAACAACCTGAAAATATTCTAGGAAAGGTAGTGAGGAGGGGTGGTGGCTGCTGAGAGGTTTCAGAATGTAGTGGTTTTATTGAAAATAGAATTTGAAAGTCTTGGTGAAAAAAGGGCATAAGTCACTGGGAGTATTATTTACTACTTCCCCGTGTGGACTGGGTGCTGATTTCAGTCCAGGGAAGTAGTGCTCCCAATCACTGCTAATCATGCTACAAAAACCAGATAGCATTAGCTTTGATAAGCCACAGGGCTCATTGAATCCATTGGACTTGATGGTAACTCTTCCTTTACCTGCCTCTTGTTCCCAGCAGTAGACGCAGCTGTATTCACAGGATACCCAATGTATTCGCCCATCACATCAACTGTGGCTGACTCCATAATTCTTCCATTATATGACTATAGAAGTAGTGTTATTTCCCATCTCCCCACTTCAAGGTGGGGTACTAGTCCATTACAAGGCTATTCAGTAGCTTGTAACCATTGTGAGGCTCTGAGATAGTAAGAAAAGAGTGAATTTACAAAACAAGCATGGGACTGCCCCTTTCCCCAGATCCCACATGTCTTAGTTTCAAGTTCCATTTCCAATTATTGTGCCATCCGTACTGTCTGAGAGCCTGGAACAAGGAAGTAGCTTTTCAAAGGTTCCTATTTATACTAGCCTATTTACACTAGTGAACAGTACACTCATTGAGCTGAGAGGGACAGTGACTGCCACACCTCTGTGAACCAGAGATGTACTGTACTTAGCCTCAAAAAATGTATTGATTTCATCTATTTTTCATTTTAGGATCTGAAGCAGTTGACTGGTTCCTTGCAAATGGATTTGCAAGCACACGAAAGGAAGGGGTTAGATTAGGCCAGGTAAATATGAAACGTGTAACTGAGTCAGGAGAGACTACAGTATTAAATACAAGTAGTTTGTGTCTTTTCAAACCTTAAGTTTGCATGCTTCAGATCATCACCTGACTCACACTGCTGAGTAATTTAAGAGCTTCCTTCTGGGTAGCCTGTGTGGCAGGCATGGAAAGGGGATTGAAATGGGGAGAAATCATTCGCAATGAGTGTGAGCAATGAGCGCGGAGTGTGAGAGGAAGGGAAGAGAGAAAGGGAAAGGATGCCCCTCTTCCCTTCCTCTCGTGCTGTGCGCTTGTGCATAATTTCTCCCCATTTCCTTCCCCTTTTTGCGCCTGGAGCAAACTGAAGGCTCTTGGAACTTGATTAGTTTAAAATTCAACAATCTTGCTCATTCTCAATTTCATACTTGTGCTTTCAATTAATTTCAGGGCCTTCTGGACACAGACTTAGTCCACCATGTGGTGGATGAACACAACTTTGAGGACAGGGAGTTATTTTACAGATTTCGACAAGATGGTAACAACTATGTATATTCCATAATCAATCTTTGTAAAGGTCAAGTTGCATTCGGGCCTCCAGTGGCCCACGCTGCTGGAGGTTAACCGGTTTCTGTTAAATGAGGGAGCTAGGAGTACTGTATTCACTTCAGCTTGAATGGGATGCACTGATACTAGTCTGTTGTAGAGTTCACTGATTAAGCTATTTTTCCTGATAGGGAATTCAGGTGCAAAACATTCACAGGATTTTGTTAGGTACCTATTTGTAAACTGGGGTAAAGAGAAAGAAGCAAAGTTTATTTTCTAAAAGCTTACAGAGCAAAAACGTTCTGAAGAGATGAAGGAGCTGATTAAAAGGTTTTGACAGAGTATGTGATGTAGTCCCTCGTGTTGTGGTCTGACCATTCATATGTTCTAATCACCTCGCATTTCAAGGATAAGGTGGGTAGATGACATAATAAATGGACTGACAGTGGTAGCGAGAGGTGCCCTTGGAATCTGATATCTCATCTCTTTCTAAGCATTTATTGACCAATGTAAAACAGGAGTGTTGTTTGTCTGTTGTTTCACAGCAATACACTCCATTATTTTTCAGACCCCCCTCATCTGTCACCAGCTGGTCCTTCTGTGGCATCACTTAAGTCAGATTGTGGTGCCAAGTTTGGCCCGGCACAGAGGAAGGGACTGCTGAAATGGCAGCAGGTCTTCATAGTACTCAGACCAGGGGATGATACACTCTATGAGTTCAGAACTGATTTGGTAAGGATTAACACATTGAAGATAAATCCCAAATTTCATTTTGTAAAATACTTAAATATAAAATAGTACCATGTGAAAGTTCTGCTGAAGAGGTTTCATTTGAATGGTCATACCATAGGATTTTATCCAAAGACTCAAAAACTAGAACCACCTTTAGTGTTTCCATAACTGACTCTGGGAGTGAAAGGTTTAACCCCATATAGTAGGTTGTGTATGATAATTATTGCTTGTGAATGTAGTCCTGAGAAGGACTGTTGGTGACAGCTGGGACTGGCATCTCAACAACTTGTCAGGTTGTCAGGATGTCACCAACAGAGTTACTATGGTAATGACTTCTGTACAGGTTCTTAAAATGTCAGTCACTTCAGGACTACACCCACCTGAGCGATCATACATGACCTACCTATGACCTGACTCTTGAGTTTGAACTCTTTTCTTTGTAACTATTGTATCCACACTCATGCACAAGCACAATTACTGAAAGCACTAGGTTCTTCTGATTGTCAAATTGCCTACTAGTTGTCAAGTTTTCCAAACAAGCTATCACTTCCAGCAGCTTTTGTTTAAAATAGTCATATTCACAAACTTAAAAGTTAGAACCCCTGTGCCCTGTAGATCATAATAAACATTTCCACAGGAAGCTGCTGTTCAAAAGCTTTTATTGATTGGTTACTGTTGACTTATAAGGGTTTCATCTAAAGACTGACTTGTTAGAACATGTACACCTTGAAGCCTTCACCACACGGTTGATTCTCTGATTTCTCAGTTTCTTTCAAATGGCCCACACACTTGAGGTTTTCATAAAATGTCGTCGCCGTCGTCGTCGTCATTGTCATCGTCATCATCATCATCATCATCGTTATCATCATTATCATCACAAATGCAAGCTTAGAATTGCGACCATACCTCATCTATGCCTGCATTTTGCTCTGTCTGCTTTGTTTAGCACTCAACTCCATCCAAAAAATATCCACTGAAAGAAGCCACAGTGAGACTGGACAAATCAGCCAAGTTCTGCCTTCTGTTGACATTTGCTGACATCCAGAGATCAGGTCAGTCCATACAGTTTTGTATTTGAGGACCAAATTTTACTTACTTTTAGTTAGCCTCAAAAAGACAAGAATTACAAGCCACCTGACTTCATACAGTGTACCTCTGAAATCAAAGCCTGCCACATTTCCTCAAATGATACCCATCCCCTGAGTAACAGTCCCTTCAAGTAAGACTCATTGGAATAATCACTCCTCTTTTGAAAAACACAAAAAGAATTTACGCCTTAGCTGGCTGTCATCTCAGCAGAAAGCAGTACTAATCTGAGATGATCTGACCCTGGTTGTAAATCTTTGTTAATGCTGATGTTTGTTTGTTTGTTTGTTTTTTTTTTTCAAATATTAGATTTGCGGCTTGCTTTCAGTTCAGATGAAGAGCAGCTGTCATGGTTGAAAGCTTTTGAGAAGTCAGAAGCTGTCACAGGCCAGACAGAGGAGGTAAGATTAGGTCTTATTCAAAATCAGAATTCCCCTTACCAGTTTTAACACTTTTTTGTCATTTCATTTTAATAGTATAATTAAATCTTGGTCATGAACGATAAAAATCAGATTCCTGTTAGCAGTTTTAAAACATTTTGTGAGGCACTTGAAATAAAAGAACATAACATTCCAAATTGCAGTGTTGCATAATACTTTGCAATAGCAAAGGCCCAAAGAGGTAGGAAGAGGATGTGGTGGAGGAGAGGCCGTAAAGGGCCTGGTAAGTGGGATGAACAGACCCTTTTCATCACTCCCTCTCCTAAGATAAAATGTGGGTTATGTGTGGTCCATATCTGGTTTATTGTATTTAGGAGGTAGAGGACCAAGTAAGGAATGCTGAGTCTATTTTTGAGTTCAGTGCAAAGGACATTGATGGGAATGTTGTATCACTTGAAAAATACCAGTAAGTGACTTACCAATCTCTTGATAATGAATCGCCATTAAATTTACTATAAACACGCCCATAATAATAATAATAATAATAATAATAATAATAATAATAACAACAATAATGATAATAGTAACAATCCTATACGTCTTTGGCAAAAATCAAGAAACAATAACGGCAACACAGAAAGAAATACTCTAACAGAATTTCATCTACAGACCCAAAAGCTACTGAACCATCTTGTACAATGTAGGAAAAGGTACCACAAAAAAGTGATTCTCAACATCTGTCACTAAATGGCTGCAACTAGGGATTTTATCCTCAACATCAAAAGTTTCAACCACTCTCTTCAGCATAATAAACAGTATCGTAGCGTAGCTTTCACTTGAGTAGTCGCATTTTAGGATTTCACCCTCAGACTCAAATCGTGAAAAACCACCTTGAATAGAATATAATAGACAGTACCCCCAGGAAAGTAAAACCCATGGTTACACTTCAAGAGTTCATCCACAAACTCAACAGTTAGAACCATCTTCATTGGATGCAGTTCAAGGTTTGACTCTGAGAGTTAAGGATTAAAGAATTAAGTATTCTTTTCAGGGGATTTGTGACTCTCATTGTTAATGTAGCATCATTCTGAGGTTTAACACAGAAGAACTATACTCAGCTTGTGGAACTGCACTCCACTTACGCTGAACGTGGTCTTCGGATCCTTGGGTTCCCGTGTAACCAGTTTGGAAAGCAGGTACGTGCTTTCCTGTTCTCCCTCTCGTTTTTTTTGTTTTGTTTTGTTTTGTTTATTTTTTTTTTGTTTCTTTTTCCGTTTATTTGTGAGAAGAGTTCCCCTCGCTCTTTCTCCTAGGGGTTTAGTGACGTATAGCCATTGCAAAGGTACATGTTAGTAAGTTGCATTTAGCATGTTATAAATATAGAGCAACATGTAAAGGAAAGTCTCGAAGTTCCCGATGGGATTCAAACCCTTGATACCACCTTCCGTACACCGGTCGGGTTCTCTAACCATTGAACTACAGGAAGACTCGTTGTGAGCCAGGTCATTCCTACTGAGTAATGTAGTCTCACACTCGTTCAGTAGCATTTAAGTGTAGTTAAAAGAAAAGGAAAAAAAATGAGAAAACTGGAAGAAAAGGATTTAAAAGGTGTAGTCCATAGTCCATCAAGGTAACTCGCATTTATTTGCTTTACTGTTTTAATTTGCAGGAACCCGATCCTGAGCCGGTGATAAAACAGTTTGCTAAAGGCTATGGTGTCAAGTTTGATATGTTTTCCAAGATAAATGTCAACGGCGCAAACGCCTTACCTTTGTACAAGTATCTCAAAAGTCAGCTGAAAGGAACTTTGGGAAGGTAAATTATCGTAAGCCGCAGGCACCCCAGGCTTAGGACACCCAGGATTTCTGGCATTGCAAGGTAGTTTTGGGTTCCCTGTGCCCAGACGAGAGCGAGAGTCCATGATAGTCGCCCTCACCAAAACGACCGAAAACGTGGATGAAAACGCTGACACTGCTTGCGATCGTTTTAGTGTTGACGATGAAAGTGCGAAAGTGCTTTAGTGTGGACAGATGAAAACGATACAAAAACGCTTTTGTAGTCTTGAGGAAGACATTTTTGTTATTGGCTAAACACCTGAAAACAGAAATTTTCCAAACGCCTTAGTGTGGGTAGGATCTTAAATTAGCCACACCCGGTGCTGTTCTCGTTTTAGGCGATTTCCGGTGTAATCTCATAAATCCTCTGTTTCTTTATTTTCAGCTTTATCAAGTGGAATTTTGGAAAGGTTAGTCCTGATTAATATTCTTTCTGATAGATTAATTTGTGTTTGGTGCAGACTGCGCTGTTAAAGGAACTATGTCACGGCATTTCATTCATTTTTCTGATCTGACAAAATTATTTTCTAATTAAAGGAAACCTCAAAATAATAGTTTCCTAAGGTAGAAAAACACCAAAGAAGTAATAATAAACCAAAACTAAACGAGGATGGTCATGACTGAGGGAGATTAGGACGGATTACGAATGACAAACTTGAAAAAACTTGCCAGCTTTTTCAAGATGCGTTATCCGTGACATAGCTCCTTTAAATATAGGGAAAATAAAATTTCGATTGGAAAAAAGAGAGCTGTGTTAAGCTGGTTATGTTGTCACTATAAACTACAGTCAGGTTGTCTCCAGTATGGGATTATAAAAAGATAAATCTGAGCTAAAAATGGGAGACAGACCCATCTTATTAACGAAGTTCCACTTAAGTTATTAATTGCGCGAGATAATTAACCATCTGTTAAGATAATTCTGATTGTAGATTCTTTCTAAAACCTTTTTTTCAGTTCTTGTGTGATCGGAACGGTAAACCTGTGAAGCGATATGCACCAAACGTTCAACCGCTGGTGAGTTCAACTCTATATCTGATGTGGTCACTTTGACCCCTAAACTTCGAGCACTTTCTCTGTACTCTAACGAATTGACGCGCGCGGACATGTACCGGCGCTTCAAGGCCCACGCGGACTCTGCCAACACTTTACCGAAATACAGATTTTTAATTCAACGTGATTCGAACCCATTACTTTTGACATGACGTTAAACACGAGAACTACTCAGTTGTGCTCAATTCTTCGCTGCCGACATACTACCGAAACAATGCCGATTCTCTACTGAACATTGTACACATACTGCAGCACTTCACCAAACCATTGCCGACACACTGGCTACACACTACCGAAACATTGCCGTCACGTGTGCTGCCGATGCAAACTGAAACACTGTCGACACCCTATCAAAACATAACCGACACACTGCCGACTCATTACGGTAACATCTCCGACGCACTACCGAAGCATTCCCGACGAACATCTGCGACACTGCCGACACACCGCCTATAACGCTAGCTTCACTTCAGCCAAACACCACACAACCGTGCGATCCCGCTTTCGGCTAACAATAGGACAATTGTCGGCCGATCGACTTTTCTGTCAGATCGGATTGTTTAGCCCTTATCGTGTGATAATGACAAAGCGTTACACTTCGTTTACACGTTCTTTTTATTGTTTTCTTTTCTTAGGATATTGCAAAGGACATTGAAGCTCTTTTATAATCATATTACAAGATAATTCTACGTAACGATAGTAGAGAGTATAGTGTATATCTTAATTATATAATATATTCAATTTTACGGCTTGCAATCAAATTGTGCCAAAGAATTAAGACTACCCATTCACTGATCTTTCTCAGTTCAAATCCACTACTCTAGGTAATTTATTGCTGATTTATTTTGTTGAAGATGTATTAAATTTATGCTCAAGTTTGTTTGACTGATTGAACGGACAATCACTTTTCATTAGTGAGTGAGATAGAAATTTCTCTTGTTGATATATATTGAGAACTGAAGTCTATTTCAGCAATAACAGAGCTAGCAACAATTATTCAAAAACTATAAAACTGCATGGCTGACTAGCTAACTGACTGACTGACTGACGGACCGACGGACCGACGGACCGACCGACCGACCGACCGACCGACCGACCGACCGATAAACGAATAGAATGTTTTACTCACAGACTGACTCCGTTGATCCTGTTTTCATTAGACGCTTATGTTTGTGTTACTTGTGGAAACTATGCTACATAGGCAGTCTTATTATAAGCATTAAATGTAGTGAAGATGTATAATTTCCTTTCAAAGTTAGACTTAGTCTCAGCACAAGCTAAATAATTAAGCCTCTTTTATGAAGACTGACTTAGAAACTACGTTAATGTAGAGTTGTCATGTCCGATGAGTGCAGGTCTAGAGGAAATGGGTCTAGTCTAGTCTGAGCCCGCGATCTAACTCTTTTGAAGAAAACAAGTGCATCGAACGTTATACTGAATATGTTAAGTTTTATCTCCAATAAAACGGGACGAAACCGTCGGATTCCCTGTTTATTTTATAATAAATGAATTTCTTCCTTTCCAACCAAACCTCGCTGACTGTGCTCAAGCTTTTTTCTCCAGACCTCTTTAACAGTGTGGTGCTAATTTGGTCCCCCTAGGAACCTTTGTTTGCGAAAGCAAGCCCTCCTAGCTAGCATGGCGCCAAATGTCTGTGCATCCAGACAATCATGAAACGGTGGGGGATCAATAATAATTGCGTTCGATCCATTCAATATGTAATTTATTCTAAGCGTGCTTCGAATTTTAATTAACTTGTTGCATAGTTCCGCTTCTAGGAAAAAGTTATGCGGTTCCTTTTTCACTTTAATGGACTTTAGAATTAGATTATATTTCGGTACGCATGATGTCATGTAGACATCGAAACGTTGTGTTTTTTTCGCTCTTTTTTATTCGTAAATGGACTTTAGACTTAAGCTTCGTGGGGTATGGGAGTCGCGAAAATTCTGCAAAATTGGCTCACGCGATTCTCGATAAGACTCCTACGAAAACTGAGAAAAGTATAAGGATTTCAATCCAAACAAATGCAGTTGTATCATCAACACGACGTGCAATAATGTGAATAAAATCTTACTATGTTTTCACTGCATGGCAGACAAGACTTCCTTTCTGTGGATTTCTTTTCATGAACCTTAATGCATCAGTCAATTCCAGCTGCGCCCATCCCCCCCCGGGCTAACCCCCGGGCATTAGCATTTTTTTTCTCTCGGATGGCAAATTCCCGGGGGTGGGGACACTTAAGCTGCCAAATGCCCCGCCGTGTGGACGAAGGAAGAGGGCAAACGGCCCCGCCCCCGGGATCGTACGTCCCCAATCAACGCTGCAGCAGTTTTCATTCGTTGCACAATAATACCACTTTCAGCATTTTTATGTGTGATTTTTCATTTCTGTAGGACTACCTCTCCGTTTTCTATTGTTTGTAACGGCACTATCCGATGTTAATAAAGTTAGTATAAATGCCAAGTGATGATATTTTAATACTTCACAGACAACAATACTACATGATAGTTGATTGTTACTTTAATGTTTTGTTTTAAACAGTTCGCTAGTAAACAAAAATCTTGACATTATAAAAGTCTGTTGTAACGTCATCTGTTGTGAATATTTTAATAATATGCAAAAGTATAAAACGACGATCCCTATACACATGTTTAGAATTTAAGAATCATCGCGACTAAATTTTATTTAAATCCTTAAGAAGAATGCGTACGTCGATTCACGTTGATCGTTGCCGATCGATCTCGCTATATTAAGTGATAGTTGTGCCTTGAAGAGCAATGAAGAAATGCATAAAATCGAGAAAACCTCCACAAGTTTGCCCAGTCCTTGGCAGACGATCCAATCTGCGACGAACTGCTGGTCCTTTGCGATAAAAACCCCCATGTTTGGATTTCGAGTCGGAAACCACATGTGTGTCAAAAGCCCGGGGGTTGGCAAATGCCCGACCCCCGGGCCGTGCCAAATTTTCTAATGCCCTACCCCCGGGACTGACAAGGCACGCAAATGCCCCGCAGTTGCCCGGGGGGGGGATGGGCGCAGCTGGAATTGACTGATGCATAACGGTGATCAAAGACACCGGAAGTGAAGCCCACTCGAAAGTGAAAGGTATTAGCGTTTGCTTTAATCACGAAATTATAGGTGATTTTCATTTCGCTCGTGCTTTCGTAAGCGAGTTTTAACAGTGTACTCCGAAAAAGGAAAAATCATCAATAAACGTGGGATTGTGGCCAGGGACAGCTTAGTGATAACTGAAATTGCTCCCAGTATAGGGGCCATTAAAAGATGCAAATTGAGGACACATGACGCACTCGTGTTTTGACACGAAAAACACCCGCATACTTCAAGTTGTTCCTGGTTCATAGGAAGAACATTATTCCTAGACTTCAAAACTGTTCCTGTTTTTGCGTTCAATAGCTAGTTCGCGATGCGAGATGCACACCCACGAACTCTAAGAACAAAGTGTGAGAATAAGTCGCGAATTAGCTCCTCGCACCTCGCGAGTTTCCGCGATTTGGGGGATGGGAATTGATTTTAAGAGGAAAAGCGACGTTTTGTTGTCTAATTTTTCACACACCCTTTTGAATCTCGATCCCTGGCGTTAATTGTAAGGCACGTTTACAAACGGCTAGTTTGCGAACTTTGAAATTAAAAAGTTAGCCGAGAGAGTGGAGACTACATACAGTTCTGTTTCTCACAAACATGTTTATTAACAGGTTGCCCACAGTGTACCAATGTGTCTACTAATGGTTTGCCAGCTTTTTTGCCAGCTGCTGTTACTACTCCGACTTGTGTTCACGGGTAAGCCTAACACTAACCGATGAAAACGGGGCTTTGGTTCGAGACAGCGAGAGTTGCGAAATGTTAGGATTGTACTGTATCGGACGACAGAAGTCTACAACTTTCCGTCATCCCCCAAAATCAATATAAAATCTTTCAGTTTTACACCCTCGAGAAAGCCCAGAATCAAGATTGAAGAAAACGTACAATTTTCATTTTGCAAAATGTTAACCCACAGGCTCAAAAGTTGACCACGTTACGTTACTCGAAGTTTGACTCGGAGAGAGAAGGATCAGAAATAGGGGCTTTAGTTGTTCTAAAAAGTGGAAAAACAATAAAGATTGCCCTTCGGGCTTACTCCGGCCATACGAGATAGTGACAAAAGAAGACGAAAAAAAAACATGAATTACAGCAACAGCTGTAATATCCTGGTAGTGATATTGGCGATGTTGAACCTGAAAAAGTTGTCTTATCCCTCCTTTCCTCGATGTTTTTCTTTATCCAAAAAGCGGGTTTTGAAATTGTGCGCCAGCTTGAGGTAGGGCTTCGTTTTACCTATTCCAAGGCTCTTATTCGAATCACTTTAAAATTTTCCTTCTCAGGCCATATTTGATGTCACTTTAATTCCCTGTTTCCCATTTTTGCCAGAGATACTGACAGAGCAATGTTTTAATTTGTATAAACTGCCGAATCCTGCTGGGAAGACAGGAATTATTTTAATTTTCAAACACATATGGTAGCCCTAGATAAACTGACACATTAAAAACCTTTCTCCCTCCAATTTGTTTAGACGGAAATAACGCGCTGGTTAATTTTTTTTTTTGGCAATTTAATGGAGGAAAAATTTATTTTACATTATGAATCCAACTGCGACTGAATTTTCTTTTGCTAGTTGACTACTAACTTTTAATTTGCGAAAGCTTCAGACACAAGGCATAGGGTTTTGTCAGATTCCTGTCAATTTGAACGACTTATGCAAACCAACCATGCGGAACAATAAGACTGGAAACACTTTTAGCGAAAAGCTGTCAGTCTACATGAATTAAGGCAGCTTATGAAACGAATGGCAGAAAGCAGCTGTTCTTATCTTGTTTGGAGATGTCGAGCACAGGAATATAAAATAGAGGAAGGACAAAAAGGACACAACATTGTGAAAGTTAGAACGAAGCGAAGATACACCTTCAAGTCGCTCTCGGCAAAGTTTTGTGTCCAGAACATTCTAACTGTCTGAAACTTAAAAAAAGCGTTCGCCGGATCGCTTCGATAGCTGGAATAAGGTAAATCATTTCTGTTCTTATTTCCTGGAGTATTGGTGTATTATAATCCTAAGAAAATTATAGCATGCACGTTAAACTAATGCTGCTCCAAATTATAAGTATTGGATCTTTAAGTGAATCTTTTTTAATGAACACCAGCTTTGCATGGACTCGCACATTTATAAGCTTTTCTTTGGCCTTTGACCGAATCCTTACCACAAAATGTTTTTGCTGTGAACCAAATTAGCCCTTGAAATTGCTTCCGTTTTCGCTAAAAAAGCCTATACGTTACCCTATAAACCACAGATATGTTAACCGGCAGGCGATGTTTATGTTATTTTACGTCCGTGCGTTCTGAGTTCCCAACAAAGCGGGCAAAATGTCTTCCGTTCTATCGGCACATGCTTTGATTTTTACATATGCTTTCACTGAGCTACAGTTGTTTCTTTTAATGTTTTTCACAAAAAAGCTGCGCATCCAGGAAAAAACAAAACTAACTATCCCACCGCGGTTGTTAAAAACTCCACGGTTTTCAACCACGGAAAGGCAAAACAAAGTCCACGGGACCGCTGTAGTAGCTCGTAGGTTTCCTGTGTATAAGGAATTGATATCAACCGATAATGACTTGTTAGCTACCCTCGAAGATTAATTTTTTTAGCGGCCTCGCAGTTTTCGGCGATTAAAAGAGAGTACAAAATTAATCCTAAATTTCGGTAATCTTTAAGGAGGTAGTTGATTTTCAGTAGTTAAACAAACAGAAGAAAAAAGCAGTGTGATTTTGGTCGACACTGACGCATTTCAATTAAGTTTTCATATGCAAATTTTGTTGCACAAAAAGGATGTATGCTTATGATAATGGATCTAAGTTTACATGGCCTCCCAGAAATTGAGGTATACTCGCCGGTTACCGCGTTTCTTCACGTTTAAAACGTTTGCAGTATAAGAACTTTCTTGCCAGCATTTATAAGAGAATAGACAATACCACCAATTTTCAGCGATATAATACTTAAGAAATTGGTGCTTTAAGTAAATTCTATTCTAACACGCAAAGAAATATTTAAGTTTAAGTGACAATAGTTCATCAGCACTCGTTTGGTCCCATTTCATTATGATATTATTGCTTGTAGAGTTATCCCTCTACTAGTGTAATTAGGCTTCAGCAAGTGACTTATACTGCACCCCCTAGGAAGAGTATAACGAAATTGTCAGGTATCCTGAAAATTAAATCTTCGATTTGGGAATTCTAGCTAGGATAGATCATATCCCCCACAAAGGTATTGTAAACTGAACGAGCAAACAAGTTGAGTGGCGAGAATCGAGAGGCAAAGCAAGGCCTGGTTATGTTATTATAAAAATGTAAGTAAATATTGTGTAAGACTGAAAAAGAAAATCGTGATAAAACGTTAGAGAATGTTTTCACGCCCAACGCTTTTAAGCTTATCTTTTGCCAAGGTGACAACACAGTAAGTCGACTTTTAATTAGAGGAGCTGTAAGGTAAGTTCACCCTATATGTGAATACTCTTATTATATACTTGTTGTCCTCAAAACTTCCTTTTCTCTCTTTTTATATAGTTGTTGTCCTTAAATATGTTCTTTGTTGTTCGGAGAGCGAAGATGGGCTACAATGTTTAACGGCACTTTTGGTGCTCAAAATTGTGTTCGTTCGCGGGCTATGTTCGACTTGTACAAAGAGTAACTCGGGAATATTTGAAAATTCTAATAGCTACTTTCTGTTGAACCAAAATTAAGGGAAAATAGGCTTTGACATCAAATGGAACGCAATGCATTTGCCGGAAGAGCGTTGACTCTGATTTCAGTTGAACCATTGGAAAGTGAATTTACCGCTCCATTTTGACAACCAGTTCATTTCCCATACTTCTATTCGATATATCAATAAACAATGCGGGGGACTGGTTCGAATCTCGGTCTCGGCGTCATGTTTTGTTGAGTTTGTTACCAGTTCCGGTTCTTGCTTGGAGGTTTTTTCCTGATTCTTCAAGGTTTCTCCCTCTACAACAACTAACATTTCCATATTTTTGACAGATCGAGCTGGAAATCAAAGTCTAAAGGTGATATCGGTTTCCTATGAAAATTTTATGAATTTAGGGATTTAGAAGAATTTCTTGGAAAACATGGAATATCTCAATATCCCACTCGACAAGATGCATACAATTCAGTCCTCGATTCATAGCCAATACGCGTTTTCCCTCGTTTGGCACTGGTTGCACGCTTTTGTATTGAGTTTCGATTGGTCCATTGCTTTTATCTACGCCCAATATGACCCTAAGCTTAGCCTGAGAAAACAGCCGACGTTTCGCGAGGTCGCCACCACCTGAGCCCTCGCAAAACGACGTCTGAGTAACGAGCGCAGAAATTCCATACTGATGACGTGCACTACCCAGATCTAGGTAGTGCTTCTGATTTGTTGTGCCGCGAGGGAATTTCCCTCAGTTCAACCATTCAGAAGCACTACCAAGATCTGGGTAGTGACGCGTCATCAGTATGGAATTTCTGCGCTCGTTACTCAGACGTTGTTTTACGAGGGGTCAAGTGGCGACCTTGCGTAACATCGGCTGTCTTCTCAGGCGACCCTAAGCTGTACAGCTGTAGAAACGGAGACATCAAGGTATGAATTTATTTCCTGTGCATGTGTGGAGCAGGAGCGCGCTCTGATTGGCTCCCTACTAAGAGGCTTATCAGCTCATATCCCACGAGTAGAGGAAATCGCAAGAAAGACTTTATCACATAGACGGTCCTGGATATAAATGTACGAGCAAGCGCGCTTTGATTGGCTCCCTACTAATAGGCTATCAGCTCATATATCACGGGTAGAGAAGTGGAAATATATACGAGCAAGCACGCGCTGTGATTGGCTTCCTTCTATTTGGCTATCAGCTCATATCGTACGAGCAGAAAAGTCGTTTGAAATAGATGGCGAAAAAACCGCTTCCTATGACAGCAATTATTTTTGGTAAGTTATTGTTAGCCAAGGGTTGTTATGAGATAAAATAATTCCACTTAGTCTCATTGTAACTGAACTCGTTTGTGTAGCTAACTTGACAATGTGTTCCTCGTTAACTTAAAACTCATACACAACTCGATTTCGTCCAGTGATGAAATGTTTTATTCTACAACATTTACAGTAATTCTTCAATAGCATTATTTTGAAAATATGTAGACCTTCATAAAGTACATGATTAGGTCAGGAAGGGTGCAAGCTTCTCGATGTGATTTAATCGCTTTATCATCACACCTATAAGATATCATACACGAACTTGAGTTAGTGGCAGCGAAATCTCCACCAGCTTTGGTGGCATTTCAAGAGGATGAGCTCTTAGTGTCAATGAGCGTAGCGTATTCAATCAACTATTGATCTTATGGTGCTTGGATATGTCACGTGAATTATGCAAGTGTCATTCCCAAGCGCCATAAGATCAATGATTGCTCGATTATCAACATCTTAAAACAGATTATGAGGTTTATATTACGTTTTCCGATACGACAAACGGATTCATTTTCAGAATCGATCTATCAACGAAGGTTTTTTTCAGTTCTGGGGACGTATGCTATTATCTTTTGGATAGGATTTTTTGTCCTGGCCTGTTATCATAGAGTCGTAGCGTTTGCTCAATCCAGGAGGTATTAAGTTATTTTGGCGTGTTTTCTGGGCTGAAATTAAAACAAAAAGCCGAATGTAAACTTAAAACAAATCTATCCAGGAGCCTATCACGTGATATGCTCCTGATCTATCTCATTTCGTTTAGAGCCGTTTACCTCTAAGTAGAAAAAGCTACAAGTTCAAGGTCAGTTACCAGTCACGTGCAGATGATTCAACAGAGAGCCAAAAGGAAACGAATGATTTCACCTTCTCAGATTTTGTAGAGTTCAAAACCCTATTCCAATTTTGGGTAAGAAAGAGGGGGCAGGGGGGGGGGGTAGGGTAGGTGCTATTTCTAACCAAAATGTCTGATTTTTTGTTTCCCCGTTTCAGACCTAACACATGAAAACTTTCAGCCTGGTGTCGTAGCTCAGTCGGTAAGAGCACCAGGCAGGATATTAACCTATTTCAGATCGTGGTGGCAACGCCTATACCCTATTTGAGACCTAAAGGCGCAAAAATCACATCTTTTGTGACAGCACGTCCCTGTAATAAGGGAGCCCCCCTCTCCCTAAGCCCCACCAAAAGGGATGAATGGAATGTCTGTAGGCGTCAGGACGAACTTTTAAAAAAATTCTGGAGACAAAACTAACTTTTGTAACGAACTGGCTATGAAAATAAATTTCACTTGATCACTTCCTTTGTTTTGTGGGAGAGGAGAAAGCTTGGTAAAATCGGCGCTTCATTTAAATTTCAAATTCTTCAAACTCGAGCACAAGAAAAGCCTCTTTTAGTCTCAACGGGGATATCTTTTTTGGAACTGGTTACAAGTCATTGGCAACTGAATGTCTTTAAAAGATAGAGGACACAAAGGCAGACCTTTATTTACTTTGCAAACCGGTATTACGAATCAGCATCCGCACCGGGTAGAGATCACGAAAAAAAGTTGCCGACAGAATCAACTGCATCTGTGCACAACGTTAACCCTCAACCTATTAAATAGGATCACGAAACAAGACATTCGCTATAGGCTAGTATAATCAAGGGTGAGAGTATGGATTTCTTAGTTAAAACGTTGAAAACAAGATGAAACGAAAAGATGGCGCTGCCGGGGCGTGGTTCTCCTGTTTCGTCTTAGTCTGTTCTTATAGTCTTTTCAATTTTCTTTTTGTAATAATATTATTATTAATTTTCTTTTTTCTGCAAAACAAACATCGCATAACATTTGCTATTTATTTTGAATAACCTATCAGAGTTATATTTAATAGCAATCCATTTAGTGGTTACGTATCTTTCTAGTTTGTTTTCCTTCGATATCAGCATCCTTTGTTTTATGGAGACTTTTGTCTGCAAAATATAATTTTCAATAATTGTCAAGGTCGACTGGAAGACGCTGTTTTCGCAAACAGAAAAAGGAAAAATTTTGACTCCACCACTAAGGCACAATAAAATAAATCTTCTGCCCTCTCCTTTCTTTTCAATTTTGGATCTTTTATCGTCTTTAGAGTCATTGTACTGACCACCTTGTACAGTGCCGTGAGGAAGTACCGCTCATTAGTCAGTGAAATGTTCGCACTTAATGAGGATTTCACTCATGGATTCGAAACTTTGAGCCCCCTTATACAACATATTCATAGCACCAATGGAAAGTACTGCTCAGGAACCTTGATTTGAATAATTACACTCAGCCGGATTTCATCCACAGACTCAACCGTTTGTTCAGCATATTTAACAATTCCACTGGAAACTGAATATGCTCTCATGTATCAAGATTTTTTCAGAATGAGGTGGTTACTGGTCAGTGGGGAATGGAAGGGAACACTTTAACTCTTTACGCCCTAAAAGTGGTAGAATTGAAATTTCTGTTTACATCATCATAAGAAATGTTTGGAAAACAGTAAGGAGAATATGCATTTTCATATCAGGGCTTAAGGGGTTAATTTGATATCAAGTAAGTTGATGTGTACCGTAAGATAGCTGGTACCTGTATGCCTTCCCCTTTAGCTGGGATCGTAACTTTTGACTATTGTGTATGACATGAGCTCTTGCGATGATGGACACCCGGCCGAAAAAAGCAGAAATTTAACTGAAAAAGCAGCTAGCACCCCGACACTCTTGTTTTATGAACGTACTACGCCAAACAGCAAGCCCGTGATAGAAGGAGTGTAAAATTAGATAGAATAACAGGAATAAAAGAGAGGAAAGAAAGAGAAGATTATGAACTTAAAACTAGAAAAATATGATGAGCGAAGTAAACGGCTCAAAATCTCTCAACCCTTCCTGCAAAAAGATCGAGTGGAGCCCGCGCGTGTAAGAAGCATTGCGAGCAAGGAGAACGAGACCGTCGCTGCCAAATGACCTCTAGCTTCGCTACGCGGGCACTCTTTCCCCACACTTATCTCGATCCTTTCAGGCAAAACGAGAAGATAGAAAAACGAGAGGAAAATGCCTTCGAAAGGTAAATAGCATGATGGAGAGAATGCTTTTAAAATCAAATCCAATTAGAGCAAATTAATTGAACTGATTGAGGTTAGTGAGCGAGGAGCGCAAGGTCAGGTTTGTGGGCGTTTGGTTGCGTGATGATAGGAGGGTGGCTGTTTTCTCGTGCGTTCTAGCAGAGGAAAAAACAACATAGCAAAACGTTCAATCTGTTCCTAAAGAAGCTCTAAATTGTACGCCCTGTGAAGAATAACGTGCTAATATGTTCGCAATTTTCACTCTTCTGGTTTTTTTTTTCTTTTCTCCTTGGAGTCAAACCATGAGTCGCATGAAATGCAGTTGTTGCCAGTTTTGAGTCTGAGGATGAAACCGTTAAATGTCCAAATGAAAGCTCGTGCGCAGCACATTCCTGTGGTACATTGACAATGCACTATATGTGATACACAAAGTGGTTCCAACCTTTGAAACATTGCCGTTCAAATGAAAGCTAGTGAACAGTATTTTCCTGTTTTGCTGTTTATTATGCCACACAAGATGGTTCTAACCTTTGAACCTTGATCCTTCAAATAAATAAAGCTATTGAGCACTATCATTCTTGTGGTGCTGTATATTCTGCTCTACAAGTTTCTAACTTTCGAGTTAGTAATTTTCTATGAGGCGAAATATATTGCGCCTAAAGTTATGTTTTGGTCTAGCGTTTCGTTCAGTGCGGCAGTGCTCTATCAATATTTCTCAACCAAATAACGAGCAAAACAACGATCAATATCGTGGTATTACTCACGTGAGTTCTCACGCGATATCAAATTCCGAACTTGACGACGGTTCCGTTATACGAGGGTCACGGTGGGCCCGGTGCCAAAGGAACGTTGACAACGTTAACCGCGCTCTACGGAGCGTCCAGCGCCGTCAACAGGATGTAAATGTACCCATCTGTTAGGTGAGGTTTTGATGCTGTAAAAAATTAAAGGAATGTTTCAGTATAGAGTGGGCTTCGTATAATTACCCCCGGAGTTTTATTGGTGTGATTTGGTTCTAACTTATGATTCTTGGATGGGATTTAGTTTGACAGTTTCAATGAAAACTGTCCAGGAGTACTCTACGGTGCTGTTTATTACGCTGTGTAATAAGGTAAGGAAATCCAAGAAATAGGACGATTCAATTGAAAGCTTTTGAAAAGTACTTTTCTCTGCTTCACAAAGTGTTTCTAACTTTTGAGCCTGTGAATGAAATCCTAAAATTTGACTACTCAAATAAAAGCTATGCTGTACGTGGTGGCTCTAATAATAAATATCGAATCAGGCAATGAAATCACTCAATTGATGGATGCGTGAGAGGTACTTTCCTGTGGTACTGTTCATTGCGGCGATATAGGATGCCGGATTGTAATTTTCGAGTCTGTGGATGAATTGGAAGTGACTATGTCTAAGAGGTACAATCCGCTATTTCAATATGTCAAGGCTCGTTACTTCCTCGTTGTTCGCTTGTGGATATTGCAGATTATTTCAGTTTGACGTAGGGTGATACTGGCAAGAACGCCAAACTAAAATCAGACGCCATCCTTGGATGCCATCTGAAGTTTCATTCAGGAAATAATGAAAATGAAATAACAACAACAAGATAGAAAGCTACCACTCAACCGATTTCATTTAAATCTGTAACGTGTGTATCCACGGACTCAAAGTTAGTCCCTTTCACGCGAACGAAGGTAAAATGACCAAAAGCCTTAAACTCATTATCACTGCCGAGACCCGATATAACTTGTATCGTGACAATTCCAGCTTGTTATTTTCTTCACACTTGTTTTAGTTACATGTGTAAGTGCTTTCGTACGTGCTCGCGCGCATAGACGTCACTACAAAGATATTGGAACTTTGTAAACTTCCGAGATCTTTTAGCGTTACTAACACGCCCTTCAAAACGCTTGAAGGGAACAATATGAACTACTTACTTCCGTATGTCTCTCGACCTCCTGGAGTCTGGCTTCAGTCATGAAATGTGAAGCCCAGTTTTGGCTGTGGATGAAATTGCTAAGTGTAACCATTCAAATGAAAGCTACTGAGCAGTACTTTCCTGTGGTGCTGTTTATTATGCTGTACAAGGTGGTTCTAACTTTTGAGTCTGTGAATGAAATCCTAAAGTGTGACCATTCAAATGAAAGCTACTGAGCAGTACTTTCCTGTGGTGCTGTTTATTATGCTGTACAAGGTGATTCTAACTTTTGACCCTGTGGATGAAATCCTAAAGTGTGACCATTCAAATGAAAGCTACTGAGCAGTACTTTCCTGTGGTGCTGTTTATTATGCTGTACAAGGTGGTTCTAACTTTTGAGTCTGTGAATGAAATCCTAAAGTGTGACCTTTCAAATGAAAGCTACTGAGCAGTACTTTCCTGTGGTGCTGTTTATTATGCTGTACAAGGTGGTTCTAACTTTTGAGTCTGTGAATGAAATCCTAAAGTGTGACCATGCAAATGAAAGCTACTGAGCAGTACTTTCCTGTGGTGCTGTTTATTATGCTGTACGAGGTGGTTCTAACTTTTGAGTCTGTGAATGAAATCCTAAAGTGTGACCATTCAAATGAAAGCTACTGAGCAGTACGTTCCTGTGGTGCTGTTTATTATGCTGTACAAGGTGGTTCTAACTTTTGAGTCTGTGGATGAAATCCTAAAGTGTGACCATTCAAATGAAAGCTACTGAGCAGTACTTTACTGTGGTGCTGTTTATTATGCTGTACGAGGTGGTTCTAGCTTTTGAGTCTGTGAATGAAATCCTAAAGTGTGACCATTCAAATGAAAGCTACTGAGCAGTACTTTCCTGTGGTGCTGTTTATTATGCTGTACAAGGTGGTTCTAACTTTTGAGTCTGTGGATGAAATCCTAAAGTGTGACCATTCAAATGAAAGCTACTGAGCAGTACTTTCCTGTGGTGCTGTTTATTATACTGCACTGAGAAGATCAAGACTGCTCTTACCTCTATCAAAATAAAGGCTGTCCCGCTTTTCAATGGTACTTTTTATCATGCTGTACAAGATGGCACTAAACTTTTGAGTCTGTATACGAAATCTTTAAGTATGACTCTTTAAATGAAAGCTTCTGAGCAGAACATTCCGTGGTAATTGTACTGTACGAGGTATTTCTAATTTCTGAGTCTGTGAATGAGACCACTAAGTAGCCACTCAAATTAAAACTCTCAAGCAGTACTTTCCTGTGCTGCTGTTTATCATGCTTTACGGGTTGGTTCTAATGCCTGAGTCTGGGGATGAAATCCTTAAAGCGGAACCATTCAAATGAAAGCTACTGAGCAAGCAGTACTTTTCAATGTGGTGCATTTTATTACGCAGTGCAACTCTAAATTCTCTAAATTCTGAGTCTTTGGTACCCTAAGGTGACCATTCAAACAGGTGTACCTATCAAGGAAATTTGAGCAAACACGTAGAAATTCGTAGCTGTTTTGGCTCACCATATTATTTTAGGACTTTTGAAGAGATTTGCAAACAATAAACAAAAAACAACACAATACTTTGATCTTAAGGGGCAAAAACTGTCCGAAACCAACCCTATTCCCTGGATTTACATGCTGCTGTTGACTTTCTGAAAATTTTGTTGGTCGTTTTTCGTACCCGCAACTACTTCTTTATTCCGGCCGAAAACAGTTTTCCCATAATAACACTTTTTATCACAATAACATTCGAATGCATAAGAGATTGAAGCTGTTCAAAGATGAGTGGTGAGTGCTCTTGATTCAACTGTGAAAGCTGTTAAGTACAATACTGAATGCTACTGTGCAGTTGTGCTTTCTGTTGTACTCTTTAGAAGAAGGTACAAGAGACAGGGTGGTTATATCGTTTTATGATCTCTTGAAATGTTACGGTTCGAACCGCAAGCTAGGGAACCACACTTTGTTGTTGTATTGTCATTTGTTTTCATTTCTGTTCGGTAGTTCAGTGGTAAAGCGACCATGTTAAATCTTTGAAAATTCCAAGCACGCCTTTAGTTTAATGCAAACGCGAATTTTCGTTTCACTGCGACGATTTCACGAAATGTCAGTTAAATATGCAATTTTCGTAACTCCATAATCAAGGTGAACTACTTTCTTAACTTCCTCGATGCACCTTCGCGGACTTTTAGGTCTATGAATAAAAATTTTAAGGCGGTAATCATTCAAACAAAAGCTACCGACGTGAAGCCCATCACAGAGCAGTACCTTTCTGCGGGGCTGTTGACTGTGTTGTACAGGGTGGTTCAAACATTTGAGCCTGTTCAAGAAATTTTAAAGTGTGGTGATTCATATGATGTTATTCATTTTATCATTCCCAATTTAAAATAGTTTCGGAAAATTGCGAAATTGGTTTATTACATGGCAGTAAATAACTACTGAAACGCGTTTTCCCTCTTTAGCAATTAACCATAAGGTGTATGACGTTAACACTGCCCTACCCTGATTAGTGGGCTGGCCGGTGAATTGTGGTGCGCCATGTTGTCGCAGTTTTTCGCGCGCAATGTCGGGTCAACAAAAGAGGGCGGAAAAGACCCCAGCAGGTGGCTATAGGCCAACAATACAGGGAATGTCGAACGTAATCGATTGTAGTAATAACAAATAATAACGTTAGCGACAAAACGGTGATATACAACACGTACGAACGAATAGGCGCTTAGTCATTCTGCAGGTCTTTGATTTCAGACGGCAACGGTTTAAAGATTTTAAGTTGATTTCCATTTTTACGTTTTTCTTTTAATCTCCGGCTGGATTTGTTTGGTCTGACAAGATTTTACTCCATTTTAGGGTAAGTAGACGTCTATTACATGCTAAAAAGGGTTTGCAAAGAGGAAGTATTAAAAATTTAAGGGGTTCAGTCATAATCTCCATATTCAATACTCTGAATACATGTATACTGAATTCGAAGTATTAAAACCTCTAAATTATGATTAATTTAGGAAGGAAAAACGCAAAAGTGGAGATTATAAGATATAACAAGAAAAAAGTGTTTAAGATTGGGCAAGAGTGAGAAGTATCACGAATGACGAAAGTGAAAAATTTATACAATTTCTTTTAAGATGCTGAAACCGTCACGTGCGGTACAAGAGAAGTCACGCTGAAAACAAAGAATGTAAAAATTCGTCATAGACATGGAGTAAGGCATGTTTTACACTTTCATATTTATCCTGCTTTGGAAAAAATCTCTTTAGTACAGTTTTTTCTACAATATTCCTCAATTTAACTTCAAAAACTGTATAAAAAGTCGGTATATTATACGTGCTAGCATTGACTTGCTAATCTGTAGTTACGCATAGAAATTATATCTCCTTGGTGATATAAGTTAGCTTACGGTACTTATTATCATATGAAGCAAAATACCCGGTCGAAATCAAAGCCTAAGAAATTTCAAATCCAGCCACAAAAATAACTAAGGCCGATCACTTTTTGCTTTTTATTGGGATCACAATTTACTTTAAAAGAAACTTTACAGCCGTTTGGAGAAGGAAAAAGTATTGGAAGCACATGACGTAGACAAGCAAATACATGTAAAAATTATTGGAGCAGTGGATCCACTGTATATTCGTCATCCGTTAGATTTTTTGCAGAATCATTTGCAGCGGACATACCTGTCCTTAACGTACTTTATGACCGTATTTATAGCACAGTTTCAAATTCGGAAATGTTAATTATACCGTAGTCCTTAGTGATCAGAAAGGAAGCAAATGAGGGTTTTTTTTAAGAATGCCTCCAGCTTAGTTTAAGTACTTTCTATTTTCCAACTTTTTTACGTAGTTGAGCTTTCTTGAGGTATAACTATTTGGAAGGCTGAATTTCCAGCACTATCTTGGATTAAACATTCGCTTTAATATTAGTTGATAAGAGCCAACTTTTTTCAAATGAGCGGCGTATAATTGAAATCTTTCGTTTCTCGGGCTACTGACCACCAAGTCACGTATTTCGAGTCCAAGCGGAATGTAATATTTTGATGACAGAACTTAACTACATCCGGTTAGCCACGAAAGAAAAAATCCCAAACATCAATAAGCGAAAATTAATAAAACGCCTGAATTTTGTTATTAGCACAACAATCTACAGGGGAAAAAGAACGAGATGTACAAATCTAAAACAAATTCGTGCGCCACATAGAAGAACTTTCCGTGCAACTCGATTTAGGTTTAATTAGTTTCTACTTCTGTTTTCGTGAACACCTGACATATTTTTCCGCAGAAATTTCATCGGTTAATTCTCTTCCCCTCCTTGGCGCCCGTGTAGTTTTAATTTTTGCGTGGGTGGGTAAGATCTTGATGCGTGACCATTCAAACGAAGGCTTTTGGGTACAACTTTCATGTTGTAGTGTTTGTTTTTTCAACATTTTGAAAACTGGAATGAAGGATTTTTTTAATTCCATTTTTTAACTTTGAACTTCAGGCGCTATTGCAAATTCAGGGTTAAACTGCTTAAAGCTCTTGACCATATAAAAATGTCAAGCGGTGATGGGAATTAAGAAGTTTAGCGCCAGCCAGTCTGGCATAACATGGGGACTTCAAACAAGGGGGTTATTTCAACGGCATGTTTATCCGCGATCTTGCTAAGCCACGTTTCCTTGTATTGTTTAGCCTCTTATTGTTGTCATATTCAATGTTGAAATAGCCCCCGCAATTGTTCAAAAGACCGCATTTGGCCTACTTGAGCCCATTGGATTGACATGTGCGGATAAATACAGATATTGTCATCGCGGGTCGCGTATAAAGACACTTATCTATATCTCAGCGAACAACTGACTCCAACACACAACGCGTTTAAGACCCAAGGGGTTTAAGTGCTTACAAAAGTGCCAAGATCCCGCGAAGAACTAATGGGGCTTAGCTAAAGAAAAATACTCGTTTGACAAGGCGGTAAATAGCTCTTTTGTCTAAGTATCGCCTGTGGGCATTGCGACCTATTGGTCACCGTTTAAACGCAATGCTCTGTGTTAATAGGTCCTTTCATCTTAGCTAGAAAAGACGGGAAAACGCTTTTACCTACCTAGAGTTTTGTTATCACTTTGGCAAAGCCACGAAAAGTGCTTCAAGTCTTTGGAAAGCAATGTAGTTGGTGGCAATTCCAAGACAAGCGTATGACTCGAAAATTGACGCTAGTTTTTCCTTAACGCACTTTCGTGCAGGTTTGTTAATCCTTCTGCTTTTACATTTCGTTTACAATACGTTTGGCGACTCCAACCACGGAATTCGTTTTTCTTGTCTTTTCTGTGACTTATGAGCAGTTGAGCTTCAAAAGTAATACCAGCCTTAGAAAAAGGACAAATTGTAATAAATGATGTGAGACGTATTTAGGATTTAACCCAGCACTAGTTTTTGTGAATGTAGTTATGCAACGTGTGTGACTTTCAGAAATGTAATTTACTTTACAATTCAGCATAATACTTTCTACAGGCCACGACATGAATGCTCAGTAAGAGATAAAGATTATTTGTTAAAGCTAAGATCAGTGATTACACAAATTTCCGATGTGTTATTTTTCGGTCTTAGAGAAAGCTTTGGAGCGCGTGAAGCTAAATGGGGTTTAGTAAAGAACTTTTCAAATATCGGATCGGAAGCGAATTCAAATGAAAGATTAACATCGACCTCGCTATTCGGTCTGATGGATTTTGCTAGATGAGACACTTTTCCGGTAAACGTTGGTTTTGTTTGAATCAAAAGTATTTGGGCCTTGTCCAAAATAATTAACTCGTGAACCGAATGACTGAAATTATTGGAAAATAATTTCTTCACTCCCACGGCCAAATTCTACGTCGTGTAGTGTAGTTGCACTTCCGATATTTTAGAGTCTGTTTGTGAATTTCTACGTTGTGACCATTCAAATGAAAGCTATTGGGTGATAATCTCTCAAGGCGTTGTTATTTTTTAGTATTTTTAGAAACTGGAATTGTAGCTTTCAAGGAGAGTTTTTTGGTCAAAAGATCAAGTGATACAAATCTTGCTTAACATTTTAAGGTTTATCACTATGTGTCATAGATCCTGTTTCTCTAGCCCACACGACGCAATATATCAAAATATATGTCATTTGTTGCTTCAACTAAAAATAATACCCTCCTTAGGCCAAGATAAACAGGCCCGAAAAAACTGATGCCATTAAATGACCCCTTTATGACAAATTTGCGAAAAAATAATCCGGGGCATGCGGGAAATGCAGATTAAAGAACTCTCAAGTTGGATATTTAAAAACCCAATGTCAAATTGCAAAATATGAAAATAAAATTAAATACACTATTGTCTGCTGTGTGGCTGTGAGCCTGAATGATCGCTGAGAATGCATGTAATTCCTTCAAAAACGTTAGAACCAGTTTGCATGACTTTTTTTCTGGAAATCTGAACGAGTTGAAGCTTGCGTGGTTAAATTTTTTTCACAAATACTTTTAAAAAGAAAGGATGGTTTTATATGACTAGTATAAAGTTCTTTTTCTGTGCTAAATACAGGTAATCCTTCCCCTCCTTTGGAGTCAATATTACCTAAGGTGATGGTTATATCTTTTCAGTCAAGCTCTGGGTTTTCTAATGTGGTTCATTGAGTTGAAATCCTTAATACTTTCCTAAAATGCTGCTTTTTGGAGGAATTAAATTGAGGCCTATTGGGAATGCAGGGATTATGTGGTCAAGGACTTATATTTTTTGGCGTTCAAAAGATGCGGTCAGCATTTTATAACCTTTAAATTCTAGCCTTTCTCCTCGAAACGAAACAACAGTGGAACAAAGTTGGCTGTAAATACGCATTTTTATTTTTATTTTTAATAGTAACATCATGTCGTATACGCTGTGTTGTTTTTTTTTTACAACTGATATTCGTGTTAGAATATCCATGCGTGACATCAGTTTAATTGAGCGTAAAGACGGCCATTGAACATACCAGGCTTATTAATATGAACAGTTTTATTTCAATGCAGACAGTCATTTTACTGAATATTGTCAACATTGCTCGGGTAAAATGAACAAAGAAAAATCGTTGTTCAAAGCTCAAACTGGGAGAGTAAAGGTAGGTTTAAACACCTCAGTCAGACTTAATGTTACATGTTAAGGTTTACATGAAAAGCACAAAAGTTGTATCAAGAAGTAGGACCTCTTTCTTTTATCTTCGGGCATGTTTACGTTTTCGCTTGAATTCTTGATCAAATTGAAAACTGTTCCTCTCTGCGATGATGTAACAAAAACGCAACTATTAACTTTTTGAAGCTCTTCCGTGTTTTAAAACGTTGTAAACTGGCAGAACTTGAGTTTCAAAATAGCTGCCAAAACATTTAGATGTTCCTTGAACTTCTAACCCTAAATTATACGTTCTTAGCTAGCTTATCTGCAAATGCGACAAATTGCTTTTCAAAGCTTTCAGAAACGAAATCATCTTAAAACTCTTATGGGATATCACAGCTTTTCTACACTAAAACAGTTAGGTCCAGTAAGTGCGATGCGTAAACCGACGCGAGCGAGCAAGCGTTCCTTTTCTGTCATTTTTCATTTACAAACCTTTTTCGATATTTACCGAACAAACCATGTACATCTCAAGGACTCATCTTTTTCCCCACGTTTAGCGAAATATCCTAAAGTCAATAAAATATACTGCCGGAAATTTTGAAGTGTGTTGAAGTTGTTGTGGGAAGGGTTCGGGTCAACATTTTTGTTTCCTGATTAAGAAGAACGCACGGAATTTATTTTGACTTCCAAAACGACGTGTTGGTAAGAAAGTGACAATTCCTGATTGCAATAATTATCGTTTGTTAGTTAAAAATACAGAAATTTCGAAAAGAGCGCTTAATTCCTGACTGTTTCGATCCAGAGAGATCCACAGTGGGCTGTCATGTTGGGATTAAGGGTTTTGATAAATTCTAGCTGATATGTCAAAGTACCTGTCTAGTAGTCTCTTGTTTTGAGGAGTCGATTAGGCGAAAGTTTTTACTCATTTGATTGTCATTCTTAAGACCAACCTGCGCAGCGACGCGGGGTGGCCAATATTTGAGCCATCACAGGATCAGTTATCCATGAATTCTCAAAATACTGCAAATTCAACATTAGCTATCAGCCGGACCCCCATCACCAGACCTCCATTGTTGCTGGCGACGCACTGTCTCCGCATCACAAAACAGCCTCGCTCCCCACAATGTGTAATCACTCGCTTATAAGCTCTGGGCGACAGCTTGTCGGCTGGTTTCCGGTAACAAAATTCGCCGTTTTTGGCTAAACTCGCGTGATAACTTCATCGCTTTTTTGACTTTTTTTTTTCATTCTCGACCACACGCGCCTAATTCGTTTGATCCAAAGCAGCGCGAAGATGTGAACCAACCTTTTTCAGCGCTGGTAAACAAATATGGGCTTAAAACACCGGGTTATTAAAATTTGAAATGCATATGCGGCGGTTCATTGTGATTCTGGCGCCAGTTAGCCGTCCATAAAAATGCACCACTACTCTCCCGGGGCGCCTAAATGGAATAAATTTCAACTAGGCTGTCACACAATAGACCCTAACCAGCGATAAATCGCTGATAGCAGGAAAATCGCCATCACTTTTCTTGTTTATGGACTCATGCCAACCAAAACGATATGTTTTTTTTTCTCATTTCTTCGTTGTCTGGCGAGTATTTTTCATTTTCGCCGATTTGTCTTCCTCGATACGGTTTTCCTTTAATCGCACATCCAATGACGTAATGTCCGCAATGTACATTTCTATTAATTTAATTATACGTTTAATAATAGCGATATGTCAATCATCGCATTCGATGGCTGCACGTGCCGGGGGTTAGTAGACTGGATGTCGCCAGTTCCAGCGGTTTATCTCATTCGTTGCGCCAGTCCGGAGCCTCGAGAGAGGCAAACCAAACCTTAAGTAAACCTTGTGGCGATCACAAATGTCAAAGGATTAACGCACAAATAGCTCGCGTTTCGAAGCGTTTTTAACCGTTCAACGTCCGTGCCGGCCTGAGCCGGCCTTGATTTTGCGCGTGTTCGCTTTTGGCCCCAGCCTCCCCTAGAAAGGTTTTTTTGGTCCCCTTTTGTCCTAGTTGTGTTTGGGAATGTTCAACCAATCAGAATCCACCTACTGCGCATATATTTGAAGGCTTGAGGGGGTCCTAGAAGGGAAGACTTTTTGTCACTCTCCAAGAAGATCACATTTCACTCAAAATGGCTGCCGTGCTCTTCACGCGTGAATTTTCAAGATGGCAATATCTCACTTTCAGAAGGAAGGATTACCTTTTGAAAGTTAAAAATCGAAAGAAGAAGCTCTAAGGAACACTCGACAAGTTAAGCGATGGAATTTAGAGCTTTTAGAGCGAAGAAAACATCTTTCGAGGACGAACTGCCGTTTTGTCACAGCGAAGGACAATCTTCCATCGCAAGAGATTTTTCGAGCTGCGGACTTTCTGGGAAATGCTCAAGCACTTCTACGAGTCTACGGTAGAGTAAATTACACATTTGATTGTAAGTTTTTACCGAGATAACTTCTTAATTGAAGGATTCTTTGTATTTCTTAAAGTTTTCGTAAAAGTTTTGAAAAACGTGCACAGTTCGCATCAGTAAATGCTCTTCAAAATAACCTGCACATCGAGCGAAATCGCTTGCGCGTAGCTTCCCTCGAAGAAAGAATTGAACGCGTTTGGTTTTCAGAAACGAATAAAGGCGTGTATTAATAAATGTATTATTCAGAAAAGCTTACTGTCTCCTCTTCTGTGAATCTTCGTTCATGAAATTTAGAAAAATAGTAATCTGACCTAAACAGACACAAATCCTCTGCTGCGGTTTGATTTCACGCGTGAGACAAGATGCGAAATCTCTTGCGTAAATTTTCAAAATTTAGACTTTGAGATTGTATTTTTGGCTAATTCTTAATTGACAGCTGGTGTATTTTATTCGAAAGTGAGAAATTTTAACTATTCTAGATCAAGTGAGTGTTGTGTTTTCGAGCCTATAAATTGTCGCTTCGTACTGCACATGGGGTTGTTTATTACCAACTGCTAATTTAGCGACGCGCTCAAAAAACACGTGGCCGGTAATGGGTTAAAATAGCTTGAAACACACGTTGAAATCGCACAAGTTTCTTCCCCCCTACCCGAGCAAGAAGAAACACAAACATACTAAAACAGTAGTACGACAAATTCCCTAGGGAGAAGACCTGTTTCCAGCTGCCAGACGCGGTAAGGAGAGTTAAACTCGTGATCACCCTGGCACCAGTGATGCGATATAACTGGTAACGTCAAATCGATGTGAACATTTTATCTCATGTTTGCTTTGTTCTGCGCTCTTAGATTTTTCCGGGGACTCAACCAAACTACACAACACAGCGCTCCCTTGGTTTGGAGAAAGAAGTGGGAAAAAGGTTTATTTTGACGGCGTGATTATCTTGCATCTCATTGAAGAAAAGCAGAGGGGTTTCTACGTGGGGTGTCCGTATTCTCACATCGGTGATTGTGTTTATACTTGAGAGACCTGTGCATCAGAGACCGGCGTTCATTCGCTACGATGGCTAGCCAGCGTAAACGACCAAGAAATACCTCTCCATGCAGACAGCCTACAAAATTTCCAAAACTTCACAAAGAAGAGCAGCGATGTGGACCTTTATCTTTGTTGGATTTAAGCGCTAAATGCGTAGCGGCAAATATTCCTTTCCAACACGTTGAAGAACGAAGTGCCCCTATTCCCGAACCGGTCCAACTCAAGGTAGTTTACTGGTCATTCCCGAGAAATGAGAGAGACATTTGTATGTATTCATCATTACACGCTACAGTATCGCAGAACGATGCCAAAAGACTACCTTTTCAGAGAGGTTTAGCTCTTCTAGAGGAAAACGCAGTCAGGGATGTACTTCAAGTTGGTAAGTGAATTTTCTATGTTGTACCCTTATTGCAACCGCACTTATTTCCCGATCCGTGCCGATGTCGGTCTATAGACCGTGAAGCTAAAATTTTATCTCACAGGCGAGTCGCTGTAAGGCTATAAAATTTTGTAATTAGGCAGTATGTAGGAGTTTTTAATCATTTTGAATAGAAATCGTGGGTATTCGTGCTTAATTTCATGTGTTTTTTCGCCCTACCGGGTGATAGCGCCAGTCTGTCTACCATAGTTTCTATAGAATACAAATGACCTAGTATATCTGTTTACCTCCCGGACGAGCCTTAGAAATTCCGCATCAAAATTCGTGTTTGTTATCGCTTTCGCTATCGAAACTTTGCAAGAATTATTTTCTTTAGATTCTTTAAGAACTGCCGCGTATTTTTATTTTAAAAGGCGTTGTATTTAGACTGACGGGCTCGTAAATTAGCGTAAAAAATTCATCTCCGGGTGAACTGAGATGGGATGGATCGTGGTGCTGACCAGTGAAAATTGAACATAGAATTACGCTTATATCTGCTACGCTAGTCGAGTCGGTAAATACTGACATTGAAAGGATACTCAATTTCTATAGCTTCGTCGCTTTCCGTTTTTGAACTCTTTGTTGTGTTTTAATACGATTTCGAATTCTTGGCTGGAAGCCTCCGTCTTTCCTTAAATCCAAAAC
This sequence comes from Siderastrea radians, assembly GCA_964017195.1. Taxonomy (NCBI): domain Eukaryota; kingdom Metazoa; phylum Cnidaria; class Anthozoa; order Scleractinia; family Rhizangiidae; genus Siderastrea; species Siderastrea radians. The sequence goes on from OZ024896.1 coordinate 42,783,982, forward strand.
TCGCGGTGTTTCGTAAGAGCTCGCCCCTTTTTTTCAAACTGCGTTGTATTCAATTACATTTCATCGGACTGAAACACAAAAACCTTGCTATTTATGTTTAACGCAGTTGGCATTTTGTCCTCGTGAGTCTCATTTTATTCCTTTGCTCTTAGAAAAAGCGCCTAAGAAGTTTGAACTTCTTATTAACTGGAGCTAAAAAGTGTGCGTTTATAGAATCGACTGAACAAATAGACATAGGTTGGCAAACTCTTGATCTCTCCGACTTCTGAGTTTAACATGTTGTTCCCTTTTTACAAAATCGTTCTTATATCTCTCTTTGTCTAAAGTAAGGAAACGTTCTTGAATTTATCCTAAAGAATCAAGCTACCATATTTTAATGAAAGTCTTCGCGCGCCGGGTCAGAAAGCGACTGAAGAATCTCTGCGTAAATTAATAGTTTTGTTCAATGAAACACATGTAACTTTGTCGATTTCCCATTCCTCTGTTAAATGTTATTTTTGTTAAGCGCCTTGGAATAAACGATGTTCCATCATTTGGCGAAATCAAGAGTAAGATTATTTCGCGTTTTTTCCGAAAAAAAAAAACTTTACTGAGATATTTCAAAGTTGATATTAAGGATATGCGGCTCTGTTCTTTAAAGGCAAGAGTCATGCAAATTTCCAATTTGTTTGTGGCCTAAATAAGAAAAAATGTATTTGTTTATTTTGGCCTATCTAAAAGGGTTGAATTGACAAGTAAAGGGAACTTTGGGGGCGAGGGCTGTTCTTTGCAAGATGGACTTTGAAAACCCAGAAGAGTATTAAATTCACGCTCCTTTTTTTGTTCAATAAGTACTCTTTTCCCACAAAATTTTAGAAATTGCACTAGTGAGCCAGCCTCACAGAGAAATTGTTGTTGTGTTTGGTTTTAAGGAAATAGACATATTATATCGTGCTCAGCTTATTAAAAGCTTACACATACATTTTCCTCACAAGGCCAGGAAAACTTAAATAAGTGTGTCGATGTTACAGATCCTCATATTTTGTATTTTATAAGAGGGCTTCAATGCGTTTAGAAGTAATTTAGTTACATTGTCGACGCTCCTAGAATGCTGCGCGCGGCATACGAGTAAAAGAGGATTAAAAAAGATAAATTGAATGGCTCCTCTCTCTGTTGGAAACGCCCATTTGGAAACACGAGTGTGCAGTTCAATTGAATTAGCGCGTTTCCATGGACGGAAATAATCATAAACCTACTTTGTGTTTTCCTTAAACATACTGAGAGACAGAGAAAGGCCAAAAGGTTTGACTGTCTGTTGTTTATAAGACAGTTTCAAATTCCAAAACGCTACTTTTAATTTTAAATCCATCAGCCAAGATGACGCTAAAATATTTCACCATTTACATAGTTCGACGCTGCAACTTAAGCTTTTAAGGCGTTTTCACGGCCAGAGGCGTAAACTGCGGTGAGTGTGACGCGAAAATAGACGATTAACAGGCGGAACATACAGAGACATCTGTCTGCTTTTTGCTAATGATGCGCTGAAGTTTGAAGGTCAGGGATCGGTATCTTAGGTTAGTATTTGAAATCGCTCGGTAATTGCTTTCTATGTTGACAAAGGTAGGGCATAAATGGCTAAGAATTGATAATACCGCATGGATAATGGTTCATTTGCATTACTGGAGAAAACAGGTTTATACAGGGGCGAGTGAAAAGCGAGATGGATCAAATAAGAAGCGCCTCTTACTGCGTCAATTTCTTGAGGATTTTTCCAACTCCGAAATAACAGTGTTTCTAATGTACTTCTCTCTTTTGAAATTTCTTTCAGGTTTTCAACTCAGTGGAAAAGTAGTAGAAAAAGAAGATACTAAATATGGAACGCAACAAGAATTCAACGTGTCTGTTGGATTTGACAGGTGTAAAATAACCGAGGTTTCCTGCACTTGTGGAAACAAAGACATTTTATGGTGTCCTCATGTAGTAGCGCTTTCTCTTTTCCGTATTCGCAACCCAGAAGAGGTTACTCTACGCGTCCCAATCTCAGAAACATTACTTCAAATGAACCGCGACCAACTTCAAAAACTGTTGCAGTATCTTATAACTGAGCATCACACAGAAGTTTTACCAACTGCCCAGCGATTGGCTGACGAGATTTTGCTCAAGACTTCGGAGATTAACCGCTTGCACGGTGCTCCTGATCCTACTGCGGGCGCAAGTGCTGAAGAGGAAAGTTGTTGGCACTTGGACGCAGAACAAGTTCGACAACAAGTTAGGAATTACCTTTCTCAAGGAGGTTACCATGGCAGTGGAAAATATCTCTTATCTATGTTCGCTAAGGTAAGAAAACAAGTTTGGTAATCTGTTAGCCCCCTTAAAGAAAAACAGGAACTCGTTAGGAAGCAGGGATGACAAAAGATGGTTGTTTAGAAGGGTATGTTTTAGCATTATCGCGAGATGGTTACAAAACAACCCAGATCACAGAAAACCCGCCACATGATAAATGAATGTCAAACGATGGCGAGGATGATTGTTTCAATACAGAAAAACTTGACCCTTTTACTTCCACGAACGAGAGGTGTCAACAAAAACCAAAACTGAAGAAAAGTCTCAGATTTTGTTTTGAAAGCACTGCTAAATAGCTTTCACTTGAGTGCGGTCACACTTTGGAATTTCATCCACGGACTCAAAAGGTAGAACCACCTTGTACAACATAATAAACAGTATCACAGGATTAGAAACATAAGCCCTGCACTAGTTACAATTTTGAGCAAATACTGCTCACTTTAAAAGGAAGCTGTTCGAGGTGGCCACTTAAACAAACTTACGTAATATTTTTTCTCTTCAGGTGCGTGAAATGCTTCGTGTCCATGACAACAACGGCTCACGCATGCTCAGGCTCATTACAGAACAGTTCCTAGCGGACCCAAGGCTCCAAATATGGAAAGAACAAGGCACCTCGATGAACGACAAGTGCCGCCAGCTTTGGGACCAACTCGGTGCATTATGGGTATGCGTAGTGTTGAACCCAGACAGCACTCGTGTGGAGAAAGCCGCGTGGAAACTGCAGCTTGAGGCCTGGTGCAGACAAGAAGTTTGTCCGTTGGAGAACCCAGATGTTCAAAGCACAGACGATAGCGACGAAGTAGCGTATGAATCGTGCCCCCGCCGCACCGTGTTTTCCAGGGCGATGCAAGCGTGTGACTTGGACTGGGAAGATAGCACGTTGAAATCTGTCATTGGACGCGGTGGAGAGGTTAAAGAGAATGACTATTTAACTTGGAAAGGTGAGGATCACTTCTAGAACTAAATAAACCATTTTTTAAATCAATTTAATAGAACGAATTATTTTCCACACTTTCCTACCTGCCACCCTTTTGAGCCACAGGAAACTAGAAATTATGGACGGTTTGAAATCGTCAAAGGGGTAGTAAACTATAAAGAAACAAGGAATGGATAGTTTGAGGAAGACTGAGACGGTTTACGAATGATCCAGAACCCTTGCGGATCATTCACAAATCCCAGAAAGCAGAAAAAAGGGAAAATAAGCTTTCAGCAATTTTTTTTAATTTTGCTGACTTTTCATTAGACTAACCAATACTTACCTTTGTTTTCACAGAGGATGTTCCAATGGCCGCTGCTCGTGTAGATGCCTTGCGGGCTCATGGCTACGCCCAAGAAGCTCTGCGATTGGCTGTTGCAGTAGCACGTGGCATGAAGGAAGAGCAGTTAGAAAAAGTCCACGAAATGAAATCCCTATTGGAGAACTTTGACGAGGAGGACATGGATGATAAACTTTGCGACGAAAGCTCAGAGAAAGATGAGTTTATCGAGGGCTGGATAGGACACCAGCTTGATCCTATTGTTGTGTTGTATGACACCCTTATAGAAGAAGCGATCAGCCCACAGGACAGTGATTCTGAGCTCAAAGACGACGCAGAAGCTTCACTCTCTGATAAGAGAACCTTCTCAAACATTTCACTTCCGGATTGCGGTACTGGAAGTGAAACTTATTTGACTTTGGCTCTTGAAGTCGCGCTAATGGGACTTGGTCAACAGCGAACAATTCCAGTGGGATTCTATGCTCAGGACAAAGCCTGTCGGCAAGAAGAACACTTGATCGCGCAGCTTAATCTGCTGACCTTTGATGATGATGTTCTTTACCCTGTCCTCAAATCTCAGACTGAACTTCTCTTGAAAAGCGGCCCGTTTAGTGGCCTGGGACTGGGCGTACATTCAGACAGCGTTCCCATGCACACCTTCGCGCGTTTTCTGTTCAGTAATATTGTAGACAAGGATCTGGACCTCGCTTTCAAGCTTGGTCTTCGTGCAATGCGTTTCTTGGCGTTGGATGACTTCATAGAGGACGTTGCGGATGAGGAGATCCCCCTGGTGGGGCCATACAGGAACACGCGTTTGTACACTTTAGGACATTTGCAATCACAGCAGTGCGAGCTGGCATCGCGCCTGCTCAACGCTGCCAAAGACTCTGCTGATCGTTTGTCAGCAGTTCTAGAAGCTTCACAACAGCACCTGCACTCTCCACCTCAACTCTTCCGTCTCGCGCAGGATGCGTTCAAACTGTCCTGCGGTCAGACGTCGGAATCACGTGACATTGGTATGCTTCACTTTGCCATGGAGTTGGGACTCAAGGTACTGCGCATGACTCTTAACACGAACAACTGGCGGCGCCGAGAGATGGTGGAGTGGCTGATTGAATGCGCTGTTGAAGTCGGTACATCTGCTCTGAGTCAGATCATGAAGAACTGGAGCTCGCTGTTCACGCCCATAGAAGCGACATCCCTTGTGGCTACCACTGTCATGGCGCCTACCACGGCAGTTCGACTTGAGCTTACAGTGATTGAAAAAGAAGCGCTTCTGTGTTGTGCACGTGCGCTTGCTCTGCAGTGCGCCAGTCGGGATCCTCAGCGATGCTCTCTATCCACGCTGACGCTCTGTGAAAAGAACCCTGCAGCTTTCGAGGCAGCTTACAGACTAGTGGTGGAGTCAGCAGCGGTGATCCCGCCTACACAACTCTTTGCTATTGCACGTTACATGGATTATCGTGGATACCCACAGAGAGCATTCAAACTTGCCACCCTGGCCATGAAACACTTCACCCTGGCATACAACCAAGATAGTCACCCCTCAATCGGAGACATACACTGGGCATGCGCTTTGTCCCAGGCTCTGGGCTATGGCGAGCTGACGCAGATCATCCCGCTCATCATCAAAGCGGTGCATTGTCCGACGGTGCTGTCAGACCTGTTATTCCGATGTGCCTTTGCAAAAGCTGCCGCTGACGAGGCCCAGAATGGGCAGTACTTAGTGAAGGACAACTGCGGGCTCAGTTGTGATGACGAGCCTCTGAGGCAACTTTTAGAGGCTACCATCAGCGCGTATGTGAACACTGCTCACAGCAGGTTAAATCATATCAGCCCTAAGCACTACATGGATTTTGTGAACTTTCTAACAAAGGCACAAGAGACATTTCTTTTGGCCTCCGACGGCGACTGCCGTTTTCGGGCCCTTATCAACAACATGAAAATCTTGTACAAAGGAAAGAAAAAACTGATGCAGTTAGTGAAAGAGACATTCGGATAATCCAGTTAGGAATAAAACTTGAATATAAATTATTTATGATAACGAGCGTCCGCGATTGAGTTACAGAGATATAAAAAATTATTACATCGTTAATATGATAGGCGATGACAAATTGTATATTTACATGTTTAAATTTATGACAGAAACTAGGTTACGTCTTCGTTTCACTTCGCCTCTAAACTAGAAAATACAAAATTGTTTCTTTGGAACACCATTTACCGTTTTAGTTAAAGCAGTGTTCCGTTGGAGTGGTTTAAATTAAAGATGTTTACAAAGACAAAAATCCTAACTGTTTGCTCTCTCTCTCTCCATTTCTTTTTACGGTAAGGATGAGCCGTTATCGCATCGTATCGACTTCACGCCCTGGCATCAACCCGTCTTTACCTCCCAGATCGAGTATAAATCCGGGTGTAAATCCCATCCAAACACGTAAGGTTCCTACCGCACAACCCAAAAGCAATAATCCCCCCTCCCTCTAGCTTGCACCCGCGACAATTGTGCTTTACAATTAACAGACATCTGCAAAAAAACGCAGGCTGTCCTCCCTCCTACCACCCGACCCAAATATCCCAGGGATTTTGGAACATATTGCATTCTTACTAATAGGACCAAAACATCCCAGGGATTTTGGAGCATCTTGTGTTCTTACTGAACGGCCCAAATTAAAACATCTCATTTGTAACTGAAAGATTTCCCCACATGAGCCTCGGATGTTAGCTGTTTCCAGTTCAACAATGAAAAGCTATCACTATCTGGTGTGGTCAACAGGGTGAACTCAACCAAACAGATCAAGAATAAATGCAGGAACCCTCATCGTAAACGCTATAAAATCTGGCGTCTGTGCGGGCTCTAGGGCCCCGGTGGCCAAGAGATTCGATAGCACCTATAATCTGACTCAGAATGAGAAGTAGTCTTAAGCAAATGCAGTTTTACGTCAGCGGCGAGGGTAACCCAGAACTAGTGAATTCCTATTTTCTCCCGACTCAGGCGACTTGAGGACGAGGCTAGGCGTGCCCCCAGAAGTCTTTCAGGTTACCCATTTCCATAACAGCAGCTTTACCTAGGAATAGCTGGCCATTTGTTGAAACAGATAGTTACAACTCTCATTCCCTGCTAGTGTTTGCCAATATATACTCATGCCGTTTTGCCGGTGCGAGAAATGGCGGTGCGAAGGCAAATGGAAACTGGGACGAGATTGTCTTTTCGTGAGATACTACATGACATGTAACATGAAGAATGCTTTGGGCTGCAATTGATTGCGGGCTCGCACTCGAAGCCAAAAGTCTGGTTTGCTGGTTTGCAGATATTCCATATCGAACATACACTTCATTTCGCACACTTTGACCAACTAAAAAGAGCTTTTACATCAAAATGGATGACACAGAATTAACTTACAAGTTTTGGAGAATCAGGAAGACTGTTATGCAGGTAATATTCAGAATATTTATCTCTGTTTAGCGGCGTTGGATTTCCCACGTGCATCAGCAGAAAATAAAATGAGAGCAACGTTTAATATTCGGGAATAAGAATACACAAGATGAATCCATTAAACTGGGAATCTACAGCCACTGGAATCATTGCGGGACTGATAGTTGGCTTGAGCAAAGTTGTTGTTATAAAACTACAAGGGTGACTTAGTAAATGGTTTGAACCCAGGAGTCATTAAGTGTAGGTTGTGTATGGTTGTCAGGGTGCGTGTAGTCCTGAAAATGACTGTTGATGTCATTGACTGACGTTTCGACAACCCTAGCAGAAATTACAACTTTCACTGTGATAATGACTACTGCACAGATTGTCGAAATGTCAGCCACAACGACCAGAGACATAACATCTACTGACGATTCACAATTTGATTGACTCTGATGATGATTTCTGCTCAGGTTGTCAAAACGTCAGTCATTGTCACCACAAACAATCCTTCTCAGGAATACATTGTACTCTCACCTGGACAATCATAATTTACTGACTTATGACTCTTGGGTTCAAACCATTAACAGTGTCAGTCACTGTTGCCGACAGTCCTCTTGAGGACTGACAGTACTATGCTCAACCTCGCAATCACAGACAACCTACTGTATACACTGTATGGAAGGGTTACTGTGCATGTCCCATAAGCCAAAGCTTGAGATGGGACATTTGTTCTAAATTAATTTGTTTCTTCACTCTGGAACAAAACAAGTGATGAACTGTAATTATTATTTTACAGTGTTACCTGTAATAAATTATTGCATTGCCTCTGTTTTAGATGTGCCATGACAGACGATATCTTGTCACACAAGATGAATTAGATCAAACTCAGGATCAATTTAAGGAACAGTTTGGTGACAGACCCAGGTGAGACACCACACTCTAGTGACTTCTCTGGGTGCTACAGATGCTTTTCTCGCACTCTGTTTTAGTATATCAGCCTTTTTGCTGGTGGCTCCACTACAGAATGCAAGAAATACTGAATGGTTCCCAGGTTATTACTGAAACAAGTAGATGGGAAATTCAAAATATGTGTGACAGTCGACTTTGGTGCCAAACATAATTTTTTTTTAACTGGCTCATAGCCAACAGTAAAAAGCATGCATGTGGTGACATTCCCGAGTGTCCATTATAGTTTGTATCTCACAAATTCCAGCCAGTTAACTACAGAGGAAGAACATTTGTTTACAGGAAATCTATAGAAGAGAGCCTGCAAAGCAGCATTATAGACTCTATTATAGCAATGGGAAGCAGACTTTCTTCTGTACATCTTCCCGAAGAAACATTGTCTTTCTTTAATGTCCACTGAGATTCATGACATTTAAGCTTCAACAGACACTCAGCTGGCTTTCAATCAGACTTGAGGGAAGATCAGAAGTTTGTTGATCCAAACCCTAGTCTCTGCATTTTCATTTTGATGTGTTGTTTCCTCAGACAGGAAGATTTACCTTATAATTTGTTAATAAAAGTTGTTGTATTTCAGTGAAGGAAGACCATCAAGAAGTGATTTGTCCATATTGGTGGCTCACAATGATGACCCAACAGGTAATAAGGCATTTTCACTGAAATACTAGTGATTAACTGTGATCATTATACTGTGTCAAATTTACTATTGTAGTGATTCTTAAAGACAGTTGCACTCAAGTCATAATGTAGATCTACATTGAGGCCTCACCTTAAGGCCCCCACAAACAAGGAAACATTGTTGAGGAAACATTGTTTCCAAGAGTGTTTCTTGGGCACGCAAGTGAGAGGGAAACAATGTTTCCTTGCCGTGCAAACCAAGAAACCTTTCACTGAAAACAAACATTTGCACAAGCTAAATTTAAGAAATGTAGCTCGCTTGACCCTAGAATCTAGTCAACATTGTTTCTTCAGTGCACAAACGGGGAAACATTTGTTGCGGAAACAAAATGTTTCTGAAAAAAATCAGAAACATTTTTTGTTTGTCAGAAACAAATTAAATGGGGAAACATTTAGGGAAACATAGCCTGAGAAAACAGCTGACATTTCACGAGGTCGCCTCTAGAGCCATCGCAAAATGATGTCTGAGTAACAAGTGCAGAAATTCCATACTGATGACGTGCACTACCCAGATCTTGGTAGTGCTTCTGACTGGTTGGAATTTGTTTCAACCAATCAGAAGCATTACCTTGATCTGGGTAGTGGACGTCGTCAGTATGGAATTTCTGCACTCGTTACTCAGACGTCATTTTGCAAGGGCTCAAGTGGCAACCTCGCGAAACGTCGGCTGCTTTCTCAGGCTAAGGGAAACATGCTTCTGCAAGAATGTTTCTGCAACAGTGTTTCCTCATTTGCAGGGGCCTTTATGACCACCTTGTTATTACATCTTCACTCTCCTGTGGCCCAAACAAAAGCTCAGTCATTCTCTATCTGAAAACCACATTAATCTGAACACCCATCAAAGCAAGCAAGGAACAACTTTTGGAGTCCCACACTCTTTTCAATGTTTCTTCTCAATTTACCCCATTGATATGGCCACTTGAAATGCCTGGTGGTTCAAATGACAAAAGCAAACATTATTTATTAATGTTGTTGTTTGTTTATTATTTTTTTCTGCAGATCAGATGTTTGTTTTCTTTCCTGATGAACCTAAAGTTGGAATAAAAACAATTAAACAGTGAGTCGGTCATGGTTGTTACAAGTAACATTTTACAAGGTGTAAACACATTGAAACATAATGATAATTGTTGTACCTTAGCAAGTATATAATAGATTTCAGTGACTTTAAGCTGATAGATATATGCCAGAGATGTTAGAGTTGCTTCAAAATGGTCACTATTTCAGTGAAAGAATCAATGTACTGTAACAACTTATTTTGCTTTGTAAGTACATCCAACACCTCTACTTTGAAAACATGATTTTATCATTGTAACTGATTTTTAACTGGAAATCTTACAGATATTGTAACAGAATGCAGGAGGAGAATATAAATAGAGCAATAATAGTTGTCCAGATGGGTATGACACCATCAGCAAAACAGGTGAGAAAAGTATTAATAATAATACAGTGTAATAATAATAATAATAATAATAATAATAATAATAATAATGATAATAATAATAATAATAATAATAATAATTTAGCAGGGAGCTCACTTCACCAATAGGTGCTCTTCAGTGGGGCCCTGCACATACTTAGAGAAACTAACTACAAAAAATTAAAAACTAAATACAATTGATTAAACATAGGCACGCATTGCATGCTTGACCTATGTTGAAATGTCAAGTTGCTTTCTAGCTTATGAACACTGATGGAAAGTAACTGTTTTGAAAACAGCTTTATCTTTTACTCAGCAATACCCTTGGAATGCAAAACAAGATCCTACTAAAAACCCAATCGGACCAAAATTGTGAGATAGAGCAATCATCGGGCTAGTAGGCCACAGGCTGGAAAGTCAAACTGACTCTAGAACAAAACAACTGCGTAAAAATTTCAATTTAAATCTAAAACTGAAACCTCAGTTAAGGTCAGCTAATAAGTGTCCACATATTACTGAATGATATAAATCGAGGTCACAACAAGAGGTGAAAGAAACAAGTGTAGTTGATAATAACCTTGTTTCAAAAACCTTGAAAAGTACAATCAAAATTATCCACAGCAAGCACAGATACAATCTTTTCAACCAACATCTTGCTCAAAGATACATAACCAAAACAGCTGTTTCATAACTCAAATCATAGAAGAACAAATTAAATTACAGTTTCTTGTCAACGAGTCTATTTTTGGAACAAGGTTGTTTTTGTCACATTCCGCTGTTGGCCACGACAAAGTTCACTTTTACCTGCCCTTGCAAGAGTCTTTGAAAATTTCCATCAATTCCATCACACCAAGCCTTTACTCAAAATATAATTTTCGAGAGGAAAAAGTAGAAAAGCACATTTGCACTGATCGTTTCCGTCCCCATGTACATTCAACATGCATATGGCCGGTAAGCTTAACCTTTTCTAACCTTCAGCTTCAGTAAGCGGATTCTAACCAGCTTTTTCATTGGTAGAATGTACTTTTAACATAGTAGCCTCAATCTGATTGGTGCCACATAGTGCCACATAAATTCCCCGGGGGGTGCACTCCCATGTGAATGGTGCATGGATGCTCATCATCTCGCGTTCTCCATCTGTTTTAGAATGGCATCTTTTAGAGGTCGAATGAAGAGCATCCCCGCCCAGTCTCACATGGGACACCCCCCAGATCATACATACATACATACATACATACACACACACACACACACACATACAGACAGACAGACAGACAGACATACAGACAGACACACATACAGACAGACAGACAGACAGACAGACAGACAGACAGACAGACAGACAGACATAGAAAGTGCAAACTTCTGTCGGGTAAGAAAAGCGAAATCTAGTTTTAAAATAGAACCCACCCCAAGAATAAAATTTTAAAAACTATTTAAAGTTCAAGTTTGAGGTTAGATCCAAAATAAACTAAAAAAGAAGTGTCACGTGTGTCCTGACTTAAGGAGTTCCAATCAACGACGCTCTGATAGAGTAGATAAAGTAATCTGGTAGCTTGTCGTTCACTGATTCATTCTGCAGGCTGCTAATGAACTGATGTAAGTCAAGACAATTTGCCAAAATTGAGACGATTTGATCAACATTTTACCTGTCTTAATTAGTTCCAGCAAAATGCGTTGGGGGAAACTTGCAGTGGACAAACATACCAACTAAGGGGAGAGGGGGTGGAGTAACAATGCTCTGTCAAAAATGTTGTTTCTGTTGTTACTCTCATCAAGCTTCTGACAGAAGCTACATTGTACCATTCACTAGGAATATTATGAACTTCAGATCAAAATTTTATTTGTGTTCATGTAGCTGAGAAGCTCTACACTTAAACTCTTCTTTGGAATTCATTCTGGTGGAACAAATTTAGCTGACATCCTAAGACGAAACCCTTGCCTTTACTATTGTTAGCCCACTTTAACTTGTAAGTCTGTTTGTAAAATACTAGCTAAAGTGTAACATTCAGTTGAAAACTGACAAGCAGAAGTTTCCTCTGTTTACTGTGTGGTGAAAACTATAATTCTCCATACTGTAAAGTTTTGAGTTTGTGAACTTTTAAATAAAACATTAGATACATCAGCAGTACTTGTAGTTTCCCTTGGTGGTGTTTTTTGTCCTTTCAAATATGGTTGTAACTGTTGAACCTTTGGAGTAAACGGTTCATTTGAAAGCTAGAAAGCAGTTCTTACCTTTGCGCTGTCCATTTTTTCAAGATTTACAAGCACAAATGAATGTCACAAAGGTTTATGAATGGTTGTTTTTTCCTTAGGCATTAGTTGACTTGGCCCCAAAGTACATTTTGGAACAGTTTATGGAAGCGGAGCTCATGGTCAATATCACAGAACACGAGGTGAGAGTCTGGGCTGAGAGGGAGGGGGTGGGGAGGGGACGGGGAGGGGAGGGAACAGAATGTCTGTGGAGCAAGCCCAAGTCTAAGTGACCCCAAAATGCACATGGAGCAGTAATGTGTAAATGGAAATAGAAAATGAAAATGGGAATTAGTACTGGCACATCCACAAGATGGCTCTTTGTCCACAGCCTGTGTGGCAGGCATTCGAAGGGAAAGGGGAAGGGGGAGTATTCTGGCATGCAAGAACGAGAACAGGGTTAGGGTTAGAACGTGCCCTTTGCGTTCTTGTTCTTGTGCGCCAGAATTCTCCCCCTTCCCCTTACTCTTTGAATACCTGCCATGCAAGTTACCTTGTCCACTGTATACAGATCAAATTGGATTTTGGAATTAATTTTGATGTTTGATATGGCCTCAAGTGTGATGTTGCAAATCCTTTTTCTTAAACTAACTTTTATTCTTCTTTCATTTTAGCTTGTCCATGAGCACGTTCTCATGACACCAGAAGAAAAGACGGAGCTTCTGCAGAGATAGTATCCTTACTGACCCAATGGCTTCAGAATTCGGTGTTTTTGTGGATAATATGCTTGGGTGTTTTACAGGTTGCCTAGTATTTTTCCAAGCCCCATAGGAGCAAGGAAATGTGCGAGCAGTGAGTAAAATATCTGTGGGTATTAAAACATGGAATAAGAGGTTTATTCCACTGCATTTTGTTTTTGCTTTCTCTTTCTTCAGCAAAAAAACACCAAATTGGGATTGTACAGTGTAATACGCTGGCATATTTTGCATCTTCTCTTGCTTTTATTATAAACAGTCTTGTGGTTATGTTCTCCCTTTAGAAAGTCTCATGTTAATAAAACACCACAAGATACCAGTTAACTACAAGGTTTAATAAATACCAGATATCCAATAAGCCAACCTAGACCCAATTGTTTCCCCATGTATTTTTGGGCCAGAAAAGTCATTAAGCAGTTAGGATGTTTTCACTGAGACCCTTTCAAATTAAATTTGCAGCAGAAACCCACAAAGTGATTGGTGTTTTGGTCCAGTGTTTCCATATTTTCCTATGAAGCCAAGATTCCAGTCACGAGGCAATCCCTCTCACGACAAATAACGGCTGCATAGAAAACTGCAAATTGCATTTCAATTACATTAATTTTTGTGGACGGAAGCCAAAAATACATGAAAAAAAATGCCACAGAAAGATTGAGAACCACCATTGACCCCTTCCAACTGATGTCATAGAGTCTGTAACTCGAAGCCAGGCCGAAGTGGGGGTGACAAAGTGCTCTGTATGTATTTGCAAAAGTTCCTTTGTTGATTCAGTCTAAAAATATCACCGAAACTGTATTTCTGCTATCCCACTAGATTTTAGAGGGAAAAAATTAAAACTTTGTAAATGGCCCTTAACTAAGCTTGAAGTAAACTAAAGGAACATCAGCTTCCTCGTATTCAGTCCGGTGATCCAGTGGCGCGATATTTTGGACTCAAAAGAGGACAGGTAAGCTGGACGTGGGAGGTGCTGAGAATATTGCAGCCGCCTCTGTGTTTTTCCATCCTCATTGGCAGCCAGTAATAAGCTTTTTTTGAACATTTTTAATATTAGAAGTACCCCCCCCCTTCTCTACCTTCCACCCTCCACAAGCATTTACAATTAGCTGGATTGCCTCAAATCATGGGAAAAAATTCAAGCGATTTTTTTTTCGTATAGCATTTTTAATATTGGGAGTGTCACCCCTGCCCCCCTCCCCCTTTACAATTACTCCCTGTAGCTGGATTGCCTTAGATAGTGAAAAAGGGATTTCTAATCCCTGTGTGATAATAATTATCAATCCTGCAAGTTTGGACTGAGATAAGAAGTGTATTGTCTAAAGGCCGTGGATTGCTTTTGACGTCTCAGTTGCCTTGGTCCTGATCCACTGATCCACTAAAACTGTGCAACTGCCCTGTCACCCAGATAGACCTGAGTTCTGTCAAAGTGATCATGATTATCGCGATCGGATTGTTTGTGATTGTGCTAGTAGTTGATCACTTGAAAACTGTTTGGGCAACCCAAGCGATTTGAAGGATTAGGACGATAATAATAGTGGAAACCAGGCTTCAGAGAGAACGTAATAGTGAAGATCAGTTGGATACTGCCCTGCTCGTAAGATTGACCTGATTGTTAACTCTTGAATGGACTTAAAATTTATTTTGATGTTGAGATTTTTCTACTTCCTTTTTAGGTTGTAAAGATTATTCGGCCGAGTGAGACTGCCGGCCGATATATCACCTACAGACTCGTTGTTTAACGTGAAAAGTGACAAAATAGAATTGTCAGTTGCAGGGAGATAAGGAGCAGAGAATCTATTACAGAACAAGTCTGATAAGTATGGCATCAGTGCTATGCAAATGAGTGGAAGTACCTCAATGCTTCACCTACACACCATCAAAGTACATTGTACGCTAATTTTCTGAAATCCTTTTTTCTCCAATGTACGTGCCATTACCTCTATGATTTATATGTACAGCATGCGGAACGTGTACCATTTTTAACAAATAGAGCAAAACGTTTACTATTCGAGTACAGAAATGTACTTCAGTATTTATGTTGATCCAGTAAGAAACGAATTGCTTAACTTTGGACACTCTACAAGCAACACACTTGTTCCCTGAGAGTTTTTTCGAATTAAATTGATTTATCTGTAACGTTATTTCATCGCCATCAATAGTAATCTATTCCCAGTGGGCGCTCGCTTAAGAAAGGCCTGAGGACTCGTGAGTTGAGTTACGGGACATGCGAGTCCGCAGGCGAGAAGGCGAAAAGACTAGACCAAGGTGGGTACAAAATGAGGGGAGGGGGAGGGAGGGGAAAACAATCGTACAAGTACAGATAAACGGGCGTAGACCTACACCCTTCCCTCCCCCCAAAACCCCCGCCCCCACCGCCCTTACCGTGAGGGGTTTGACTCCACAGGGATCCAATTCTTCCGCGCTTGCTGCTAAACTGGACAAATTCACCTTTACACGTGTTTATTTATATACAGAAAGCCACTCCCAAGGGAGATAACCAAACGTACGCCTGAATTAAAACTCTGGCTAGTTATTGGCCCCAGTTAAGGCCTGTATTGCGCGAGCGAGCACTGGGAATAGCAGTGTTTGTGCTAATACAGTCATAAGTTGTTACCCCCCCCCCCCACACCCATCCACTTCCTTCAATCCAGTGAGCGACATTAAAACTTTTGGGTCATGAAATCTGTTGAGGATTACAGCAACATACCGTGAGCTTCTGCCTCTGTAGCAGATATGCGATATGCGATGACCTTCAGTGTGGTTACCGATCGTTTTGCCCACGTTTGAACCCGCCCACAGGGCGTTTGCACTTTCCGTTTGTTTAAATGGCTAGCAGGGGCGTTCGACCCTTTCAGGTTGTAAGGATGTGCTTACAAGCTATTATGTATGAATTGGCTCTCTTTGCAAAGCAGTCCTTTTTCACGGGAGTGAAGAGATGTGCAAGTGGCAAGAATAAACTAATTGCATGCTGCAAAATATTTGAGGGAACTCTGAGTTCCAAACAGTTAATAAAGTTACCAATCAACTAAATATTTTTTTAAGCCCAAAGATATTTCTCTGCTCTTTAAAATACAACTAAGTTGGGCCAAGCCAGCAATCACCTTGAGACCCTCGGGGTTTTGCCTACTCCCTAAACGTGTTTGTCTTCGGACCACGGTCAACTTACCCAACTTACCCAACAAGCACGCCGTTCTGTTGCAATGTGATGACTTTCTATCTATTGTTTTGCGGGCGTAATGTTTTCCCTCAAACAAAGAGGTGATAGACGATTCGAATGTCTCAGTGAATGAACATTTGTTTGGTACTGGACAGAGGAACGACGGTTACGTGGAGGATTGAGGTGAAGGAGCCTCTCTCCCACACCTACTCGCTGCGGTTTTCCCGCACTGTAAGCGTGCCGTGTCTGAGTTAGTCAGGGTACCCGCGTGTGGGTGCTGTTGTTTCATTCAACTTTACGTTTATAACACATCTGTCGACTGCACAATTCGCCGTCAGTCTAACTTCCGGTTTTTACGTAATCTCTTCTGCTTAAAATTGAATTCTTAGTTAAAATAATAGGATTCTTAGCTCAGTCTTGGAATAATTCTTAAATGCAAGTAACAGTACGTCAAATAAAAGCTAACTGCTGTTTGCTTTTCAAGGAGGGAATTAGGTGTTTCTTTTCAGTTTAACGTGGAGAATTCATGGGTGAAGGAGTTACGCGTTTTCCTACTTGTAAAAGTGACCCAAATAATCGTGTTTTTTTTGCGCGTCTGAAGAGTTCGCTTTTTTGCCCCCTGCTAGGTGTGATGAGAGCAAACAAGAAACACTTCCAGCACTTGTTACCATGCTATTACAATTGCCACGCTTACTCACTTTATAGTCTACAATACAATGAAGACATTAATTAACAATAAGCAATGCATAGAAATTGAGTTCCTACTCTATCTCTATAACACGTCACTACAAGGCTCTTTTGTCAACTACCAGAGGACACCCGGACTTCTGGTGACCTGATAAGGCTAAGTTCGGTCGTCAAACAAACAAGGGGGTTAGTTTCCAAAGAAACTGTGGTGCTGCGTCGTTGGGGACGTGAAACAAAATTTTGGATTTATCAACTGAGTTGATAAGGTAGATTGGCCACCGTAAAGAGATTGAAAGCTGACGTTTCGAGCGTAAGCCCTTCGGCAGATTGAATCGTTCTGACGAAGGGCTAACGCTCGAAACGTCAGCTTTCAATCTCTTTACGGTGGCCAATCTACCTTATCAACTCAGTTGATAAATCCAAAATTTTAAGCTTGGTCGTGTTAGGGTGTGCTAAGTAGAAGATGATTTTAAATTAAAAAGGCAAATAAAACGTTTATTGGAGCTGCTGGTTACAATTGAATTAAAACTTGGACAAGAAAAGTAATGTTCAGATTGTTGTTTGCGATTTCACTGATTTCACTCCTTTAAAAAATACACCTTCTGAAATTAGATCTACAATCTTAGTGTTATTAGCACTTTAACTTAAATGGTGATATACAAGCTTAATTTGCTAATAAAAATATTGAATTGGTTAAAATACTTCCCTTCTAGCTTAAACCACCATGCCATCTGAAGCACCATGCACCTCTTACGCTAGTGCACCTGCAACAATGCTTGGTTAAACTACAATTTGATTAATGATATTACCGTAAAAGCTTAAACATTCCCCTGGGGCTTATTTAATTGCAGGCCTCATGAACGGGGGGGCTTGTAAGAGAGGTGAGCTTAATAGACGGGGGGAGGGGCTTAGTTCAAATCTTTAAACATTTAATCTTAAAATAATTTTTGCGTAAAACTCAAACATTGTCACCTTCTTATCAGAAAAGACCGTTCAAGTTTATGTATTTTTTTTCTAGCTGTTATAAAAATACACCAACTGGGGATGAAGTAGGTGTCTTAATAGAGGTTAGGAGGGTCAAATTACAAAATCTGATGGCCAAAAAGGGGTGGGGGAGCTTTTTATAAAGGTAGGGGCTTAATAGAGCTTTTACGGTATATGAAAGTAAACAATATCTCGGGCTCCTAAAATACAATTAAATACTAGAAGATCATAATTAATGAAAAAACTTAAGTCAATTAATCAACATAATCCGGTTGTTCGTAAGCGGATTAACATTAATCCGTTATTGAAGTCAACGAAGAAATCTTGTGAAGAGGTTGGATTCTGAGATCAGAGCTGAAAGTTATCCTGGGTTAGTCTACAACCTGTCATTTGAAAACCGATTAACGGTAACACGAGAATTAAAAGCCAGCCGAGTACACTGCTTCTTTCGTTGGTATTGTTTTTCTTTTTTTGTTCTAAAAGCGCAAAGTCGAACTTAAAGGCAAAAAGTTTAGAAAACTCGTAATTGAAAAGTTATTTAACTGGATTGGTAGTTGATGCTACTTTTGGATCAAGTTAATCGTACTTTTGAACAATCCATCCCATGGTGCAGCTAATATTGCATGATCGGTCAATAAAATGTTTGATCTTAAATTACTTCAGTCTTAGACCAGTACGAATCTCCTGGTTTTACTTTCTCTACTTCCATTGCCGGGTTGAAATGAGCCCCATGCGGAGAGATGTCACTAAGGGACATCGTTGGTGTAGCATACCCAAGTTCTGCCCTGGGAGGTTTACCGTCCACCTCGTAGTTGTGGTTCATGGGGTGATCCATCCGGTAGTCTGGTTTGTCCAAGTCGTAGGCGTGGTCCATGTGGTGCTCCATCTGGTAGGCTGCAAACGGGTACGTGACCATCACTGCGAAGAAATCCTCTACTATGTTGCCATAGATGTGGTACTCCTCACGGATATAATAACGGATCGACGTACCGTACGCGAAGAATGCGCACAGCACTGTCCACGCGACATAGGATATGGCACTTACAACCGGCTCCAAAGCCATCAGGATGATCCATAGGTAAAATGGAACTGCTAGTATCAGCATGTACACCCATCTTTCGTGCTTTTTGCCGCCAATTTTGTAAGCAGCATTCCCCATCGAGTACCATGGTGCAATGACGGCCAATAGAACCTTGCCAACACTTCCTTTTGTTGGGTTGCTCAGGACATCCAAAAGACTAGTGGTGAAAGTTGGACCATGTGGATCAAGATCACCGCCTTCCATCTTCACTGCTCGCCATAATGCCACGCACATGAAGCACAACAATATGGTATACGGGACACCAGATGCTATTGACATGGATTGCAAAGCTACGAGCCCCTCCTCGCCTCCAGCATTTAGCAGAGCTGTAGCTGTTGCGCCCTCGGTCAGGGCCCAGAAGATTCGCTGTATGACAGGAGGCTCCGGGTCACCATTGGCTGAGAGGCAGTCGATGACAAGGGAGCCGCTATCAGAACTGGTGACAAAATACAGAATGACGCTGATCAACGATATTACAGAGAGGAACGTCCCAAGGTCACCATACTGCTCCATGACATCAAACCACATGTCGTTCTTCCCACGGCAGGACAAACGGTACAGGCCATTTAATGATTCTGTAGCCCCTCTTCCTCCCAGTTTGGAATCGCACGTGATGTTGGCAAGGGCAGCGTTACGTTCCATCTTCAATCCTGCACTTCCAAAAATGCAAAACCAGAAGAATCCGTACAATATGGGGGCTGTCATCGTGCCATGAATGAACTCTCGGATGGTTCTTCCCTTGGAGATCTTAGCAATAAACATGCCCACGAATGGAGACCAAGCGATCCACCATCCCCAGTAGAAGATGGTCCAGTCATTCATCCATCGCTCAGCCTGCTTTCCGTCTGGTGCATTTCCCAGTTGGGCGAAAGCATCTGTGTGAAAGCCAAGTTGTATAATCCACTGGATGTAGTACCCGACGCTTTGCACGTACACATTCAATATGTGCCAAGTGTCATCGGCAAACAAACCAAACATCATGACGAACATGCCCAGTGAGAAACAGATCTCGCTCAGTCGACGGATTCCAATCTTCAAGCCGCTCACCACTGAAGCCGTGGCACACGCTGTCACTGCCCAAATGATAATGATCTGATTGGTGGTGGAGAACTCGATGTCTGAGTTCAGACGTTTGAAGCCATTGTTCATTTGCATGACGCCAACTCCAAGACTGGTACATACGCCGAACATGGTACAGACCACAGAAAAGATGTCCACAGCATCACCCATCCAGCCATAGATCTTGTCACCAATGAGAGGATAGAAACAGGAGCGGATGGTCATGGGAAGACCTTTTCTGTAACCCACAAAGGCGAGAAGGAGACCAACTACAACGTACACGATCCATCCATGGACTCCCCAGTGGAACAACGTCAGGTTGATGGCATCCTGGGCGCGCTGGTTATCGCTGTATCTAAATGCGGTTAGAAAGGAAAAGAAAATGAGTCAGCGATCATTGACTGTTGTCACAACAGCTGATGGTGGACCGAAGGAGTTGTTATTTTTTATTTTTATGTTAAGTTTTCGTTATTATTATTATTATTATTATTATTTTGTTTTTTTTTTGCACAATGCAGAAGACAAAGAAAGCTTACGGACTTGGAAGACATTAGCAACCATTGTTCATTTCGACAGCGTGTGCGAATCGTTCGAGCAATTGTAGCAAATTTAACCCTTATACTGTCAGAAGTGCTCTAAAATGGAAAAAATCGTAATAGAAGTAAAAGCGTAAAAATTATGCTTACCTGCCCCAATAACGGTTTCCATAGTTCCCTGGTTCATAATGCCAAATCGGTTCAGCTGTCAAGGTAATGAACTACACAGTCAAGTTTGATATACAATTATTTGAAGAAATATTTTAGTGAGCGTCGTTAATTTTTGGTGGCAAAAAAGGACAAAACTGATTTAGAGAGGGTTAGTCTCAATGTGAAGTAAAATATTTACAAATACCTGTAAATATCCTATTTTCAACTCTGTATCTGCCTTGTCCCCAGGCGCGTCGTGGGAAGGATGCAAAACGTGCTACATCCTTCCCACGACGCCCTGCCCCACTGCCGGCTTCAGTGCACCTATCCCACAACGCCACGCGCACCATCATATAATAAGGAGGGACGCCTGGGGACGAGGCAGACTGTGTTGTTTTGTCTTTGCAATCAGCACTTTGCTGATGGTTTTTGTGAATATTTTACGTAAGATTGAGACTGGCCAATTTCAAATGAGTCCTCTGTCATTTCACTCTGCGTTCTTGGAGAACTCAAAACTGGAGACACCATCAGGCTGTAGTTAGCTTGTTTGAGCAGTTTGTTTGTTTCTCATTCAATAAAATCTTGGGATGTGTGTAATTGTTTACGTGTTTACACTCGTGAAACGTGATCCAAACAATCAGAACAAAGACGCTGGTGTTTAACATGTAATCGGGATCTAAACGGAAAAAAAACGGACTTTTGGCTTTCGTGTGTTTTCTTCCTGCGACGCCGCGCGTTTTCCCGCCATTTTCCGGCCCTTGGCAGCGGTTTTCAGTCTTTTGTTTACGTGCAAGGATGTCAACCTTTTAATTCCAGTGTAAATATTAAAATGTACGTTCCCCTTATCTGTGTCCACCCATTTGATATAATTGTGATGTTGTCTCAGACATATTCCTATAGCATGCTTTGGCTCAAAAGTGACCTTTGATATTTACATTTATACACTTACTGACCGGGAATCATTAGGAGAAATAAAATACTGATCACACTTCAGAGCTAATATTTCAGATTTACAGTTGTTTTTGTTTTCTCAAAAGATTTTTACAAGTGCACGTAAAATGTGTTCTTTAAACTGATGTCAAACAGCGATTTTCGTTTTAAAATCTTTTCACAGAGAGTCGCAATTGCTTTTTAAAAAGACCTCATTTAACGATTGAATTAAATCTTTTGTCTTCTTATTGTTTTGTTGCTATTATGCTTGTGCTTCAAAACACGAATGAAATACATGGGTAAGAAACGCATTTGAAGCCTGAGCGTGTAAAGAAGTAGAAGTGACGGTGTGGTGAGGGTTTGGCAAACGCGCGTTTTTCTTGGCGCCTTCGTTTTCTTTCAGTATTCTTTCTGTCAGATTGTTCTTTTCTCAGCAAGAAAGATCTTTGTCTACGGAATGAAATTAAATATGCAAAGCTGTGCTTGGTTTAGCGATTAATACAAATAATGTTGTTTGTGTTCAAATACTGATTTGAAGGGTGCCTTCTTTGCCTTAATGTGACAGTCAACTTGAAAGCAATATAGAATTGTTGCTCGTCTTTTCAATGTGGCATTTGAAATAAATTTCTCTTCCTGTATATACGATTAAAGTTCAACCGGTTTAATTATACGCAGTGCAGCAGTGAAGTATTACGGCTGAAGATGATGTAGATATCACCGATTTGAACAGCAAAGAATATCAAACAGGAAGTCATAGTGCCGCGTAAAACAACTGAATGACTTTTGCGGTCCAGCGTGCACTTAAGTGTTTCCCAAAATCGCGTGTTCACTCAATGACGCAGCGAAACAAGCCAACGTTAGTGAAAATATGTTGATATTACAACGGCAACCAACGGTTGTAACAGGAAATGCTATCGCAATTTTGGGTAAAATTTTGCTGGTTTAAAATGAGATAAAAAGTGCTTTGACTTATCTTCTGAAAGCTGGGTTTTTACGTAGTTTAGTGAATTCTTAGCTTTCTTAACTCTGAGGCAGAAATAACTGCCATTGTGTAAAAAGCCTTAATGCACCTCTGCATTGCTCTCTAAGAAGCAACTAACTTCGTACATAAATGAGGAGCATCATTAATCCTAAGAGGAAACCGAAGTCAAACTAACTTACCTACTCCGAAGTAGAACAAACCAATCCCAATTCCAGCTGCAAACAACATAGTGAAGTACGTCAGGTCATTAAAATCCGGTTTGTCGTCGGGTTTTCCAAGCTTCATCTTTCCATACTTGGAAAAGTAAAGCACAATGATGAAAACTGCCCAGACATCTTGAGTACCGATGTACATCCACGTGAAAGTCTCTGTGATCCACAACATCCACTTGGACATCTCTTTGTTAGCTACGTCGGCTTGAACCGCGCACCAGATCACGAAGAACCAGATGATAGCGGCGGAGAGAAAAGTCACGACCGGGTTGAAACGCAGGAAAATACCGAGCTGCATTCTTCCAATCTTGCCCCATTTCCAGTTGACTCGAATCCAGCGACACCTGTCGGATGCGTTTTCGTCTACCTCCATTTCGCTGAAACACTCAACGCCGTTACTAGTTCTTAGTGAAGTTGCAGCACTTCGGTTCTTGTGCTTGAAGTATGTAAACTATGTTTTATGGGTCAGTGATGCGTGCATTTACATTAAATATCCACCCATTGTACCCAAGTTGAGTGTTATAGGTGGCCCTTAACAAAAGGTGGTTTTAAAATTTCCGATTCACAAAATGGTCTCTTAAATTGTTTTGTGTAAAGTTTTCTGCTAACAGATACTTAAATCCCCGGGGGGTACTCCACAAATTTTTTTATTGGGCGATGCGATCCGTTACTCGAACCTCAACACCCAGTTTCAGACCAAAATATGCCTTTCTATATTATTTAAGACCTAAAACCTTTCACATCTTTCCCCTTTTGGGGTAGAAAAACGGCAACAAGTGCAGATTAAAATCGTCGAAACGTATGCCATATTTCATTTGGGTTCCTTCTGTGAGTACCGGAGAACGAAGGACGTAGAACAAAAGAAATAAAAGACAGAAAACAATTCAACTCCAAAATAGAACCAAATTACAATGTCTCACAAACAAAAGAAGGGCAATGTGCTCCGGTACCTGAAGAAAGGCCCTTCATTTGGCAGAGCCAAAACCTCATAGTCGTCGGTTCTCAGTCTGTCGAAAAGGAGATTAAATTGCGTTTAAACTGTGGTGTATTTTAAGGCTTCGTATCATCTCAAACTTGGGATGTGTGACAAAAAAGTGGTCGGTTTGTATGGTTTGTTTGTTTGTTTGTATTATGTGGAGGTAGTATGTGCCGACGACTCGGATGAGTTTGGCTTGAGGGCTAATAATCTACTTTCCAAAAACAAAACACGTTTTTACGGGGGGTCCCAACTCTAAGAATCTCTGTTTCGGGAGAACGGCAAAATTTATTCGGGAATCTTAAGATATTGCCGGGAATCGGG
Source organism: Siderastrea radians (assembly GCA_964017195.1). Classification (NCBI taxonomy): domain Eukaryota; kingdom Metazoa; phylum Cnidaria; class Anthozoa; order Scleractinia; family Rhizangiidae; genus Siderastrea; species Siderastrea radians. The sequence continues at coordinate 42,808,053 of OZ024896.1, forward strand.
AGCCTCGAGAAATTATTCGGGAAACTGCAAATAATATTGGAATACTACATAATATATTTGGAGGTTGCATCTAACTTTGTTTTAAATCAGGAGACGTCTCCTTTTGTCTGAGCGTGGTTAACTGTAAATTGTAAAAACTAATTTAACCCTCTAGCTAAAAATATCCGCTGTATTATCTTGGAAAAATCTTTTCTAAGTACTGAGAAATCGATGACGCGAGATTTTAATCAGCCAAACATGTAAACTTTGGTTAAACTGTGCACATCAACGGTGCACAACAGGATCTCCAAATACTCTACTGGGTTCTGTCGCTCATGAATTAATCTGACAATACAGGAATCGTAACCTTTATGGGCCGGTTATTTAAACAAGGTCTAACTGAAACTGCGGCTTACGACAATGACTGTACCTCCCAAATCTGTTCACAGGCGGGTCATTTCAAGGCGATAAAAGTTCTTCTTCTCTGTGCTATATGCCTTCTTTACCCTGTTTACTGTAAGCAACGTTGAAATATCAGGGCTGGCCACTCTGAAATTGGTTTAGATCAGGGCCGGCTGTTTTTAAAGTTTAAGTAGTGAAAAATATTAAACAATAGTTTCAATCTACCCTTGAGGGATAATTTAAATGCTGTCGCTTAGCTGTCTGTCAAAGATAATACAGAGATACCTTCTAGAAATCGGCTTTGCTTTGTGAGCACTTTTCTATTAGGTAATCACGGAGGCACTAACAATCTGAAATAGCCAGAATTATTTTCGCCCTTTTTAAGGTAGAATCCCGGACAAATACTACTGGAGACATAACTATGCCCACAAAACGAGATGCTGGCCCCTCTTAAGGATACCTTGTAAAATTTTCTTTCCTTTTTTTTTTTAATAGGGGAGCCTCCCCCAGGCATACACGTTGCAAACTCACTGAATTGAAGCACTAAACTTTGAATGCTATTTATCACCAGCGTCAAAATGCCAATAGAACGATTGCTATTTTAGTCTCGACAAAGCTAACTGAAAAATACCGATTTCATTCCAATCCCAAAATTATGAAATATGCCAACCTTTTGTCTAAGAGAAGCAGCGCATGCAAAATGGACCCGTCTATTTGCTTCAGCTTGTCTGGACAAAAATGTATGCATAGAAATGTCGAAAGTAAGTCCACTCTTGCTTCAAGTTTACACGACTTACAGGTATTTACACCTGACCCCGATCAAAGAAAAGAAACATCCTGAAGAGATTTATTCTGTCTTTGGCCTTGGTCTCTCAAAACAAAGATGTGCACAAAACACACGCCGGACCTTGAGTCAGGCAGAGGTATCCAATTAACCAGTTGTTTCTCTAGAATACCAGTTCAGAAGATAATAACTGCCCCAGAAATTCGGGTTTAACTGTGGAAAAATGTTTGCCTGCATGTCATCTCAAAACGTAACCTTTGTAACATAGGAAAATTAATTCCTTTTGTTTTATGTCGTATATAATACGAAGTTAAAGTGTATATGACACGAAATTTTTTTCTTCGGTTTTCGAGAGTCGGACGTGTATAAAAAACGATTCTAAACTTAAAACCTGACTAAAATTTTTAGAAGCCTCTTTTTTCGCTGGCAAAAGTCCCGTTTTTTCACTTCAAAACTGTCCCGGGGACTGGGACCGAATTTACCTCATTGTGACGTCAATTGACTTGATTGCGTTTCCGCGAACGCAGTGTTTTTGTTACAAATCGCCTCAAAATGTTGACATTGTTCAGCAGTATCGGGGATCTTTTCGAAACTTCCAAGATCTACAGTGAGAAAGAGAAGAGCAAACAGCAGCTCGGTAATTCGGCCGATAAGATTTGTTTCCTATAACGCTCTGCGACTTAAAACAAAAAAACCGTTTTGGCTACAGAAACCAAACAAATCAATCAGTGTCATCGTATTTAAATTAATATCCATTTTGAAGGCCCTGAAACAATCGGAGAAAACAGAAAATGACATTTCATGTATTTTGCTTACATTTTCCTGTCTGGTGCCCATGCTTAGCGTGCTACAGATTTGCAATAAACAAAGATCAAAAGTGTTTGAATCTCCTTACAGTGGCCAATTTACCTTATTTTAACTCAAGCTACTATCAATTTGAAAAGATACCTTCCCGGACCCACCGAACCAGCATCTTTAGAAACTAATTTTTGACATTTTAGTTTTCAATGCGGCTATCTGTTTACCATATTTTCTGAAGACCTATACTTCGCAACAGCATCGTTTAGAACTGCTGGCCGTTGCTAATACAGTCAGTAAACACAGTGCAATTGGCTCTCCTCTTTTAGCTTCCCACAGTCTATTCTAGTAGGAACGTGGCCTAAATTTCAGTCGTCTCCTCTGCTTACCTCTAAGAGTAAGCGACCAGAAGAGACGGAGGAAATGTAAGCTGCGTAACATCGGCGAAATGTGGAAGCGGACGAAAAGATAAGGTGGGTTGATACTGAGGAGAGACGGAGCACCTTTTTGTCTCCTTCTCCGTCTCTTTTTCCAAATGTAATTTTTGATATCGTTTATTATTTTTGTGGGAGCTTCAGAACAAAATCGGGAGGTTGTTCCAGATTTTCGGGACTACCCCCATTACTGTGTAATGCTGTTCAAACAGGAAGTGTTAGAGCTGACACCCCTCGCTGTTATTAAAGAATGCACTAACGGCAACCTGCAAACCGAATAAACGAAAAATGTCACGGTCTTATGCGCCTACAGTGACAGATGATGATGATGATGTTGATGATGACGGAGATGATTAAAATGACGCATACGAAACAGTTCACTAACGCTTGAATGTTGTTTGTTTGTTGTGTTATATGTATGTCCATATGTGTCGACTTCCTTGAGGCTCGGAATTGTAACAAAAAAACGTGCTCTCGTCGGCGCGATAAATGAGAAAACCCTTTGAACAGCTCTTTGGGTTGAAATTAGTGAATAAAAGATTACGTGGTTAATGATCCATGGTCAACAAAATCAGGACTGAGTCACTATCACCAACTTAAATTTGCATTTACATGTTTGTGATACGATCGACACCTGAGCTTGAAACTGGGAATTTCATTTAAACAAATTCTACAAAGATAATCAGCACCACTGGAAGGTACTTCTAAAAGAGCGTGTATTTAAGTTGTCCTTCTGTAGGATTTCACCCCCGCCGCGACTCAAAAGTTAGAACTCTGCTAATCCAAACACTAAATTAAATCCAGTTTAGTGCTGACAATCTCTTTTCTCTTTTTTTTTTTCGTGGGGGGGGGGGGGGGGCGCTCGGATTCCGTTATGGTTTTATATTCTTGCAAACCATATTTTCTCCCGGCTCATTATTTACATGACAGACATGACCAAAAAACCTGACATCCGTATTCATTTCAATTAGCAAAAGAGACTTATACCCAATATTGTCTTTGAGAACTGCACTAAAGCACAATTAATAAAAGAAAATGGTAATGAAGCCAGACGACTTTCTTCGTTTTATGATTTTGTTACCCTTTTAGTCTTGACCGTGGATAAACCACAATAGGATATGAACTGTTTGAGCAACTAAATCCAACAGACATGCGCCTTGTAAGGTATTCAGTCATGTGTGAGCGCAAAACAACATTTGATTATGTACGGTTGAGGTGGTTTCAACATAAATGGAAACCTCTTTGGTTTGGCGTGGGAAACTTGCAAGGTTTCATTAGTCTCTTGACAAACTATGGCTCAAGGTTAAATAATATCAAAACTAGTACAATGGGCCGATTATAGTTTGAAAATTCTTCTCTGATTTGATGACGATCAGCGTAGGTGAATAAATATACCGCACATCGACTTTGGAAAACCACTTCATTATACAAACGGATATGACAATCCCACCCTTTGCGCGAGTTGGTAAGAACAATGAAACGTACAAGCGGAATCGTCAAATCCACCCTTTGTCTAAAGACAATGTAAAATTAAGTTGACGCTCACTCGCTGCTACGTTCAGTCCATTTCAGTTTCACTAAAATAGCAGGGAAATCGAGTGGTTTCAAAAAATGGAGGTAGACGAAAACGCATCCGAGAGGTTTCGCTGGCTTCGAGTCAACTGGAAATGGGGCAAGATTGGAAGAATGCAGCTGGGTATTTTCCTGCGCTTCAACCCGGTCGTGACTTTTCTTTCCGCCGCTATCATCTGGTTCTTCGTGATCTGGTGCGCGGTTCAAGCCGACGTAGCCAACAAAGAGATGTCCAAGTGGATGTTGTGGATCACAGAGACTTTCACGTGGATGTACATCGGCACCCAAGATGTCTGGGCAGTTTTCATCATCGTGCTTTACTTTTCCAAGTACGGAAAGATGAAGCTTGGAAAACCCGACGACAAACCGGATTTTAATGACCTGTCGTACTTTACTATGTTGTTTGCAGCTGGAATTGGGATTGGTTTGTTCTACTTCGGAGTAGGTGAGTCAGTTTAACTGCGGTAATTTTTTTTAGTTAAGAGACTCCTATTCAGCTATCGAGCAGGCAATTTATCGTGTTTTTCCTGTTTTCGCATAGAGATAGGTGGGCCACTAAGCCGTTTAAATCACCAAAAATGGATTCCACCACGAGGAACAAGGGACAAGAATAGGAACTCGAGCATTGATAAATATAATTTTGCTAAGACATATAATTGTTGGTAGTTTATCAGTTTCAAAAAGATGTAATGCTATAAAAGTTTTTCACTCACGATTTGTCTCGCTGAGTGGTGAAAGCGGATAAAGGCGATATTCGACAGTATTAACTTATTTTCCGCAATCCATTTCTCCATGCTCGAACAACATTTTTGGGTGTCTGAACTCATCCTGCCTCGTTCTTCAAAGAGTTCCGACACATGAAAATGAGGTGGACCGAAGTGGCCCTGTATTCTGTATAACCGCTTCTCTCGGAAATCGAAGTCATTGCAGGGGAAGGTATTGCCCTTGACGATTAACCACTCTTAAGGCTCTTTATTCTCCCCCCCCCCCCCCATTGAGGCAAACCTTACTCGATGTTTTGCAAAATGAGGCTGATGATTTCATTTCTCAACGTTTTGTGCAGTCTTGTTCAAACCCATTTCTTATGATTGAAACTGACGTCAACAGCTTCAATTACCGCTTAAGAAGCTATGTTGTGGATAAAAGGCCTCGTGAAAAGTAGATTTGAAAAACGTCATGTTTCTTCTCCCGGCAGTTAACCACGTTCCGGTTGAGTTAATCAAAGAAACCTTTTGCGTTGTTAAAATAAAAGCTAACAAACTTTATCCTTAAGTCAATAAAAAGGCCGTGTAGGACCGAACACAAAACAAAACAGTACATGCAAAAATCTCAGCGTATATTAAAGGGGTCTAAGCTCCAAACGGACCTTGCAACTGAAACCAGATCGTACGACTTCAACTGGATCTGCGCTCTTATCCAAAGTTCAAATAAGCATGTGATCATGACATAAAAATCACCTGATCAGCATCTGGCGAAAATTTGTGACTTGTATTTCATGATGTGACTGTTTTACTACATCCCCTGGATGAATATCATGAATTGCTACCCAATCGCTAATGTCCGGTACCTTGAATAGGTGGGAAAATGCGATGCAGAGCAAAGTTCCTTGGCTGAGAAAATAAGAACTCAAGCTGCAAAAAATTGCAAATTTAGAGCAGTTCTTTTTGTTGAGTACTTGTAAACGTTGACGCTTCAAAAGGGAAAATTATGAAAACCATTACGATAACAAACACTGCAGAGTGATTGAACACGATTGGGAAACTACTCACAAATCCAAGTACTATTTTTCCGACAAGAATAGAGTAACTGTCACTCAATATCAAACTAAACTGTTCAGGTCTGTTGCTTTTGCAGCTGAACCGATCTGGCATTATGAGCCTGGAACTTATGGAAATCGTTATTGTTATCGTTATTGGTAAATTTGATTTCTGTGTTTTGTTCTTTGACCTTCTGGTCAGCATTCTTCAGCTTTTATAAACTTTCTTATCTAGCTTACTTACTCCACTTGTGTGGCTCACATCAAACATAATTTGTTGGTTAATTTTTTCCCTTTCTCCTCACAATTAGATACAGCGATAATCAGCGCGCTCAGGATGCCATCAATCTGACGTTGTTCCACTGGGGAGTCCATGGATGGATCGTGTATGTTGTAGTTGGTCTCCTTCTCGCCTTTGTTAGCTACAGAAAAGGTCTTCCCATGACCATCCGCTCCTGTTTCTATCCTCTCATTGGTGACAAGATCTATGGCTGGATGGGTGATGCTGTGGACATCTTTTCTGTGGTCTGCACCATGTTCGGCGTATGCACCAGTCTCGGCATTGGTGTCATGCAAATGAACAATGGCTTCAAACGTCTGAACTCAGACATCGAGTTCTCCACCACCAATCAGATCATTATCATTTGGGCTGTGACAGCGTGTGCCACGGCTTCAGTGGTGAGCGGCATGAAGATTGGAATTCGTCGACTGAGCGAGATCTGTTTCTCACTGGGCATGTTCATCATGATGATTGGTTTGTTTGCCGATGACACTTGGCACATATTGAATGTGTACGTGCAGAGCATCGGGTACTACATCCAGTGGATTATACAACTTGGATTTCACACAGATGCTTTCGCCCAACTTAGAAATGCACCAGACGGAAAGCAGGCTGAGCGATGGATGAATGACTGGACCATCTTCTACTGGGGATGGTGGATCGCTTGGTCTCCATTCGTGGGCATGTTTATTGCTAAGATCTCCAAGGGAAGAACCATCCGAGAGTTCATTCATGGCACAATGTCGGCTCCCATATTGTACACATTCTTCTGGTTTTGCATTTTTGGAAGTGCAGGATTGAGGATGGAGCGTAACGCTGCCCTGGCCAACGTCACGTGCACTTCCAAACTGGGAGGAAAAGAAGCTACAGAATCATTAAATGGCCTGTACCGTTTGTCCTGCCGTGGGAAGAACGACATGTGGTTTGATGTTATGGAGCAGTATGGTGACCTTGGGACGTTCCTCTCTGTAATCTCGTTGATCAGCGTCATTCTGTATTTTGTCACAAGTTCTGATAGCGGCTCCCTTGTCATCGACTGCCTCTCAGCCAATGGTGACCCGGAGCCTCCTGTCTTACAGCGCGTCTTCTGGGCTCTGACCGAAGGGGCAACAGCTACAGCTCTGCTAAATGCTGGAGGCACAGAGGGGCTTGTAGCTTTGCAATCCATGTCAATAGCATCTGGCGTCCCGTATACCATATTGTTGTGCTTCATGTGTGTGGCATTATGGCGAGCAGTGAAGATGGAAGGCGGTGATCTTGATCCACATGGTCCAAAGTTCACCACCAGTCTTTTGGATGTCCTGAGCAACCCAACAAAAGGAAGTGTTGGCAAGGTTCTATTGGCCGTCATTGCACCATGGTACTCGATGGGAAACGCTGCCTACAAGATTGGAGGCAAACAGCACAAAAGATGGGTATACATGCTGATGCTAGCAGTTCCATTTTACCTGTGGATCATCCTGATGGCTTTGGAGCCGGTTGTGAGTGCAATATCTTATGTTGCGTGGACGGTGCTGTGCGCATTCTTCGCGTACAGTACATCGATCCGTTATTATATCCGTGAGAAGTACCACATCTATGGCAACATAGTAGAGGATTTCTTCGCCGTGATGGTCACGTACCCGTTTGCAGCCCACCAGATGGAGCATCACATGGACCACGACTATGACTTGGACAAACCCGACTACCGGATGGACCACCCCATGAACCACAACTCCGATGTGGACTGCAAGGCTGCCAGACCAAATCATGGATATGGGACGCCAAACATGTCCCTTCAAGAAATCTCCGTGCCCGGTGCTCATTCTAATCCAGTGGGAGAAGAAAACAGATATATGGCTGGGACTTCTTTCGAGTCCACCAAAATGTAAGATCAAACATTTCATGGACTCTATATTATTGCTGCAGTCCTGTACTTATATATAAGCTGTTTGATTTATTTCAGTGAACACGTTGCATTCAATTTGATACTTGTTACAAGCAAAAATGTATGTCGTTTCCAAGATCCTGCCTAAGTCCCTCCCTTAATTTTTTCCTTTGATATCAAGGTTCTATTGATGTTGTATTCAATTAGGTTCTGGTTCCAGGGTAAGAAGAAATGTTTTTCGAAGCGTTTTGTTTTGCTATTTTAAGCGATGTAATTTCTAATATACATACACAGTGTTCAGATCAGAGAAGGTGCAACCATTTGAGCGCCACGAAATATGAAATCTGCCCGTAAGGATAAAGTTAAAGCACTTTTGGCATTAAGCTGCTATTTCGTATTCAATACAAAATTTAAGTTCTTTCTTGAAAGAACGCTTAGAACACTGATTTAGGGTACGTTCCACTTTCGTGTAGCGTTTGCACGGTTTAGAAGCCTTAATTATTATTATTATTTTCAAGTCTTAACTCTTTTATTACTGTTGCTTTTTGGTGTTACCGTCTAAATGCCCAGCCAGTGTAAGGCATTTACCGTGTAACATTTGCTGAGAAATGTAATAAATGCCAAAATTGCCATCAGATTGTGGAATTAATACATCTTAAGCCCTCCGAAATTTACAAAATGCAATGACTTCATGAGTTTCGTTCTCCGGGGATAACACCCCAACTCAAATCTCCGTGTGTTTCTTCCCACTGGGCGGGGGGCTTAGAACGTCGTCCTCGACATCCTTATTGTCATCGTGATGCACATTTGGCGTTTTCCTTTGGATGGTCTTATAATGGGGAGTTTACTCAGTAACTACATGAGACTAAAGTCGAACCTCCCATAAGCAGACACCCTCGGAACCGAACGTAGGTGTCCCCTTACGGGAGTTGTCCGCTTACAGGAGGTTGAAAGACTTGAGGCATCATAAGAGGTAGGGTGAGTCAATAAGGTAAAGGTCAAGTCGCACACGAGCCATGGAGGCCCACACGGCCGGCGCTTATCCCGGTTTCTGTAGCATGAAGCAACTGAAAGTATTGCCACTCCCCCCCCCCCTGGATGAGATGCTAGTCCATCGCACGGTTACCCCCAGCAGTATGTCGCGGGTACCCATTTTATACACCTGGGTGGAGAGAGACGATGTGGGGTAAAGTTTCTTGTCCAAGGAAACAACACAGTGGCAGGGACTGGGCATCATAAGGGGTAGGGTGTGTCAGTCATGCCTTCTAAATCACGTGGGCGCGTTCCAATTGAAAACTCGTGGCGATGTGGCTGTCGAAGTTTCTAAAGCGGACAACAAACGAAGCAAAAGCAATAATCACTGGAAAGTGGGTCAATTGAGGTGCCAGATAAGTGTGGAGCTACCCTGCGGGTACGTTTTTAAAGGTAATCACTTTCATGTGACATGCTGAAACAGAGTTTAACCAAGGAAGGAGCTTTTGTAAACTGTTGTAGCTTTTGTAAACGAGATATTCGTGACACACATTAAACGCTGATTTGTGGAAGTCACATACAATATTAACTATTTGGCACCTAAAAATTGACCAAATTCTGGGTAGCTCTTTCTGGTGCCAGTCATAATTGGACAAGCAAGCAAGTTGGAAGAGGTTTAATGTAAATGGAGTGGAACTGTTGTGTGAGCTCGAGTTCTAGGAGATTTGTCCGCTTAAGGGGGGTTACGTTAGCTTCTGCAGCCTCCAAAAGGTGTCCGCTTCCCCTTACCAGAGGTGGCCGCCCACAAGAGGTTATAAATGTAGAGTTTTAGGCGGGAAATCGCCGAGAAGCAGTTTGGTGTGCGCTTATGGGAAGGTGACTGCAACCGGTGGTTCGGCTGTAGGTCAGCCCACGAATAACAAGTGGAAACATAGTGTAGCAATTACAGCTAACCACTCTGGCCCTGCTTAAGTATACTCAGTCAGACGACAGTTTTCTTGACCTTGTCTACACCTTGTTTTAATAATCGACCCTTACTCTCTTGAACTAGAGAGTGGAAGTTACATGAGTTGAAGTGACACGGACAAAAGATCTCGATGAACGTTATCAGCCAGTCATTAACGGCTGCCGCCTACTATTCAGTTAATCTACATGGCTGGTAACTAATTCTACACGTACAACTAGAAGTTCTACTAGTAAAAGGAGGGAGCGTTTTCACATTGATAACCTCGTTTTAGCTATAATAATTTAGAAGCTGATAACGTTATGTTATAGATACCATGTGGTACATCTCATCACCTTCTTATAACGTTCGGTGTGTCGGCTTTTATCTCCTTCATAATATCACAAGTTCTTTGTTTGTTTTTTTTAACTGAACTCTTGGCGTGCACTGCTTCACCAAATTACTAAAGAACTGTATACCGAGGGTACCTATACGGTAAGCTTGACAACACACGTCCTGAGAACAGACGACTTCGAATGTCTGCTCTGCTTTGGCTCTCTTCACCGAAACTGTATTTCTGCTATCCCACTGGATTTTAGAGGGAAAAATTAAAACCTTGTAAATGGCCCTTAACTAAGCTTGAAGTAAATTAAAGGAAGATCAGCTTCCTCGTATTCAGTTCGGTGATCCAGTAGCGTAATATTTTGGACTCAAAAGAGGACAGGTAAGCTGGACGTGAGAGGTGCTGAGAATATTGCAGCCGCCTCTGTGTGTGTTTTTCCATCCTCATTGGCAGCCAGTAATAAGCTTTTTTTGAACATTTTTAATATTAGAAGTATCCCCCCCTCCCCCTCTCTACCTTCCACCCTCCACAAGCGTTTACAATTAGCTGGATTGCCTCAAATCATGCGAAAGAATTCAAGCGATTTTTTTTCGTACAGCATTTTTAATATTGGGAGTGTCACCCCTCCCCCCCTCCCCCTTTACAATTACTCCCTGTAGCTGGATTGCCTTAGATAGTGAAAAAAGGGATTTCTAATTTCTGTGTGATAATATTAATCCTGCAAGTTTGGACTGAGATAAGAAGTGTATTGTCTAAAGGCCGTGGATTGCTTTTGACGTCTCAGTTGCCTTGGTCCTGATCCACTGATCCACTGATATACTAAAACTGTGCAACTGCCCTGTCACCCAGATAGACCTGAGTTCTGTCAAAGTGATCATGATTATCGCGATCGGATTGTTTGTGATTGTGCTAGTAGTTGATCACTTGAAAACTGTTTGGGCAACCCAAGCGATTTGAAGGATTAGGACGATAATAATAGTGGAAACCAGGCTTCAGAGAGAACTTAATAGTGAAGATCAGTTGGATACTGCCCTGCTCGTAAGATTGACCTGATTGTTAACTCTTGAACGAACTTAAAATTTATTTTGATGTTGAGATTTTTCTACTTCCTTTTTAGGTTGTAAAGATTATTCGGCCGAGTGAGACTGCCGGCCGATATATCATCTACAGACTCGTTGTTTAACGTGAAAAGCGACAAAGTAGAATTGTCAGTTGCAGGGAGATAAGGAGCAGAGAATCTATTACAGAACAAGTCTGATAAGTATGGCATCAGTGCTATGCAAATGAGTGGAAGTGCCTCAATGCTTCACCTACACACCATCAAAGTACATTGTACGCTCATTTTCTGAAATCCTTTTTTCTCCAATGTACGTGCCATTACCTCTATGATTTATATGTACAGCATGCGGAACGTGTACCATTTTAAACAAATAGAGCAAAACGTTTACTATTCGAGTACAGAAATGTACTTCAGTATTTATGTTGATCCAGTAAGCAACGAGTTGCTTAACTTTGGACACTCTACAAGTAATACGCTTGTTCCCTGAGATTTTTTCGAATTAAATTCATTTATCTGTAACGTTATTTCAGCGCCATCAATAGTAATCTGTTCCCAGTGGGCGCTCGCTTAAGAAAGGCCTGAGGACTCGCGAGTTGAGTTACGGGACATGCGAGTCCGCAGGCGAGAAGGCGAAAAGACTAGACCAAGATGGGTGCAAAATGAGGGGAGGGGGAGGAAGGGGAAAACAATCGTACAAGTACAGATAAACGGGCGTAGACCTACACCCCTCCCTCTCCCCCTCTGCCCCCGCCCCCACCCCCCTTACCGTGAGGGGTTTGACTCCACAGGGATCCAATTCTTCCGCGCTTGCTGCTAAACTGGACAAATTCACCTTTACACGTGTTTATTTATATATAGAAAGCCACTCCGAAGGGAGATAACCAAACGCACGCCTGAATTAAAACTCTGGCTAGTTATTGGCCACAATTAAGGCCTGTATTGCGCGAGCGAGCACTGGGAATAGCAGTATTTGTGCTAATACAGTCTTAAGTTGTTACCCCCCCCCCCCCCACCCACTTCCTTCAATCCAGTGAGCGACATTAAAACTTTTGGGTCATGAAATCTGTTGAGGGTTACAGCAACATACCGTGAGCTTCTGCCTCTGTAGCAGATATGCGATATACGATGACCTTCAGTGTGGTTACCGATCGTTTTGCCCACGTTTGAACCCGCCCACAGGGCGTTCGCACTTTCTGTTTGTTTAAATGGCTGGCAGGGGCGTTCGAGCCTTTCAGGTTGTAAGGATGTGCTTACAAGTTATTATGTATGAATTGACTCTCTTTGCAAAGCAGTCCTTTTTCACGGGAGTGAAGAGATGCGCAAGTGGCAAGAATAAACTAATTGCATGTTGCAAAATATTTGAGGGAACTCTGAGTTCCAAAGAATTAATAAAGTTACCAATGAACTAATTCTTTTTTAAGCCCAAAGATATTTCTCTGGGCAAAAAAGTTGAATCTTTAAAATACAACTAAGTTGGGCGAAGCTAGCAATCACCTTGAGACCCTCGGGGTTGTGCCCACTCCCTAAACGTGTTTGTCTTCGGACCACGGTCAACTTACCCAACTTTCCCAACAAGCACGCCGCTCTGTTGCAATGTGATAACTTTCTATCTATTGTTTTGTGGGCGTAATGTTTTCCCTCAAACAAAGAGGTGATAGGCGATTCGAATGTCTCAGTGAATTAACATTTGTTTGGTACTGGACAGAGGAACGACGGTTTCGTGGAGGATTGAGGTGAAGGAGCCTCTCTCCCACACCTACTCGCTGCGGTTTTCCCGCACTGTAAGCGTGTCGTGTCTGAGTTAGTCAGGGTACCCCCGTGTGGGTGCTGTTGTTTCATTCAACTTTACGTGTATATCACATCTGTCGACTGCACAATTCGCCCTCAGTCTAACTTCCGGTTATTACGTAATCTCTTCTGCTTAAAATTGAATTCTTGGTTAAAATAATAGGATTCTTAGCTCAGTCTTGGAATAATTCTTAAATGCAAGTAAGAGTACGTCAAATAAAAGCTAACTGCTGTTTGCTTTTCAAGGAGGGAATTAGGTGTTTCTTTTCAGTTTAACTTGGAGAACTCATGGGTGAAAGAGTTACGCGTTTTCCTACTTGTAAAAGTGACCCAAATAATCGTGTTTTTTTGCGCATCGGAAGAGTTCGCTTTTTTGCCCCCTGAAAGGTGTGATGAGAGCAAAAAAAGAAACACTGCTAACACTTGTTACCATGCTATTAAAATCGCCACGCTTAATCATTTTATAGTCTGTAATACAATGAAGGCATTAATTAACAATAAGGAATGCATAGAGATTGAGTTCCTACTCTATCTCTATAACACGTCACTACAAGGCTCTTTTGTCAACTACCAGAGGACACCCGGACTTCTGGTGACCTGATAAGGTAAGTTTGGTCGTCAAACAAACAAGGGGGTTAGTTTCCAAAGAAACTGTGGTGCTGCGTCGGTGGGGACGTGAAACACAAAATTTTGGATTTATCAACTGAATTGATGAGGTAGATTGGCCACCGTAAAGAGGTTGAAAGCTGACGTTTCGAGCGTAAGCCCTTCGGCAGAGCGAATCGTTCTGACGAAGGGCTAACGCTCGAAACGTCAGCTTTCAATCTCTTTACGGTGGCCAATCTACCTTATCAACTCAGTTGATAAATCCAAAATTTTAAGCTTGGTCGTGTTAGGGTGTGCTAAGTAGAAGATGATTTTAAATTAAAAGGCAAATAAAACGTTTATTGGAGCTGCTGGTTACAATTGAATTTAAACTTAGACAAGAAAAGTAATGTTCAGATTGTTGTTTGCGATTTCACTGATTTCACTCCTTTAAAAAATACACCTTCTGAAATTAGAACTACAATCTTAGTGTTATTAGCACTTTAACTTAAATGGTGATGTACAAGCTTAATTTGCTAATAAAAATATTGAATTGGTTAAAATACTTCCCTTCTAGCTTAAACCACCATGTCAACTGAAGCACCATGCACCTCTTACGCTGGTGCACCTGCAACAATGCTTGGTTAAACTACAATTTGATTAATGATATTACCGTAAAAGCTTAATCATTCCCCTGGGGCTTATTTAATTGCAGGCCTCATGAACGGGGGGCTTGTAAGAGAGGTGAGCTTAATAGGCGGGGGGAGGGGCTTAGTACAAATCTTTAAACATTTAATCTTAAAATAATTTGTGCATAAAACTCAAACATTGTCACCTTACTTCTTATCAAAAAAGACCGTTCAAGTTTATGTATTTTTTTCTAGCTATTATAAAAATACACCAACTGGGGATGAAGTAGGTGTCTTAATAGAGGTTAGGAGGGTCAAATTACAAAATCTGATGGCCAAAAGGGGGGGGGGGCTGTTTATAAAGGTAGGGGCTTAATAGAGCTATTACGGTATATGAAAGTAAACAATATCTCGGGCTCCTAAAATACAATTAAATACTAGAAGATGATAATTAATAATAAAACTTAAATCAATTAATCAAGGTAATCTGGTTGTTCGTAAGCGGATTAACATTAATCCGTTATTGAAGTCAACGAAGAAATCTTGTGAAGAGGTTGGATTCTGAGTTCAGAGCTGAAAGTTATCCTGGGTTAGTCTACAACCTGTCATTTGAAAACCGATTAACGGTAACACGAGAATTAAAAGCCAGCCGAGTACACTTCTTCTTTCGTTGGTATTGTTTTTCTTTTTTTGTTCTTAAAGCGCAAAGTCGAACTTAAAGGCAAAAAGTTTAGAAAACTCGTAATTGAAAAGTTATTTAACTGGATTCGTAGCTGATGCTACTCTTGGATCAAGTTAATCGTGCTTTTGAACAATCCATCCCATGGTACAGCACAATGAACGCAGTAATACAGCTAATATTGCATGATCGGTCAATAAAATGTTTGATCTTAAAATACTTCAGTCTTAGACCAGTACGAATCTCCTGGTTTTACTTTCTCTACTTCCATTGCCGGGTTGAAATGAGCCCCATGCGGAGAGATGTCACTAAGGGACATCGTTGGTGTAGCATACCCAAGTTCTGCCCTGGGAGGTTTACCGTCCACCTCGTAGTTGTGGTTCATGGGGTGATCCATCCAGTAGTCTGGTTTGTCCAAGTCGTAGGCGTGGTCCATGTGGTGCTCCATCTGGTAGGCTGCAAACGGGTACGTGACCATCACTGCGAAGAAATCCTCTACTATGTTGCCATAGATGTGGTACTCCTCACGGATATAATAACGGATCGACGTACCGTACGCGAAGAATGCGTACAGCACTGTCCACGCGACATAGGATATGGCACTTACAACCGGCTCCAAAGCCATCAGGATGATCCATAGGTAAAATGGAACTGCTAGTATCAGCATGTACACCCATCTTTCGTGCTTTTTGCCGCCAATTTTGTAAGCAGCATTCCCCATCGAGTACCATGGTGCAATGACGGCCAATAGAACCTTGCCAACACTTCCTTTTGTTGGGTTGCTCAGGACATCCAAAAGACTAGTGGTGAAAGTTGGACCACGTGGATCAAGATCACCGCCTTCCATCTTCACTGCTCGCCATAATGCCACACACATGAAGCACAACAATATGGTATAGGGGACGCCAGATGCTATTGACATGGATTGCAAAGCTACGAGCCCCTCCTCGCCTTCAGCATTTAGCAGAGCTGTAGCTGTTGCGCCCTCGGTCAGGGCCCAGAAGATTCGCTGTATGACAGGAGGCTCCGGGTCACCATTGGCTGAGAGGCAGTCGATGACAAGGGAGCCGCTATCAGAACTTGTGACAAAATACAGAATGACGCTGATCAACGATACTACAGACAGGAACGTCCCAAGGTCACCATACTGCTCCATGACATCAAACCACATGTCGTTCTTCCCACGGCAGGACAAACGGTACAGGCCAGTTAACGATTCTGTTGCCCCTCTTCCCCCCAGTTTGGAAGCGCACGTGATGTTGGCAAGGGCAGCGTTACGTTCCATCTTCAATCCTGCACTTCCAAAAATGCAAAACCAGAAGAATCCGTACAATATGGGGGCTGTCATCGTGCCATGAATGAACTCTCGGATGGTTCTTCCCTTGGAGATCTTAGCAATAAACATGCCCACGAATGGAGACCAAGCGATCCACCATCCCCAGTAGAAGATGGTCCAGTCATTCATCCATCGCTCAGCTTGCTTTCCGTCTGGTGCATTTCCCAGTTGGGCGAAAGCATCTGTGTGAAAGCCAAGTTGTATAATCCACTGGATGTAGTACCCGACGCTTTGCACTTACACATTCAATATGTGCCAAGTGTCATCGGCAAACAAACCAAACATCATGATGAACATGCCCAGTGAGAAACAGATCTCGCTCAGTCGACGGATTCCAATCTTCAAGCCGCTCACCACTGAAGCCGTGGCACACGCTGTCACAGCCCAAATGATAATGATCTGATTGGTGGTTGAGTACTCGATGTCTGAGTTAAGACGTTTGAAGCCATTGTTCATTTGCATGACACCAACTCCAAGACTGGTACATAAGCCGAACTTGTCACCAATGAGAGGATAGAAACAGGAGCGGATGGTCATGGGAAGACCTTTTCTGTAACCCACAAAGGCGAGAAGGAGACCAACTACAACGTACACGATCCATCCATGGACTCCCCAGTGGAACAACGTCAGGTTGATGGCATCCTGGGCGCGTTGGTTATCGCGAGTTGTTATTTTTTATTTTTATGTTAAGTTTTCGCTATTATTATTATTATTATTATTATTATTATTATTATTATTATTTTTGTTTTGTTTTGTTTTGTTTTGTTTTTTGTTTTGCAAGGTGCAGAAGACAAAGAAAGCTTACGGACTTGGAAGACATTAGCAACCATTGTTCATTTCCACAGCGTGTGCGAATCGTTCGAGCAATTGTAGCGAAATTTAACCCTTATACTGTCAGAAGTGCTCTAAAATGGAAAAAATCGTAATAGAAGTAAAA
Organism: Siderastrea radians; assembly: GCA_964017195.1. Taxonomy (NCBI): domain Eukaryota; kingdom Metazoa; phylum Cnidaria; class Anthozoa; order Scleractinia; family Rhizangiidae; genus Siderastrea; species Siderastrea radians. The sequence continues at coordinate 42,825,197 of OZ024896.1, forward strand.
GCGTAAAAAGTATGCTTACCTGCCCCAATAACGGTTTCCATAGTTCCCTGGTTCATAATGCCAAATCGGTTCAGCTGTCAATGTAATGAACTACACAGTCAAGTTTGATATGCAATTATTTGAAGAAATATTTTAGTGAGCGTCGTTAATTTTTGGTGGCAAAAAAGGACAAAACTGAGGGTGAGTGAGGGTGAGTGAGGGTGAGGGTGAGTCTCAATGTGAAGTAAAATATTTACAAATACCTGTAAATATTCTATTTTCAACTCTGTATCTGCCTTGTCCCCAGGCGCCGGTTTGGCGCGGACAAACAGGGAGCGCGGGGCGTCGTGGGAAGGATGCAAAACGTGCTACATCCTTCCCACGACGCCCCGCCCCACTGCCGGCTTTAGTGCACCTATCCCACAACGCCACGCGCACCATCATATTATAAGAAGGGGACGCCTGGGGACGAGGCAGACTGTATTGTTTTGGTTTTACAATCAGCACTTTGCTGATGGTTTTTGTGAATATTTTACGTAAGATTGAGACTGGCCAATTTCAAATGAGTCCTCTGTCATTTCACTCTGCGGTCTTGGTGAACTCAAAACTGGAGACACCATCAGGCTGTAGTTAGCTTGTTTGAACAGTTTGTTTGTTTCTCATTCAATAAAATCTTGGGATGTGTATAATTGTTTACATGCTTACACTCGTGAAACGTGATCCAAACAATCAGAACAAAGAGGCTGGTGTTTAACATGTAATCGGGATCTAAACGGAAAAAAACGGACTTTTGGCTTTCGTGTGTTTTCTTCCTACGACGCCCCGCGTTTTCCCGCCATTTTCCGGCCCTTGGCAGCGGTTTTCAGTCTTTTGTTTACGTGCATGGACATTGTTGAGTCTCTCTTAATCCATCAACACCGTTATCGCGACATTATCTTGTTTGATTTTACTAGTGCGGAACTATGTAATTGTGTAATAACTGTTCTTTGCAGTGGGCCTGTTCTTCAACTCTTCTAAATCATGAAACTAGCTAATGGAAGGGGGAGGGGGGGGGGGAGGGCAATAAGTCATTTAGCTGCTTTTGATACTTGAGTACGAACTTCGTTGCAAGTAAGACTTCAGAGTCTTTTCGCAAACTAACGTTCGTCTCTTCAAAGGATGTCAACCTTTTAATTCCAGTGTAAATATTAAAATGTACGTTCCCCTTATCTGTGTCCACCCGTTTGATATAATTGTGATGTTGTCTCAGACATATTCCTATAGCATGCTTTGGCTCAAAAGTGACCTTTGATAGTTATATTTATATACTTACTGACGGGGAATCATTAGGAGAAATAAAATACTGATCACACTTCAGAGCTAATATTTCAGATTTACAGTTGTTTTTGTTTTTGTTTACAAGTGCACGTAAAATGTGTTCTTTAAACTGATGTCAAACAGCGATTTTCGTTTTAAAATCCTTTCACAGAGAGTCGCAATTGCTTTTTAAAAAGACCTCATTTAAGGATTGAATTAAATCTTGTCTTCTTATTGTTTTGTTGCTATTATGCTCGTGCTTCAAAACACGAATGAAATACATGGCTAAAAAACGCATTTGAAGCCTGATCGTGTAAAGAAGTAGAAGTGACGGTGTATTGAGGGTTTGGCAAACGCGCGTTTTTCTTGGCGCCTTCGTTTTCTTTCAGTACTCTTTCTGTCAGATTGTTCTTTTCTCAGCAAGAAAGATCTTTGTCTACGGAGTGAAATTAAATATGCAAAGCTGTGCTTGGTTTGGCGATTAATACAAATAATGTTGTTTGTGGTGAAATACTGATTTGAAGGGTGTCTTCTTTGCCTTAATGTAACAGTCAACTTGAAAGCAATATAGAACTGGTTCTTCGTGATCTGGTGCGCGGTTCAAGCCGACGTAGCCAACAAAGAGATGTCCAAGTGGATGCTGTGGATCACAGAGACTTTCACGTGGATGTACATCGGCACCCAAGATGTCTGGGCAGTTTTCATCATTGTGCTTTACTTTTCCAAGTGTGGAAAGATGAAGCTTGGAAAACCCGACGACAAACCGGATTTTAATGACCTGACGTACTTCACAATGTTGTTTGCAGCTGGAATTGGGATTGGTTTGTTCTACTTCGGAGTAGGTAAGTTAGTTTGACTTCGGTTTCCTCTTAGAATTAATGATGCTGCTCATTTATGTACGACGTTGGTTGCTTCTTAGAGAGCAATGCAGAGGTGCATTAAGACTTTTTACACAATGGCAGTTATTTCTGCCTCAGGGTTAAGAAAGCTAAGAATTCACTAAACTACGTAAAAACCCAGCTTTCAGAAGATAAGTCAAAGCACTTTTTATCTCATTTTAAACCAGCAAATTTTACCAAAAATGCGAAGATAGCATTTCCTGTTACAACCGTTGGTTGCTGTTGTAATATCAACATATTTTGACTAACGTTGGCTTGTTTCGCCGCGTCATTAAGTGAACACGCGATTTTGGGAAACACTTAAGTGCACGCTGGACCGCAAAAGTCATTCAGTTGTTTTACGCGGCACTATGACTTCCTGTTTGATATTCTGTGCTGTTCAAATCGGTGATATCTACATCATCTTCGGCCGTAATACTTCACTGCTGCTCTGCTCTGTATAATTAAACCGGTTGAACTTTAACCGTATATACAGGAAGAGAAATTTATTTCAAATGCTACAATGAAACGACGAGCAACAGATGATAGCAGCGGAGAGAAAAGTCACGACCGGGTTGAAGCGTATTAAAATACCTAGCTGCATTCTTCCAATCTTGCCCCATTTCCAGTTGACTCGAAACCAGCGACACTTCTCGGATGCGTTTTCGTCAACCTCCATTTCGCTGAAACACTCAACGCCGCTACTAGTTCTTAGTGAAGTTGCAGCACTTCGGCTCTTGTGCTTGAAGTATGTAAACTATGTTTTATGGGTCAGTGATGCGTGCATTTACGTTTAATATCCAACCTTTGTACCCAAGTTCAGTGTTATAGGTGGCCCTTAACAAAGGTGGTTTTGAAATTTCCGATTCTAAAAAATGGTCTCTAATTGTTTTGTGCGAAGTATGGAACTTTCAGTTAACAGATACTCAAATCCCGGGAGGGTACTACAACTTTTTTTTTACTTGGGCGATGCGACCCCATTACTCGAATCTCAAGACGCATTTCAGACCAAAATGTGCTTTTCTGTGTTATTTAAGACCGAAAACGTTCCCATCTTTCCCTTTTTGTGGTGCAAAACGGTTACAAGTCCAGATTTAAATCTTAGACTACAACAAGACGGCAACAAGTCCAGATTAAAATTGAAGACTGCCAAAAATTCGTAGTCTTCGGTTGTCAGTCTGTCGAAAAGGAGATAAAATCAACTAATAACGTCACGGTCTTGTGCAACTTCAGTGGCAGATGATGATGATGAGGATGATTAAAATGACGCATACGAAACAGTTCACTAACGTTTGAATGTTGTTTGTTCGGTGTGTTACATGTATGTCCAATGTGCGTCGACTTTCTTTAGGCTCGGAATTGTTACTTAAGAAAACGTGCTCTCGTCCTCGCGATAAATGAGAAAACTTTTTGAACAACTTTTTGAGTTGAAATTAGTGAATGAAAGATTACGTGGTTAATGATTTATGGTAAACAAAATCGGTACTGAGTCACTCACGAACTTAAATTTACATTTACATGTTTGTGATACGATCAACACTTAATCTTGAAACTGGGTGAAATTATCTAATTTCATTGAAACAAATAATATAAAGATAATCAACACCACTGGAAGGTCCTTTTAAAAGACCGTGTATTTGAGTGGTGCTGCTGTAGGATTTCAACCATCCGCGACTCAAAAGTTAGAACTGTGCTATAAATCCGAATAAAATTACTCCAATTCAGTACTGACAATCTCTTTTTCTTTCTTTTTTTTCTTTTATTTTCTTTTCGTTTGTTTTGTTAGGGGGTGGGGGGTATCCTTGCATCCGTTATGGTTTTCCATTCTTGCCAATCATATTTCCTCCCAGGACATAATTCGCGTGACAGACGTGACCAAAAAAACGTGATATGCGTATTCATTTCAACCATTGCCTGTAAAACTTGGAACTCTCTACCTAAGAACATTAGAACGGAGTCCCCTTTGGCTGGTTTTAAACATCTGATACGAACCATCTCCTTTCATAGCACTTAGCATTAATAGATGTATGATTAGTACTTAGTAATGTTATTTTATTATTTGTAAATCTTTCTTTTTCTTTCTCGAAGATATAAGCTTTTTAGCTACCCTGTAAATTCGAGATAAAATAAAGTCATGTATTGTATTGTATTGTATTGTGTTGTATTGTAGCAAAGGAGTCTTAAATACCCAAAATTGTCTTTGAGAACTACACTAAAGCATAGTTAATAAAAGAAAATGGTTATGAAGCCCGACAAATTTCTTCTTTTTATGATTTTGGTACCCTTTTAGTCTTGACCGTGCACAAACAACAATAGGTTATGAACTGTTTGAGCAACTATAACCAACAGACGTGTGTCTGTTAAGGTATTCAGTCATAGTGCGTGAACGCAAAACAAACTTTGATTATGCACAGTTGAGGTGCTTTCAACATAAATGGAAACCTCTTTGTTTTGCCCTTTGAAACTTGCAAGGTTTCATTAGTCTCTGGACTAACTATGTCTCAAGGCCTAATTAGTCTTTAATTAATATCAAAAATAATATAATGGGCCTATTATAGTTTGAAAATTCTTCTCAAATTCGATGACGATCAGCGTAGGTGATTTAATATACCGCACACCGACTTTGGAAAAATACACTTCATTATACAAACGGATATGACAATCCCGTTGCGTAAGTTGGAAAGAACAATGGAACTTACAAGTGGAATGTTCAAATCCACCCTTTGTCTGAAGACAATATAAAATGAAGTTGATCTTGAGACGCTCACTCGCTGCTCCATTCAGTCCGTTCCAGTTTCACTAACATAGCAGGGAAATCGAGTGGTTTTAAAAAATGGAGGTAGACGAAAATGCATCCGAGAAGTGTCGCTGGCTTCGAGTCAACTGGAAATGGGGCAAGATTGGAAGAATGCAGCTCGGTATTTTCCTGCGCTTCAACCCGGTCGTGACTTTTCTCTCCGCTGCTATCATCTGGTTCTTCGTGATCTGGTGCGCGGTTCAAGCCGACGTAGCCAACAAAGAGATGTCCAAGTGGATGTTGTGGATCACAGAGACTTTCACCTGGATGTACATCGGCACCCAGGACGTCTGGGCAGTTTTCATCATTGTGCTTTACTTTTCCAAGTATGGAAAGATGAAGCTTGGAAAACCCGACGACAAACCGGATTTTAATGACCTGACGTACTTCACTATGTTGTTTGCAGCAGGAATTGGGATTGGCTTGTTCTACTTCGGAGTAGGTGAGTCAATTTAACTGCTGTTATTTATTAATTTTTTTTTAAATTAAGAGACTCCTATTCAGCTGTTTTCGCATAGAGAAAAGTGGGCCACTAAGCCGTTTAAATCACCAAAAATGGATTCCACCTCGAGAAACAATGGACAAGAATAGGAGCTCGAGCATTGATAAATATAATTATGCAAAGACATATAATTGTTGGTAGCTTATCAGTTTTAAAAAGATGTAATGCTATGAAAGTTTTCCAGTCACGATTTTTCTCGCTGCTTTGTGAAAGCTGATGAAGGCGATATTCGACACTACTACGTTATTTTCGGCAGTCCATTTCCCCATGCTCGAACAACTTTGAACTTAACAATACATTTTTGCGTGTCTGAACTTATCTTGCCTCGTCCTTCAAAGTGTTCCGACACATGAAAATGAGGTGGACCGAAGTGGCTGTATAACCACTCCTCAATCTTAAATTGAAATCGAAGTAAGTGTAGGATAAGAACAGTCCTCTTGGTTAAATTTCACAACTTCCTGCTAAGACCTCTTGGCCAAACGTGGCACTGCATAAATTATTAAACTGCTCTTTATGCCCCCGCTTGACGCAAACGTTACCCAATGTTTTGCAAAATGAGGCTAATGACTTCATTTCTCAACATTTTATGCAGTTTTGTTAAAAAACCATTTTTTTAATGATTAAAACTGACGTCAACAGTTTCAATTACCGATAAAGAAGATCTGTTGTGGATATAAGGCCTCGTGAAAAGTAGTTTTGAATAAACGTCATGTTTGTTCTTCCTTCAATTAACTACGTTCTGATTGAGTTAATCAAAGAAACCTTTTACGTTGGTAAAATAAAAGCTAACAAACTTTATCCCAAAGTCAATAAAAAGGCCATGTAGGACCGAACACAAAACAAAACAGTACATGTAAAGATCTCTCTAAGCTCCAAACGGACCTTGCAACTGAAACCAGATCGTACGACTTCTACTGGATCTGCGCTCTTATCCAAAGTTCAAATGAGCATGTGATCACGATGTAAAATCACCTGATCAGCATCTGGCGATACTTTCTGATTTGTATTTCATGATGTGACTGTCTTTTACTACATCCCCTGGATGAATATCACGAATTGCTGTTCAGTATTACCTTGGTACCCCATTGCTACCAAGGCAATACAGAGCGAAGTTTTTTGCCTAAGAAAATGAAAACTCAAGCTACAGATAATTACAGATTTTGAGCAGTTCTTTTTGTATGAAAAGGTTAAGTACCTGAAAACGTTGACGCCATCAAGAGTGAAAATGACGAAAACCCTTACGATAACAAACACTGCAGAATAATTGAATACGATTGGGAAACTACTCACAAATCTAAGTATTTTCCCAACAAGAATAGAGTAACTGCCACTCAATATCAAACTAAACAGTTCAGGTCTGTTGCTTTTGCAGCTGAACCGATCTGGCATTATGAGCCTGGAGCTTATGGAAATCGTTACTGGGGCAGGTAAGTGTGACTTCTGTGTTTTGCTATTTGATCTTCTGGCCACCTTTCTTCAGCTTTTATAAGCTTCCTTATCTAGCTTACTTACCCCACTTGTGTGGCTCACATCAAACATAATTTGTTGGTTAATTTTTTTCCCTTTCTCCTTACAACTAGATACAGCGATAATCAACGCGCTCAGGATGCCATCAACCTGACGTTGTTCCACTGGGGAGTCCATGGATGGATCGTGTATGTTGTAGTCGGTCTTCTTCTCGCCTTTGTTAGCTACAGAAAAGGTCTTCCCATGACCATCCGCTCCTGTTTCTATCCTCTCATTGGTGACAAGATCTATGGCTGGATGGGTGATGCTGTGGACATCTTTTCTGTGGTCTGCACCATGTTCGGCGTATGTACCAGTCTTGGAGTTGGTGTCATGCAAATGAACAATGGCTTCAAACGTCTGAACTCAGACATCGAGTTCTCAACCACCAATCAGATCATTATCATTTGGGCTGTGACAGCGTGTGCCACGGCTTCAGTGGTGAGCGGCATGAAGATTGGAATTCGTCGACTGAGCGAGATCTGTTTCTCACTGGGCATGTTCATCATGATGATTGGTTTGTTTGCCGATGACACTTGGCACATATTAAATGTATACGTGCAGAGCATCGGGTACTACATCCAGTGGATTATACAACTTGGATTTCACACAGATGCTTTCGCCCAACTGGGAAATGCACCAGACGGAATTCAGGCTGAACGATGGATGAATGACTGGACCATCTTCTACTGGGGATGGTGGATCGCTTGGTCTCCCTTCGTGGGCATGTTTATTGCTAAGATCTCCAAGGGAAGAACCATCCGAGAGTTCATTCATGGCACGATGTCGGCCCCCATATTGTACACGTTCTTCTGGTTTTGCATTTTTGGAAGTGCAGGATTGAGGATGGAGCGTAACGCTGCCCTGGCCAACATCACGTGCGATTCCAAACTGGGAGGTAAAGAAGCTACACAATCGTTCAATGGCCTCTACCGTTTGTCCTGCCGTGGAAAGAACGACATGTGGTTTGATGTTATGGAGCAGTATGGTGACCTTGGGACGTTCCTCTCTGTAATATCGTTGATCAGCGTCATTCTGTATTTTGTCACCAGTTCTGATAGTGGCTCCCTTGTCATCGACTGCCTCTCAGCCAATGGTGACCCGGAACCTCCTGTCTTACAGCGCGTCTTCTGGGCGCTGACTGAAGGGGCAACAGCTACAGCTCTGCTAAATGCTGGAGGCACAGAGGGGCTTGTAGCTTTACAATCCATGTCAATAGCATCTGGCGTACCGTATACCATATTGCTGTGCTTCATGTGCGTGGCATTATGGCGAGCAGTGAAGATGGAAGGCGGTGATCTTGATCCACACGGTCCAACCTTCACAACTAGTCTTTTGGATGTCCTGAGCCACCCAACAAAAAGAAGCGTAATCAAGGTTCTACTGGCCGTCATTGCACCGTGGTACTCGATGGGAAACGCTGCCTACAAGATTGGAGGCAAACAGCGCAAAAGATGGGTATACATGCTGATGCTAGCAGTTCCATTTTACCTGTGGATCATCCTGATGGCTTTGGAGCCGGTTGTGAGTGCAATATCGTATGTCGCGTGGACGGTGCTGTGCGCATTCTTCGCGTACGGTACATCGATCCGTTATTATATCCGTGAGAAGTACCACATCTATGGCAACATAGTGGAGGACTTCTTCGCAGTGATGGTCACGTACCCGTTTGCAGCCTACCAGATGGAGCATCACATGGACCACGACTATGACTTGGACAAACCAGACTACCGGATGGACCACCCCATGAACCACAACTCCGATGTGGACGGCAAGGCTGCCAGACCAAATCATGGATATGGAACGCCAAAGATGTCCCTTCAAGAAATCTCCATGCCCGGTGCTCATTCTAATCCAGTGGGAGAAGAAAACCAATATATGGCCGGGAATTATTTCGAGTCCACCAAAATGTAAGATCAAACATTTCATGGACTCTATATTAACTGCTGCAGTCCTGTACTTATATATAAGCTGTTTGATTTATTTCAGTGCACACGTTGCATTCAATTTAATATTTGGTACAAGCAGAAATGTATGTCGTTTCCAAGATCCTGCATAAGTCCCCCCCCTTTACTTTTCCTTTGATGTCAAGGTTCTATTGATGTTGTATTCAATTAGATTCTGGCTGAAGCGTACGAGGAAATGTATTTCGAAGAGTTTTGTTTTGCTATTTTTAAGCGGTGTAATTTCTAATATACATACATACATACGTACATACATACATACATACATACATACATACATACATACATACATACATGCATGCATGCATGCATGCATGCATGTATGCATGCAGACAGACAGACAGACAGACAGACATACATATAGACAGACAGACATACATATATACAGACAGACAGACAGACAGACATAGTGTACAGATCAGTCAAGGTGCGACCATTTGAATGCCACGAAACCTGAAATCTGCCCGTAAGGATAAAGTTAAAGCACTTTTCGCATTAAGCCGCTATTTCTTATTCAATAGAAAATTTTAGTTCTTTCTTGAAAGACCGCTTAGAACATTGAGTTAAGGTACGTTCCACTTTCGTGTAACGTTTGCACGGCTTAGACGCCTTTATTTTCAAGCCTTAACTCTTTTATTACTGTTGCTTTTTGGTGTTACCGTCTAAATTTCCAGCCAGTGGAAGGCATTTACCGATTAAATTGTATTTGCTGAAATGTAATAAATGCCAAAATTGCCATCAAATCGTGGAATTAATACATCTTGACCCCTACGAAATTTACAAAATGCAATGACTTCATGAGTTTCGTTCTCCAGCGGTTACACCCCCAACTCAAATCTCCGTGTGTTTCTTCCTACCGGGCAGGGGGCTTAGATAGTCGTTCTGAAAATCCCCATTGTCATGGTGATGTACATTTGGCGTTTTCCTTTGGATGGTCTTATGATGGGGAGTTTACTCAGTAACTACATGAGACTAAAGTCGAACCTCCCGTAAGCAGGCACCCTCGGGACCGAACGTAGATGTCTGCTTACAGGAGGTTGAAAGACTTGAGGCATCATAAGGGGAAGGGTGTGTCAGTAAGGTAAAGGTAAAGTCTTACACGAGCCAGGGAGGCCCACACGGCCGGAACTTATCCCGGTTTCTGTAGCATGAAGCAACTGAGAGTATTTCTACTCCCCCCCTGGGTGAGATGCTAGTCCATCGCACGGTTATCCCAGGCAGTATGTCGCCGGTACCCATTTTATACACCTGGGAGGAGAGAGACGACGTGGGGTAAAGTTTCTTGTCCAAGGGAACAACACGGTGGCAGGGACTGGGCATCATAAGGGGTAGGGTGTGCCAGTCATGCCTTCTAAATCACGTGGGCGCGTTCCAATTGAAAACTCGTGGCGATGTGGCTGTCGAAGTTTCTAAAGCGGCCAACAAACTCAGTAAAAGCAGTAATCACTGGAAAGCGGGTCAATTGAGGTGCCAGATACAGTGTGGAGCTACCCTGCGGGTACGTTTTTAAAGGAGACTTACTTTCATGTGACTTGCTAAAACAGAGTTTAACCAAGAAAGGAGCTTTTGTAAACTGTTGTAGCTTTTGTAAACGACATATTCGTGACACATATTAAACGCTAATTTGTGGAAGTCACATATAATATTAATTATTAAAAACTGGACTAGGTATATTGAATTTCTAGCATTTTGATTGGCTGAACGGAACTAGGCTATCACCTCAGATACCTGCTGTGACCAAACATGGTCAATGAACACTCGCCAACAAAGTGAGCTGAAGTCTTTTTCCTCGCGAGCGACCCAGGCGAGATCGAGAAAACCGGATAAGAAAAATCACTTGGCTGCGAATTTGAATAAAGCAGAAATTGCAAAAGCGTCACTTAGACACAAGTGTTTCATAGTGTTTCATGTTTCATAGTGCTTGATTTCTTAAGACAATAAGAAACTGTGCAGAAATAGAAATTTAAACATTAAGTGTTGTGTTTACCATTAATTTCTTTCATCGATCTTCACGTCGATTATTAAAATTGAACAAACGGTGGGTTTTATCAAGAAGGTTTTCCACTTCAAAATATCAAGACAAAACATGAAAGACACAGTGAAGCAGGGAAGAAGCATTTTAATGAAAACTATGACATTCATGGCGAGTCGGTACGAAAATCCAGGAAAATCATGAAGCAATCTGAACAAGTACTAAACAAACTACCAAGAAGGAAGGAAGGGCGAATTTTTTTTCGGCTATAATACGCAAAATTGACACTGGTTTACCTGCACTCGTTGTAGCTCTGTGTTCCAACAGGTCCAAATGTTCAGATAGAAATCGGATGCCATGTAAACGGAGTTGAATCGCTTTCCAAGTTGTTTGAGTGTTGTTTTTACCATTCCGTCCGCAGCCTCTAAACCGAGAACAACTGCGTTTTGTGCTGTGCGTTTAACAAACTGTGATGGTGAATTCTAATGTTCCTCGCTACAGTAATCTTGCTTCTGAGCTGCTTAGGAATTACTTCTTCAAGTTTAAATTAGTTCTGTCTTCGGTTCGTTCAAACACGCACATGATGGCTCCGTTGTGCGAACGGATTACAAACTTGCTCCATTTCAACTCCAGCAGCTAATATGATGAAATCGTACAGCTTCAATCCGCTTTGAACGATGATTACAACAATGTTTCAGGAAAACTAAAACACGTACCATATTTCACAGCCAATAATTAAAAGATTTTTTTTTCGAAACTTGTGCCACTTCGTCCACTTTCGGGAAGTTTCAATGACTCATTCAGCTTTGCAATGAAACGCTGCAACACTTCGCAAGGTTTTGGCGCCTTTTTCGTCTAGTCATGTGATCGATTCTTGTTCCCTTTTTCTCTCTTTTATCTCTTTTCTCATTTTTGCCTTTCTTTCTTGATTTTGTTTTAAAAGTGGCTTTAATAAAACAATTATTCTACTCGGGCTTGCTGGATATCAAATGATTATAACCAACTCGGCGCGTTATCTATTTAACAATTATCCTGCGAAATCGCGCGGAATATCACCTGATACTTAGCCGACGAGGCCGTAGGCCGAGCTGGCTAAATCAGGGGATATTCCGCAAGATTGAGCAGGATAATTGTTTTATTATTCAACAAATTCCCATCGCCTACCATTTTCAGAACGAGAAAAACTACGGCTCTATGATAAAAACGCTAAAAGCTAGCAACACATAAGCTTAATAAAAATCAAAACAGAACTTCAAGAAATCGAAGTTTACTACCGTTCACTTAAAAAGACTCATTTACAAACTCATGTTTGGAAATGACAAGACAAAGGAAAAAAAATATTGCTACCTTACCGAGAATAAGTCCTCTTTCGTGAATTAAAATCTTTTCAACTTTAGTCTTTACAGCTTTCCGTGAGCAAGTGTGCTGCTTCGTTCGCAATAGCATTTTCTTAGTTGAGTTCTCACTATGAAAATTCCAAGTCAACCTCTGGATATCTTTGTGAGCTGAAGCAAATACTTGTTGACTTTTTGAGAGCATTTAATCGTGGAAAGTTTCTTCCAGAGAGTTAAAATTTACGGAGAACACTGCTAAAACTGCCTCGCTTTTCAAAATGGTCGCCAAACAAGCAATGAAAGAAAATCTGCAGTGCGCTTCCAAATATGGTCATTTACGTATATCGCAGGATATCAGTCATGTAGGATGACAGATATTGAGGGCTTCCTTACCATATATGGGCATAGTGACAATTTGTTGAATAATAACATTCGATATCCAGCGCGCCCTCGTAGAATAATTGTTAACTATTTGGCACCTGAAAATTGACCAAATTCTGGGTAGCCCTTTCCGGTGCCAGTCGTAATTGGATTCTAAAATAATACAAGCAAGCAAGTTGGAAGAGATTTAACATAAATGGAGTGGAACTGTCGTGTGAGCTCGAGTTCTAGGAGATGTTTCCGCTTAAGGGAGGTTACGTCAGCTTCTGCAGCCTCCAAAAGGCGTCCACTTCCCTTTACCAGAGGTGACCGCTTACAGGAGGTTATAAATGTAGAGTTTTAGGCGGGAAATCGCCGAGAAGCAGTTTGGTGTGCACTTACGGAAAGGTGACTGCAACCGGTGGTTCAACTAAAGGCCAGCCCACGAAAAACAAGTGGAAACATAATGTAGCAATTGCAGCTAACCACTCTGGCCCTGCTTAAGTATACTCAGTTAGACGACGGTTTTCTTAACCTTGTCTACACCTCGTTTTAATAATCGACCCTTGGTCTCTTGAACTAGGGAGTGGAAGTTACATGAGTTGAAGTGACACGGACAAAAGATCTCGATGAACGTTATCAGCCAGTCGTTAACGGCTGGCGTTTACTATTCAGTTAATCAACATGGCTGGTAACTAATTCTAAACGTACAACTAGAAGTTCTACTAGTGAAAGGAGGGAGCGTTTTCACATTGATAACCTCGTTTTGGCTATAATAATTTACAGGCTGATAACGTTATGTTATAGATAACATGTGGTACATCTCATCACCTTCTTATAACGTTCGGTGTGTTGGCTTTTGTCTCCTTCATAATATCACAAGTTCTTTGTCTTTTTTTTTTTAACTGAACTCTTGGCGTGCATTGCTTCACCAAATTACTACAGAAATGACACCGAGGGTACCTAGACGGCAAGCTTGACAACAGACGTCCTGAGAACAGACGACTTCGAATGTCTGCTCTACTTTGTCTCTCTTCCTCAGAAATCTTCTTGCTAACCAGGCTGAATGTATAACAATAACTTGTTTTAGTAATACCAGGTCTATTCACACAAGAATGCTGTCCCGTCTAATGCTCGCTTTTCTGGTGAGAGGTACAGGTGAACGATTTGAAACCACTTGCTTCAAAGGTATTGGTGGATCCTGGGATACTTGGCATGCGCAAGGCGACTTGGGTAATGGCGAAGCGTTGGAATCGAACACAAAACTGTTTCGATCACAGATTTGAAGACGGTTAGGAGACCGCTGATAGCCACTGTCTGAGTTGTTGGAAATGACTGTGGAATCCGTTTGGCTGGTTCGGCATGCTAGCACAGTTTGCAAACTCTGGTAATCCACCTCAAAATTACGCCTCTTCCTCGGAATCTTAAGCTGTGCTTGAGCCAGGTTGTAATACAGTGAGAAGGTGCTGCCAATCACCGAGGCAGAAGTGGAAAGAATGATAATACCGCAGATAGAAGCGATACCGCCAACAATCTTGCCTGCGAGGGATGCTGGGACGATGTCGCCATAGCCGACAGTTGTCATAGTGATGATCCCCCACCACATCGAGTTTGGCAGGCTGTGGAACTGGGACTGAGATTTATTTGTGCCCCAGAGCTTCTCCGTGTACAGAGTGAGGCTGGAGAAGATGATGACAGGGATCAGCAAAATCAGTAGGAGAAGAAACAGCTGATAGCGGCTTGCCTTCACTGTCTTGCCAAGAATCTGCAGATCGTACAACAACTTAAAAAAGCGAAAGATGCGCACCACTCGAGTGGTATTTAGCACTTCAATCAGCGTCGTCCGCTCAAACACCAAAAGAAGATACAGCGGTATGATCACTAACAGGTCAATCCAGTTTTGTAGCTTCTTCGCAAACTGAATCTTACTGGGGCAAAATACCAAGCGCAGCAGGAACTCCAAGGTGAACCACCCTGTGCATACTGAGTCAATGATCGTTAGCACGTCCATGGGAGTCTGGGAACCAACATACTCCGTCGTTGTCCTGGTTGCTAAAAAAGTTAGAGAAAACTTTATTATTATTTACACTGAAGCAGCATAAACAGGGATTTTTATTCATTGAATTTGAAACTGAATTTCCGTCAAAATAGAACCCTCATTCCCTCCTGGAGCTTTACCATAGTTGAGCCATGTATTGTGATTTTACCTTTTCATACTGAAATTCTAAAGTATGACCATTTAAACGGAAGGTATTGAACAGTACATTATTATGGCATTATGCTGTCCAAGATGGTTCTAACTCTTAAGTTTGTGAATGAAAACTAAAATTGTTCCTGTGAGAACATTTTAATATTTTGTCGAATTTCTATACTGGCCCAACGAATTCCTATATTGGCCCTCACAGGAGGGCTACACAGTAGAACCCTGCCACCTTAGCACCACCCGGTTAATACGAAAGATCATGAAGTAATCCTCCCATCTGAACATGCCGAGCCCTGCCCTTGGACTTGATAGCTATATTATACTCTTATAGCCACCAAAAGTGTCAATCCCAGCTGTGACCCAATTTTATTGTCCACAAAAGCATTAGATAGATTTTCCATCTTGAAAACCGGGCTCAATTAAAGATTTAGCTGCAGTACTCACTGTAATTTCTTTGAGTTGCGTTTGCCGTGGGATGAGTGAGATTGCGTGTAACGGTGACGGCTCTTTCTCCTTTGAAGTATTCAACGGTCCAGAGGCATATGGTGAAGATAGACGTGACAATGAAGGCTAAGGATACCCAGGCGAATACCTAACAATGGCAAGGTTTAAAACACAGCAGTCAGAGAAGCGTAATAAATATCACAATTTGCTACAAACAATTGCAAAAAGACTTGAGACACTCGCTATATTTCCGGTCATTTCGGACATCCTTATAATCAGTACACATTTACCCCCCTCTCCCCTTATCAATGTTGTTATGGACTTAGTAATGACAAGTAACAAGCAACAACATTGAAAGGGGGAGGGGGGGGGGGGGGTCAGAAATGTATTAAAGTTTTGCATTTGTTTCCAAGAGTGCGTTTTCAGATGGTAATCCAACTTTTTAGGAGAGTATCTCAACAATTTTGCAATTGCTTGTAGATCGAATTATAACACTGTAAGTTCCAGCTGTATCTTTCCTTGCGATAGAATACCTGTCGTGTGGGACGACTAGAATTATTACTACATCGCTCCAACGAGATGCTAGTTTAAGAGAGGTTATTTGGTCTCGTAACTACTCTTAAAAATATCTCCATCTAGAAGTATAAAGAAGCGTAAATAGTCTTGTAGATTGACTGTAACGCATCCGCTCTTGAACGTATTTTATGCTGTTATTCATGCATGTTTATTATTTTTATGATCAATTCACGTTGTTGTTAGTTCTGCTGTTTTAAAAAACAGTCTTTTTAATTTTATGAGAAATTACTCTTGGTAAACGTCAATGCGATTACCGTTATTATCATTATTCACTCATGATCATTACTCGGCTGCACGTTACCCACATATTCAGTTATCACCACATTTTTTGCTTCCAAAATCTTACTGGGAATCTTCACCATACATGCTGGGCTGCATTAAATTGACTTCAATAACTAGTCAGTTATAAGTTTGAAATTCTGGTAGCTCCTTTGAATTTGTTAATGTGGTAGCTTATAAGCTCTCGTACACATTTGCATGTTCTGTGCCAAACAAACGACATTCAGCTTTTAAGTAGAAATTATTTTATTGCAGTTTCCGTTTTTCTCTCCTATCCTGCGGTTTCAACAACAATGCCCTAAACATTCAAGCTATGCATAAGTCAGTATGTGCCGGTATAACTTAACTTTATCATAAACATGCTACAAAACAGTTAAAAATTATACCTTTGCAGTAGAAGAAGAATACGGATCGTCTAGTATCTCCCAAACAATGGGCTGATTTCTCTGCCACCAAGACAAATTCGGATCATTGTAAAAACGTTCACGCTTCGGCGTATCCTCATCGCTTCCATACTTTGGCCGAAAATCCAAGGCTTGTAAGTTTTCCTGCGCATCTCTGTGTTTCGTGTAATTTGGCCAACAACACGACTCCATCTGCTGTTCATCTAAACCCCAGTAAGCAAGTTCCTGCTCAAATAAAGGACCGCAAATATTGCGAGGACAGTGGAGCTTGCCTGTTTGTAAATAGTTCAAGACTTGCGCAAAAACTCCTGGATGGCGATCAAAAAAATATTCTCCTGTCTCTGGATCATAGTCCAGCTTTGCGCGGTTGTCGAGAATCCTCGCCAGAGGAATATCTGGTATATTCCTCAGCGTACTAATGTACGGCTCGAAAAGTTTACCTCCGACATTTATCAAGACTCGATCTCTTAGATCTTTCTTTGCAGCGAGAGTTTCTCGGCGGTTTGTGTCCCTTCTGTCTAGTGGGGACATTTTTTTTCCTTGTCTTTCCTCAGACCACTATTCAGGCATGAAGAACACTTGATATCACAGATCTTAGGGTACATTTAACGAAAAGAACCCCGAATTTTCTTGTTTATCCAAACTGTATTTTTATTCTCATCCGGGCTTTTTTCCCATCCACTTGCACCTGTCTTCTACTTGTTGCCTAGTAACCGATTGACAAGTGGCTTACCTTTTTAAATTATATGCGATAGCGTTGGAATAAATCAGTCTCCCGTCTTGTTGATAGAATCGAAAAATTAAATGCGCAATTTGTCTTGAAATTTGAAATAAATTAAGGAATTTTGGAATATGATTTGCTCGACTTTTTCCATTTTCTCCCAATACTAATTTTCTTTCTTTTTTTAACTAAAAGGGTTTTTGTAGACTTAGAGTGAACTCGTTGAAACTAAAATAATATTTGATTTATTCTTCCCGCGGTTATAAATTGAAAAAGAAAATATCTAAGCTAAAGTTAGACAAGTAAGATTCAGTCATCACAAATGGCACAGTGTCAGTCTATTGTGTTTATCATCTTAACAGAAGCGACGGGAACTAAAGCAGCAATAATGGGACGTGCTTCACTTGAATTTTCACGTTGTCGTTGAAGCCACTAACGTCAGGCAGGTGTTTGTTCAGGCGAATGAATATTAACTCTTATCTTTGTATACTTAACTGACATAGAGCATGCGCGAATCTAGTTGTTGGGATGAGTGGGTAAAACCTCCCGCAACGAGCCAATCCTTGCCAGGAGGTGTTGCGCAGAATCGATACTAAGTCAGAGTGCTTACTGTTGTTGGAGCA
The DNA here is from genome assembly GCA_964017195.1 of Siderastrea radians. NCBI lineage: Eukaryota > Metazoa > Cnidaria > Anthozoa > Scleractinia > Rhizangiidae > Siderastrea > Siderastrea radians. Next base: position 42,843,035 of record OZ024896.1, read on the forward strand.
CTGGCTGGGTACCTCTGAATGATGGTGAAGTTCTTCGAAAATCGGCATATCTACCAGTAGAGATGGCTCATTCAATTCCGCGCGACTCTTGTTGATAGGAGACTGGGATCAGCAGATATGGCCGACTTTCTGTTTAAAACGGGCAAAGAGGAGTACCTCCGGGAGTTATTTCACAGACTTTGTGTCGGTCGGCCTGTGGTCGGTCGAGCGCCGGCGACTATCGATCGATTAATTATAAACAGAAGCTGGAAACAGCTGAGTCTTAGCCGACTGTAAATATATACTTATTTGACACACAATGCTAAGCACTATTTTTTCTAAAAACTAGTGAATGTATTTTTATATTTCCAGCATTCCTAACAAAGCATTCGTTTCATGATTTGCTACAACATTACAACATTGAAAGCATTGGCCACTTGATAAATAATTTTGTATCAAAAAATGTTCATCTATATTGACAAATTAAAGTGGCCTACAACTTGTATTGCTTAAATTGTTATTAATCTGATTAAGTTTTGTTGCCAGTACCTGCTCAGTTAAGTTTGACTTTGTCTTCAACAAAACTCAAAATCTGTTTGGCTTTTTCAAACCTTGCTTATGTACATGTTTAATTTAAGACTACCTAAGCGCAAAATATGTCTTTTTATAATGGGTTATTTTGTGCAATAAACACAAAACGAGTGTCGAGTTCAAAGTATGCATTTGTGTAGGGTTAGTCTCATTTTTAAGTAAAATACTTACAAATATTAGCGGGAAAGTGCTCAATCCTAAACCGGATTGAGACTGATCCTGCACAAATGCGTGTTAGGTCTATCCAGCGGTCTTGTTGAACTCTAACGTAAAAGTAGCCACGTTTCGACTGCTTACTGCGAGTGATCACCAGGCGATGAGGTCGATTTACGAAGACTAGCAGTAAGCAATCAAAACGTCGCGATTCATATTTCAAAGGACTTCATCGTGAGAAAAACGATAATATGCTTTGTTATTATCATTATAAACTATCAAAATCTCGAATACGTTATGGAAATGTTCCTCTTATTGTAAAAACTTTCACTGCCAAGAGTTTGCACCTTTAATTTAAAAAATCCCAAAATTCATTGTTACAATTAAGTGAACGCCGCATAAGATTAGCTGGTACAGCTTTCAAGAATCATCTTGTACAGCATTATACGCAACACCGCATAAAAGTACTGCTCAGTAGCTTTCATACGAATTGTCACACTTTAGGATTTCACCCACAAAGTCAAAAGTCAGGAAATAAACAGCATCACAGGAAAGTACTGTTCAGTAGCTTTTTAATTTTATTTGAATACACTCTTTTTCTTTATAAGAACAATTTTCATAAGAACGTTGAGGCGGAGATTTGCCCCCAAATTTAAGAAAATGTATGGGCTAAAATAAGAACATCCTCAGGCTCAGCCAAATTTTACTCGTTCCTATGAAAAAGGGTGTAGTCACACTTTAGGATTTCACCCGCAAAGTCAAATTTTAGAACCACCAGATAAACAGCAGAAACAGGAGAGGCACTGCCCAGTAGATTTCATTTGAATGGTTACACTTTAGGATCCGTCATCCACGGACTCAGAAGCTAGAACCAAATTATTTCATAGCGTGACTTTGACAGTGATAGATTTAAAGCGGAGTGCTAAATCATTTACGAATTATATGGCATATCACTTCATCAATAAGTTCAGGTAAAATGGAGAACATTTAAAACTATTGGCATGCAGCATTTTTTTGCTGTTAATCCTATCATTTTCTAAGAAACTGTTATTTAGACATTCTTTCCACAAATGCTTACAGTGACTAGTGTACTAATGAAACGTTGTGCAACAACTGGCGAAATATTGCTAAAAGAATCAGAAAAAGCACTTAAGGAGATTTAAAAAGAGATGTCAGTGTAGACTAAATACTTTCTCAAATTATTTAAGGAATATCTTGTCTGACAATTGAAGTCATAAACTCTTACAAGGTAAGAAATGAGTTCTACCTTGCAAAACCAGCAGCCCCGTCATAACAAACCTTGCGGACCCAGGTTAATACGTTATCAAAGGTTGAATTCAATGTTGAAGGCTATCATCTCCAGCCTCATCCTTTGGGTACTTGGCGTTCACCCTAACTTCACCCCCTGGGTACGTGACATTCATCCCACTACCACCCCTTAGTAAGGTTGCATTCACCACCATTCTTTGGGAACGTGGCCTGTTCAGCCCCCCCCCCCCCTTACCTCCCGTGTGCGTGGCATTCACCCCATCTCCAGCACTTTGGCACGTTCCATTCAACGCACCTTTACATCTTGCGTAAGTGACATTCGCCCTTCCGCTACCTTTTGGATAAATGGTATTTACCCCCAGTTTAACCCCTTGAGTACATAGCGTTCACCGCCATATCCCTGGGGTATGCTGTAATGGTTAAACTCGAGTTGTGTTCTGTATGATATCTCCTTTGGGTGGTCTAACCACCGCATGCGCACACAATGCTCCTCCTTTTTGCTCAGTTTCCAATGCGTTGTTACTCTGAACAGACGTCGAAGCTAGTTTGGGTTGCATATGTTTCAAGTCTTGAGAATGTCTGTCTGTGTGATACGAGTTCCTCGCACTTAAGCTCTCCTTAGCTTTTATATGTTTAACATCACCATAAAGTCCATTAGATGTCGTCCTATAAAGCTTTTCATCCGAACGTACAAGAGGTGAGATTGGTAGCGCAGTAGTACCACGGTTGCCTCCAATCGCATTTCTTCTCTTGCAAGGTGGGGTTTCACTGGACCCGAGTTCGCTTCTAGACCTCAAACGAGGTTCAACAATTAGCTTCTCGTGATTTTTGTTATCACTTAAATTTTCGGATGATTTCCACATTGGTGCATAATTGATTGGAGCACTATTTTCATCCTCGTGTTTATCGCCATCGGCTTTGTTGGAATCAAACTTGACTCCTAAATTACCACGCGTTCCTGATTCAGCACGTGGCCGAATTTCGTCTTCTGTTTTGTCATCTGAAAGCACTGCACTTTTTCTTGCGTTATTTTTGTGTTCTGATGTGTTCGACTCATTCGAAGACTCGTGCTTTCCACCATCTTTATCTCGCGAGGAAGTTTTGCTTTGGAATTTCCCAGGGATTCCGCTTTCCCCTGGGCTTTCCCCATCAGTTGTCGTATAATAGTAGCTGTCCCCTTCTTTCTCATGAGACGACAACTCGCCATCTCCGCGTTTAGCAAGACGCTTACTCCCCCCTCTCCTTCTTCGTCGTTGGCTTGGTCTTTTTACGGGAGGGGAGGGTGCGGGAGATATTGCCATGCGGCGATGAGAAGGAGCGGTGATATGAAGCATGACATCACTCGCTCCTCGAAGGCCGCTAGATATATCCATTGCGCTGCCCGTGGGCGGAGAAGAAAGCAGTTCCTCGGCGCTTTTCTTAACAGTCGACGTAGCTTCTAGGTCGACCGAAGTGTCGGACTCTACTCTAGACAAAGTCGAAGGCAGAGCGGCTTCGCGGCGGGTCTGTCGACACCGAGGAGTTATTGATGGATTCCGAAGACTCTTACGTGGTAAACCTAAGGATTCTTCGCGAGGGTTCGGATTGCTTCCCGCATCTTCGGAACTGTCCGATTTGTCGTCGTTGTTGTACAAAGTCGACTCTGACACGAGAGCACCTGCAGCACCCAGCAAAAGAGGCGTGCGTTTCTTTTTAGGAAGTTTAAGCTGTGCCTGCGCGTGAGAATAAAACAAAGTGAAGTTGCTGCCAATCACAGACACTGGAAGTGCAACGATAAGAACTCCTACGCATGCACAAACTGTACCAATGATCTTTCCGAGGGCAGATTTTGGGTAGACATCGCCGTACCCTACGGTTGTCATGGTAATAACCGCCCACCAAAAGGATTCTGGAATACTCTCGAAATCTGTGTTCTGTAAAGGCTAAAGGAAAACAAACAATAAAGAAGATCAGGGCTCCTGACAGGGGATGGGTTCCTGGTTAAAAATAGATTTAAAATCAAAACCTTTAGGTGACTGGATTTCTTCCAATCACCTGTAACATAAGCTTTTTCGATAAGCATCTGATGCTCTTAACCGATATTTCGATTTTAAATATAGTTGAATAGTAATAATAACACAACAATAGTTAACTAACTATTAACAAAGTTTAACTCAAACCCACTAAACTGAAACAAAACTGTTCTTGTTTCGAAAATTTTTTTCAATGTACTGTGAAAAATTTAGTAATTTCGTAGTTGGATAGTAAAAAAGGTTTCAAAAAAAGGTTTAAAATTCTTACCTTCTCTGCGTAATAAACTAGCGTTGAGAAAATGACCATTGGGATCAACAGAATCAGGACAAGCAAAAACAGCTCGCGGGCGCTTGCTCTCAATGTGTGTCCAATAACTTGCATTCCACTCATAGTCCGGAAAAACCGAAATAACCGGAAAATCCTGATCAACCGGAGAACGAAGAGAAACGTGATAGTGTTGTCTAAAACAGCGGAAGACAGGTTGACGTAAAGTGGAATAACAGACGTTATATCGACCCAAGTCATGAAAGTTTTGAAAAACTCTGGTAATGAAGGGCAAGAGCATAATCTGGCTAAAAAGTCTGCTGTAAACCACACGAGGTAGAAATATTCCATGCCTTCAAAGAGGTTCTTGTATTTTTCGCCGAGTACTGGAATAGATTCCAGGCAGAAAGTGGCTACTGATAAGACTATAACAATCAAGGACACAAAAGCGAATATCTGAAAGAAAAGAAGAAAGGACAAAGCTTAATAGGAATTTGTACTTGGAATTTGTCCACCTCTCTTCCCCATCCTTCTAATCACTGTTAAATCAGGCAGAAACCACAACTTTTCGGTAAACTTGACTGACTGCAATTTAAGATTAACTCAAACAGAAATTTGTGAAAAGTAAATCTAAAACTATCTTCAGAATTTTCTTTCCATTTCTCTTGGCCAGTCCAGCACCTTTACTCAATACAATTGAGTTATGTTATACGGGGTAAAATCACCATTTAGCGTGCAATATCGTGTTATTTGTACTCTGGCAGCCCAATTAAGCTATAATAATTAATCTTTGTTAGTCGAGTTGACATTAGAAAGCTTCCCGTTCTAATTTCGTTTATGATAAGAGCGTGAAGACTGGACTTTCAGCCGACTTTCATAATAATTTAATCCGACTAACTGTCGTTGGTTAATGACTTTTGTGGTTTATAGCAATGAAACATACGACTTTTGAATTTCAAAGAAAATAGGACAACAACAAAGGATTATTAGTAGGAATGGCTTTATGAGAAAAAAATTGATACTTGTGAAAAGATCTAGCACCTTAAAATTGCCGAGCATAATTGTTTAGTGTGACAGCAGTATTAGCTGAATACAGTTAATTTTTTGCGGTAGCTCGTTGAAACGCTTTTAATTATAGATCTTTTCGAGGTTAAAATCCACCATTTCAGTTATGGAGGCAAGGCGTTAAATCAGGTGTTTATGTGAAAAAAAAGTGCGACACAGGGACAAATCGTGAATTGGAAATTCAGACAAAAGGTAGAAGACTACTGTCTTGAACCATCTGAATGCAATGGTCACACGACACAACTCCACGGTATGGCCAGTACCTTACGCATGCGCACAGCCATATCACCCGGGCAGTGGCAGCCTAGACTGTCTTGTACGGTCGTAGCCACAGCTACCACATTTACACTGTGGAGCTGGCGCTTAAAGGAGTGCTTCTGCATTCGCCTCGGCAGTAAACGGCGGGGTGGATGATCTTCTGTGAGACCCTTACGCGTGGCTATACCATGCTGATGAGTCATAACAAGGACGAAACAGCTGTCCATGGCTGCCACTGCCCGGGTGATATGGCTGTGCGCATGCGTAAGGTACTGGCCATACCGTGGAGTTGTGTCGTGTGACCATTGCATTCAGATGGTTTATATTGTCTTGAAATCTGGGGATGAAACTGAGCTAAAAAGTATGTTATCGCGTTGTTAATTTTGTATTTGTCTGCAAAATCCTGTCATGTGTCTGTCAAATTCACGGGAAAAATGACAAATGTGTGGAAAATGAAAAACGCGTTTACTCCCTTTTTAGTCCAGCTGCACCCAGAACTTTTGTCAGAAAAATATTTTACCTGTTTTGTCATGGTTAGAGTGCTTTCACATTATTTTCCCTTACAAATATTGTATTTCGTTCCATGTTTACCCCATTCCCGTAATGGCGGATATTACTGCGAAAAGGTAAACTAGTTGTATGTTTGCCTATAAAGACGAAATATGGCTCTCATAATCAGGAATCCTATTAATCTTAAGCTGTACTGGGCTGTTTGACTTGGGAGGTAAATGGCAAAATTAAGAGAAAGACTTGTGTGGGTGGCCATGATTGTAGACTAAGCTTGTACGCCACAAGGCTGGGGCAAAACACATCTGTTAGACTGGAGATTAATTCTTGTTGTTTTAAGATGACACACATAAAAATAAAAGCACTTAAATTTTTTTTGTACGTTATATTCAACTGATGACTGTCGCCATTAAAAGAAAAAACAAATTGGGTATTTACCCGCTGCCCGGTCCAAAACAAATATATGAAATATATGCACAACGCTAAACACACACAGGTGAATTCAAATAGGATTGAACCTGGTGCGAGGCAGGAACGTGACTTATAAGGAGATCTATTAAGCTAATGGTTTGTTTATTTTTAATAGCGGTAAGCCTGAAGTCCGGGTGTTGTGCTAAGAACACTACTGAGAAAACGCTAAACATCGGCGGAATATCTTGCCTCACGTGTCATATGGGCACAGAATAAGGCGTCTTTCGTTAGAATACAAAGTCAAAATACATTTAACAGCGATATATTTTGCTCTCTCTAGAGTTACAATTGTCTTCAATGATTTGGGTAACAAATTCGTGTTATATAATTCACTAAAGGCTTCAAAACAATTGATAAGTATATTACGTGGTAATTTAAAGTCTTCGCTTGGGAGTGATGGAAAATGAGCACAACATTTAAGAAGTCCACAATGAAAAAGCGAAAATTACCATGGATTGTTGCGAAGGTTAAATTGTGTGGGCTAGAAAATTTAAGTGTCAGTAGCAAATCATTTGAATGTATAAACATGATGAAATAATATTATAGTTTAGGTCACGTTACGTTTGTTTATGAATTTAAACAAATTGAAAAATTTAAGTATATGATATAAATATTTTTAGCATAACCTCATGATGATTTTTCTTTGCGTTTGTGTATATTTTTTACTTTTTAATATTTTCATATTTTTGCCTTAAAAATCCTTGTTTCGAGAAAATAATGTCTATAAACGTGCGGTAAAAGAGTTCTTTCGCAATCTTCCTTGGAAATACTCTTGGAACTTAAGTTACGCCCGACTTAAATCAAGTAGTTTTTTTTACCGGTGACAAAGACGATAAATATTCAAATATTTTATGTTTTAGTATATAGAGCTACAATGTAGAAATATATTTCTTCGATTCGCCGAAGCGCGTTGTAAGCTACAAAAAGTTTCTAACATAACAAATAAAGCCAAAATAATAAGGATGAGTAATCGAGAGTATTCTCCTCATGTTGGTTTTCAACACAAAAAATACGAATTCTTTTTAATATTCAAAACCTTCAGCTGTTAAATCAAACTTGAGGAGAATCAAACTTTGCTTAACAGTCAGCACTAAAAACTTCGAAGAGGAATCGTTTTACCTTAGTGTCGGGTATGGGGGAAGTGCGTCAGTTTCTACAGTTTGACACTTTTTAATATCTTTATCCACCTTCCGTAATTAATGAGAGAAAAGCGAGATTCTCAATCAATATGCTGAATGACAAGAAAGAAAGACAATGAGTTTAAAACAATCTTACAGGAGATCTACTAACGGAGAATATATGAACTTGTTATCACGAAAATACATCGTTGCTAAACGACTTATTTCGTGTTGGCCATTTGAACAGCAGGGCGGTTTTAATGTTTACAAGTGTATGTTCTATGACAGAAAACTGTCATAAATGCTGGCGCTTGTAAAATGAAAATACATAGACAACCATGCTAATGAGTATATAACTTTTCGCTGCGATGCACGCCGGCGATAACGCTTTCTTGTTCAAGTAAAAGAAACCAAATATACGTTTATACGACACAATCTACGCGCATTCGATGTCACTACTTTAAGAGGGTGTTACAGCGATAACAAAATAGATTATTGTTTTGGTGTTGGGTGTGTTGTTAGCCGACCAACGCAAAGTTGAAGTTTCAAAATCTACCCACTCAACTAGTCAAAACGCCAACTAGCCTTTATTAATTTGCATACATAAGAGATACAACAATTGGCAGTGAATTTGACGCGAAAAGAAAATCCCCTCCGACGCGCACGCCAGCTTCTATACAGCTCATAATTTACCCGCAATCTAAATTCGCACTCAAACGATCCTGGAGTAGAAACAACTAGACTTACTACTGATATCGCTTCCGTTTTTCATTTGAAAAGCTTTCAATTCGATCTATTACATGTAAATTAAATGCTTCCTTTGACAAAACTAAAAACAAGAAGAGGAAGAAAGAACTAGAAAAATCAATCGCGATATCTTTTACAAAACTCCTTACTGTGTAAAATTGCTTTTAAAAAACCTTATCGAGATATTTATTTTCCATTTGCATCTGACAGCGAAGTATTTAATTGCACTTACCTGCGCGTATTTTGACGAATATGGCTTTTCCAGCATCGCCCAAATCTCCTTTTTCAGTTTGGTTCGGCTGGAAACTTTAGGCCGCACTCGAAACGCGCTGCTCTCGTTCTCAGATTCTTCCATGCTTTTCTGCAGACCTTCGAACGCTTTAAGCGTCGCTTGGGCGTCTCTGTGTTGTGTGTAATTGCTCCAGCAACAAGGCTCCATTTGAAGCTCGTCAATTCCCCAAAATGCAAGCTCTTCCTCAAACAGCGGGCCACAGACATCACTCGGGCAATGAAGCTTGCCAGTTCTGTAGTAGTTAATAATATTGACGAACACCCCCGGGTGACGGTCAAAAAAATATTCGTTGTTATCTGGATCGTAATCGGCTTGTTTAGAAGCATTTTCTGCTATCCAGGCCAGCCTGGAGTCCGGAACAACTTTAAGAGTGCTTAAATAAGTTTCATGGCGATATCCTCCCACATTAATTACAACGCGATCCTTAGCTACGCCGCGCGGAGGCAACGAATCTTCGAAGTTTGATTCGGATTTCGCTCGCGCTATTTCTCCAGCTTCCAGTAACATGACTATGTATCTCCACGCCACACAAGCAGCTTAGATGTACAAACGCATTTTCCACGACTTTAAGCTAAATCAAATTATTGGAAGCGGAAAGTGCCGGTGTTGAATCTGAATTCAAAACACATAGGTTACATTTATCGGTACAGTCAGTTCTAAGCGTCGGGCCACCTGTTTCAAGTTAGGGCTATATGTAATGTTAGCGCATTTGCATTTTTTCCACAACAACTTCGCTGTTCTTTGTAGAGTTGTACTTGAGCGAGCTTACACGCTTATCAGTTCCTTGGCTTGAAATCTTAGATCCATCAAATCACACCTTAATATCACATCTCAGTATGCAGGAGATATTAGTCTATCGAGGCACAAGACTTAGAAGCACTCTGGTTAATTTATAAAGACCGCAAGAGTTGTTTTACGTTGAAAATCAATATTTAAATACAATGAAACGCGTCATTAGCCAATCATATCACAGCTTCGGTCAATCGACTAAGAAGTTTAACATCTTCAATATTATAGTCTTGATTATTCCTGTCGTATCTGTGTCAAAACAGTTCTCTAACAGACATTTGAATTGAACTAAATGCATAATCGAAGGAATACTGATAATCATAATTGTCTGAATTAAACTAAAATATTGTACGGCGAGATTTGACGGCCAAAGAAAAAACTTTGAGCAAAAGCTATCGACGAACGCGCCAGTTTGGCATGATATGTGTGTCATAGGTTTAAATTTTCGTGTTTGTATTAGCAACGGGCCAAGATTAGATGCGGACGAAAATTAATCTTAGTGTGTTTAAGCTCATGGAGAACCCAATATGAGTTTGACACTGCGGTTTTTGGCGCCATTGCTGATAAAAGAAGTCGAAATTAAGAAATAAAAATAGTCCAAAACAATTAAGATTCACAACAATAAAAATGAGTTTGTTGTCATGGTCCGGATCTTTTAAAAATATAATTGAAAATTTATTTCAAACGCCCTGGCATTCATATGAAAAAAAAAAGTGAGAATGGAACATATTTCCATAGAAATTCCGAGGTTAATACCGAAAAAATTTCATTTTATCATCGAGGCGGTCAAGAAACCAAAATCCAAAAACAGAAATATTTTAAAAGTGGGAATGGTCTAAATTTTGTTTCAAATAATTTTTTATTCTGGCCTCCTATTAAGGACGACCCATATATTTCAAGTATTTGATTGTATTACTCCAAGAGCTGCGTCTTCATGACTAGACGTAAATACCGTAGATAGAATTATTGTTTGATGTGCAACTGGGAGTCAGAGAGGTCATGGTTTTAAAAGCATGTCCTAGACACGACAAAACAGAAAGCTCAGACATTTGTGAAACCCATTAAAAAGAACACGTACAAGTACATATGCAACAAATTTTTGTTTTGATTAAAATTATCCTTGCAAATTCTCGCATATAAAGAGAACAGATGCTGCAGAAAGGCGCTAAAACGTGACAAATAAAATCACTACAATAATGAAGAATTTGAAGGAAAGATAGTGTAAAAAAGGATTTTCACTTAAAAATGATTTGCACTTTAGTATCACAGCAGAAAAACTAAGAATCACCTGTCCTAAAACTGCTGTAATACCCGAGGCGTTAGTTCATAATTCCCGCAAATTACTCGTGTGTGCTGCATTTGTAATAACTTATTTTGGTGATTAGCAAGGTTTAAATTAATTTAAACATTTTGCCTACATTTATAATAAAGCCATCATGCGTTCAAAGATTCAGCTATTTTATCCACGTTTTTTCCACAGCATTGTATGTCGTGATTTTTCCTGTAACGTGCTTGAAAGATGAGGTCTTTTGATAACTGTTGCCAATTAATTTAAATGCATATCTTGTTGGTGGCTTTATGTTTTTATGCCTTTTATTTTGTCTAAAACGGCTCTTTACTTGAAAAAACAATATTATATACCTAAATCGCCCCAGAGTTCGTATGAGACAATAAAAATGAATTTGGCAGCAAAATAATTGCACGTTATTTCCCGCTCAGAAATGAGCCCCTTTGTGTATATTTTGTTGGTCATGGTCAGCGGGAGGTAAATACGAGAATCAATCAACTTTCCTCAGCTTGTGTAGCCTGTTCCAGGCGTTCAGATAGTGGAGCGCGAGCGAAAACTAAAGCGAGCGAAAGAGCGGGAAAAAACGAGGGGAGACTGGGAGAGAGGACGTCCTCTCCCCCAGTCTCCCCTCTTTTTTTCCCGCTCTTTCGCTCGCTTTATTTTTCGCTCGCGCTCCACTATCTGAACGCCTGGAACAGGCTACAGCTTGTGCGAGTAGCATACCATTAAATGCTTTGGAAATATCGGCATCTGCGAACACTGCAGTCTAGTCAGAGCTTTATGTTCGCTGCGCGTGAACTGGGCACTGGATCTAAATCGAGAGCGCTTCCATTTGCACGGAAAAACCGGTTGTTCGGGTGGGAAATCAACGGAACAGTCTTTTTTTTAATGACAATTGTTCTCGTTTTTAAGAGAATTATGGGAATATCACAGTGAAACGCACTTTGTTAGTGGAGAAATTGTACTGTGGAAAAATTGTACTGTAAGTTCCATTTGGCGGAAAACCCCCTTGTCTCTACCGAACGGATGTCCTTCGTTGTTTGTGCAAAAGACCATAAAAACCAAGAGATCCTCAGGCAGAAAAGAACCTGCGTCTAAAATAAAATCTATTGCGGTTCGGGGTTTTTGCCTACAATAACAGGGCATACGAACTACTGTAGAACTGTGAATCAGCTGCAAAGTGTATCAGAGGAAGAGGAAAATCTATTTATACGTGAACGGACTAACGAGCATAACAGAGAGCTAAGGCTTGTACGTACTCGGACCCGAGCCGTTCCAGGACATGCTAATGAGACCAGACACTATCCGCTTTGGAATAAGGTTATGATTTGACCCTCTTTTAAGAGGTTAAATAGATCATTCACAGGAGACTTCACCCAAAAAATATCAACAGGGAAAACGGAATTGAATCCCTGAAGCACGGATGCCTAGAATTAAACAAAACAACAACAGGTAATTGCCAAAGCGGACCGTTGAGAGAACGGCATCTAGTTAGAACATGTGGATTAAAATCCACTTATTAATAACAACCTCAGTGAGGATCGAAATGCACCAATCAGGCCTGTGTCATGTGTCAAAATTTTATCGTCTCACGTTGAAAAAGGGAAAGGAAGAGAGGAGTGTTGATTTTTGTAGCGAATAATATTGGGATTTTTATAATAGTTTTTAGCATATTTGTACTGATGATTTTTTGAAATAATAATAAGTAACAATAAAAAAGCAACACTGAAAATTGGCCTAAAAATGAAGAGGAAAGAATTTCTACACAAACGCAAACACGAGGCAGGAAACCTCATGTTTTTTCTTGTCCTTTTACTCATGTTTGAGTTTTTAGCACCCTTGTAAACCGGCGTAATGCAAACATAAAGGCAAGCACAATAACAAGCAAACAGTGTTCTTCAGGTTTAACACTCGCCATGAAATGGTGATCAACGTACTTAGCATGCGTATATCAACTTATGTTTGTCAGTGTCATACATGTGAATGTCTTGTTCGTTACGCTTGCGCTGGTGTCAAACCAGCTTTAAGGGCTGTTAGCATCAATTATACTTCTCATAGCCTTGTTGCAATCAGTTCTACTTTATTCAATTATTTTTCAGGGTCAAGACTCTAGACTTTTCCCTTCTTACAAGATCATCGATACGATAAACACATCATTACCTACAAACAATAGCTGCTATTTAAAAACAATAGCATGCTGCCATCTATTTGTAATAATCAAATACTCTAATTTTCAACTCCGAATTTAACTTCTTTTTAAAAACGTTAGATTTAGTCGGGATGTTCTGACTATTCTTTCACATCGAACCCGTTAATCCCGCAGACCTTGAGTAATCGAACATTTAAGTCTGTAGATCAAACACCGGCAGGGAACCAATCAAATGAAAGCTGTTCACAGTGGCTAATCTAGGGGAGTGGGCTAGGAGGTCTGCACCCCTCCCCCATTCCTTCAAACTGGCACCTGCCTTATGCAGGTACCGGTTGCATCAAATACATTCAAACTAAAATAGAACAAAAAGAAAGAAAACAGTCTATGGACTGTTGTAAATTTGCAAAAACTGAGCTATCACTCTTTAGCTGTTGAAGTATACAGGAGAAGTAAGGAGAATTTAGTTGCCTTTTGGACTTTTACTATCAAAAATTCATTGATCCACCCCATGTTGAACAGTACTTTTATACAATAGGTTTAGTCTTTTACCGACGTTTGAGCAGGAGATTTGAGCTTTTTGTTTCTAATGTTTAAAGTTCTCCAGGTATGAAATGTTTAACGAGAACGAAAGAGGGGCTGCGCGTGCACCTCAAACTAAACCGGCTCGAAGGGCCATCCATTCCAACATAGGAGCCTGGAAGAGATGTTAAACGTATAACAAGTAATTTCCTTTAAGGAATTTTGATCAATACAATTCATTAATTACACAACTACACATCTTAAAACTGCAACGTTGGAAAAACTGAGTGGACAACAAAGAAACCTTGCCTACGAGAGCTACTTATCTTCAGGTGCCAAGTTAAACTCTTTGCAAGTGTAATGTCATTATCAGTTAAAAACAATTATTTTTATAGGTCAACAACTATTCACCTAAGTGGAGAGGAATAATGGTGGCGGCGAGGTAAATATCCTCCACTGTTCACCGACACTGAGGTAGATAATTGTTGTAGTATATACCACACAAGTTACTTTATTTTCTGCCACGATATTTTAATATTTGTTATATTTCAACATTGCCAATATTTCCAAGGAGTTACTTTATTTTCTGCCAAAAAGGCAAAATCTTGCGCAAGCGATAACAGCAAGCCATTTTGTTTTGTTAGGAGGTGAATAGCAAAAGATATCCAAAGTTTTAGCAGCCAATTAGAACAGGTGTAAAGAGATCAATTCACTCGCGTGGTGTATGCTAAGTTCAGTTAACTCTTTTATAATCTATCGCGTTTGATTGACAAGAAACGTGAGTTCACAAAAGCAGAACACGTACGTTGCTTGAAAACTGCAGAATCAGTTAATAAAAAGTCTTTCCCTCCTTGAGGCGCTACAATGTACATAAATCTAAGGTTTAAGACTGTTAATGCGTTCCAAAATTGCAATCATTCCCAGTGGTAGGCTATTAAGGAATTATTTCTGCAGTACTCCTTATTTAAACAATACTTTCGTAAGCAGAGAATTCGCACACTGGCCCCTTAAAGGGTAAAAGTTTGTTATCTAATCAGACCTAAAAGCATTTCCTTTATCGCAATGTTTCTCTAAAAAGTTGAAAAGAGATAATGAGGTCCGTCAACTGTTACAAAAGGAAGAAAGTGCGTAAAACAGCATAAATTTACCTTCATTTTAAAGGTATGGTATGCCACGCAAAATATTATTTACGATGAAACTTGAGTGATTTTTATGTCACGCGATGCCTTCACGTACACAAAACCTTTATCTCGAATTATGCTGAACTGGTTAATATATTACAATATGAAAATAGTTTTTCACCTATTTAAGATAATGGAACAGCCAAATGTTACAAAGTTTACAAAACGCAAACATTTTTTTCCGACTAAAAGAAGGCGAACTAGTTTCTAAAATCATTTTTTAAATATATTTTATAACCTGAACAACGTCACTTTGTGTGTCAAACCCGCCAATACCACTAATGAAGTTAATGTTCAATGCTGTTGGTTCAGTGCTTAGTTGGGAAGCCTGTGGACAATCTCTTTAGTGACGATTAGGGCCGGCGCAATCTTTCATTAAGAAGCTTGTTCACAAGCAACCAGTTGTATTTCGTAGGTTATTATTTCATCGTTTTAGAATTCCATTAGTAGCTTACAAAACTAGGAAAATACTGATTATGTATTTGAAATTCGTGCAGTTTTTCCACGTTTTCACGAACAATCAAAACTATCAGAAATTTAGCCTGAAAACTCGATTGACAAGCTATTTCAGCGGTTTCCCTGTACGATATCTCAAACAGAAACGCATTATTTAAAGGAATTTACTTCTGAATGACTGATACATTAAATTAAATTGAAAAATCAAACTAAAAAGCTTCTTTCATTTGCGTTCTACTTTATACATTTTCTACTGAATTGACGCAAGTCTACCTGAAAATATCCGATTCATAGCGCAGAGTTAGAAAATAGGAATTTTTCCTGAAATATTTATGTACATTTATACAATGAATAACAAATTACATCCTAATCGTATCCGTCAATTTTACCGTTTCGTAAATGGCAATTTCGAGTGAGTAACCTGGATTTGTCTAACAAATCCGACATGGCCACTCTAAGGATTGTATAAGTAACGAAATTATGGTTACATTTCCTTCCAATACATAAGACTCTCGGAACTTGTGTGCGATATTAGCATTGCAGATCACAGGGTACCCAAACCTGGGGATTATACTAAGACGAACCAGGGCAAAATAATTAATTTCAGTCACACTTTGACTTAGGCAGAAAAGTTATCGATTGGAAAGATTGAGCACAATAAAACTATAAGTTTAAGAGTCATATCACTGTGCTAGGCTGGGTAACACTGGGTCTGTAGTTTACAAATGTCTCACACCTTTGAAAGCGTGAAATGTATGATCGTCTTGAAGTACAAGGGATTAAAATCAAAATTGTTGACAGTGTAAACCTGGAAAGAAAGGACACAGACCCTGAAATGTTAAAAGGTTATAGCCACTCAGTTTCCTCTGCTCCTTGATTAAAGTTTCAAATCTCATAATCTAAAAAGATCTAAGTAATGACTGTTGACCTCACATAAACGTGTGTTGTTCCTGATTACAAATGCTTTGACGATACCCATACATTTCATACCTTGTTTGTTACCAGGTTCTCTCTGGTGGTCATTTTAGTTTGGTTGTGTTGTCCAAAATCGTCGTGACGGTCGTCCTGGAGACACACCGCTGCTGACAGCATATGTTTGCTGAGACATAAGATGAAATCCATTTGTCATAGATTTGGAGCTCTTTTTGTAATTCGATTTTCTGTGCAGGACTTTGTGAATCAGTGACTGGATAAAAATTTCCGACCGTCTTCCGAAAACCATTAAAGAATTCCAGAGACTGTCGAAGCTTATGATAGATACTGCTGAACAGAAAAACAGTATTAGCAACTTCCATTGCACGTGACTACAGCTTAACCACGGCCAGATGTTCGATTTAAGTTCCTTAATAAAAAAAAGTTCCGTATAAAGGGACACAGCTGAAATGTAGCCAAATCCCTGATTCACCAAGTCCTGAGCATATATCACGTCCTATGCGGCTGCAGATCAGGTGAAAGAGCTGGACTTCGCACGGTTCTTCTCCTAGAGAATCTAACTCGTTCTTCAGGCGTTTTAACCCTGCAATTTTCATTCCCTTTGTCTTCGTTCTCTGCTTCCTCCTCGTCTTCGTTAAATGTCTCGTTAGTGAAGCTTCCTTCGTCTGAATTAAGAGTAACTGTTAAAGTCGGCTTAACAAATCTCACCGAGTTCTTTGCAGTTCTCTTAACCGGGGTGCCAGGTCTTCCCGGAGTTCCCGGTCTCCCTGGGGTGCCCGGTCTACCCGGTCCCCCATTTAACAAGTTCTCCTTATTTTCTTTATCGTCCTGTTTAATGGAGTTGATCACGTGGTCTATATCATCTACTTCAAACTCATCACTCTCTCGGTGGATGATGTTCTGGCTGTTGTTTATTTCTGGTAGATCTATAAAACCGGAAATGGCTTCCGATAGCTCAGGTGGATCCACCGTAAGAGTATTACCATAGTGAGGAGGGCTTTTAGGAGGGGTGTCTATCGTGGTACTCTGGGTACTGGTGTGGCTCTTCTTTCTGTCGTCTATTGGCGGGCTGTTGACCGTCATAAATTCTTCGCTGCTCCGAGAGCGGATTGGGTACGACTGTCGATGAGCCACACCTCCAGCATACAAAGAGGACCGTGCTCGTCTGGCCCTGGGGACAAATTTCGAATTGTTACGTATTTGGATATTTACACTGTACGTATTACGGTATCACGTATATATGGATCATTACACGTTTCTGGGAAACTCCCCACCTACCCCTCCCCTAACCCAACATTTTGCTTTAAGTGAAAATAAGTAAAAAAAATGTTGGGTTAGGGAAATATGATCCGTATATTTTTCAAATTTCAAATCGTGACGTTTATAGGTTTTGTTTTTTAACGTTGTAATGTAAGCTGTTTAATCTTATGTTATTCTAGTATCATATTGTATACCCCCTCAATTTAAATTGTAACGTTTTTGCCGCTAGACTCATTCTTTGTAAGACCCTGAAGAAGAAAGGTCGTGCCTTTTGAAATATTGGTTAAAATATGTACAACAGTTTCCCTACCGTTTTATCAGCATTGCTTTTTTAATCGTACTTGAAAGATAAGTCAGCCGATCATAACGTTATAATAATAATAATAACGATGGTGATGGTGATGATGATGATGATGATGATGATGGTAGTCTTCAACGTCCCTAAATTTACAGTTATTGTACTGTCTGCTGACTCGAACTCGGTTGATGCGACCTCTCCACTAACTGGAACTAATTTTGTTTTCCCTTGACTCAAGTTGGGCTCAAGGAATACATTTGAAAAGCGTCGGTCGATAAACCTGAACTAGTGGCAGTGACGTGCAAAAATTGTACAACCAAAGACAGTTAACACACAGTCTTGTAAGTTCTTAAATGTGCACCGAAAAAAATGAATAAAAGAAACCTGGATGCTTAACTAATTATTATCATTTCCCTTAAGAGATCGAGTTAGCAGGGTTCTCTCTATAGATAAATGTAAATGAATGAGGGAAGCCTGAGACTTACCGTCCACGATAAGGATGCACTTTAGCATCTCCGCCCAGTGAACCATTAACAACAGGGTAAGACTTCCCTGATTCACGCCTATCCTCTATTATGTCGGTACTGTTCATGTCCTCGCTGGGTCTCGCGGACTGCAGCATCAAAGCATTTGCTGCTCCTATTATGGGCCTCTTGGACTTCTTAGGGAGTTTCATTTGCGCCTGCGCATGAGAGTAGTAAAGTGAGAAGTTGCTGCCAATGATGGAGATCGGAAGAGCTGTGATGAGGATTGACAGCGCCGCACAGAGTGAACCAAAGAATTTTCCCAAAGGCGTCACGGGCGCGGTGTCACCGTAACCTACGGTGGTGATGGTGATGATTGCCCACCAAAAGGATTCTGGGATGGAAGCAAAATCTTCACGGTTTTTCGCCTTCTCCGCGAGGTACGCACAACTGGCGAAGATTATCACAGGAACGATTAGCAGAAGAACCAACAGCAGCAACTCGCGTGAACTTGCAATCAGTGTTTGCTTAAGAATCTGGAAACCCAGATTCACTTTAAAGAATCTGAACAAACGCAGTAACCTACAGATGGCCAAGATGTCGTATGCAAGGCTTGGAGGTCCGTGCGGATAGTCTTCCGTGGTGAAAATACGAATGTAAAATGGCCAGATAGCGATAAAGTCAATCCAATTCATAATTTGCTTTACAAAGTCCTGTTTGCTTGGGCAGGTAGCGAGTCTTAGTGTGAACTCGACTGTGAACCAGACGCCACATACTCCTTCTAATACCACCATGGCAAGACGGGCTGAGCTATTTTCAGCTACGTCGTCGATTGTTTGCACACAGTATGCCAACACTGATAGGATAATAAACAACAGCGAGACGAAAAACATCAGCTGAAAAAATAAAAATGAAATATAGTAATTTTACACTGAAAGCAAAGCATTGTTAAAGTCAAAATCTATGTCAAGTCGATTGTCAAAGCCCATGAAAAACTCAGTGTCAATGTAATAATTGGTGTCGAAGTCTGTGTCAAGTCCACGTCAAAGTAATAATAATAATAATAATAATAATAACAGTAATAATGACTTTATTAGAGCATATCCACTGTTAAGTGGCTCTTCATCTGTAGTTAATTTCAACGTCGATTTCAAAGTCAATTTCAAAATCAATGTTGAAGTTAAAGTTCGTGGAGTGGTAAATATTTCAAAAATGTATAACTTGTAGCAATCTCTAAAAATCTACTAGTCTACTACGCTATCTCATTTTTTATTGCTTCATTTAAGAAGTGAACCAGCACTACCGTTTTACACTTTGCAAGGAAAATTTGAAACATAAAAAGTGATTATTAACCTAACCCTTACCCGGGAGGTTTAGAAACAGGGAACTGACAACCTGTGGGGGAGGGGGGTGAAATCAGTTTTAAAAAAAAAGGTTCTCTGTTCTCTGCATGATGGGAGCAATTATGCACAAGACTTAACAGATTTTGGTATTATCAGTATTACTAAAAAATGCGTGAACTATGCCTTTCGGCTAGAGCATATTTCAGCAACAAGCTAAAAGAAGTCAAAGAAAACCAACTCTGCTATGTTTTCTGAAATAAAAGATAAGTGTGGTTGGCTATGGATGGCTAGGGTGGAAATGAATTATAACTTGGAAAAACTGGAACAACTGTTTCAAGCTAGTTACTCCATTGCGGCACTCCATTGTGTCTTGGAAAGATCGCTTACAACTGAGTATGGTTTTTTCTTCCTCAGGCACTTAGTTTTAATTTTAGCCGAAAGTTTTCAAATCCTCATGACTAAGCGCCTTTAAGGTCCTTTAAGGTCCTTTAGGGCTCTTGACTCAACTGAACATAAAAGTTATGAGTTTAATAATTTATTACCTGCACGCAAACCAGACCGCGCATACTGCAGTCCAAAATAAACATATCCTCACCCTTTTTTAATGCCAAAGCTCTTGAACAAAGTATCATTTTATTTTTAAGATTTGGCTGAACTGACCCGATCCTTGATAAAAAGAAAGAGAATATCTTAGCCGTCCGCGTTTGCTGTAAGTACCACTAATAAGATCGGCCACTTGTGAACATGTTTTGACTGACTACTGTGAAAGTGGTGTCAAGACAATTGCGTTTGTACTACATTTGTCTTGTCGATGTAAATGTATTACACTAACTGGTGGTAAGTTTGTAATGGAACCGTGAACAATCTAGCCTTGTTAAACTACTTTATTCCATGCATCTGTATTGAGGAATATTAGTCTCGTTCCCTTTTTGCAGTTACATAATCCTCGACTCCGGCAGGAAAAACGTACAATAATAATAATAATAATAACAACACATTTTTAGAGCGCTTTTTCTCGATGATCCAAAAACGCTATTACGTACGGGATAGTTTTCCAATACGGATGAATAAGAACGAAACAAGCTAGTTCAGCAACATGTATTTACTGACTGAAATTACAATCAGCTGGTTAAAATTGGGAACCGAAACTGAATTGTTTTGGGAGATAAATCCCTATCCCTGAACCGAACTGAAAGTGTTTAATGTAAAAAATAATTTATTTGCAGTACCACACTGTGTGGATATAACCTAGTCTCCTATTTTTGATTTGCATTTGCCCATGGTATTGTTAGCAAGAATATCGCATTTATTTACCGGTCTTGTTTCGTTTATCAATCATCGTGGCCTAGTTACGTCCGAAATACTGAAATTTTCTTTAAAATAAATGTATCACACACATGATAACACCCTGTTTATTTTATGCACCCGCCAAATTCTAGTGTCTGCTAAATTCGTGAGCTGTTATCAAGACCGCCCTTTTTAAACTATTTATCCTTGGACGATGAAAAATTAATTATTGTCATATATGTTTTTACTTCTGATAAAAAATAACGAAACTTTCTGTCGTGTTGAATTGCTGATGAATGATGTTGCTGCACAGGAAACAACGAAACAATTCTAATTTGCAATACAAGATGATAAGAAATGAAACTAGAAGTACAGTTCGGTGAATAAATTAAGTCTATAGTCTATACGTGATTCAAATAAAAACATGTATTTTTGATCATGTTTAGCTCTTTCTTAGCATCTTTATTGGGAGAAAAACTTGGTCATACGAAAGGTCCCCAAGACAAAAAAAATATCGTATTTACCAAAAGCATTTTACTTAAGAATTCATTTACAGTTTTTAAGACATAAATCTACACATACATGTTTAAGCGGACGCCTTAAGCTCTCGGAAAGTACAGTCATAAAATAAAATAAAAATCCCAACAACACTTTTTTTTCCTAATGAAAGGTGGATTGCGAACAGATGTTTGGAAAAATTAACAAAACAGAAAAACAAAATGTTACCGCTCGTAAAATGGACAATTACCAAATGATAGCGGCTACCTTACCAATTTCACGGCAATTCATCTTACAGAAATAAAAGCATCAACAAACGAAATAAAATATAAGCTGTTTTATCTGAGCATATTCAAGCCTTGAATTCTTGGCAAGAATTGAAGTAATAGTGAATCGATTTTTTACTTCCCCAGTTGACTTTCTTCAGGATTTTACTAGCAGTCAAACGATTTATTCTACCTTACAAGTTCATTATCAATTTCCAAGCGTTTTCATCAGACAAACCATTTCTGAAAAGTATATTTCCTCAAGAAAGCGAAATTTCAACCTCTTAGCTCATTTTTGTTTTTAAACGGGGATACCCTTTCTTTCTACCGGCGTGATATTATAAATTAATGCATGAACGAACGCCATTTTTAACCCGAAAAGGAAAAAAAACCACCGATCGTTAAACACTTGTTCATAACGGTATTATATGGTCCTCATCAGATGACCTCTACTGTTAATACAGTTTTCTTTCCTTCAGATTTCCTATTACTTATCATAACATTCGAGACACTTACCTTGGCAAGTCTGGACGATCGCTGATGTTCCAGCACGTTCCATATCTTTGGTTTGTATTTCTGCCAGCAGGATTGCTCCGTTCCTAAATTCTCGACTTGACTGTCTGACAAGACATCACCAAGCTCTGATTCTTGGTCATCTTCGTCGCCAGACATCTCTGCCTTTTCAAAAAATTTTAAGTTTTCCTGCGCTTCTCTGTGCTGCGTGTAATACGTCCAGCAGCAAGGCTCCATCTGTTTCTCATCGATACCCCAAAAAGCAAGTTCCTCTTCGAAAAGCGGCCCGCATACATCATGAGGGCTGTGAAGCTTTCCCGTACGATAATAATTTATTATAGCCGCGAATACTCCTGGGTGTCGATCGAAGAAAACCTCGTTTTTCTCCGGATCATAATCGTTTGCAATATTCTGAACGTTATCGGTACACCATGCTAGCCTTGTACTCGGGAAATTTCGAAGAGTGCTTCTGTAAGTCTCATGGCGGACTCCGCCGCAATTAATTATAATGCGATCCTGTTTTCTCAAAGTTTGGAGATTCTCCTCTGCTTCGTCAGACATTCTTCATTCACTTTCCCGTTCCATTAACATGATTTCCTCGCTCCTCCTGACTCCCCTGATAAAACACAGATAAGGTTAAATGTTTATGGAAGATTTTGACCGAGCATTAGCTCAAATGTAACCTCCGAAACCGCAGAAAGAAACCCCTGAACACGGCCAAGGGCTGCGCTTGAATAAACCTCGTATGGTAATTTCAAATATAAACACAGAGCGCCGCTTTCGTTGTAAATTGAAATTTGCCGTGTTTTTTCGTTGTATATTTCCACTTTTTTTGACTGACTTTTTATTCGTCTGCCACTTCGAGGCCCTTTTTACGCTCGCAAAGATGCATTTCCCTGGTCCAATTTGTGATGTTGCTCTGTTTTGGTAAACGTTGCCGAGGAAAGATTGGTCCTTACTCAGGATAGGTTAGGATAAGCAATCTGTGGGGTGATATTACAAAGCACTCTCATCCTCAATTCCACCTGCAGTAACATTAATATTCATGATCCTATTGGGTGATTGCCAATTAAAAAATTTAATAAAAACGCACACCGAACAATATCCCCCGAGTCATTTTATTACTACAAGAATGGTGTGTCACACGACTGTGTCATTTTTGCGCCAATCAGCGTGGAGAATTCTTTGAATTTCGCATCAGTTGCAGAATCAGTCGTCTCTGAATGGTTGAAATTTAAATTAACATCCGAAAAAGAGGCCGAATGGTGTTATGTAAATTTGCACATGGAAACGGTCGCAATGGAAAATAAACAACAGCGCGAGCGAGCGACGAAAGAAACTGCAAAAAGCGTGATTCACTTTGGTCTGATAAAAAGTTATATTCTAAAAAAAATCAATCCATTAAAATGGGCGTTGATCGACGGAACTGGGTCTTTGCGTAAATTCCCGCGAGCATGTTTTTAATCGTGACCAGTTGTCCTGTTCGTTTTATTGCTTTTTAATTTCGAATGCAATTCTGAACGATTTCTCCAGATTATTTTATCAAAGGGAAAACGTATTTATACAAAAAAGCAATAGTTCTATCTTGTATAGGATAAACCCAAGATCTGTCCCAAAAATCATTTCATCCGCTATCTGCTTTTGACGTCAACGACTTTCAATCACATCGTTTGATGACAGCTACCGCGCGTGAATACAAATAAGGCTGTTTCTTTGTCTCTTATTTAACTTCAACTCTATCATATTAGCGAGCTTACTTCTAAATCTCATAGTTTAAAACTAGAAAATCTGTTGGATTCAAACGATATAAGGTTGCTTGAGTCACAAAGCGATCCATTCCTTTGAATGTCAAATAGAGAAGGAAAATCCTCAGCTTACGAATAAGAAAATCATCTTGAATCCCGACGTCAACCTGAAAAAACCTATTCATTGTTTCTTTGGTTACTTGAATAATACTGCCTAATTTGAAGAGCGAGGCATCAGGAGCTTTGTCAAATTCGACTTAAAAACAAGTTAATGACGTTCAAACTCACCTGTTATCGAGGTTATCCGGCACGTACGACATCAAGGGACATCCTTTTTTCAACGAGTTATAAAACTCATTCAAAGATATTGTAATTTATACAGGTCACGGCCCGTTTCAGGTTTCATATTTGAAAAAAAAAACGCCTATTTACATTTGTCTTCTGTTAATGGTTTGGAATCTTAAACTGGAGGTCATTAATGTGCTTGCATTTCAACAGCTGAAAATATAGCTTTGTTACTTAAACAAGTCTTACTGAAAGAAGAAAAATGCGACTCGTCCGTGAATCAGTTTCAAAGCCAAGAACGCTCTCTATTTGAAAAAGATGCAAACTAACTCTTCCAAAATATCGAGAAACATATTCAACAATATATCATTCATTTAAATGGTCGCGTTTCAGAATTTCATCTACAAACTAAAAAGTAAGAAATACCTCGGGCGTCATGTGATAAGAAAAACCACCAAAAAGTACAAGGCCAGTGCCAGTAACATTCGAACGGGAAAATTTTTAATATTTAAAGCAATGTCGAAAGTCAAGATGATATTAAACATGTTTAAACTGAACTTCATGATTTTAGTTCGAAGTGTTTTTAAACAAGTTGTCATGTTGATTTTCGACACTGCACTGAACTGAAATAGTCAGCACCTAAGTCGTAGCTGTTATAAGCCTTACTTTAAAAATGTATCTCAAACAACATTATTCGGGCTGAAACTGAACGGCGTAATGTTGGCGACAGCTGCATTATCTAGTACAGTTGCTTCAGATGTTGCGGTCACGGTCATAGTAGTTCCCAGTCTTCGGCTGGGGACACCATTTTGTTTAGTTTAGGCTAATTTACACGACAAAAATGGACTTTTGTTTTGGTAATGAAATTTCGTTTGCTATTTCATAATAACTGAACTGAAAAAGAACATTTTTTCTTCATTGGCACCTTAACAAAGCCTATGACTTAAAACCTTGTGCATTTTTACCTATTAACAGGAGGTGACGAAACGTGTATTAACGTTCAAATCTGTATATTGATAACGATTAGCAGAGCAAGTAAGGGCAAAACTGTTTTCGAAATGTAGGTTGCTTCAGGAATTCTTAAAATAGAGCAAAACATTTTGTAATAATGACAATGCTAAAAACTGGTGCACTGTATGCTTTGCATTTGACTGTTAAACGTGACGTTAGTGGTGACTCAATGTGATCTTTGATGAAGCTAGTGCTTATATGGGGATATTATTCCAGCTTAGTCGTTAACAAGTTGACACAAGTGCTCCCTCTTTTTCATAAGATGATCAACTGGATGGGAACTGGTTTGGATATAAATGAAGTGGGAAGTTTTTTCTTATTTATATATTTTGTAATTTTTTTCCAGTTCTCTGGTACTTTGCATTTTTACACGCTTCCTCGGCGACTGCATTGTTGCATTCCCTGATGAAACAATTCTTCACTTTTCTTGTTCTACTATTTTTCCGGCCGAAGAGACGCATCAGATCAGATCAGATCAGATCTAATATGGCGGATTTTGAAAACCTGTGGCGTCATTTGTCATTTGCACGTCATATACTCATCACAATCAATCTACACATTTTCAACCCTTCGATGTACCATACACCAGTATTCTTACATCTTTGACACTTTTGGAATTAAATCTTTTGGAATCGATTGTTTTCCCTCGAAAGCTCAGCTCAGTCTCAATAGGATTAAACAAGTTTATAACTGAGCAAAAACGAGCCAAACTTTTTAGAAATATTGAGACTCAAACAGCACGCACGGGCAAGTGTTGATAAGTAGCTTTCCGATTTCAATGGTCCCACCTTGTAATTTTATCATTAAACGCTGGGGCCTTGGGTTTACCCGTGGCCAGAGTAAACGGTTTAAAAGGCATTCTCTGTAAAGTGGTCCACGACTACACGTCAATTACTACGGATCGGAAATTTAATTTGCTAAAGCTTTTACCAAAAGATCATCCTCAATCAAAAACCTCAGAGTACCTGAAAGTTATTCAAAGCAAATACTATTATTATACCAAATGGTTCCAAAATACTGCCACCGAAACAATGTTAAAAATACTTCAGAGCTCTGTATTACGAATTAACGTTTACGATTTCCTCTTGTTAGATGATCTGAAGAGAGTAGTTTCTAAGACACGTTTTGTAGTAGATCGCTTTTCAGTTAAAGGGCCGCCTCTTACGTAAGATACATTAGGACTTGCCTTTGCTTTTAAGCGAGAAGTATTTAACATTAGAGGAGAAAAAAAAAAGGGAGCATTAAGCAAATATTTATGGCCCATAATGGACTCTTTTATCAACTAATTGTTAGACAAAAAGCGCTTTTCGTCACATCGTAATTTCATTAGGGTAAATGCAGGCTTTGACGTATGTGAATGTAGAGAATACAAATATTTCTGAGCGAAATTTGTATTAAATTGGGTAATGTGAAAAAAAAAAAAATTTCTTTTTGGCACGTCTCGGCACAACTATTTCTCAGTCTACTTTATTCATAAATCCAGCTAACATTTTACTGAAATCATCCTTTTTGTAACAACCTTTTAACATAAAATATAACTAGCGTTTTGAAAGAATTTAAAAACAGAACGTACCCCTTTTTTGGTGTTTTGAAAATACAACTTTAGAATGAACAGTTTTCCAGCCCATTATCAATAAATATTTATTTGGTTTTTCACTGCGTCTTCTTAAACAATGTCACATTTAGAAGGGCTGTGACAATACTTTTTTTTTCAATTTTTAAAACTGGTTCTATAGTTTTCCTAAAAATAAAAAGGAATACACACCTTTGATTAAGTCGTCTGATACTAGTTTTCTCTAATATGCCAATCCAACAGATTTTCTTCACAGTTATGCCCATCACTGATGCCCAAAAAGGTTTCTTCAACCGATTTAGTAGTCTCTCTCTAATGACTTTCTCATAAAGTCAACCGGACACTACCTATTTCGAAGTCATAATACTCGAAATGCGTGACAATATTTTTCAATAATACCATCAATTATGTGATAGCTTGTCAATAAGCTGACACTTTCCTCAAATAAACCGCATCATGGCATAAAGCACAAAATTTCCTTGCGGCCTCTAGGAGCATCTTGCATCCTATTTTTATGAAAGCTGCTGAAAATTACAGTCCAGCGCAGTTTCTTGTATAGAGCAGTTTCACTGTGGAACAATCTACCTGAGAGCATTAGCCTGCGAGCAAGCTCTCCGGCTCGGGGACCATTTTTCCCTCCTTCGCGCCCCTACCCCCGAGAGAGCTTGCCCGCAGGCTAGAGAGCATTAGATGTATTGATTTTTTGGCTAGTTTCAAACTTGCCTTAAAGGAACATTTTGGAAGTTGTACCAATGTTATTTTTATTTCATTAGCTGTTTTTTTTTATGGACAAGTAAATTTTTCAGCTGTTTTATATACATTTATATTTCTTGATTGATGTAATTAAATTCTGAAAAGCCCGTAGGGAGAATTTAACAAAGCATTATTATTATTAAAATTTTTCCCATTTTCTTATTCTTTTGTAAATGCTCTAAAAAAGAAGAATTTAGTCTGGACATCGTGTCAGATTGTAGTTCCGGCTTTCAGTTGATGAAAAGAAACCGAATTATAGCCTGAGAGATAGGTAATAATAATTGAATTTATCTAAAGTATGCTGAAGCAATTTGTTCCCATAATATCATTATTTTTATAATGTTCAAATTTGATATTTATAAAAGTGGGCATCATCTAGCTTATCATTGAATTAACGTCCCTGTTTTTTATTGTGTAAAAGCTTCCATATCCCCTGCAGGTAATATAATTGCTCATAAGTAATGCCCTGGGCAAGTGCATTACCGTGTGTCACACAATGTTTTGCGTATCCAGACATCCTCGAAGATTCTGCAGACTCTGGGTTAGATATTGACAAGACATGGCTACGAGCAAACATCTGTCACGGCGGACATTTAAGCGGTGGTTCCAGCCACATACAAACATGGTATTTATAACCTCGTTTAAGCGGACACCTCCCGTAAGAGCACACTCAGTCATGGTGCCAGCCACACACAAACGGCGCATTTTTAACCTACCATGAGCTGACACCACCTGAAAGCGTTCACTAAATCACGCTCCCAGTCACACACAAACACTACATTTTTAATCTCCTACAAGGGGACACCTCTATACTGTTACGGCAGTTTGCGTGAAATGGGGTATTGCGTGACACCGCGCAGGACTGGGACCATGATGTTAATGTGTAGGTCCGGGATAAACATGTGAGCGGAGTCTCGCGGTAAAGAGTGTAGTCAGTTGTAATTTTGTTTTCCTTTTTACGGTTTCACGGATATTCTTGCGGAAAAAAGTGATTTAAGGACACAGATGTAAGGGACAGTCTATTGTGATTAGCAGCTTCTATCGTTTGCTAATGATTTTGACATCGCTAATTAAGGGCGCTTTATGATTGTAGTTTTATTTTGCTTTCTAGTTTTTGTTACCGCATTTCAACGCACTTACATGTATCGTAGCATCTATTGTCTTCTCGGATTATTTGCGTCTACGGATGTACTTAAGGTTACAGAAGGTCAAGGAGATTGTGTGTAGACGAAATCTGTGAATAAACGGAGACTTACTTGCTATTTATCAATCTACCTGTGAGTTTACAGTTATCACGGTTTCTGCACTCCGGCACATACAGAAACACTGCATGTTTAACCTCGTTTAAGTGGACACCTCCCATGAGGTACCTTTGAGTCATGGTCCTGGTCACACAGCAACACTATAAGTGGACACCGCTAGGTCACAACATCTGCATATTCAACCTCCTATTAGCGGAGAACCCCCGCGCAAGCGGACATTGAGTCTTAGATCAAGTCACACACACAGATACCATATTTTTAACCTCCCTATTAGCCGACACCTCCCAGAGACGGAAATTAAATCAAGGTCCCAGACACACACAACAGTGTATTTTTAACCTACTTTAAGTCGACACTTCGCGAAATGTCGTGAAGTCACCGAATGGCATGCCGGGACCTCATTCGGTGACGTCACAACATTTCGCACCAAGTCGAGTCTAGTGAGCGGAAGGAGAATGCCTGGGTACTAGGCTGCATCTCAGTCTCTCTGCATCTCTAGCTCTCAATCTCTTTACGGTGGCCAATTTACCTTATCAACTCAGTTGATAAATCCAAAATTTTGTGTTTTACGTCCCCGCTGACGCAGCACCACAGTTTCTTCAGAAACTAACCCCCTTGTGCATCAGAGTCAGATGATTTTTTTCAGCACATTTTGGACACAAAAAACGTAAAATCGCTATGACATACCCTTTGAACAGCCATTAAGCAACATTAAGAATAAACAAAGTTCATTCTTACAAGAGACATCATCCAGCGTACAATTTCTTACGTTTTTGACTTATTATAGAACTGAGCCCTTCTTTAGAAGGCAAATATCGTAGAATGAAAAACAAACAATCAAACAAACAACTATCTACTAATCCTTACTCTCTCATAAGTAGCTCCAACCAGATTTGACTAAGGCTTCAAACCTCTTTAGTCAAAAAAGGTAAGTCTAAGTTTATCAACTCCAGTTAAGTTCTATCTTAGTACAGTGAAGATTCATTTGGTTGGCACGCATGCTAAACATGTTTTAAATTTTATGTTGCTTTATTTATTGGTGTCTGTCGTGTCAAAACTAACATTTAAGACATTAGTGCAATATGGGAAATATCACATTACAATTAAGAATCAATTGTATATGATCGATAACGCACAAGTATTACCTTGGTTCTGCCCTCGTTCTAGTATTTACGAGGTTTGTCCATGCATGTTAAACAGGATAAATCTATTGCCTTTGGGTGGCTTCAGACCACAAAATCAGTACCTGCATTGTCTCACTACGGCATGGCTTTCACTAGCGACACGAGCACAAAGTCCATAAAAAGTAGCAAAATCTCTGAAACAAGCGAAAAAAAAAAAAGATTAAAATGCTTGATCTTTACGCTTATCCTTGCGTCTCAGAGATGCATGGACCTCTGTGCTTGTGTCGATAGTGTTACTCCATTCCCATGCTGGGTCCAATACCAAGCCAAGGACAACTCAATTTGTTTTCAACTGTAGTACTGTTCCTCAAGATTCAGTATTTCTTTTCTTTTTTTTTTTTGCA
The DNA here is from genome assembly GCA_964017195.1 of Siderastrea radians. Lineage (NCBI taxonomy): Eukaryota > Metazoa > Cnidaria > Anthozoa > Scleractinia > Rhizangiidae > Siderastrea > Siderastrea radians. The sequence continues at coordinate 42,873,163 of OZ024896.1, forward strand.
TTCAACAGGTAGGCCCAGCCACACAAAAGCCGCAAGTGCGGGGTGTTGGTAAGGCGTCGACCAAGGATCTGTTATAGTTCAGTGGTTAGGGTTAGGTCAGGGTTTGGGTTAGGGGCAGGGCTAGGGTAGGGTACTGACCCTGAGTCGGCGTTTTACAGACTTCCCGCAAGCAGCCCACATGGCCGACACTTTATTCAGGTTTCTATAACATAAGCAGATAGGAGCATGAATATCCCTAACCCTTCCCCCCTGGGTGAGATGCTAGTCCATCGCAGGGTAACTCCAGCATTGGGTACGCCTCCTTGGCAATCGCTGGTATACATTTATGCACCTTGGTGGAGAGCGATAATGTGGATAGGGTGTCTTGTCTATGGCGAGGACACCCCCTTATGATGTAGATAACAAGCAGCGAATCTTCGGCCTTTCGATCTTCAGATCAAAAGATCGATCAGAGTCGGTGCAGAGTCTAACACGCATACTACCTCACCGCGCCCCCGCCATCGCTCCTGGGAGTGAAATATTTAAGCAGCATATCCGTTGGCAATGTCATTGTCTGATAGTTTCCTTGTTCTTTGAATATTCTGCATTAATGTTGTCGAATTTGGAGTCTTGTTGCCCTCTTGTTCGGTCATCTTTGCAAACGCAGCCTTATCCAATCGAGAATTTTCCACATCTAACTTAAATGAGGGCACAGGATGTGCAAGCGATGGCGATAAACGTCCGTCTACATAATTTTGAAAACTTCCACGGGCGTCTACCGGTGACACGCGCGTTCTACGAGTCCGCGAGCTACGCGGCCGGCTATTCTCAAGCGGAGAAGTTTCATTTTTGACTTCCATCCAAGATTTCGATAGAGAGCTGTTTGATTTTTTTCGATGAGATGTCGAAGCAGAGAGCGATTTATTTCTTTTCTTGTTAACACCATTACGGCGTTCAGAAAGAGCAAGGGATGGCCTTGAGTCTTCTTCAATTATCTCTTCACTTTCATGCATGGCGTTTATGAGAGTAAAATTTCTCGGCAAAGCTGTGATAGCAGGAAGTTCTTTTCCGTCGGCAGCAGACAAATTTTCCATTTTCTCCGGTTTGTTATCTATGTCTCCGCTACTCATCGTTTCCTTCGTGGTCGGACATTCACTTTTTGTTTCGCTTCCAGTTTCGTTTTCGTGAGTGTCTTCATTTTCATTTTCATCCTCCTCTTGACATGTATCGCCTCGTTGAATCTTATTCTTTTCAGACCTGCTGTTAGGACCAATATACACGTCACCATATGCAAACAACGTGTTTCGAGATCGCCGGTGATATCGTCTAAATTTCTTTGCCGAACCTTCCTGTGCTTCGTCCAGTGGTAAGCTGTCATTTTGACGCAAGGACACGTTGCTGGAAGCTGATTGGTCCTTCACAATATTCATGCGCAGATTTGCTGCGCATATTAGACGCCTCTTTTTCTTCGGGAGACTAAGCCGAGCTTGCGCATGGGTGTAATACGTGGAAAAGTTGTTTCCTATCACAGAGACCGGTAACGCCACGATGAGCACTCCAAATATGGCGCATATCCCACCTATAATCCTTCCCAGAATTGTTTTTGGCACCATGTCGCCGTAACCGACTGTTGTCATGGTAATGATTGCCCACCAAAAGGCTTGTGGGATATTTTTAAAGTGAGGTTGGTCAGGCTTGTTGTTTTCGATCTCGTACACAATGCTGGAAAACACGACCACAGGAATCAGCAGGATAATCAATAGTAGAATCAGCTCTCTGAAGCTGGCTTTTAGGGATTGCACTATAATCTGTAATCCGCTTGTGAAAGCGAAGGCTTTTAGCGCCCGAAACACGCGAATAAGCCTTACCGCCATCAGGAAATCCAGAGCTCCTTCTTCAAAGATCATTTTGCCATAAAAAGGAAGCAGAGATATCACATCTACCCATGTCATTATTTCTTTAAAGAAAGCGAGCTTGTCCGAGCAGAAGATGAATCGTGCTAACAGTTCCAATGTGAACCACGCGCAGAAAGCGTATTCAAAACCACGGACATACTCATTATCTGACACGACAGATGACGCACACATAGACGCCACTGATGCCAGGATCATAAACAGCGAAAATAAGGCGAATACCTGAAAACAACGAAATTAAATTCTACGTCATATTAACAAGATCATATTTACCTTGCTCGTTACTAGTCTCCCATTAGCTCAGTGGTCGGGGGGTCCGACCGATGTACGAAAGGTCATGGGTTCGATTCCCATCGCGGACTCACTCGGATTTTTCCTCTATCTGTTCCCACGCTCATAACAAGATCAATATTTCTTTTCTTATGCACATATTCCTCGTATCACCCGCTTTCATACATTGCTTATTTTGCTTATTTTAAAGTTAGGAGAATTTATTTAAACCTAAGATGTTTATTTTGTGTGATAATTTCCTTTATTCTCATGACGATGCAGTGGTATTGTTAGCTTATCATTACGGCTTAAAGAGTTAAGGGTGTGCTGGTCTACAACTATTCCCACAGCTAATCCTGTATCTGGAACGTGGTATTTCAACTTCGCTTTTTTTTAATTTTGGAAATGGGAGGAATGTTGCAGGTTTTACGCCAAGAACAAAATAACAAAATGCAAATCATTAATTAAACGAAGTCGTACCCTGCGTAGCTGGAGGTATTGTATGCGAAGTAAAGTTTTGGCAGCGGAGCCACCACGAGCCACCAAATATCAAACTGCTTCTCCCCATTCCCTTGGCGGTTATTCCTTTCGCGTTTTCTCCGCGCTAACACTCCCGCCAGCTACAGGCTAACGAAGTCGAATTGAACTAACTCCATTAGTGAATGCAGGATGTTTTCCAGCTGTAAATTACTTATTGATTAGCCAATCACGGCGCTAATGTTATAATTTTTATGCGTTAAAAATGAGAAGATTAGGACGCAAGTGAACATTTTACTCTCTCAGGCAAATGCATGATGGCTTAAGTTTAAGACTAGCCATGCATCTCTTATTTTCAAAAGACAACTCAAGAAGCTTAGAAAAATAATGTACCAAAGAGCCCATCATCTTATAATTTCGATGTGCGAAAAGTAACAATAGTTTAAAGTAAGCGACATGTATTTATTTAAATCGTATTGTCTTGTAAATTTCGAAAAAAGTCTTTTAATACTTTTAGGTCAGTTTAAGCCGTCTATCACACTTTCATTTTCATTAATGTTTTACTTTATTTTCCTTTTAACTTTTTCTTTCCTTACGTAAGACGGAAAGCTTAGACATTTAAGAAAACAGAAATGAAATAAAAACACAGCTGAAATAGCGACACGTAAACAATTAACCTCATCGCCTGATGAAGACTAGCAGTATTGCAGTCGAAACGTCGCGATCAACAACTCAAAGCGATTCCATCGTGAGACAAACGAATAAACGTTCATCTTACCTATCCTACACCACGATGAACAATAAACACATCTTTAATGACAGCTGAAATGCTTTTAATGGGAATCGATCCAGCTGGCTTGCTGTAGACTTAAAAACTTTGCCGCCCGTTTCAAAAGCGCTTCTTCATGGAGTGTGTTCAGTTGAAAACTCACAACCGCATTTATTTAGCAAAACAGCTACAATGCACGCGGGTGATGTTCTGACCGTTTTCATATATTTTTCCTGTCAATTAGTTTTCATAAAATATTGTTGTTCTGAAATAGCAAATTCCCGCCGACGAATTCGAAGGCTGTGTTAAATGTGTGAAGTTAAAATTTATTTTTGCATTTTTGTTTAGAAAATCTGTCCGCAAATCATGAGCTGAACATTAATTATGGTGACACGCAGAGCTGTTTTCATTTCTCTTTCAATAATTTGTCATTTAAAATACATGAACTATTCAATGGAAATAAAATAAAGGTTCTTTCACCTGCAGTCTAGCTTAACACTGAAAGGTTTCGGCTGTCATTAGCTATGCAACTGTTTATATACACACATAAAATCTTAGTAACGCTCTCTCTTAGTGAAACGACTGAAAAAAGAGGAAAACAATTCTTAGGAAGGCTTAACGTGGATTTAAAATTTTTTAGTTTCCAAAAGCACGGGCAATTATTTATCTCTGTGCCAAAAAGTCGAATTCGATCGCATATTTTAGGCTATTAAATATCGCTGTTATTTAATGTTGGTTCTCAATATAATGCTCAGGCTTTGCTATTATTTAAAGAACTGTATTTACTCATCCGAGCAAAGGAAATTCTCCATATTTGACAAGCGCTACGATAATTTTACTCGGTCCAAAGTAATTTTTCATGTCGCTACGGCCGGCAAAATAACGACGCACTGACCCAGTTTGAGAATTTGAGAATATGATGCTAATAGCGCACTGTGTTTATAGCTCATTGGGTAAAGAGAAAGTAGGCCGCCCGGTTTTAAGCAAAAAATAATAAAAAGCGTTTAGCGTATGTAAGATCAATCGATATAAACGCGAGGTGTTGAATCAGTGTGTTTACATACATTGCCTTTGAATTCCCCTCAAGAGAAAAAGGAGTTAGGAACTCAAAAGAGGAATAAAAACATTACTGCTTTTACCTTTGCTTTGGTTGACGAATGCGCATCGTCAAGAATTGCCCAAACTTTTGGTCTATAGATTGTCCAGTATGAGATTGATGTGACCTCGCGAAACGACGAAGTTTCCAAATCGAGGGCAGATTCGTCATCATCATTATCCGTGTCCTCAAATTCTGGCCCAACAAAATCTTTTAAATTTTTTTCCGCATCCCGATGTTGAGTATAGTAAGGCCAACAACAGGCTTCCATATCTTTTTCTTCGATGCCCCAGAACGCCAACTCCGCCTCGAAAAGCGGGCCGCAGAAATCTCTTGGAGCGTGTAGTTGCCCCGTGCGATAGTAGTTTAATATGACACCAAAAATGTCAGGATTTCGATCGAAAAAGTACTCCTGTTTATTATCATTTGTGATAAAACTCTCCGCTATCCAGGCGAGTCTAGTATCGGGTATAGTTTGAAGGGTACTAGCGTATGTCTCATGTCGTTTTCCACCGACGTTGATGATAATTCTGTCACCCACCGTATCCATAGAAGCCGAAAGGATGCAACGATTGATTCAAGAGAAAGCAAATGCCCTGACCGCTCGCAGGCTTTTAGAGAATTTTTTCTTGATTATGCCAGGCGTCGATTTGGTGTGCTTATGTTGCACTTGAAATCTTTGAGGTGCGTCAAGACTAGCGAGTTCAAAAAATGATTTTAACCTTAAGACAAGCGCGTGCGTCAAGGTACATAAACTCTTCAGCGCTGTGTCGGATATGAATCTCTTGTATTCTCCTGTTTGATAGTCACCTGCCAGTCATCATCGGGCAGGTGCTTTTCTCTAAGGGTGAAAAAAAAAAAAAAAACTCCGATTTGCTCTTCTTTTAGAATAGGTTTCTTTTCAAAGCCATAAGTTGTGTTCTAAGCCACCAATAAGGTTGAGGTTTTTTGCATTTTTGATAATTTTAAAGTTTATCTAAGTTATGTCCCTCCTTTCTAAGTGAAAAAAACAATGACAAGGCAAAGAAAACCTATATTGACTCACCAGCCCCTGCGCTTCAATAAAGAAGGACATGTCAAAGATTGTCGCCAATACAAATACCGCCTTGTTACATGCAGATGGGTTTTTTCCTCGACGAATGAATTACTACTGATATTTGCGTGCTTTGAATACAAATTTTGTTTTCTTGCCTTCTTATTAAGCGGGGAAACATTTCCTGTTGTTATGTGCTAAAACTGCCTGATCAAAATCTAAAGAAGCATCTTCCCCCATATTTTTATTTCACAGTAGTACGTTCTGTCAAGTTAATCTCCTAAAGTATGTCAGCTTTTTGTTATCCTTGGATTAGTTTAAGAAGCATGTTGTATATGTGCCCAATCTGCAGAGGTTCAAAAACGTTGCTTGGTCGAAGGAGGAATCATTACAGTTGACCGATTTGTAAACCAACCATTTGAATCATGTCTTTGTTGACGTTTATCTGTGATAACAAAACCCACATAAATCGAGTAAAATTGAAGGATTTCCCAACAAGATTTTTGATGGAAGCAGACTATAGTGAATTTGATAACTTATGTTTTGTTGAATAAAGCTTTGATGGATGGTGTGAGAAAATTGGCATACAATCGTACTTACTGCCCACAGCAAATAAACTAGTATTGGGTTATATTAATTGTTTTTATTTTTGTTTGCAGTAACCGCCGCCCCACTGGATTAATTTAAATTTAAGTAAGGCAACTTGCTTTGTTTTTATGCAGAATGCCTGTCTGATAAGACAATCGTGCCGTGCAATTTTTGCGAGAGTTTCTTTATGCGAGTTGACCCACGAATGTTCTTTTTTTAAAATTTATTTTGTCTTTGATGAACAAATGAGCAAATATTAACGTCTTCTCAGTGGGAGTACACTTTGTAATACAGTCCTAAACGCGCACTTAGCGTTTGAATACACTGCCCACAGTGGAAAGAGCAATTAGTTGAGTGGAAACTCATTTGCAAAATACTTCGATTCTCAGCTGAATGATCCATTTAAAATTTTCAGAATTGCTGAAAAGATCTTCCACCGGAAGAAGTGACATTTTTTTGACAAAATTAGTATTTTTAATATAAACTACACGTAGATTCAATAGCTAGACGGAAGTTGTTTCTTAATTTATTTTCGCATTTTGCTTTCTATTCGCGCCAATAAGTGCAGCTGTGTTATCTGAAGAAAGGAAAACAGGCATCAAACATATATTCTTTAACTGGCGCATTATAATGCCTATTGTAAGCTGACTCAAAACAAACACTTTCAGTTTTTTTTTTTGGCTTTCTATCTGTAGACATTCACAGAAGTGGCCTATTTTCCAGCGAATACGTGAATCTGATTGGTCAAATCATCATTGCGTAGTCGTTGATAGTAAATACAAGCTTAGCCTGCGTGTAGGGACCTTCAGGTTTGAATAGGGTTTCAAGCAGTCAGGAGTACGATGACTTCTTTTCAAAGCTAGCAGTGTGCTTGTTTTCATGATATTCATTTACCTTTCTTAGCAATCTCGTTCCTGGAACCTCCATCCCAGGGGCATCCTTACTGGTGGAGGGTGGGGGGAAGTGTACGGGAGGTGAGAAAAGAGGGGGTGAAAACTGGCATTAAAGGGCACGGGAAGTAAGAAGTTGGGACCTCCCTGTCCCCCTCCCCCCTCCCCCACCTACCTGGTCAACATCACATAGAAGGTAAGGCTCTGAAAACGTCACTGGTATAAAATTCAAAATTACTACACTTTTTTGGATTTGATCTAGTCGTCAATTACTCAGACACCGCTACGCAGGCTAGTACTAGCTAAATAAAGAGCCATAAAGTCCTTTTTGGCTACGTTTACCTTCCACGTTTTGCTTGCATGCTAACATATAACATACAGTTGGGGCCGTTTCACTTAGGCTTGATCTCCGCCGCTCTCTCGAGTCCGGTCTTTGCGGGAGCGGCTGGTAATCGAGCCTACGTTTCAGTGAGCCTGGAACCGTTTTCGCTTGAATGACCAAAGGATGATTACGTCGGACTTAGAAAGAAGATGGTACGCCTGTGCAAGTGTAAATTACTATTGTTAGACAAAGCTACGATCAATAAATCGCTTATTTTACAGTTTTATAATAACTGAACATCTCTCTTTGAGGCAATTTTAAGTGTTCATAAAAATTTTCTGAAAGAACCTCCGAAATGAGCCGGAAAAAAACACCCTTACACTTTTTATGTCCAGAAGAAGGCAAGGATGCGCGGGAACTGAGGTGAGCATAACTAAAATATTGAGCCACAAGTCCTTTTGGTCATCGGTATGGCTTGCAGTTACTATTGTCAACAAATATGGCGGTCGATGTCGTTCAAAACGAGCTATAATTTGCGTTATTTTTTGCACTTTATTCGCGCTATAATAGCAGGTAAGATGCTTAATCGACTCTTTGTTTGAATTGTAGTTCCCAGTTTCGGGATTTTAAGAGTGAAATTTGTCAATCTGACTTCTCTTTTGACTCTGCGAGTCAGCTGGGTATACCTATAGGTACCCTGTGTATTGAATAATAAGTATACTAGTTTTCTCAGGTCAAACTCGAGAATTTTAGCATGATCTTTCCAGGTTTTACTTTAGGGTATTTTCTCTGTAAGATGTCAATAAAATTAAGTGAAATACTGTGGTAAACTTTTCTAATTGACCAAATTTATTTAACCCATTTGGCATGACACGAACATTTTCAGAATGAAAACAGACCAGGCAGCTGTGACAAAATTACTGCAACAATGGGACCATGGATCAAAGAGTGTTCGATCAAAGATTCTTCAGGATTTTATTGTTGCAAACCAAGGAAAAACCGGACCAGAACTGGAGCTTGAATTTGCACATGCAGCAAGTTTGTTTCTTACGAGACTGACTGCTTGGTTACGGCTCACGTATCCTTTTCAAATGTTGTCCTTTAACTTTAGTTTTTATCAGCCAGATTATCTGTCATTCCTTATTTTTCTATTCCTCACATTTCGTTCCCTTGTTATCTTCATGTGGGATCCCTGAGCCCAAGCTAGTATTAGCTATGCCATGCTGATGAGGCCTAACAAGGCCAAAACAGCTGTCCATGGCTGCTAATATTTAGGCTCACTATTTTTTCTGGTAGATTTTGGGGTAATGCCCGCTACCAACATGCCCACAGTGCCCTATTTAGTGCTATAGTTTACCTGAGCACATTTGTGCAGTATTCTGACTTTGTCACTTTTAGCCACATCCCACAAGCCTCACATTTCATTCGCTTGTTATCTTCCTGTGGGATCCCTCAGCCCAAGTATTAGCTATATGCCATGCTGGTGAAGCCTAACAAGGCCGAAACAGCTGTCCATGGCTGCTAATATTTGGGCTTTCTATTTTTTCTTGAAGATTTAAAAAATGCCCGCTACCAACGTGCCCATAGTGTCCTATATAATGGCCATAGTTTTTACCTTAGCACATTTGTGCAAGTTAGTTGAATTGTCCAATGAGCAGGAGAGTGGTAAGATATGTGCACAGGTATCTGGTCAAAACGCCCCCAAGACAAAATGCCCTGGATAAAATGCCCCCTAAATCAGACAGAAAGCCCCCTAGATGGGGACATAACGCCCCCTAAAACGGAAGTTAAAACATACCAACCTCAGTGATCCTGTGAACACGAGATTGAATTTGCAGATCGTGGAACGTTGAAACATAAGCACTGTTGACTATGTACGTTCATCTTGACCTTGGTTGTAAATAAACGAAAAAAATAATTCTTGTCACAAGGTCTGAAAAACATTTTTGTAAGCGAAGCTTTCGACTGTATCGCACAGTCTTCATCAGCGATTAAAGTGAGCTCACGTTGTTACGTGAATGAAAACATCAGAAACAAACACCCATATTCTGGGTGAACATCAGAAACAAACAACATCTGCAATCTGGGAACACCAGTCTCAGGCCAATCACGAGTTTGACTGGGAAGGAGTCAAGATTCTTGATAAAGAGCCCGTAGATGTCAAAAGAAAAATCAAGGAGGCCATCCATATCAGACGTCAACACTGAACAGAGACGGGGGCTATGATCTTCCCGCCATTTTTTACCACCTGTTGTCATGTGATTAAAAAAAATTTGCATTCACGTGACAACGTGAGCTCACTTTAATCGCTGATGAAGACTGTGCGATACAGTCGAAAGCTTCCCTTACAAATTTTTTTCAGACCTTGTGACAAGAATTATTTTTTTTCGTATAAGTACTGTTGGCCGTAAACAAACTGCAAAGTGTGAGAAGCTTATTTAAAACCCTTTCCCGCCCAAGGTAAATGCCAAGTTTTTCTAAATTGGCAAAGATGAATTGGTTGACCCCATGTGATATACCATTTGAAAGGTTATTCCTAGGGTGTGCTGTAAATCACACTAACAGGGATGGAGGATGTCTCAGATTAGACTGAGAAGGGTGCAAAATGAAAAAAGAAAAACATTTAAAATTTTCCTATTCCTCGTACATATTGGGTATACCCCTAAACTATAGCTAAATTTGCAGCTCTCGGTGCACTGCTTGTTGTCAGATATCAACTTTAACCTAAAGTTACAAAGGGAAAATGTTCCAAAAGTTGGAGGGGTAGTAAATCAAGTCTCATAATGGGGGTTCAATTTTATGCCTTCCATCTGCAGATCTTTCCAAGATCTTTTGGTTGTGCAAATTTCACACAAATTGACCAAATATTGAGCATGTAATGGCATCTTGTACCATATAGCACTCTTGGACGTTAAAGGGTTAAATAAAAAATGGATAGTGTATTATCGAAAGAATTGTCCATTTGCTAGGACTCGCATCATGACAGAGACAAAACGTCTTGTTCAGTAAGCGTTGCGTGATTACGGCTGCGTAGGACTGAGTACTGTAGTTGTTGTGTCCACTGACACCCAGTTGTTTTATTAGTATTAGTATTATTTTCTTTCGAGAAGAACCTCTTGATTAAAGAACAAATTTGATCATGGAACTGTTCCAGAAAATTCAAGTTTTTGTTTTTATAACTTGTTTGCACTAGTTGCACTGTTTTTCAACTTAGCCTTAACCTTTCTAACATTTGCTCTTAAAAAAGTCTTAAAAAAACCAACTCTTTTCTATATTCACACGCATTGGTCTTTTGTGGTTTATAATTGAGAAACAAACAAGTTGCAGCCACAGTTGAGGTAAAAAAAGACACAAGTCTTTTTTTAATTGATGATTTGTTTGTTTGTTTTTAGTGTTATCTTTGAATTCAGATGTTGTAAAAAACCTTTAATTTAGCCACCTTAGACTGTTGTAAATTTATGTAAGAAAAATAACTTAAATAAATTGAAGTTGGTGTAAAATTCTCTTTGAACTCTTCATTCTGTGTGTAACTGACTTCAGGGGCGTTATGTCTACCATTAGGGGGCGTTATGTCTTCAATTTAGAGGTGTTGTGTCGTATCTGGTGGGGGCGTTTTGTCTTGGGGGCATTTTGACCGACAATCGTGCACAGAGGCCAGCATATGAATACTGTCATTTGATCAGATTTGCAAAAGACCCAAAAATTTGCCATTTTATGGTGAGAAATGGAGAGAAAGAAGGACCTTTTTCGTGGTGCAGTTGTTTATTCACTAGTGATTTATTCTAGTTGCAGAATTTGTGCCATGAGTGGAAATGGTATATTTCAAGAACTATAGCTAATTTTAATTTTCACAAACAAAAGTAGGTCTTGTGCAGGTAAAATTCATGCAGTGTTTAGTCTTCTGTAAATTTAAATTATACTGATTGGGAGCATAAATTGGAAATGTTAATGTTAATTAAAAGTTAATTTTCTTGACTGACGTGACAAAACACAGATACATGCTAGGAACATGTGTTCAACTACAGCTTCAAGCCATCACTATTTTTGTTGGCTCCTCAAGTGGGTGAGTTTTTTTTCTTGGTTTTTATTTAAGCTGTTTTTTAAAAACTGTTTTATTTTAGATGAAAGTCAGAAGTCAAATACATGTTTTTTTTTGCATGGGGGTGGGGTTCAGGGGGAGACATGAGACAGGAACTTCCTGCATTCTTTCCACTTAATTACTCCCATAGAAAGCTTTTTTCACATTTTGGGAGACCCTTATAACCTTTGCAACCCTTTTCCCTTCCCCCTGCGCCTTGACCGCCCATCCCCCTTCCCTTGCTACCCTCTCTGAAGACAGTCAGTGAGCACATCCCATTATTACAACTGATTGTCAAGTGTGTGTCTTAAATATTATTATTATTATTATTATTATTATTATTATTATTATTATAAAACTGACAGGGTGGGTTACGTTACTAGGGTTATGTTAGCTCCCCTTTGACACCCTGTCTCTTTTATTCTGAATAAATGATCTGTTTCCATCTTCTCTACACCAGGCATAAATTTTTGGCAGAGTTTTTAGAAGTTGGTGGTGTTCTCACTGTCCTTGAGATTCTTGGTCTTAAGCAGGCGAAGGAGGTAGATGTTTCTTTTCTTCCTTGTAATTCTATTCTTAATATTATAAATAACTTGGACACCAAAGGAAGTTTGGGAGAAACTGCTGTGGGAAATTGTGAGCCATAGTCAAGCAGTCTGACTGTAGTGTTAAGCTCTCCCAACCTTCCATAAATGAAGTATAACAAAGTGTTTTCTATTTTTAGGGGCTGATTACATAGTGAAATTTCAAACCAGTTGGGCAGCTGATTCTCTAGCTCGGGCTCTGAACAAATTCCTCCAAACAACCCAGGCTGAACATTGATTCCAACCCAATTTGAGCTAACCGGGCTGGAATTTTCATCCCGACCAAATTGGCTGGAAAAACCCTGTAATCACAATCAAATTTTCAGCCCAGGCTGAAACATTAACTTGGGCATGCACACCAATTCAAAACTGAATACATAATCATCAAACAAGAGTTAGGTGGGCAGTTGTCTTGGTTATTCAATTGAAAAATCCAGATAATCAAGCACTGAATAATTTAGGTTTCTCTTTCATTGTTTATCGAAAACTTACCTTTTTTATAGGGGAACATTTTCCGTTGGTTAATTTTAATATCTTCTGTGTTTGTTAGGAGGATAAAGCTCAAGCATTAAAGCTCTTGATGTGTGTGTCAAATTCTGGAAGACGATACAAAGAACTGATTTGCGAAAGCTTTGGTAAGCATCTCTCAATCACGTTCATGTAGATTGACTGAATATCCAGACAAGTTTTTTTTTTTCAGATAAATTGGTGAATGTTTCCTCTGTAAAGGTGATGATAATATCCCCTTGATTTAGTATTATTTTGTGGATCTTCTAAACATTAACATACATGTAGTGTAGCAAGTTAACTCTTTCTAAATTGTTTGTTAATAGGCATCAGGGCTGTTGCGGAATGTCTTGCAAAGTCAAATTCAGAGGAAACTCAAGACTGTGCAAGAAATTTGTTACAGCAACTTTCAAGTGTGAGTACTGCGCTTTTCTTGTTTACCGGTACTTGAAATTATTTTATTATAAACATTTTTGTGACACATATGATGGTACATACCACATTTGATTTTATGAGCAAGGCATTTTGTGTACATGCCAGTATTAATTAATTTTAATTCTTATGCTCTCATAAGATTCCTAAAAAAATCAATAATTGTATTTATGTGTGTAGTATCGTAGAGGGGGTACTAAGCGTATTTTTGTGAGCTGTGATTTGTCACATTTTTTGGCATTAAACTTCAAATGGTTGTTTTCCTTCCCAAAAAACATTATTTGTTAATTAATTAACCACGATTTAATTACTTTCCATCATTATTATAACCTGTAGTGACGGAAGTGATAACGGAATGTTTAATTTGTCTGTAACCATCAAGCAATTAAAATGACTGTGAAGAAAAAATAATCACTGGAATTACATGCACTGACTGTTTTATTTACTGCGACACATGATCTGGTGCCCCATCCTGTATTCCTCTCATGACTAGTTATGGTGATGGTGATGATGATGATGATGATAATGATGATGGTGATGATGATGATTATGACTACAGTGATGGTGGTGATGTTGATAATGATGATGATGACTACAGTGATGGTGGTGATGTTGATAATGATGATGATGACTACAGTGATGGTGGTGATGATGACTACAGTGATGGTGATGATGTTGATAATGATGATGATGACTACAGTGATGGTGGTGATGATGACTACAGTGATGGTGGTGTTGATGACTACAGTGATGGTGATGATGTTGATAATGATGATGATGACTACAGTGATGGTGGTGATGCTGATAATGATGATGATGACTACAGTGATGGTGGTGATGTTGATGATGATGATGGTTGACTACAGTGATGGTGGTGATGTTGATGATGATGATGATGATGATGATGATGATGACTACAGTGATGGTGGTGATGAGGTGGATGGTGACCACAGTGATGGTGATGATGATGATGATGATGATGATGATGATGACTACAGTGATGGTGGTGATGATGATGATGATGAGGTGGATGGTGACTACAGTGATGGTGGTGATGATGATGATGATGATGATGATGATGATGATGATGATGATTATGATGACTTATAATACTTTCCAGGGAAATCCAAAGTATGAAGGTCAAGTCTACAAAGCATTGATTGCTCTGTTAAAGTGTGTGTCTCCAAAGGCTCAACAGATGGCTGCCCAGACCTTGAGAATAGTACAGGTTAGTGTAGCCTCCTAAACAGACATTCTTGGTTTAATCTTGCCAATTTTTTCCTGCACAGAGGAGATTGCATGGTGACCCCATAACGACATAAATATTAAGTTACTTTTTCGGAAATTTTACTAATTTCAGGAACTTTTGCTTTGACCTTAATCTCTTGTCTGTGATAGTGCATTGTCTGTAAAGCAAGAGTTCACATTTTCATAAATTCTAATTGATTTTGTTGATGCTTTGCTTGTAAACAGCCTGTAGTTGGAGTGGCAAACCCTACCATAGTGGAATCAGTGCTGATGCTGCTAAGATCTCTTCACCTTGAAGTGCAATATGAGGCTTGTGAACTGATCAAGGACCTGATGCAATACGATGTACAGCACTCTCTGCTGAAAGGCCTTGTTGGACTGCTAAGACCCACCAAGGATGAGATTAAGGACAGCTCAGAGACCACACTGTCAGGTTTGACCCCAGAGATACTCCTACCTTTATATCCCAGGGGTACTTTATTATTATACCCTTCGATACTCCTATATGTATACATTAGGGATACCATTATTTTTATCCCCCAGGGATACTCCAACTGTATATTTCTACCACAGGGATAATCCTATGTTTAGACTCCAAAGGATACTTCTACTTGTATTTGTATTCCCAGGGATATTCTGGCTTTTTGTTCCCCAGGGGTATTTTAAAAATGAAAGTTTCCAAAAACGATGCCCCCTAGAATTGTGCCATGTACATTACCCATTTTCGGCTACCTGAAAGTAATGACGGGAGAATGCTGCTGAAGCCAAATTAAAGAACCCTCTTTACCTCTTCAATTGTATGGTCTTTTGGATAGAAGGTACTGATTTAAAGGCAGTTTTGGCATCTCAAGTTCCTAACTGGACCCCCGAGGGTTGGTACTCCCAACAATTTAGGATAGGAGTGTGCTGCCAAGGGTCTTAAACCCTGACCCTATTTAAGGATTAAAAATTCCAAAATTGATACCCTTTTTAAGGCTCAAACCCGAAAAATAGCACCCTATTTAAAGGGAATAACGACAACTAAGAATTGAATGAACAGGTCGTTTTTATATATTTTCTTTATTAAATCGCCTTAAGGGGTAGTTCAGTTTTAATAGATCATACCTTTTTTCGTTTAGTGGGGCGTTTACGTGGGCCAGTTTTATCTAATACAAAAAAAGGAACCCTTTCTAAGGATCAGACAGGGATCACAATACCATAAAAGGGCAAAATAGATACCCTATTTAAGGACTGAGAAGCTCAAAAACCGTACGCAATTCCGCAGCACATACACGGGGAATTAACCCCACCCCCCTCCCCCTCGGGAACTGGACATGTCTTCTCCTAAGAGAAGACCTCACATCCTTTCTCTATGTTTTTCAGATCCTGATGCACCTCAGCTCCAGGCCCCACTCCCTGTTTTTGTACAACAAGCTGCAGCTGCTAAGATGATAGGGTGAGACACAGGGAAACTTTTGTTTTAAACTGCGAAGTGTCGGCGAGTTTTGTGTCCTTCGAAGGTCCGCTCGAAGTTTCGTTTCTATCTGCTTAAACTAACCTAATTGTGTTGATGCTCCGTTGATGCGAAGTTTCCTAAAAATGTTGACCAAATTTTGGCAAAATTTCTTGAGAGGAAAGAGATAACTTTGTCAAACATTTGTTGCATTACTTTTGCAAAGTGCTGCACGTTGCAAGAAATGGCCGCTTCCAAAAGGTTTGGTGTTGAATGTGTGTTTGTTCTATCTAACGTCCTGTGTGTATATATTTCTGTCAGCATTCTGGCCAAGGAGTCAACCAAAATCGCCGAAAGTCTTGTCCAGGTAAAAAAAAAAACATTACTCTTAACTTTTAAGTAGACTGACTTTCTCGTTAAGTGAAATTTGCTTATCAGAAAGTAAATTCGTTGTTTTCATCACAGTTACGAGCTGTTCATGGACTCCTGTTTGCCATGGGAAACACTCTTCATGCCGATAGCCAAAGGCAGTCAGGAATTGCTCTTGAGGTATGAGTGACAAAAAGCAACGAAAATTTGTGCTAGTTTCTTAAATTTGCCCTTTGAAAAAAAAAAAACATGACAAACTTGTGAACAGTACCATAGGAATGTACTGCTAATCAGCTTTCGTTTGAATGATCACACTTCAGGATTCATCCACAGACTCCTTGTGCAATAAACAACACTACAGGACAGTACTGCTCAGTTAAGCTTTCAGTGGTATTTGAATGGTCTCACTTCAGAGTTTCATCCGCAAACTGAGATATTAGTACAACCTTGTACAACATAATAAAAAGGCCACAGAAAAAGTATTTTTCAGTAGATTTATTGCCTCAATTATCTTTGTTGTTCGGAGTATTTCCGTTCTCGTAACATATGATGGTTACCTGAAAGCTATTTTAATTTCTTTTTTTTTTTTTGCAGTTTTTTGTTCGATCGTTTCCTCTGGTGAATGACCGTGTGAGAGAGGCTCTTGGTGATACATTTTACGAAGAGTTCATGGTGAGTCCACGCAAACGTACAACATGTATCTATCTCGCTGTACACTTGTTTGTTATCCTCAAAAGCCTATCCATCACTGCAAAGGTATCAAAAATAACAAAGTAAAGAAAAATAATAAAATAAAATTTGGGGATCATTCCACGTTTTTGGGAAACCTCCACCTACCCCTCCCCTAACCCAACATTTTGCTCTAAGTGATAATAAGGAAAATTACGACATTACGATGGTCGATAATGTGGGTGGGTAAAGATTTTCACTCAGCTTTTTTCCCAACTGGATACCAACGGCCGAGATGGCGGACTAGAGTGCGGAGAGTGGCAGAACGGATGAATGGGAGGATTATAAATTGTTATTTGCAGCAATAAAATTCTCAGATGTGTCTTGCAATGTTAGAAATAAATTAAATTCGAAAACTGTGCAATAATAGGACGACAGAACGCAGGGTTGTCCACAACTTTTCAAGTAGCTGGCAAAGATTTCTAAGTAGCCGGATAGTGACTATCGAGTGCCGAAGGCGATCCCTTCTAGGGGGGTCTAGCAGCATGCCACCCCCCAGGAAATTTTTATATTTTAAGTCCCCAGAAACGAAATTTCCCAATGATTCTGAGCACAAATTTCCAAGAATGTCACTTCCAAAAGTAATCAATTTTATTTGTATAAACTCATGCCTTCAGTGGTTTTATACATGTATTTGCCAGAACTCAACATACTGAATTAATAATCGTGTATCTCTGTGCCAACCAGATTATTTTTAAGTCAACTGATAAACTGCAGTGGGAAATAAGTGTCATTTTCATATATCCGTGCCGATAAAGGAACAAATAATTTGTCTTTAAAAAAATATATATATCACAAAAGTAACCGGCACAAACGACCCAAGTAGCCGGTTAATTCTGCCGGCTGCCGGCTGTTAGGGACAACCCTGCAGAACGTCTAATACAGAACATTTTAAATCAAGTCTCTTTAACAGATTATACTTCGAGCATAAATTAGTAGTTTCGTCATAGTTTAAGATTATAATTTAGTCACTGGTATTATAATTAATCAATTCGAGCTTTTTAACAATTTTGTAAACTTAATGTATAATTAGCAAGTATCTTTGCTGATTTCTAATAAAGATAAAGACAAACACTATACCAACCTAATGAATTGTAAATGCAGTATTGGCAGTAATTATGAGAGTTAGTAGACGAATTACCACACTGTAAACTTTTGCTGATATTCCAGAACAGTTTGGAGTGAGGAGAAGTTTAGGTTTAGCTAACTGTCTCACAGTGCTGACGTAGATTGTAACGTGTTTTTCTCTCAGTCTTGGGCAACCTTTAAAATCGTTTATGTTGTTGAAGCGTAAGCTGTATATGGTGTTAAAACCCGACCACGCCTTAGCAACCAAGTTTGTAGTGTTTGTTTGTTTGTTTGTTTGTTTTTGGAAGAAGTCTTTTATATGTGTAACAATGACGTTACTAACAATAACGGCAACTTTGGTAATCATTCATGGCGTTAAAACTCGACCACACCTTAACAACCATAGTTTGTTGTTATTTTTGTGAATTTAATGAAATCTTGACGTTACGAAATGGTGATGGCGAGTTTGAGAAGCATTTATGGTGTTAAAACTCCAACACACCTTAATGACCTCGTTGTTTTTGCACGTCGGCTAAAAATAACGGCGACTTACGCCATGGAGGGCAACAAGAATTGAATGTTACCTTTTACTAGTCGACTAGTAGTAGTAGACTTTATTTAAGAGTCTGAGTATTTAACTTTTGAAAAACTAATTGGGGACATTGAGAAAGTACAAGAAGAGAATAAAAATAAAAATATTACATATATAAATAGATAAAAGTGAGATGCAATAAAACGCACTTTTTGACGCATTTAAGCGCGATCACGTCAATGGAAGGGCACCGGACACCAGAACAAGAGTGTTTCAGCCTTTCGTCAGAAGGAAAAACAGGCCAGCCCAGGGAACATTCAAACAGCACTACAACTTAGCGACCGGGTTTCTTTTCGGTTTTGTTTACGTGGCGACTTTGAAAAACACTTTTAGCATCAAACTTCGACTGCGCCAGTGATAGCCTAGGTATGTTGTTATTGTTGTTGTTTTGTGTATTAAGCGAAATCCTGCACATGTGCAACAATGACGTTATTCAATAAAGACAGCGACTTTGAAAGAGCATTTATGGCGCTATAATTTGAAAACACCTTAAGTGTTTGTTGTTTTAAGCTTTAAATGGAATCTTGCTCGGGTAATGCAATGAGGCGTTACTAACAAAGGCAGTAGCATCAATGGCGCTCCAACTCTACCAGGCGATCTACCAGGCCTTGTTTTTATTTATTAACTGAAATCTTGTATGTACCTGGCAATAACGTTAATAAACAATGGCAGCTCCTTTGAAATCGCTTTATAATGGCAGCTCCTTTGAAATCGCTTTTGGTGTTTAAAACTTGACTACACCTTGTTGTTATTTTTTGTGTTTCGAAGTAACTCTTGCACGTGTGTGGTAATGACGTGACTAAATGAGGACGGCGACTCTGAAAAGCATTTATGGCGCCGAAATTCTACCACACGTTAGTAAACTGGGCTTGTTGTTTTTCGAGATTTGAATGAAATCTTACTCGTGTCTAACAATGAGACGTTACTAACAATGGCGGAAGTTTTGGATTTTTTTTTTGGGGGGGGGGGGCGTTAAAACTCGACCACGCCTTGTTGTATTCATAAAAAAGAAACCTTGCTAGTATCTAGCAATGACGTTATAAGAGAGTAGTGGATGCGACTTTGTCAAATATACTTGGTGTTAAAATTCGAGCAAGCCTTAGTAACCCGAGTTCGTTTTTGTTGTTGTTTTGTGTGTGACAATGACGTCATAAAATAATGGCGGCGACCTTGTAAAGCGTTTATAGCTTTAAATTAGACCACACCTAAATAGACTGGGTTTTTCTTTGTTGTTTTAAGCAGTAAATGAAATCTCACATGTGCTTAGCTATGAGATGTTACTAATAATGGCTTTGAAATTGTTCATATGGCGTTTAAACTCGACCACGCCTCGTTGCTTTTATAGTCAAGAAAGCTTGCATGTACCCAGCAATGACGTTATTAAATAATGGCGGCGACTTTTTAAATCATTTGTGGGGCTAGAATTCTGCCAAACCTTCACATTTTTCGTTTGTTGATGTTTTGAATGAAGTCTTTCGTTGCTTAATAGTGACGTCAGTGGATTGGTTACTTTGGCTATATAAAGCAAGCTAGCCTCTTGGTTGAAAACAATGCTAAACCCTAGTTGCAAGGTTGTAGTGCGAAGTTAAACATGGAACGTTGTTTCGAAAATACTTTCGAGAAAAAAGGAATAACCCTGCAATTGGAAAAGGAAGAGAAAGTTAACGGCCAAGGGAAGGTGGACACAAAACCCCAATATCGTCATTTGACCGAGAAAAAGTTAGACAAATACTGGAAAATGAGCGTAGAGGAAGACTTGTTCAAGAGGCAGTATGAAGTCGCGGCTTACGTGGTATTTGGTACAGTTCCTCCAGGGAAAACGCCTGCGGAGATGGATACTATGAAGAATTAGGACTAGAGCACAGTTGGACAGCATAGAAGGATAAAGACTAGAGCTCTATTGGACAGTATTTGACAGTATTCGGACGAGGAAGACTTGCTCAGAAGGTAGTGTGAAGGTGCCGCTCACATGGCCTTTGGTGGAGTTCCTCCAGAGAAAACTTCCGCTGCGATGGCAACCAGGCAGAATAAACATTAGAACCCTGTTGAACAGTCTGGACAGTATTGGACAATATCGGGACAGCACTATGACAGCCGCTTTAAGTGGAGACCAGAAATAGCATATAGACGAATTTTTTGTACATGTAAATAGGTCTCGGTAACGAACATAACAGTTAACCTGACCAGATAATAGTGCAGAAACTAACTGCGACAAGTTTGAGAGAGATGCGTTGAACATCGAGTGACATTTCTTTTTGTGTCTGAAGTAAGAATTTTGAGTGAAAATGAGTGCTGCAGAATTTCTTTGGTGCTAAATTGCATTTTTTTAATTTTTTTTTTATTTTTGTTATTTTTACTTTTCAACACAATACACTTAACAATAAACGAAAAGAAAAATACAAAGGATAAATGAATAAAAAATACAGAGGTAACACTGCGATACACGTTTTACACAACTATTGTAACTAAATTATTGTCAGTAAAGGCTTCCATAAATTCAAAAAATTTTCTTTTTGTCCTTTCGCATGTGCGATTGTTCTTTGAATTAACATTTTTCCTTTTACTAACTCAAGAAAGAGAAGGAGATTAGGTAATTTGTGCTCATATTTTTGTAGAAAGACCTGTCTTTTGCTAAGTAGTATATAATAATTAAAGATATAGGAGCCAGAACTTCCGGGATTATAGCCATACATTATTCCTAATTCATCAAAATTGTAATTGTCGTTATTTTGACTATTCCACCGAAATAAGACTGAATTCCAAAAGTCGCGTATACGGGAGCAGTTAACTAGCATGTGCGACAGTGTTTCTAATTCGTTACAAAATTCGCAAAGGGGAGATTCTGATATGTTCATTTTATATAGGAGGTTTCTGCACGGTAAAATATTATGAATTATCTTAAACTGAAATATACTTAGTTTCGTTTCCCGTGTTATTCTAAATGGTAGTTTATAAATTGCGCTAATCTTCATCTCTTCTACACCTAACCTTTGTAGCCTAGAACTAGCTAAAGGTTCTTTAAATTTCTTTTGAATAAGAATATTCCGGGCACTTTTACTGGTGAGTATTTGACCAGGAAGAAAAGTCGATTTTCTTTCTTGTCGATTCTCACCATTAGTAGATTGTAATTCACGCTTCCACCCTAATGGTATTGCTGCTATTAAACCCCAGAGGTTGGTAAATGGCGTAGCAAGGCCAAATTTTCTAAGAAAATTGCCATATGAGAGGAATTTGCCGTCTTCTTCTAATAAATCTTTGATTCTAAGAATTCCAGCAACGTGCCAGTTTTCCCAGTATACAGATTTGCCTGCTATGGTTATGTTTTTATTATTCCAAATAATGGCTTCCCTAATGTCATGTTTATCTAGAGGGGCGGATTTAACATCATGAACTTCTGCCCAAGTTTTTAAGATGTCAATGTAGAAAGCTGGTATATTTTTTAGTTCTAAAAGACTTAGATCATAGCTACAGTCGAAAATGAGAGGGCCTCCAACATTTTTCAGATACCAGGATGGAATTATCATCCAATCCTCATTTGCACCATCTTGCATTCTCTTTACCTAGGCACATAGTAATGATTTTGTGATTATTTCATATTTTGGCAAATCTAAACCTCCTTTTTCTTTTGCTCCGATAAGCGTGTCTCTTTTTATTTTCGGTTTCTTACCGTTCCAAACGAAGTCTGCTATCAATTTGTTAACGGCGTCAATAACATAAGGTGGGGTGTGAAGACAAGCGCTAGAAGAAATGAGTTTGGATAAACCTAACGTTTTAGCTATTGTTATTTTTCCATACAGGGATAAATCCCTTTGTGACCATAAATTAAATAACTTCTTAACTTTGATTAGCTTGTCTACAAAATTTACTTGGTCGCACAAATTAAACTTATACGAGAAAGCGGTTCCTAAAGCTACTATTGGCCTTTGTGGCCACATAAACTCAAATGGCGTATCCTTATTTTGCACGTTTTTCCCCAACCATAAAGCTTCTGTTTTAGAAGAATTGAGTTTAAGTCCACTGCATTCCTCAAACAAGTTAAGCACCTCGAGCAGCTTCTCAAGGGAAGCCTCGTCTTTACAGAAGGCGGTTGTGTCATCAGCATACTGTGATAATTTGATTTCTTTGTTAGCAACTAGGATCCCTCTTATATCAGAGCGAGACCTTATCGCGCAAGATAATGCTTCAGCAGCCAGTATGAAAAGGAGACCGGATAACGGACAGCCTTGCCTAACTCCTCTCTTGAGTGTGAAGGGTTTGGAAGCGTAACCATTATTTATCGTACAGCTGGAGATATTGTTATAAAGTGTTCTAATCCACACCTTGAAATCGAGTCCGAAATTAAAGGCATCTAAGGCTTTGTCTAGATACTCCCACTCTAAGCTGTCGAAAGCCTTTTCGAAATCTATGAACAGAGCGATACCTTCTAAATTTTGATCTGCCGTGTAATGGAGAATGTCCGATATGAGCCGAATATTTTCCCCAATGAATCTGCCTGGTAAATATCCAGTTTGTGCATTATTAATAATATTTGGCAGGACCTTTTTTAAACGCATTGCTAAGGCTTTTGTGGCGATCTTGTAATCAGTGTTTAGAAGCGATATGGGTCTCCAGTTTTTTAGGTACGATAGATTTTTATCTTTCTTGGGAATTAGGCGTATAATTCCTTGTCTCTGTGATATGGATAACTCGCCTTTTCGAAATGCGTAATTAAAGCTATCTACCATAATTTTACCCAACGAGTTCCAAAAAAAAGTGTAAAATTCTGCAGTCAGACCGTCTGTACCAGGTGTTTTGTCTTTGTGGAAACTTTTTAAAGCATTCTTACATTCGTTTTCTGTTAATAAACCCTCACACAATTCTTTTTGGTGTTCGTCTAGCTTTTTAATACTCTCGTTCTCAAAAAATAAGTTGAACTTAGGATCCTCAACTTGTGGATTTAGTGACGAGTACAAATTTTCATAATAACGTCTTTGCTCCTCGAGGATTTCTTCCGGGTCGGTTATAGTGGAATTGTCATCTTTGGTCAGACTGGTGATACATTTATTTTCATAGTTTCTCTTCTCAAGATTGAGAAAATATTTGGAACTTCGTTCTCCAAACTCGTGCCAACGCGCTTTTGAGCGAATACATGCTCCTCGAGTGCGGTCGAAAGATAGTTTATCTAGTTTATTCTTGATGATATCGTACTCCTTGATTGCTTCCGGCGTTGTGCGATTCCCGCTTGTTTTTTGTAAACGTTGGGCTTCTTGCAAAAGATTTTTCTCGTAATTTTTCTGTTTTTTGGCTTTTTGTTTTGAATAGTATGTTGTGAACATCCTAATTTCCATTTTTATCATTTCCCATAAAAGGCCTTTGTCTTCGACGTGTATATATTTTTTAATAAACAATGGGATGTTTTCGGATAATTTATCTGTATATTCATTGTCTTCCAGAAGTGAATTGTTAAGTTTCCAGAAACCCGGTCCCCTTGGGTGTTGTAGTCGAGTTTGAATATCCATTGTAACTAAAGAGTGGTCGCAGTGCGGTGCGTATTTTATCTCGCAACTCTGCACGAGGGATTTTTGCATAAAATCTTTTGTAATCAACCATAAGTCTAGTCTGCATTTTATTTTCAAATCTCGAGTTCGCCAAGTGAATTCTTTTTCTTTTGGATGCAATGATCTCCACACGTCCTCTAAATTTAGAAGACTAATCAAATTCTTGATCTCTTCAATTACATTTTTTTTGAAAGATGTGTCACGGCCTCCCTCTTTGTCATTCTCGGATAGAGGGCAATTGAAATCACCTCCCATAATAATGTTGTTTTCGCTGTGCAACCGCTCCAAATGCTCTTTTAATTTGCTGAAAAATTTAATCTGTGCCTGGGTATCATTCGGTGCGTAAACATTTGTGCATAAAAACGTGAGATCTTCAATAACGACTTTGAGAATTAGTATTCTGCCGTCTTTACTCTGTAATATAGTTTCAGCTGAAACGTGTAATTTGGGATTGAAAAGAATAGCGACACCTTTGCTATGTTTACTTCCATGACTGAAATAAATTTTGGAACCCCATTCATTACTCCAGATTTTTTCTTGATCGGGGGAGCTATAAGTCTCCTGCAGAAAAATGACGGAGGCTCTCCTATTATGTAATTGTCTAAAAATAGCTCTTCTCTTTCTAGAAGCGTTTAGACCTCTTACATTAAATTGCATTTAATGTTAAGTTGAAATGTGGCAAATCGCAAAACCTTCTCTTGATTGGAACAGAGAATAAAGTGTTGACGTATTATTCAGCGAGTTTCTTATTGCTTTTGTAACGAAGATTGTCGATCATTTCAGAAGATATCTGAACATTTACAACGTTTCGCGAAGGTAAAACGAAAAGGCAATAAAGGGATGACTTTATTACCTTCGGGTTCTGAGTGATTGTCTGCGTTTTGAAAACTTCTTTGGGTGAATCGTTGTTTGACCGAACAAGAAAGTACCGTGCTACAGTCACACTGGTAAAAAAACGAGGTTTAAAAAAATGAGGTTGGGTTGGTCGGCCCCGTCTTTGTCAAACGGTTTTTTGCTGGTGATTCCAAATAAAACAACATGATTGAAAATTCTGACTCGAGAGAATAGGCAAACTAAGGAAGCAAACAAATCCAGTTTCAGTTACTGAAGGAAAAGATAATGTGTTATGTTATTGTTGTTAATATTATATGATATCACCTGACCTTGTCTTGTTTGTTTTGATCAACGAAGAAAAAGCAATATCTTCGGAAATGGTCCATCACAGCCTAGTATGTAGTAGTCTAAAATGTTGGCTGACACGTTATACTAAGGACGGCTGACATTTTAGACTGAGTACGTAGGTACCTAGGAGTTCTCTCTTGTATCGGTTTCCGCGCGAAGCCTGGGGCGGGAGCAGCGAGTGATTTGATGACATCAATGCTCATAGTGATTTGCTGACGTCACTGTTCGTAGTAGAGTACAGGCAAGGCCGCGGGAGCGTGAGCCTAAGGCCGGAAACTTAGCTTTTGATGCATTTTTACCTATCGTCGTTCCTAAAACAAGTTTCAAAAGTTGAGACTTTGAAAGCGCATAGTTTAGGAAAATGCATCAATTTTGGATAAAAACTGAGACTTTTAAAAGCGGTGTCACTGTGTCCAGTCGTTTTAGCGTGGATGACGGCAAAAACGGATTAAGATTGCGTGCATTGGTGTGGATAATGCGCCGATCAATTTGAAACTTCAACGTTCCCCTCCCAACCCCCCCCCCTCCCACAGGCATTTGAACATTTGAAGGTTGGCGCGTTGAAATTCCCGCCCCCTGGGACAAAAATTGTGTTCAAATGCCCTACCTTAAGTGCTGAATTTTACTGTCAAATGCCCCTCCCAAAGACCAAAGAACAAATGTTTTTAGTTCAAACGTCACTCCACGATGTGACAATTTATTATAAAACGCGTTTAGCAACTGACTGCAAATGCTTTCTTCGAATGAATTTATTGTTTGAGAGAGGTTGTTATCATTTTACAGTGTCTTTTCTTTCCCTATTCAATGGCTGTTCACGCTCTGCGGACAGCAACTATTTTATGTTCGGCAAACTCAGCCACCTTGACTTAAAAATCTACTCGTTGATTGGCAATTGGAGCCTTTAAATCTATAAATCATTTTCGCAGCCAGCCATTTGCTCACAAAAACGAGATCTTTGCCTTAAAATTGGTCCATGTTAAACAACCATGTGTGTTGGGCGTAGGACTAAAAAGGTATTTTTAAGCACTTTCAGTTCAAAGTCCCCACCCTACCCAGCCAAAGGTCAAATTCTCCACCCCCGGGAAGGCCTTTTGAGTCAAATTCCCTTCTCCTCAGGCATGGAATATAGTCAAATGCCCGGGGTATGCCCGGGGGGCGGATGTTGAAGTTTTGAATTGATCGGTGCATAAGTTAATACGATATGATAGCGAGTGTGTGTATGTGTGTGTGTGTGTTTTTTTTTTGGCAAAAAGAAAAAAAAAAGGAGGCACCCGGTTGGACGGGGGGTAAACTTTGCGTTACGCATTGGACGTGACTTAATCTCTTAGTTTTATACTTGAGTTTTTGCTAACTTGCCTCATCATTTTCTTTCAATTAGTCGCACCCAGACACAATGTACGTTAACATGACAGCGATTCAGGCGGATGTGCTAGTGTCAAACAAAGTCAACATTCCAGGAGGTTAGTAAACCGTACATGTTATAGGCGGATCCTTGCTGACGTCATTGTTTACATCTTGAAAGTTGAAATTCATCCGATAAACAAAAAAAAGATTATAACTAGAAAGAGCATATAACATTTAGTTAACATGCGAAATTTGAAAGAAAAAGTTTGGAAACCAATTTCAAATGATGCTTTCAAATTTACAACATTTACAGCCCTTTGTGTGGCTGGCAGTTGCCACCCAGCCATACAAACGTCTTTAAATTTGACTTTTTTTTAAAAAAAGAATATCTCCTTCAATTTTTAACATTCTCCTCTCATATTTGCTGTTTTTACTAATTGTGCCAGTCTCTTTCAATTTTTCGTGTGTTCATTTACCAAGCTAATTATAAAGTTTTCGATAATTTATGATAATGCTTAGATCAAAGACTGCCGACATAAACTGTACACATACACCACCATAAACTGTTTTGGCTTATTTTGAGGCATAAGAAAGGTGCAAGTTTTTTTCTAGTTCTTTGAAAGGGGTGCCATTCCTATTAACAACAAATTTACAAGGGTAAGCGTTTCAGCCTTGGGGCGGAGCCTCCCCGTAAGTAGTCTCCCTTCGCCCTCCACGATCTAGATCTCATAGCGGATTAGAATCTTGACCTAACATTGGATAAGAATCTTAATCGGATTGCTTCAAGTTCAAGGTAATGCGCCCGCGTATGTCCTACATCTGAACATATAAACGAATGTAAAACAGGCTTAAATGAGAGTTTTGTCTTTGGGCGACGTAGCAGCGGCATACAAGTTGCACTAACAGTTTCTGTATTTCCTTTTATCTTCCAGTTATCGAAACCAAAGAATAATTTGTGCCTGGTTTATGGTGAAAGTTGAAAACTTTTTGACCTGTTGTGTTTATCGTGATTTCCTTGTTTAATCTTTGCTGCTGCAAAGTTTGTAAATATTAATAAGTCTCTCATCAACACCAGCATTATTTATCACAAACCTTTTTGTGTGAATGTGCGTTTAGACTTCAGAATAAAAAAACATGTCAGAATGAAACTCAATTCTGTCTAGTCCTTTAATTCTTTTGTAGTAGATAACTAATAAATACTTAACTAGAAATTAAATTGGAGTTAGTTATTTGTAGTGGCATATCAATGAAGTTGTTTCTCAGCCAATATTTCAAAGGCAACTGCGAACAAAGCCTTAAAAAACGCCTAGGCTTCAATTGTTTCGATCCATGACCTCTGCCTTGTCAGCATAGTTACCTACCCACTAAGGCATAAAACCTTATTTGGTGGCAAAAGGGTAAGTCTTGTGTTCAGTTCAACGGATAGGACAAGCAACATGTCTCAACAAGACCGCTTTAAAATCCTGTTTCTGTAGCAAGCGACAAGGAGCTTTACTACCCCCCCCCCGCCCCCAGGATGGGATTTATTACCTCGCCGGCTTACCGCCAGCATTTTATTGGAATTCCCTAACAGTTCGCTAGTATCCATTAATACACCTGTGTATAGAGAGACAATGTTCCTTTTCTAAGGAAACAACACAACACTTAGCAGAGACTATGCCTTAAACCGCCGACGCACCCCCTCCCCCCCACGCCCCTCCATGGAAAGCTCGATGGCAAGTGCAACGCGCTAACTACCACACCACCGCGTCTTGGCTCCTTATACGTTAACAGCTGATTAATTGTGGATGCTTATGCACCTGTATTGATCTCAACTGATGTATTTTTAGTAAGGCAAAACTTGAACATTAATAGAAGAAATTATCGTTTTCTTTTCCGGTTGTGTGTTAGTGGCTCCAACTGGTCCGAAATCTCCCTCAAATAGAAGAGTGTTTCACTTCTCTCTCTCACTGTTTTCACACCTGTATCAAGTTCCTCACAGATGGCATGTCTTCGTCCACTCGTCGTATACTTCAGATTTTTAACATAGAAATCCTCTCTGGTTTCATCGGAAGCACTGCACACTTCTGGCGGAAGCTGCATGTCCATGCAGCATTCTTCTGGGGATCTAGGCGCGCGTTTGTCCTCCGAACGAAATGATTGGTGATCCACCGTAATTTCACCGCTGATAGCGTATGTGCGGGGTCTGGTAACGAAGTGATCTGAATATGCGCAGTTGGGACTTGCTGGTCGGGAATGAGGAAGCTTGTCGTTAACTAAAATGGGAAATAGTGTTCCTTCCACTATTCCAATGGTCGTTTTGTGTTTATCAGGGTGACGAAATTTTTTAGTGGCTGGTTCCTCGTTATTCAGAATTTCTTGATCAATTTCACAGTTGAGAGATTCGCTATCCGCTTGAAAATCTCTGTCACTCATCTCGCCAAAATCACGTCCATGTTCATGATCATAAAGGCCCGGGTGGTAGTAGCATGTTGGTATGACCTCCTTGTCGGTTGCTAGCTCAGTAAAACTCAGTGCCTTTTCATTCTCTGTGAAGTGATCGCTGTTACCTTTATCCAAATCCATTTTTATCGTTGATGTTCGAATTTTCCTCAAAAAAAGAATCAAAGTAAAACAGGCATCGATTTGTGACTATTCGCCCTGCTTGCTTCGTCAGTAATCGTTAGTAACAATCGATAAATAATCTTGAAATACGTTTAACTCACCCAGATATATCTACGTACAATATCTTAACACTCGTTCTGAACGCCGGTCGAGTAAAGTATTTCACAATATCCGGTGAGATGCTTGACATACAGGCTGTGGCAAAACAGCTGTGTTCCTATTGGTTATAACCCAGGTCGAAAGCCGGCTTAACCATAAAAACGTGATCGATCGTTGATCAATGTGCATTTTCTCATCACAAGCATCAATATGCACTTGCATTGTACATTATAATTACAAATGTTTCTTGGGACGGTTCCGTTTGAATTTAATAGATTTGTGTTTTTTACGACCAGGTTTGCGTTTATAACCCGAAACTTGTGAAATTAATTTGTTATTAAATTGATTAAAAAACAACTTAGAAGTGTTATTCATCGCTGTAAGGAATTCACAGACGAGCGACCTTTTGCTTTGGAAATTTCACTGAATATTTTAATTCCGCTTGCGGTTTTTGAATTGCCCTCTGTGTTAATATAAAAGGAACCAAAATTAAATTGCTAAGACGAGATGTTCATAGAAATTCTGTTATTCAGAATCTCACGGGGTTTTTTTAAAATTTGTTTTGCTTTTTTGTGAACGAGCTTTATTTTTTCTGAGGACAGCATAAACTCTTTTTCAAGGGGTTGTCCGAATTTTCCTTTAGATTGAAGAAAAAAACACACAGACACAAAAGTTCGACCTGCATTAACACTTTCTTTATGAATTTAGTTAACTATAATTAATAAATTAAGTAATCAATTAAGTTTTGTTATCATCCCAATCGTCTCTAAACAGGCAACAGCCTACGAGTACAGCCCACTCTCCGTGCAACTGCAGGGTAATTTTAATTCTACTCAGTCCTGCTTGCTCAGTCTTAATTATTAGTCATAATGTGGTCTTCTTTTAGTATTGCCTACTATTACAACTTTGACCATTTTTGTTTTACCGTGATCGGTTGGTAGACTAACTGCTCATTCCTTTGATTTGGCGACATTTCTAATTACAATGATAAAAAAAGGCAAAAAAGCCCGTTTGAAATCTGTTTGAAAAGCCTTTAAACTTAACAGTCTACGCAATCCATATGGAGGAAGAATAAGTTGCATCCGCTCTTTAAGTCCGTGTATTTCCGTATATTTTGTATATATTTTGGCAGAGAGTTTGTAACAGCTGTACATGTGTATTTATTTTTAGTAGACAAGTACCCCACAATGGATACTTTCCAGTTCCATCACGGTTCGTGCACAGCTGCTGAACGAAAAAATCATGTAGCCTTAGATCGGGAATTTTTTAAGCTATATTGGTATGACGTGTGACGCCAAAGAAGATGGTCTGAAATTTGACATGTTTTGACTAAAAAACAAGAAAAATTAGGGTTTAAGGTCTGAAGAACAGAAAATAAAATCTTGCTTTAATTTCGAGCTGGTTTCACGAGAACGTTATTTGACAGCTCGTGTGTAGTGAGTGAACAATTTTCTCTAAAGAGTTATCCTTCACAAACTATATTTGCTAGTGTGAACGCGTTACTAAGCTTTCTTAAAACGTTTCTTAGCGTCAGTCAGCAACACGGAAAAGTGTCCTTGACAAGGAGTCTTGTAAAAGAAAAAAATGATCTTTTTTTCTTCTTTTTTTCACACACGAGAAAAGAAAACTGATTGTTAAATGAGATCTTCCCAAGGAACCCGAACAAGTTTTCTCTACTTTCCTCGTTACTTGAAAAGTTTTCAAACTTTCCAAACTTAGTCGTATAAATGAGAAAATAAAGCTTATCAGGAAGCTTTAGAAATCGAGGTACACATGGCATTGTCTGGCAACTATTTCGTTCCTACTAAAAGTTAGGAGTAGATATTGGAGCATTTTGAAAAGGAAGTTATGAGCATACATCCCTTCCTGGTCCTCCCTCTGGCGTAGCAGTGTAAGGGGGAGGTGCTTCACTTGCTCAGTTCGCTGTCTGATGTTGTTCATACTGAGGTGGAGAGTAGTACGGGTAGGTTTGTCTGTAGGATGGTGGATCCTGTCCTAGGTAAGGTGGGGGGTTTCGCTCTCCAGTAAATCCTGTGGGTGGTGTTGTTGAAGACCTCTGTGATGTCAATATCCTGCCATAACGGGCTGGTCTCCGATGCCGACGGACGAAGCAAATACAGACGTAGACGTAGACGTAGACGTAGACGCAGACGTAGATCAAGAACAGTAGAAAAAGTTGGCCACATATTGAGCCAACGATAAGCACCGCGGTTATCTGATGACACTCCTTCGCTGCACAAGATCCGTAACAACACCGTTCATGCTCATATGGATCCTGTTTACAGTCAGAGTCAGTTTTACAGTTTTTTCCAATGCAGTTCCTTCCTTTCGTGCATTCATTACTACAACAGCTTTCGTCATACGCGCATGCAGTTTTGCCGACATTTTCTATCGAAGCCACAGCATTTCATATCAAAATAATGACTACTTTCGCAGTCATAGTAAGTACTACAAGAGCATCCGACGTTAATTTCCTCAGCTATACATGTACTGTTACAACAAATTTCATTGATGGAACAATCGTAATAAGACGTACATTTGTGGCCTAGGCAATCAGATCCAATGACGCACTCTCCCTTGCAACAGACATGATCTGCAAGGTCACACGAACCGGTGCACGATTCATCGCTTGCTGAAAAAGTCAGTGAGGATACAATCAGTGCAAAGATTAACACGTGTTCTTTAACTTTTTAAGACCCTGTTAATTCTCCAAGTGTAGACCAGTTACGGACTGTCATATGGATCCTTGTGCTTTCCACGGCTTAGTTGAACTTCTACGATGCCAATATAACTAATAATAATTCTAGACGTCATTGGACAAGCAAGACTGATTTTGAACAAAGTTGTATGCTTTGACGCTATTATTCTTGCATTCAGAAAGACCTCATGTAAAGTTTTACCGCTAGGTTTCAAAATTAATTTGATGTTTGTACATTTTTTCTCTTTTCCATTAGATATTTAGATTTCATTTTCTTATGGTTACCTTGAGACGAGCTAACGCGCGTTAGGTCTACTTCAAAAGTCGATCGAGCTTTCCATGTGCCTGATCTAGTGTAAATGAGCAAGAGTTATTGTTTTTAGGTTCAGCATATGAAAAGCTCGCCGTTTAAACAAGGCCTTAATTTAGCTTACATCGCGTGATGATGGCCGATGTAGTTCAGTGGATTGAAGGAGCTGTGTCACGGTTTGTGCATCTTGAAAAATTTAGTCTAAACTTTTCAAGTTTGTCATTTGAAACCCGTGTTAATCTTCTCCATCATTAACTATCCTTGTTCCCTTTTGATTTATTCTTTCCTCTTTGATGTTTGTCTACCCTGGAAAAGTATTATTTTAAGATTTCCTTCCAATTAACGACAACTTTCAACGGCCCAACAAACATCTCAAAAATCGTGACGTAGCTCTGATTATGACAATGTTCAACAACCGCAAGAGCCCATGGTTACCTCGTTTATTATATAGACACCTGCTAAGGACGTAAACAGTCAAATGCTCTCATTGATTCCTTATCAAACAGACAGACAGACAGACAGACAGACAGCCTTTATTTCAGCGCGATTAAAATTAAAGCTCTGCAGCTTGTGGGGTCGTGCAAAATAATAATTAAACTTTATAAAAAATATATATATACACATTAAAATCCTCGCACTAGGTTTTCGGCTCTCTGTATAAAACACCAAAATATTGTGCCTCTGAGCACTGGTCATATTACTGAAGGGTACACGTGAAGGGTATGAGGCAACATTTCAGTTTAGAAGACACATAGAAACAATTAAAACACATCACGTAGTACAAATTTGGTGAATAATCAGTATCCGGCGTCTGGTATGTTGGAGGATAATGCCCCAGGCTGAAAGATCGTCCGTGAAATAAACCGGACAGTCTTTCAGTTTGAGGGCTAAATCATCTTACAAACCACAGCCTCGTTTCTAATCTCGCATGGTCGGAGACTGGGTTCTATAGGAAAGGCGGGAAATAAAAAAACCAAACATGGCGTCCAGAGGCTTTCTTCTTGGAGATCACAGCATTCGTCCTCGGCGCCCAGTGAGATATGTAGCCAATAAACAAGCTACTAAAACAACGAAAAGAAAGAAAAAGAAGCCGGAATGGGATGTAAGTAGAAGATTAGCTCTGATTATCAGTTTGAAAATTACACTTTGCTGAAACGAGACATTGATTCTTGCTGGGCATGATTTTTGGGAAGCAGATCTTGATGATTTTTCATCGGCCTTTGTTGTAAACTAACAAGTTCTTTTGTGTAATTTCAGAACACAATAAATGACCTAAATGTGCACAAGGCGACCAAAGAAGAACAGGTATTACAGCTCAAAAGATTCTCTTCACTTGTTATCAATCGATCCAACTTAGAGCGAATGGTAGCTCGATCGTGTTGGATGAACCTGCTTCTTTGTTCAGCCGCCTCTCATTTTGCGTGAGGAGCAATGTTTGATCGTCTAGCTGGCTCATCCAACACAATGTTGGTAAAATGCTCAACTGTCTAGCCAGTAAACACGATGAAAGTATTAACCTCGTTCAATATTGTTTACGTTTCTTAATCCAGTCATCAACTTACTGTGTACAACGGACGGTATAATCTGCAGGTCTGCAGTTGCAGGTGCAGGTGTGCAGGTGTGAGTGCAGCTGTGCAGGTGGAGGTGTGAATGCAGGTTCAGATGCAACGTCTATGTATAACAACATGACACCATTATTATGTCACAGTTTGATATGGCCTAGACATCCCTGTGTCATACGTGATAAAACACGGCCCACGTCACTTTTCTTTAACATTTTCGTTATTTTTAGCAATCATGGAAAATCTTCAAGTATTTTCAACTGCTTCCGATGACTTTCGTTGTACTCGGCAATCCATAACCGAGACTGTCAGATAATAAAATAACTCTTTACGCGTCCAATTCACTTCATCTACTCAGCTGATAAAATTGAAATGTTGGTGTTTTCGCTCAACAACGTAGCAACTCGGTTTCTTTATAGACTGATCTCTTAATTTATTTCGGCTACAAATACGAGTTTCTGCTGATGGTATATTCTAATAGCGTATTGACGAAGAGTTAGCGCAGGTATTCCAGGATCTCATAGTTATTCAACTGGCTGTAATAACCTTTATTACAGCATTAATTGTCAGACTGTTTTAATTTGAGTGATACTGCAACCGTTGCGTTAAACGACGAAATTATGAGGATTTGTATGGGGAGAAACGTTTCCTACTTGAAATTTAAAAAGCTAACGACTCTTGAATGAAAAATGTCTCATCCGGTCTCCTCTGCTTGTCTTTTTGAGTCCTGTATGGTTTTCGGACCAATTCGAGGCGAAATAAGAGAAAACCACATAGGACACAAATAGATAAGCAAAGGAGACGAACTGAAAAAACCGTTTATTTGTTCTCATTTTAAAATTCAAGCAGGAATCAGAGACTGTGCTACCTGCAGTCTTTGTAATGGCAAAAGAAAAAATTAACACCAAACAGATTTTAACAAAGATTTAACTTTATTCTTAAGGCGAAACATTATAGCCAGAACGTATGAAGAAAAATCGCCGTAAAAATCTACTTGACATTTTTTCCTTCTGAGCTTTTGGGCTGAAAACATAAACTTCACACGCTTTGCCTGTGGCTTTGAAATTTGTCTAGCAAAATCATAGAGGGAAGGCGTTATTGATGAATTAAAATTAAAGAAAAAATGGCAGGGCAGGTGTGTGGAATCACCCTGTCAAATCTTTATCAGGATCGGGTGTGGTAAATGATCGGCTGTTCTTGAAAGTCTTTGGAAGCAATCGGGAATACTTCAAGGTTTTCCATGATTGCTAAAAATGACAAAAACGTTAAAGAAAAGTGACATGGGCCGTGTTTTATCACGTATGACACACGGATGTCTAGGCCATATCAAACTGAGACGTAATAATGACGTTATGTTGTTGTGCATAGACGTTGCATCTGAACCTGCATTCACACCTGCACACCTGCACTCACACCTGCACACCTGCAGATTATACCGTCCGCTGTGTACAATGCAATGTTTTTATGAAAATTAGTTACGTATCTCATACCCAGAACTTCTGCAGTAAAGCATCATTTTAGTACATGCAAAAGAGGTCTGGGTATGAGATACGATTATTTAACAATTATTCACCAAAACTGAGGTGATTGGTTTGGAAGCCATGAGCAAAATTTCTGCCACTCTTCATTGACAGTTCAGTGAATAATTGTTTTACTATACACCAAACCAGTGGATAGCCAACACCAGATGGTTCCTTTTTCTGAGAAATGAGGAAAAACTTGCACACAAAATCCAGAACGATGCCCATTGCCAGGAGGTAAATAGCAGATTCTACCCCGAGTCTGAGTAGCCAATCAGAGTTCATGAACAACACCATATGGGTTTTGGTCCCATCTTTTGTTATAGTACAATGCTAAATTTTGGCGTGCTCCCATTGGTGAAAATTGATCATGTGATGTGATAGTGTCTCTCCTCAGTGGGTGCCTATCAGCGAATAGTGCCCGTCTCGGCAATTTTTGCTCAAAATTTAGTGTTGTAGAAATAAAAACAATAAAGTTCTTCTGTCTCAGGCCCTATGTGTGATAGGTTCCCTTGGAAATTTGATGTTCAAACTTCATATAAGCCCTTGAACTATATTCTCGGGCTAATATTTGTTGTGAACATCAAATTTCCTTGGGCAACCTATCACACGATGGTGCCTTCGACAAGAACTCTATTGTTTAATTAGTCTCATTTTTGTTGATCTATTGTTATTCAGTAACCAATAATGTCACTTCTTGTCTCTCAAGATGACTTCTGCTCAGGTTATAAAAATGTCAGTCATTGTCACCAGCAATAGAACTTTTTAGGTCTACTCTCGCCCAGACAATCACAGTAGAAAAACCATAAAGTGTGCTATTGGCCCGTTTTCTGAAATCATTTCAGAAACGTGTCTTACACTGAATCCACTCTTGCCCCAACTCCTATTCCAGGCTTAACACTATAAACTACTATGGACTCTTACTATCTTGAGTATCTCATGGGAACCAACAGCTGTTTGAGATAACGGGAGTTAAGCAATAGTAAATCACTGTGTAACATCATCCAAGGAAAACAAGTTTCAGTTGGTGATAATGAGGGATTAAAGATGGCTGGGGTTCAAGCCCAGGGGGTATTCTGGATTTCAAGTGATGGGGATTTGGAAAGGATTATTTGGGGTTTGAAATTCACAATTTTGGGATTTTGGGGGGCAAGAAAACTTTGTCAAGCTTTTTTTTGGGTAGTTTGTAAGAATGACTACCAGATCTGGGATAGTTTATAGTGATATTACATGTATGATAAGTAAACAAACAAACATGTCCATTCAAAAAACACTGTTGTATTTCATTATTGTCGCTTAATCCCTTCTGGGTACTTGTAAGGCTCCAAAATTCAGTCTGGGATTTTTGGGGGTTATATTTTGGTCCAGGGAACTTTTAAGGTTTTTCTTTAAGCCCAAGGGACTTTTTTTGGGTTCAGTTATGTCCGTATTCACACCTCCCCATCAATTGAAATCCAGAGTACCCCCCTGGGGTTCAAGATGGTGGGGGTCCACTATATGTCTAGGCTCAGTCTCCAGCCACGAGTGTCTCGGTGCGCCCGCGATTTTCGCCACCTTCACGGCTAGGCGCACGGGTTTGGTTAGTGCTTAGACTGACCAATCAGAGACAAGCCCCCTGAAATTTGCGGGACAGAATGTGCGGCATAATTTAGCGAGATTTCGTTTTTCTCTTGAAATTTCACACTTTTAGAGGACGTTTCAGTCATACTTTTCGCATTTCACTTTTTTTCAAGACGATACAAAAAAAAAACATAAAATTTAAGCAAATGACGTGTGGATTGTCTGCATAACTATTAAATTGTAATGACGTCACGGACATGCAAACAAACCCGTGCACCCAGCCGTGCAGGTGGCAAGAATCGCGGGCGTATCGAGACACTCACGGCTGGAGACTGAGCCTACTATATGTCCTGTTTTTCACCAAATTAATTGCAACAATGAAAGAACACAGTGCTTTTATGTGGGGGGTGGGGGACTATCTGTTCCCCTTATACATGTAAGTTGACAGAGAGTTAAAATAAGTTTTCAGAGAGACAATTATTTTGGAAACTTTCCCTGAAAACAGGTAGTCATCAAGCGCCGATCCACGCAGGTTTCCACCTTCTTACGGAAATCAGTCAGAGTTTTCATTAATATACATTTTCTTGATAAAAGTAAATTTTCAAGTTGAAATCTCGAAGATTCTTCATTCTTCATCCAAGGAGAATGGAACTAGCCAATATCCTGTCTGAATGACTCAAACCCAGGAAAGGGGACTGTTGGGAGTTAAAATCCAAAACATTTCCTGGGGGAGCATCCTCCGGACCCCTCTAGAGGCTTGTGCCTTTGGCACTCATTGTTTCAGAAATAGGTCACCATTTATCCAAGATCCGCACCTGGTCTTTAGTATGTGTGATAACTATTACGGGTATTTAAGGAATTACAGTATTTTTACATGAGTGTGGGCTCCTGATTTTTATGAAAAAGTAATTGATAGCAATCATAATAACAGAGACATGTACTTCTTTTTTGAAGGCCAAAAGACACGAACTTCACAAATCCAAAAATACAACTAAAATTCATTTACAAAGGCAACTCAAAGACCAAAGTCTTGGTAAGTGACATTGTTTATGAACATTATTATATGAAATAATCATATATTTGAACTGTGGATAAAGGTAGAATTTATGAAGATCATCGCAGTGAAGGTGTTTCAACTTATTATAAGCAGTTGAAAAGAAGAAACCTGAAAAAATTCGGGCTTGAACGGGAATCGAACCCATGACCTCTGCGATACTGGTGCAATACCGGTTTATGTTGTCTTTTAGCCCT
Source organism: Siderastrea radians (assembly GCA_964017195.1). Taxonomy (NCBI): domain Eukaryota; kingdom Metazoa; phylum Cnidaria; class Anthozoa; order Scleractinia; family Rhizangiidae; genus Siderastrea; species Siderastrea radians. The sequence continues at coordinate 42,911,206 of OZ024896.1, forward strand.
TTTGCTGTTACTACCTTGCATTGTAGTTGCAGTCAGACTGGCTGCTTGTATACTGGTTTTAGAACATTACTGTACAAGGCTGAATGCGAATATTCCTTTATTTCCTCTCCAGACTCCACAACTCAGACTCCAGACACTGTTGAAAGACGAAAATTGGCCATCGTTCAAGAGGTTTTGTATGGTCATGATAAGGTAATTCACAGTCTACAGTCACCATCATGTCTTGTTGGCAATGAGCTGTGTTTGACTTGGTGACATGGAATACTTTATTAAGATGATTGATTTTGATAGATAGAAGTGTCTGAAGTCTTAACTCTGATGTCATTTTAAAAGTGCAAAAAATAATTACGTTTGTATTGATCCGAGAGCTACAGAAAATCTCGTGGCAGCACGGAAATTTGCCTTTGACAAATCTTAGTATTTTTAACTATAGCTGATTCATCTCCTTCTAGCTCCAGGATGTCTTATCTGAATCAGACAAAGCTATGTCAGTTGTAAAAGACTTATTTGGTGACGATCCTAAGGTAAATTTACCCACAGTTGTCAAATTATGTAATTTGTTGTGCATCTTGTCAGGGCATGCAGTTGAGATGTCAGTAAGAGATTTTTTCAACTCTGAAATTATACTGAGTTTCCTCTGAATAATATTTTAGAAATTACTTTTTTTTTACTTATTTTCATGGTAAGAAAACAGCAGATGAAAGCAATAAAAGACAAGAATGTAAACTACTTAAATTGCCCAGATCACCTTTCCATCTTGTTGTTGTTGTTGCTGTTGATGTTGGATGGGGGAGGGGGTGGGGAACTTTATGGTGGAGAAGGTTCAATGTATTTCAATAGTCTTAGGGGTACTCAATGTAGCTTTTACAGTATTCTTATGAAATCTATTCTTTGCATTTTGGTCCAACAAGTCACCTTACATGTACATGTATATTTTCTAATTACGGCACATGCCTTAGATGACAAAGACATTTTTTTTAACATAACAGAAATTCATGGGATTTCCAAATGTCACTGCTGCCCCAAGTAATGCTTTGCTTGGCAAGGAAAACAGGTTGGTCATCAAGCACAATTCTCTGTTGTCTCAGTCAATAACTGTGGAGGTATAGCAGTAATTATATCCAGTTTAGACAAGAAAAAGAAAAACTTTACTCCACTGTGTCTCCCTCCATCCAAGTTTATAAAAAGGCATTTTCAAATTATCGTGCTAATTGTAACCTGCACACAGTCATCTCCTACAGTGCATAAACCTTCCTGCATCAGCATGCTACAAGGAAATGGATGTCTGCATGCAAACTCCAGGCTCCAGTTGCTCAAAAGTTGGATAGCGCTATCCACCAGATAAATCACTATCCACTGGATAAGTGTTAGGGAAACCAGTTGCGTTATCCACTGGATAGAGATTTATCCGGTGGATAGCGCTATCTAACTTTTGAACAACTGGGCCCAGTAGTTGAACTTTAACTATCCACAGTACCACTAAACACCAGGCATAACTAATCAATGATCAATGACATCAATTGGTAATCAATGAGTAATCGATGGGTAATCAGTTGGTTAGTCATTGATTATTGGCGATGATCAATGAGTAATCGATGACTAATCGAAGCCCAAAAATTTTGTGGCCTATTGATTACTCATCGATGACATCGATTACTCACTGATGTAATTGATTACCTATTGATGTTATTGATTACTCATCGATGACCCATCGATTACTCATCGACTATTATACTGCGCACAAAAGAGACATTTCTTGCTTTCTTGTACCATTTTTTTTCATTGGTGATTTTTTATCTGTGTTAAACGTATTTTTCTTTATAACTGGCGTTCCTGTTGATGAAATTACACCTTCACAAAAGGAAACGAGCAGCTTCATCAACTACAAATACAAGAACCAAATTTTCCCATCTGCAAAAAATGGCCCTTGAGGCCCTGTTTAAAGAAAGCAGATATCCGTCTCAAGGAGTAATAGAAGAATTTGCTAAGTTGAACAACCTTGACGGGGCAACCGTCAAGGTTTGGTTCAATAATAAAAGACAACGAGATACGGTGGAGCAAAATACAAATGAAAATAGGCCTTCTGACACTTAACACATTGTAAGCTTAACTGTAAGCTTAATTGTAAGCTGGATAAAATAAAGCTGGAAACATCTGTTTACATTTAATAAGTTGTTTTGATTTTGTTCTTATTCGTCAAATATGGTTTTTAACTATGATGATTGTACTTTGAATGAAACACTGAATTCAGCTGAACTGTGCATGTGGGTGAAATAATGTGAGTAAAAAATTAATGTTTTTTTATTAATAAGTAATGTTTGCCACTGAGAAGACCTTGCTAAAGTACAATCGTCAAAGTTATACAGTCATGTTTTGTTTAGTGGTACTGTGGATAGAAGTTAAAGTTCAACTACTGGAGCCTGCATGCAGACATCTATTTCCTTGTAGCATTCTGATACAGGAAGGTTTATGCATTGTAGGAGATTACTGTGTGCAGGTTACAATTAGCATGATACATTCTAGAAGGATAATGTTATAATATAATGTTTCAGTTAACATGTTGTAAAAATCAATTCATTGTTAGATTTTTAGCTGGTCCAGTGGCTGAACCTCCTGAAACTCCAACTCATCTGTCAATGTTAAGTGATTCTGTTATGAGAACACCTGCATTGAATGAGCTGTCAGACAATCATGAAGAAGGTGGGTATCACCAAATGAACCAACTTCTGGCTTTAAAATGTGAAAACCTTTACATGTCAGTGATTTAACAACTTATTGATGCCGTCCATCATCATCCTTATCATCATCATCATTACTGTCGTCATCCTCGTCATCTTGGTGGTCTCCTTTATCTCCAATAGCTACATGTATTCATCCCAGTGGACAGGCACAATAAATGCCCTCTTACCCATTTTTTGTTTTTTTTAGGTGATGACTCGCCTCCAGGAGCACCAACTGGTCATGAAAAGAAGCAAACAAGTTCTTCCTTCCAACCAAAGCTTGATCTCCAAAGATTTCAACAATATGTAGCCCAGGAACAGAGTAGATATGTGGAGCCTGAATCACAACCACTTTTAAATGGGCATGGCTCTGGCCATGTGCCACCTCATGGTCATACCACTGGCCATGCGGCACCACATGGGCACACCACTGACCAGGTGGAACCATACGGGCATGGCACTCACCATGGCATTGACCATGTGGCACCACATGGCAGCATGCATGCTGGGGCAGATAAGCCTTGGGACAACCACAACATGTATCCAAAAGCATCGCAGCCTTATGTTCACTCACAGGCTGCTGCTCCTTCCACAGCTGAGGTAAAAATCAAGGATGATAGTTCTGGAGCTTTTTCTAGTGGGCGTGGCTCTGACCATGTGACTCCACAAAGTACGATGGCTTCAGAGACCAGTCAACCCTCATCATTTTTAAGCCAAGATTCAGCTGAAATCATTGCAGGACGGCCTAACTTTGTGATGCCAGGTATGAGGAAGGTTATTTGTTAGGAATAGAGAAAAGGATAGTTTACTACATGTAAGTCATTCTTTGAAGTGCCCTTAGCAGACGAGGCTTTCTTAACAAAGGATTTTTCTGTTTACTTAATAGCATGAAGGTTGAAATCCTGCTGTACTTTTTAATTGAACTCCTACAACTTGTTAAGGTTTTGTGAAAGCTGGTGAATGTTGTTTCTGCTATCAACATTAGCTTGGCAGTTTTTCTTAAAAATAAAAGTGGTCATTTTTATATTAAAAAATTACTCATCATTGTTGTATTTTTTGGTTTGATTTTAGTGTCCACTGGCAAAACATCTGCAGGCAGCAGTATTCCACCAGATGTTAGACCATCATCCAGGTACACCAGCATGTAAATTACCAGCAAAGTTATTCTAACCTGCATCTAGGGAATGTAGGTCAAAACATCCCCAAGACAAAATACACAAAATGTTTTTATAGGACATCTTACAACATTTTTCAGACATCTACAGGGTTTTCAATAAGAATCTGTGTAGGTGGCAAAATTTTAGGAGTGGGCGGAGAATGAAATACTCACGCCGAAGGCGTAAGATTCTAGGGTGGTCCGGGGGTATTCTCCCCCGGAAAATATTTTGAAAATTTGGGCCTCTTAGAATGCATTTCCTACATTCTAGAGCAAGAATTAGGGTATTTGAACAGAACAGGAAACACAAATCGCCGCTGAAATTACTCAGAATTCTGACAAGATTCTTCTGTTTTTCATGAATAAATCTTGGCCGATCCAGGGCTCGTTTTTTGTGGCAAATGTTTCTCATGTTCGTCGTAAATTATGAGGTAATTTCTCAATCAAATAGGCGGTGAGTTAATGAAGAATAGCCGGCGAGTTTCGCCGGCTGCCGGCCTTTATTGAAAACCCTGCATCTAACATCTTAGACTTTTTAACTGAGACACAATTCAATACACAGCCACACACAGTGTATAAGACAGTTGGTTCCCAATGCATCATAGGGAAAATTCAAATCACATGCCCAAAAATTAAATTACAGGTGTACTTAATACCGGTAGGTTGAAAAAGCAAAACAAAAGATGGAGCATTACATGCAAAATGGATGGATGTGGATATTATACAGTGTCATTTTAATAATGTAATATCATTTAATGTGTGTATATGTTTTCTTAAATTAAAGAAATGCAAAAGCAGATCAACAGGGAACAGGCAAAACAAAGAAGACAACTAAAACAAGTCACAAACCACCTTCAAACTCCTCCACAAGTGGATTACGAAGTCTTGACGACTTGAAAAAGGTGTGCTAATTATTTTGTAACATGTTACCTAATATGACACACATGGAGGAGAAATGTAATTTTTCACATGGGCAACAGTTAGTGATGCACATGGTTGGAGCTTAACCCAATTTGTCAAGCAGTAAGCAAAAAAGACTGTTGTGCAGTTCTAGAAAATATCCATACTCCCCCCACAGAAGATTTTTGTTTTGCACCCCTCCTCCCCCCAAGAAATTCCAGTTTAGCTTCATACTTTGCTTCTAAAGTTTTGGCTTTTAAGACTGCCCCCCCCCCCCCCTAGGAATTTCTGATGACCTTCCATGGTGTGGGTATGGATATTTTCTAGAACTACACATTGCTACTTTTCCTTGGATAGGATGCTACAGTCCATCACAGGGCTACTGGTATCTCCAGCGTTTGGTTGTTGTTGTTTTCTAATGGTTTACTAGTACCCATTGACCCTTAAAGCCCTGATATAAAAATGTATATTCTCCTTACTGTTCTCCAGACATTTCTTATGGAACTAGTAAGCAGAATTTGTGTAAATATCAAAACATCTTATCCTTGGTGATCTTTGTCTTTATTCCCATCACTTGAGTGTTTGAACAAGTATTGATAATGTAAAGAGAAATGTCATTTTCGTACCATTGGGGATTATATTGTCTGAGAAAACACAGTCTCTTGTTTAGAATTCCTGTTATTCAGAATAAGATAAATTTTTATTTAAAATGTTCATTTATTAGATGGTGGAGGAATTGGAAAATGAGATTGCAGCATATGAAGCTGAAACAGGTCGGCAGCAAACCAATCTATCTACGGTGTCTAATAGCTTCAGTGGGTACACAGCGTCACTTATAACTGCAGTCACTAAACTGATGAGTTACTTGAAGGAGGTACTGTATGGCTTGAAATATTTCACAACTAGAATCCAAGGCTGAGTTTAGGACAAAGGTGCAGTTAAGTAGTATAGCTTTTTAAAAAATTTATTAACCATCTTTTATTTCAACACAAAGGTAAACATAAGTACACAGATAGAAGGAAAAGAAAAAAAAAGTAATAGTTACAGAGAACAAGTAACATATAATATAAATTATGTGTAAGGTCTACTTATTAATAATGTATCTTGCATTATAGTACAGGGTATTTTTCCTAGGAATCAAAAACTTTTCACACGATATGTCCAGTTTAGCTTACTTATAATTTGGTTTAAGTCACATGGTTTTGAATTTAATCTTTGCCGATAAAGATAGTACTTGGCGAACAAAAGACACTGATTAATTTTTAACACACACTTAATGTCTGCATCATTTTGAGGGGTTTTTGGTAATAGCTTTTTAAGTGTATTTCTATTTTAACAGTTTCAGTAACTCTGCTATTGTTTATTAGGTATTTTAATTGATACTGAGATGTAATGTCAAAAGGAAATAATGTGCTAACCCTAATACATGTAAATACACCCTTTACTTGAGCTCACAGACTGAAATAAACCTCTCAGGTGATAAATAAAATTTTAACAGTTCTGTATTAATTTTGCAAAACACCACAGTGAATGTATTTACATTTAAAATAATATTTGGGCTTTTATTAATTTTATTCAAGTGCTGTGGCTCTGAGTGAGTTAGACTCTGTGATTGAAAGGAAAAGGCTCAGAGAAGGACCTACTGCAATTACCCCAGTATAATAAGTCTTTGCATGTGTTTTATCTTTAGCCTGGTGAGTTTTTGGGCTACATCTATGAACAACAGATAGTTTAATTTTAACTCGGTGTGAACATTTTCTTTGATTGTTTGGTCTTTACAACATAGAACGAGATTCAACGGAAAGCAGAAATGGTCATGAGAGAACAAGTTCTGCATGGATTTGAAGAACAAAGAGTTTTGGTTGATGCTTTGACTAACGTAAGTGTTCTGTTGTCAGTTTACAGGCATGATTTATTTTACAGAATTCTTTGTTATGAACGGCAGGGAGTGGTCGAGGTTTTGGTTCCACATACCTTACACTGTATGTACCTGTTTTCACTATGTGTTTTTAGGACATTCTACATACACAAGAGCAAAACTTGGCCTTGCAACATGAGTTACTGGAATACAAGAAAACCACTGATGAACAACTTCAATATTTGAAGGTATTCTAAGCATGCACTAAACAACCTTAATTTAATACTGTATTAATTTTAAACTCATCATTACAAACATGTTTGTTTGTCCTGAAAGTTCATTGAGTCATTATGATCTTATCTGACAAACCAATTATTGGGTCACCAGGGTACAATGATGTCACTTTTCAATAGCCCATCACTGTTTGTATCCATTGCTGACAATAATGCTTTTTTACCTACAACAACACACTTTATTACCTTTGCCCTGCAAAAAACTGTGAAGCTAATCCAGCTGAGAAAAGTGATGTTGAAGGCAGGTTGAAAAAAAAAATTGTTGTACTGAAAATAATTAGCTTAATTGCTGATTAATGGTGATATTCATTCCTCTTCCAGAGAGAACTGTTTACAGTGCTAAGAAGCTATGAGTATCAGGCATTATCCAGCAGTATCAACACTCTTTATAGTTTAAACCCTGTGGCTTTGAACCAAGGTTCCTTTGATGTGCTACATCCAAGGCTGGATGAAAATCATAACCTGGAGTACCTTCCTGGAGCACGTCAAGCACACAATGGCAGAGAACAGGAAATGACTGGAAATGGTGCAGGAAGTGATTTGATTACACAAGCTTCCTTTATACCACTGGCAACTTCCCAAGGTCAAGGCATCCCACAGTACCCTAGTATGCACAGAGCAGACACATCACAGGTTTCCCAAGGATCACAGATTACCCAAGGAAATTTTGAGCCAGTGCACACTTATGGAGACACTAAGACTGGTCATGGTCAGATAGGTTCTAATATTCTCATGTATCCACCAAGTCAAGGGCCCAACATGCAGGTAAAGAACATAGCAATGCCTCATATGTCTACAACTGCTAGTAAGTCCGTGGGGCAGCCAGCAACATCTGCAGCTCCTCAAGTGAGATCTGAAGCAGTCTCACTTAATGGTAATGTGGGATATTCTGCGACGTCCACAGTCCCTCTTGTAAGAAATGAACCAGCCTCACTTAGTAGTGCAGGAGGGCAGCTTGCAACCTTCACAGCTGCTCCTGGAAGAACTGAAGCAGTCTCACTTAGTAGCATGGTGGAGCAGCCCGCAACCTTCACAGCTGCTCCAGTAAGAACTGAAGCAGTCTCACTTAGTAGCATGGTGGGGCAGCCAGCAACCCTCACAGCTCCTCTGCAAGTAAGATCTGAATCAGCGTTACTTAGAAGTACAGGAATGTCCACAGCTCAATTTTTGTACAATCCTTATCAGCATCTGCCTGGCCAGGTTGACAGCAATGTTCAGGCACACGTAAAGCCAGATCATCCAGTCTCGAGGTCTACAGAACCCCCTAGCATTTCCCGAGGGATTCCAACACTTCAAGCTGCCCCTATAAGATCATTGCAGACAATGCCTTGTGCTGCTCCATCAGACCCTACGACTACAAGACAACTTGGTTCAGCAACTCAAGCTGCAACCTCTGACATGCCGCAACAACATCAACAACCTCTGCAGCAAGTTCAATCTCAACCTACTGCAAAACTGGAGCAACCTTCAAAATCCAGAGGTTTTGTTCCAGTTTCAAAGGGAATGACTGGTGGTCTCCCAGCTCATCAACTGAGGGAACGGCTACAGAACTTGGCAAACAGGCAGAAGAGTTTGGCAGCTAAAAATAGTGAACAGGATGTTTGCAGTGTGTCATCAATACTCCAGAGTAGAGGAGGAACCAAAGAAGGTAAAGTACCACAAAACAGGATAAAGCTTCTTCTTTCTCTGACTCTCTCACCTCATCTTTTCTTCTTCCCTGACAGGCATTTAGTTACCTTGGCACATAATTCTTCAAAACCCAGTCTATTATTGAAGGGTTTTTGGCTAATTAAATCTAAAGTGCAGTTGGATTATTTTGTACACAATCAAAAATGCAATTGCATTTCTACCAACTTATCCAGTTTCCTTTTTAACATCATTCTGTCTCTTCACTCACTTTGTTATCAGATTCTTCCCTCCCTTTGAGCCTCTGTGGTAGCCTGTGAGCAGGCTGTCTAGGAGGGGAAAGAGCAAAGAAAACAAACGGTGACAATGAGCGAAAAGATGGGGAGGGGGTGGGGAAGGAAGGGAGGGGAGAGGGAAGGGGAGGTCAGTGACTCCTCCCTCTGCGAACGGCCTATTCCCTACCAGAGCCTGTTGACAGTCTACCTCTGTGGGGGAGTGTCTCAAAACTTTCTCCCCTTGTAAAGATCAAGGCAGGTAGAGCATGTTCATTGTTTCTGTTTCAGTGCAACAGGCACGCCCAACATCTCCTCATGTGCACTTTAAGGATCCTCCAGTTGCTCCGAGTAGACATGACAGTAGTAAAGAACAACAAAAGCAGTCTCCTCCTGTATCACCCATCCCATTCAAGAATGCTGCAGCCCCAAGGCCAACTGCTCCTCCTGATAAAAGAGTAGTGGTTAATCTGCCAAACACCTGGTCAGATGTTTCATCAACAATTTCACTTTAGACTGCACTTCCGGAAATGGTTTAACTGATGAGTATCGAGTTTATACAGTGAAGTAGCATGGGTAAAAATCGCCGTATAAAAGACTGTTTTTGACCATTGCTGTTTCAACAACCAGGGCAGAACTCATGTCATAACAAGTGAAAAGTCTACCTCTCCAATTACATTGTGTCATCTCGGACAACCCAGACATTTTCAATCTGCAACTGGCCAGATGACTTATGTTCCCTTAATATCTACAATTTTGCTTCTCACCATGGATGTAAAAATATAATGCTTGTTTTGACGTCTGTGGGCTGACTTCATGATATCAAACTACATCAGATAATAATTAAGGAACACAGGAGTTTCAGTAGCCTTCCTTGACATTAACAGCTTATCAAATGACAATGACTTTCATTGTTATTTGAACTGAAGAGGACTCCCCGAGAGGTTAAATGTTTAAACAACCTCATTAACAACACAAAACTTTGGATGTACATGTATCAGCTGAGTTGATAAAGTAAATTGGCCACCACAAAGAGATGGAAAGCTGATATTTTGAGCATTACATGTCGCCCTTTGTCAGACGAAAGGGTTAATGCTCGAAATGTCAGCTTTCAATCTCTTTACGATGGCCAATTTACCTTATCAACTCAGTTGTTAAATCCAAAGTTTTGTGTTTCACTTCCCCACTGCCGCAGCACCATGGTTTCTTTAGAAACTAACTCCCGTGTGTGCTCATTAACAACAGTCTTTTTCAGGACTTTCCACATTTGCATGAACCTACTGTACTAGACAAGTATGATCAATGCTAAGAGGATGTTGTGTGGCAAGCCATTTATAACAGTGAACACTACAATCAGTGTGCTTCTATTATCAAGTAGTTTGTATCATTTTAGGTACAGTGTACCTACACAATTTATACACAAGTCTGCCGTGCGTACTTCATGAATTATGGAGCAGTGCATGCTCCTTTACAACTCAATGTAGTGTAAACCAAACACTGAAAGGCAGAGCCTGCTGAAAGAGCTCTGATTGAAATGAAAATCTGAGCAAAAAAGGAAACACATTTTTAGAAGTCACTATAATTATAAAGCTGGTTTTGCACCCAGCCATGTTTAGTGTGTATCTGATCATTTTTTTCTTATAAATCATATATTAGAGATTATGTATCCAGAAAAATTGTTACCTTACATGTCCTAAACTGTGGGTTAAATTGACGGGTGCATAATTACCAGTTGTGTGCTTGTTTTTCCTCCTACAAACTACGACACACGTGTCCAGATGCGCTACTAAACATTGCCTCTCCAAGTTCTCCTAGCCTACAACCAAGGGTTTTTTTTTCTGATCGCAGCTTAAGAAAGACAAAAAAATAACTATGATTATTATGTAGCAACAAGAGTGTAGCAAAACTAGAGGCAATCTGTAGCAATTTTATTTTCAAGGCAAGTAAAGTGACTTACATGCCTGTTGCACAAAACCCTTCAGTTGCCATGGGGTTTGAATAAAATCAATACTCATGACTGTCAGATTAGTATAATTTATTGTCATTTTAGCTTGAACAAAATAGAATATTTGTTTAATATACATGCAAGTAATTCATTTTCCTTTGCCTTTTTTGCCTTTCTTTTTCTTGGAGCTTGCTCCACCTCCTTGCTGTTGACCAGAAGTGTCACTTTGTGAAGATTTGCTTTGACGGCTCTTTAGTTTTGGGATCATTTCACCAATAAACTGAAATAATGCTTTCCCTAGAAACAAAATGAAAATCTGGTGAATCTCAGTCAAGCATCTAGAGTAAACAGAAAAAAAAAACATTTACACATGTTATGTCTCGTGATCACTTTAGGTAGGCACACCTGGATATAAAGTGCCTATGGTCACATGTTACTGGTCGCATGTGTAGCTGGCAATAATGGAGATTTATATAAGCATTTTTTTTATGTTTTAGCCTTCCATCCCCAGGTAGATGACAAAAAATGATTAAAATGGAGGTTTTAGAAAACAACAATGTAGTAACATTGGAGAAGTCACTGCCAAATATTATCTTCAATCGATTTCCGTTGTTTGTGTTCAGAGTGAAAACAAATGAAAATGTACCCAAAAATCTCACTTTCCAAGTGATAAAAAAAAGAGAATGGACAAATTTAATTATGTCAAGGCCTGAGTGTCCAAGGTACGTTGTAGGATTCTTTAGCATCATGTTCTTACTTGATTGAAACTTTTCATTGACAAAGCTCTCATCACTGTTTTTCAGTTGTACTCGTACTCTGCCCCTGCACAATGCATCTTTAGCACTGTCCCTTGGATAACATTTGTTCTGAAAACAAGATTGCAATGCATCTCACATTATAGCTCAAACAAGTACTCATAGAAATTTAACAGTGTCTCAAACAAGAGTGCAATGTATATACACCAGCAAAGAGAAAGAGACAACTCAGAAAAAAAATATATTTTGACTTCACTTGTACTACAAACTTTACTCTCTTTTGTTTATTTTTATTCCCCTAGACTGCTTTTGCTTAGATTCAAATCAACTCTCTTCATTTTAATCCATGAATAATAATTTAATAATAATAATAATAACTAACTTTTTTCCCAGGTCACTAGGCCTCTCATGACTTCGTCGCTCATGACCTCGTTGAAGCTTACTTCGCTCGCTTTACTCGCAAAACACAGGGCAAATTAATATCAATCGAAGAGGTCAACTTGGAGCAAGTCTAGCACAGGATGTTTTGAAAGCCGACACAAATTTGCATGAGTAGCTGAAATTAGTCACACATGAAATAGTCTATTGAAATTTGGTCACACACACAACATGGTGTGGTGTTCACTTAAAGAGAGAAACGTGCAACTTTTCTGGAAAATCTTGCAAAGTGGATCTTTTCGATTTAAAACCAAATTGGGCACATCCTTGCCAGGAAAGTATAGAAATGGTGTGGTTTTTCCATGATGGGTGGACAACAGTTCTCTCATCACGTCTTGATATATTTATAGATAATATTAGTAAATAATAATAATGATAACCTCTACTTCGCAGTTTAGTCCTTGACTCTGGCATACATCTCTAATTTCATACACTGTTGGGTTGTCAGCTGCCTGCAAATAGAATTACATATTATTTCTAACGTTAGTTTATAAACTTTCTGTCAGCAAGATATGTACATATTGACTGAGTAGGAGCACTGGACTATTTGTAAGCTTGATTTGATCAGAAGGATGAATGCTGAACTGTGCACATACGCAATGATCACAAGACATGATGTGAGTGAGGCAAATTATTTTACAAGTGTAAAATGGAGGTTACATTTGATTAACATCTTGACAGGGAAATGGGATTTCAAGATAAATCAAGCTTAAAAAGTTCATATGTTCAGGGAAATATTGAAGTTTTGATATGATCGGTATAAGTTTAATATTATAATAATACTGATGTTAAAAACTGCTTGTAAACGGCAATAAGAACAAAGGACACTTCAGTTCTCGTAGTTAGAATGTAAACTATCAGTTGTAAGTTTACTGAAATTGAACGTGTTTACACGCATTCTATATCTAAAAAAACTAAGGAAATTCAACACATAATCTAAAAATGGGGGGGGGGGGGAAGATGGCACGAGCGAGCCTTTCACTAAAAGAACTGAGCTTATGTTGACTATCTCGTACCTTATTTTTTGGAACACGTCGACCTTGCTCAATAGTTCTTCGACTATTTAGATAAGCTGGATAAACTATGATCCACCTGAAATACATAATGCATATAGTAAAATATAAACACGGTAAAAACTGGTAATCGGGAGGAGATTTCAGTGAAAAAAGACGAGATCTTTACCTTTCTTTTGAGGAAGGGTCACTGCTTAGATGCGCCATTTTGAATTAAACAGTACTTCCGCTGGCTGCGAAAACTGCGGATCCAATTTGAGCCCGCGTTTAACTTACGTGAAAATCAGCGCCCATAACGAAAGTGAACCGTTAAAGAGATCGAAGAACCTAAACATGGAAGTTTTTCAGGATTTATTTTGCACGTTTTGAGACATTTCCCTTCTGGAATAACAGACTAACTTAAGTATGACCTACTTAGGATAAAGCCATCTACTTTGACAGGAATCTCACGGCCATTGGTTGAGAAAAAAGAAGCGCGCCAAATATGACCATGATCGAAACAGTTCGCCAACGGCAAAAAAACTCCACTGATTTTGCATCTTGTTACGATAACCTTTGTGCTCTGCAGAACTCTTGTCCTCTTGGATCAATCACTGCAAATTTAGATGAACTTACTATTGACTGTAACGCTGACCGAATTCGGCTCCCCGACTGGACGCCAATCTTGAACGCTTTGAAGATCAACAAGACCTTGAAATTTGTGGCTTTTAGGAGCTACTGGCAACAAACGCTTTATCCAGACGGAGGTAAGTTTCAAATCAATCAACTGTCCGTGTAAGAATATTTATATTAGGAGGTTTCGGTGTTTATGGAAAGGGACATTTGCAAAGCACTAGTGTCAATGAAATTCCACTTCACACCTACCTACCATGTCATTTCCCCACAAATATCATTACTGCTTTGCAGATGTCCCTTACCAATGCTTCCTACACGTAGTCAAACCTATAGATTCCAACTTCTGGACGTGTGACTAGTTCATTGACCAATCCACCACCTCCCTGCCTGCATAATGTACCAGTCAAATTGAAGCTTTAACCCCTCCGCCCCCCTCCCCCGTTCAAGCCGTTCAAATGCCCCACCAATTAGTACTGAAATGCCTCTCCTCAAAGACAAGTTTCATCTTCAATCAAACACTGTTCACACTTTTCCGTGATGACACCTTCCAACTCCTTTTGAAGATCCTTTTGAGAGAGTTATTCACTAACAAAGGCAAAATTCTAACTTGTAAATCCGTGAAACCTTGCAAAAACCAAAACAAACTCACTGAGATATTACGCCAGAACAAGAGATAAATCCGGTTCAAATTCCCCACCCTTCCAAGGCAACGTTCAAATTTGCCCCTTCTGGGGCACAATACACAGTCAAATGCCCAGGGTATCCCCAGGGGGAGGGGGGGAAGAGGATGTTGAAGCTTCAATTTGACCAGTACATAACCAGCCCTGGCACCCACCCCAGAAGGAAGCTGAGCTGGGACATCACTGCATGCATTTTGTCATTGTTACTATTCATGGAACTTAAGCCCAATTACATAGTCACTTATATTGGCAAGTTTCTCGTATGAGTTTCTGTTTCTGTAACAGTCTGAACACAAGAAAATGCAACCAAGAATGAAAGGTAAACTTAACGAGGCAGAAAAAATTTTGGATCATGGCAAAATTGGAGGCAAAGATTTTATCTCAATGTGGGGAAGTGACCCAGTGAATAGTCAAATTTATCCCGGAGATTTGTGAAGCTGTATAAAGGCCAATAAGTCCTGGATCAGAACTGTACAGCCCCTGAAATAATCCTGACCCCAAAATGATCCCCAAATCGACCCTGAAATGATCACGACCACGAGATGATCCCCGTTTTTTTTCAATGCTGAGCCCGATATGATCCCCAAGTGATTATTGGAACAGAATAGCACATGGTATTTGAAATAGAAGAATTTCTATCGTTTACACTTCAAACAATGCCGCATTCCAAAAGTACTCGAAAATGTTGACATTCTCCACAGCTTGGTTAGTCTCACTCATTTTTTCTTCACAATTTCTAATGCTTTTTTTGCTAACCATTTTTAGTGAAATTATAATCTACAAGAAAAATTGGATCAAGGGCTATCTTCAGTGTTCAATTACAAAATCATTCTTCAGTCTTTGTGTCACGTGCCTTACAATGGCCACCCATCAAACTTTTTTGACTGTCACAATGAGCCAAGCATAGTGCGAGAGTTTGGTTGATGGACATGCCTGCTTGAAAAGGAGAAAGGCAAGGCTTTTGTCAATTGGCAGAAGAATTTTCTCTTACATTGTGTAAGTGCAACAAGAAATTTGGGGTGTCTCTGTCGCATGAAAAATTAATGAAGCGCTAAGCTCTTTGTCTCTAGTCTCGAAACTCGAAGTTCTCGACTCGAAACTCGAAATTCGCGACTCGAAACTCGAACTTCTCGACTTGAGTCTTGATACTCGAAGTTTTCGAGTTTCGAGGATCAAGGATCGAGTCGAGGCATTCGAGGATCGAGGGACTGTCAACTTACTTTTGCCCGGTACTGTAAGTGCAACAAGAAATTCGGGGTGTCTCTGTAGGAGTTTATGCCAGAGAAAATGTGCAGTACAGTACTACAGCAAGGACTGTTACCTTTGTAATACGTATACAAAAGATAAAGAGTGGTTTACTTTGTAAAATTTTCCATAAATTTTGCATGGTGGAATTGCTTTCTTTAAAGTTAATGCTAATTTCAACCTTAAAATTAGGAAAGGAGACTTATTCACCTGCTCTGTTCAAAATGCCATTTTGCTACTTATATCATTTTTGTTTAATCGTTGAAAATAGCAGTTGTGCCTGATTGCACGTTGTTCATTTTATCTTTAGTTCAGTATCTAGCAAATGTTTACTGATTGATATTCTAGTTTCATTTTGTCCATAATTATATAACCAACTGCTTTAAGCGTTCAAAATGTTTATGTTCATTTCCTTTTAAAATTAAAAAAAGAGGAGACCTTTTACTTTTTCTTTTATTTTAATACTGATACTTAGTTATAATTCAAAATATATGTTACGTCATATTTTATTTATACACTGATCATTTTTTCCAAATTTGTTGAAGATTGCAAACAAAGATTGCAAATAATCTCGAGTGAATAGATACTTGAAAAGTTTTCAATTTCCTTTATTTTGATCACTCTACAATCCCTTAGTCAGAATGCCATTCCAAAATTACTATTAGGGATCATTTCAGGGTCAACGTGGAAAAGAAAACAGGGATCATTACTAGGGTTGTACAAATACGTGTAATGCTCAGTGTTTCACACTATTATGCTAATTCTTTATACTCAACAAATGTCACTGTTATGCTCAAATAGCATCACTATTATGCTCCATTATAATTATGATAAAAGTAAATAAAAGATCACAGAAGACAGGTTTTTGTTGATTACAAGTTTTACAACGCGCAAAGAGTCAAAGAAACTTTGCACTGTTATTCCAGCATAATGCTGGATTCTTTTGCCGCACTATTATGCTCAAAATTATGCCAGTATAATGTGGACAACCCTAATCATTTTGGGGTCGGGAACCGATTTCGGGGGCTGTACAGAACTGTCACACCACCACATCCCCATGTACTTGCATACCACTGTACATGTAATTCTGTTACAGAAAACTTGCTCTGCTGTTTCCACAGAAGTATCAGAGCAACGTTTACAAGCACTGAGGAAAAAAGCTCCAGCAATCCGCAGTAAGGATGTCACATATCGGGTCTGCAGAACAATCAAGGAATGTTTGTGCATCACTGAGAACTTAAATTCTCTAATTTTCCAAGGAATTCCTCTGAGAGAAAGAGACCTGGCTTGCCTGGCAAAGGTACACTTAAAGTCTGCTTTTTGAAAGTCTGATTGGTCTGACCCAAGCCCATTACATATCATAATGATATAGGCATCTTCACTTGCCTCACTCAGATCATATCGTACTTCACTGTAGGTAATATTTAACATTTGCTAATTTAGTTATGTCCTTGTTCTTTGTAGGGTATAAGCAAAAACAAAACTCTGCAGCATTTATCTCTAGAATTCTGCCAAATTGGAGATAGTGGTGTTGATAGTAAGTGACAAAATGTGATTTTGGTCATGAAATAATTTTTTTTTTTTGATTTTGTATTTATCAGCTGACTCTCATTTGCATGTATTTCTTTTTCTGCAGTTCTTTGTAATGCAATAAAAAATAACACATCAGTGATTACTGTAAACTTCACTGGGTGCAGTCTTACATGGAGAGGAGCTGATACACTGGCTAAAGTTATCAGAGTAAGTTCCAATACACTAAAGCTCATTTAAGCAAAAGAAATTTAGCAGAGGAGGATATATGCCTTTGGTCAAGACAATTTCCAGGAGGCTTATGTATATTTACTAGTTTAATTGCTGTTGTACAAGTTTTGAAAAAAATAAATTAAGCTTCCTTAGAGACAAATTTTAAATAATTTAAGTTTTCTTTAAAATTTGTGATTCAAAGTGAGTCCTTCCCTCTACTTAGTGCTCCCCCACCCCCCCCATCCGGTAAGTCCTCCATTCTTATCAGGGGGGGCTCCCCAGGCAATTTGATTTGTAGTAACTGACAGCATGGTAGGAGTAGCAGGCAGGAAGGACTAGGTATCCATGGCTGCTAGGAGGTTCCTGGGAAAGTCCAGCCCAAAGGAAGCAGCAAATAATTAATTGTAGGCAGTAAAATCAGCAGATGCAGGAACATTTTGACCGGCAACTGGAGAGGAGGGTGATAATAAATAGAGAGGTTTGACAAACAGTCATACATACATGTTCATTGTATGGTAGCATAAGACTTTCACCATTTTATTTTGTCTGTTTTGTACTTATATTATCAGCATCAAGCCACAAGACGTCACACTGTGGCTTGGCAAGATAGCCTACGCTATCGTCGTCCAGATCTGGACAGAATGCCAGGACTTCGCCGAACAACAATTTGCAAAAATCCACTCATTAATGACCGTGGAGCGGAGCTGATAGCTGAGGCCCTAAAAGATGATCTCTGGGTCAAAGGTTAAATTTCATCATAGATTTTTTTAATTTCTTAGACACGTAATTTTGAGGAATCTGAAAACTCAGCCCTGAAAAATATACACACAAGATAGATCAAATTCCACCAAACATTGTTTCACGGCAGAACTCCTAGGTAGACTTTGTTTGAGTAGCCTGCGTAGCAGGCGTAAACGGGGAAGGGGAAGGGGAGCGAGAACGCGGGAGAAAAATGGGGTTCTGGGAGCTAGGGACGAGGGAACGCCTGCTACAAAGACCCCCATTTTTTCATCTCCGCCCACCGATTTTTAGGTAATCCAATTAAGTTAACTGTCAATGCAACCACCAATCAAAAACAGGCGCGCGCTTTTCTGCATGACTGACTGCACGCAGGAATTTAACGAAGCGTCTAAAAAATAAAGTTAGGATGAGAATTTTTCCAATCAAAGAACAACTTATAATTGCGCTTATTTTCGAAATAAGAGACACGAAGCTTTTCTAAAAGATTTATTAAGATAAACCCCTCTTTGCTTCTGAAAACCAAACGCGTTCAATTTTCGCTTTTAGGAAAGGTAAGCTTACTTTAAAACACGCAAGCGAAGAACCGCAATACATTTTGAACGGCATTTATTTTGACCGATACCCTGCGAGAAGTGCACGTTTTGCAAAAGCCATAATATGAAGAATCAGACAATTAAAAAATTATATATTTATATACAAATTTTTCAATACAATCAAAAATGTAAGTTACTTTACCATGGATTCCTACAAAGTCAACAGCTTGAGTGATGTCTTATTGCAACCGCAGATTTCTCTTTAAAACAACCGTCTGTTCACAAAGAATAATTTCTTCGCTTTTAGTTCTCTGAGTTCCACTGTTTAAGGTGTCGAGCGTTTATTGGGGCTTCTTCTTCCGATTTATAGTTCTCAAAGGGCGAGTCTTCATTCATTCGGGATATTTACACCGCCTTGAAATTCACGCGTGAAACGGTGCAATGCTCTCTTGAAAACTTCTCTGAGAATGACAAAATCTCTTCTTTCTAGGACCGTATCCCGTTGGCAAAACCGCTAAAACATCTCTTCCCTTTAGAAGAGCTCTAACTGCCGTTTCTCGCTCTGGTTTCAAGACAATTTCGCTACTTGGCGCGGCCTGCTGCAGCCAAGTTCAAATCTTCTAACTGCACGTCCTCGTCAAATTACGTCATTCCCGTGGGACTTACTGTCAAAAATTAACCAATCAGAATTTTGCGGCCGCTGGCGGCCGCAGAAATGAAAAAATGAGGGTCTTTGTAGCAGGCGTTCCCTCGTCCCTAGCCCCCAGTCCGCCTTCTCCCGCGTTCTTAATCCCCTTCCCCATCCCCGTTTACGCCTGTTACGCAGGCTATTGTTTGAGCTTATCACAAACTCTTTTCTCTCAAAGGAAGCAGTTCACAACAATCCAAAAGAAAGATTGCACTGGGTGTGATTAGGGCTGCAAGGATACATTTTCCCACGATACGATACATATCTCGATACAAGGGCCACGATACGGTACACCATGCGATACATTACTGTGCGCGACAAAACTACTTACCAACAACTTACACTACTTTTGAGTAATTTATTTCCATAATAATAAATTCAACACAGCAATAAACAGCTTCAAATCGCCTTACAAGGGATAAAATGTAGAGCTTGGGTTGGGAATATTAAAGACAGTGATTTCCCAAATTTGTTGATGTAGCATATTTTATTGTAATATCGCGATATCGATATTCGTATCGTTGGAAAAAATATCGTGGTTCACTGATGTATCGGTGTATCGTTGCAGCCATAGAGGTGATGTGACCATTTTGATCCACTGATTAGAATAGTTTTCACCACTTAAAAGTGCTTCCTTGTTTTCTGAGAAAATACGAAAACTTTGTTGACGTTTGAAGTTCTCTGTTTTTTTTTTTCTGCTGTAGCTTTGGATATGCAACAGTGTGGTGTTTCAACTGAAGGAGCAATGGCCTTCCAACCAGTTTTAAAGTTTAATACTACAATTACAGTTCTGGACCTCAGATTAAACCCCTTGATTGGTAAGTGTGAAGTGCTTGGGATTTTTCATTTTTTTGAAGACGGTACCTGAAGCAAGTTGCATATTTATTGAACAGGTAGTGTAAAAGATTTCCCCAGCGCTTGTGGTAATATGAAAGAAAAGTGTAAGTTTCAAAAGTGAAATGATAAGTTTCCGATGTTTCGGCAACACTGCCTTCATCGGGGTATGAAAACTATGTTAGCCCGTTGCTTTCGTATGCAAATAATGATAAAAAATTCAAAAAATTATATAACATGGGCGAAGTGCAAGGTCTGCATGTTTGAATCTTGCCAATGCCAATGTCTTGTTTTCGTTACCCATGCACAGAACGAGAAGTGTTTGGATCACTGATGGAGCAGCTGATGATTAACACTGGAGACACTGAATTAGAAGTATGACTATTTTAACATTTTCGAAGCAAACATGTTTTAAATCCAGTTCCTGTTCCTAATCTTAAGTTTTTTAATCTTACCAAGGACTACTCGTACTTTTTATATCATTTTACAGTATCCTTGGTTAGTAATTCGAGAACCAAAACCCGGACGAATAAGACCACACAAGCGAGGAGGGGTATTTAAAGGAAAACCTGCTTCTACGCAACAACGTGGAGGAAGGTGAGCTTTTCTAAACCACCGTACGAGTCGTATCTCCAACACCTTTTGTCGCAAGTTGTTCCACACTAGACAAGTTATGGATAGTTCTGAGCTTATCAAAGCGTATCGAAAATTTTGAGATTAACGCCCATAACACTACTGGGCGTCAGTGAAATACATGTACGAAGTAAAAGGAAAGGATCCTGGTGACTCAGAAGCTGTCCATTACATAAACACGTATTTCTCGTTTGATCCTTAGGCCAATAATTCCAGCTGTTTTCGATTCAATTCAGCTCAATTCAATTTTTATTTAAGCACGGTAAAATCATCAGGAATACATAATAACAAAACATAAAATATCCTAGACATGCTAAAAAGACTTACAACTAATCTAAACATTACAACGCTAACTAAACCTGACTTCCAGGAATGCCTTGTCTCAAATTTAATATCGCTTTTTCTAGACGCATAATCCATTTCTTTGTTTCATTTTGTCTTTCTCCCAAAGAGCTTTTGTTTCCAAGAATGCATCTGTAATTTCAAAGAAGTCTTCTGCTGGTTTCGTTCCTTGGAGAACAGCTGCTAGGGTGGGAAAAAACAGGTATTTTGACAAGAAAAACAACTTGGTTCTTCCGCTCGGTATTACAGTGAGAATTTTGGCGGGAAAGAGAGCGAACATTGACGAGAGTTAAGCCCAGGCGAAACGAACACGAGAGGTGACGAGAGTCGAAACCCTCGCTGTCATTTGGCCTCTCTAGGCGTTCTCTCTTGCCCTGTAGTCCGCGAAAACTCTGGGATGGAGTGGGCGAGTCTTTCTCGGTGACGTCACGGTTCAGGTTTGACCTAGCCGAGAACGCCTGCGGACTAGGCTGACCCTCTTGCGCTCTTAAAGAGTTTGAACTCTCGTGGACTCTTGTCAACGTTTGACCTGGGCTTCACGGTTACAATACACAAGAATTGGCATTCTTGCAAGTGCGACAGGTTGAACTCTTTTCGAATTTTCTCGTTTGATCCCGGTTTTACAGTGTCTTCTGCTGACAAAACGTAAAACTACAGTTCATCATCACATAAAATGGTCACCATGCAAAAACTCTCAACTTTTTCGTATGACAGTATTGGTATCATGCAATTGCCGTTCGAGCGAGATAGTGTGTGATAATTACAGAATGACGTGGACTTTATAAAGATGTTTAGCGCGGCTGAATTTCTGCCTTATTTCTTTTCTTTTAGACACAAACTCGGAAGACAGGTTGCACAGGGCGGTGTGTCTGCTAAAAAGAAGGTACATGTATGCCTGCATCGATTGCATTTCTTTTTAAAACGTGATTATAGCGTATGTACAGCTCAGGCATGAAGACGGCGTTCATACTAGCGGCCATCATGTACCGTCAACGTTTGAATTCTCGCCAGTCTGTGGTAACCTAAACTGTTGGCTAAGATAAGATAAGATAAGGTAAGATAACTTTATTTAGACACGGTAAAATATCCTTCAGCATACAGTTAAAATAAATAAATAAATAGATAAAATAAAGATCTATTATACCTAACTAAACTAACTAATAATTAAGCAAAATTACAACTCATTACACACTAAAGCTGCTTTTCAAGGATGCCGTGTGGAGCGTATTGAACTCATTCAAAACTGTGGTGACGCAGTTTACTTTTAAAATCATTTAAAGGCGCTGCAGATCGTAGATCATGCGATAGGCTGTTCCACAACTTAGCTCCACTATAAGAGAAGCTTTTCTTTAAATAATTGGTACGGGGCTGTGGAAGAGCCAATTTATTTTCAGTATTCCTTAATCGATAAGAAGTGATGTCATCTCGAGACACAATCTAGATCTCAGATACTCCCGTGTACAGTTTTGTACATCATAATAGATGTCGATCAGTGCAATACGAGCATTTTAATGCGAGCACAAGTGCTAATCGCGAAGATAGCGAGTAGGGCCCCGTCACCCCTGTCCTGACGTGACCAGAGTGTCAAATTCTTGGGGTTGGAGTTTGGGGCGAGGAATACCGAAACGATAGCACCGCTTAAGGGTAAGATGTCAGTGCATAACCGACCAGAGCTCAGTTTAATTTGTTTAAGTGCATTGTGAAACATTTTCATGTGAAAACTCTGTTGGTTACGGATTTCACTTCACTGTTTGTGTTTCAATCTTTATTCTGTCAACCTAAGGTCAAGACTACTGTAACTAAACCGCAAGCTACTAGCTCGCCTTTAGCAAGCGAAGAAGATGAACGAGCTTCCAACCGTACAATTGCGACAGGTAAGATTACTCACTATTCGTACGATGTCATTGCCAATTTTAACCATATAGCTGTGTGAAGATTTTTATTACTTGCGCTCTACGTGGACTTGCTGTATAAAAATGTTTGTTTCCCTCCGTTGCAGAGAGTTCTGTTGACAATCGTGAAAAGCTGAAGGACATGCAGGTATAGTTTTCTTCGTATACTTCTTCTGTGAAGTTAGTCCGTATGTTTGTTAATGGATGACGGGACTTCTACCCTAAAGTCATGGGAGTGGGGGCGGTGGGGGGGTGGTAAAGGAGGGTTTGAGCTAACTGCTTCCCGCACCCGTTACTGCTGGTCCTCTCCCCTATTCCTTTTTTTCTTCTATGCTATTGAGGCCATCCAGCGCAGTTTTTTTTTCCTGCCTACAGTAATCCCGCCTCGCATGTACTTTATTCTTCAAGGGTCTTTTTCCTCATCTTTTTCTCGCAGTTTTCCCCGCCCTCTGTTCGGTTCCAGCCCCTCCCTCAACAGACTGCCTTTTGTGGTTCTTTCTCGCTCCCCGCCGAAACAGTGTTTGAAAATTTCAATGTTGAAAACGTTGTGCTACCCAC
Organism: Siderastrea radians; assembly: GCA_964017195.1. Classification (NCBI taxonomy): domain Eukaryota; kingdom Metazoa; phylum Cnidaria; class Anthozoa; order Scleractinia; family Rhizangiidae; genus Siderastrea; species Siderastrea radians. The sequence goes on from OZ024896.1 coordinate 42,934,686, forward strand.
GTCACGTGTGTCATTTTAGATTTATAATGTCTTCTCATAATGTCTTCTCAGCTGAGCCACGCTTTACTTTGTTCCTTGTGCAGTTTGAAATGGAGATGCTTAAACGGCGCCTGGAAGATGAAAGTCGAGCACGTGCCACCGCTGATTCAAGGATACTCGAAGTAAGTTGTGCTGACAGAATTGAATAACGCAATGTGTAGTTCCCTTACGTCACTGGGTTCTGCGCGCTTGAGTTTAAGAGGTAATTTTGTTTTGTTACCGCCCAAACGAAAATTGTTGGATGTCCCCAAATAAAATAAATCCAGCCGCCGGTATGATTTTTCTTTGCATTTTGACGGTCAAAATGCAAAGAAAAATCTAACTATCTAGCGCCGAACTTACAGCAACAAACAATGGCCCCATTTTTCTTATCGGAAAATCCACTGGAAATCGCAGCTATTTTAAAAAGCCCGCTTCTAGTACCGCTAACCAATTCGGGCGTTTTTCAGCTCTCTCAGTTTTGCTTGGTAATGCTGTGCGAAAGATGGGCAGGGGTGTCTCATTTTTGTCCAAAAATGCGAATTTTGCACAACTTTGAAATTAAATTTCCATTGCTTTTTTACACGTTAAACCCACCCACTCCAAACCACAGACGCAATCGTCAATATCGACACAAGGTTCCTTCAAGAACTGTAGACTGAAAGAGGTCTACACTTAAACTTTCGTCCGTAGCGTTGGACATTCTTAACCTCTTTTAAAACCTTTTCTTTCCAGTTAGAAGTCGAAAATCGAAGGCTGCAACAGGAGATACGGCTGCTGAAGACGAAACAAGCGGTTCGTTACTAATCTTTCGTATTTTCTGTACGTTGTACCTTTTTCTTTTCTTTCGAAGACGTAATCAACTTTAAGTAAAATATGGTAATTTTAACAAGAACGGTTTAAACTTTAATGCCAAAACCAAATTAATCACTCTAACCAATCACAACACACATAAACAACACAATGAACCAATCAAAACTCAAAGCAAATACATGTAACAAGCGTGACGCGCGGGAAAACACGTGCGACACAAGTCACGATTGGTTTTGGTTTTGCCTGATTGGTTAAAAAAGTGCTGCGAAGTTTTTCTTTTTTCAGCCAATCACAGAACGTGGTAAAGCAAAACCAAAGTGAAAAGAATTCCTTTGGAGATTCGGTCGTAAACCGGTGTGATAATTGTTACATGTTCCTTCTGACCTCAAGCAGATGCTGCCCACTCGACCAATCCCGAGAAACGGCGCCTTACTGAACACAACGTTTGATCAACCAAAGAATGGAGGTAAGTGGGACTTATAACAGAGATGCCGTAAGGTGTCGTTTGACCTCGTCAGTTTTTCTAGATTTGTAGTTTTGTTTAGATAGTAAAGTCATCAATCAATATTGCTCATCGAGGGAGGAGTTGTAATACTTCTAGTTGCTTCTTGTCACGGAACCGGGTGAAGCTCCAGCCCTATGGCCGTCCTAAGCCCGAAGTCCGATTGTATCTCAACCAAGTGGTCACCTTTTAAAACCTTTTTTTTAAGGAGCAAGAACGATTCTTGAAGACGATCGTGTACTAGAGAGCATAGAGGCGTCATTTAGGCAATTCCATGGTTTCTTAGATCTCCTAAAGGGATCCAGGTAAGTAGAATTTGTCTTTATCAAATTTCTCTATTACCATTTTACTTTCCTCTATGATTAGCCTGCGGAAGCAGACGCTATCTCCGGATCTCGTTTCATTCCGAGATCCTAAATATTGCATGGTCTGCTCTCGCAGACTACTCTATCGACTATGACGGATTGTTCAATGGAAACTACTTCAAATATCCGATCGTGAGTGCTCTTCTTCTTAATCCATTGCCATTGGTTTTTACTCCCTTTTCGAATGAGACCATTTCCGTGTATACAGAACGTAAACCCAGTGTTTCGTGTTTCTGTACTTTAAGGTTCAGTGAATTGACGCATATTCTTGGTGAGAACAACCTCTTACCTGAGCCGGATAAAGGTCTCTCTCCGATCACCGAAGAATCCACTTCTGGCACGGCAAGATGACAAATAGCTTTGTTTTGTTCCTTGTTTTTATTTTGACAACAACCTTGGGAAAGACGAGATGGTCAAGATACGAAAGTCCATTAGCCGGTTTGTTTTTTAATGTAACTGCTATGGCGACGCGTAGATACGTGTTATACATGTATTCTATGAAAGATACCTTTAGAGCTGAGGTTTGGAGATTTGTGCGTTTACAGTGCGACGTCTGTGGCCACCCAGCCAACTTCTTCATACTAGCCTTTAAGTGACCGCGTATTTTTTGGCATATTCGTTAAGTTGAGCACAGTTAAACTGAAAATTTTGGCAGCAAAGAGATTAACAAGAGTGAAAATTATTTACAGAATATCAAAGAAAACGTTTGTTAGGTTACCCTAGTAGGCCGCGTCGCACTGTAATCTGTTACATATTTATTACTTTTCGGTGCTGTAATATACAATATTGTAAAGTTTATTTTAGTGTCAATATGTTCTGTACCTGAAAGCTAGTGGCATTAAACTTGTGCTTTAAGTTAATCTTTATACTGCCTGGATTTTGTGTGGGCTTCGATAGCTACTGCCATGTAGGGCTGGTAAACGAATTATGTTTCCTTCGTAGCATGCCGGGATTATGTTCTTCAAGACCTTTCTTGTCGGACATGTTAAAACATTGTTCAGGGAGACAATTCACTGGTATTACACAAAGGGACTCGTAATACATCGTAGGGTGATGACAAGAACGCACCAGCTGCTATTTGCATCTGCGCGTTATGTCAATCAGTGTATAGCCGTGCTGTTCTGCTGCTGGGAAGTTTACAGGTCAAACGAGGACAGCAACGCGGAATGCAAAATTACGCCCATTTTGTCACGCCAGATCCACAATAGTGTACTATAATGTACAGTAGTGTTGTGAAAGAATCTTCTCGTCGCCATCCTCACTTCCTAATGGTAAATCATCACTTTCATTTTCCAAGTATTTTTGTTGAAAATCCATCCATTTTGTTGTTGTTGTTGTTGTTGTTGTTGTTGTTGTTGTTGTGGTTGTCGTCGTCGACGTTGTCGGTGCTGCTTCTGTTTTGTGTTTTCTTGCTAATGTCTGTAGGTATGACTTTTATTTGCACTTCTTCTTCTCATTGTCTCTAAGACAAGGCAGTTAGGCAGCTTCATCCATGAAATCTGTGACCAGTCAAAAGAATCATGCTGAGCAAGTACTTTCCTGTGGTGCTGTTTGTTATGTTTTGCTAGGTGGTTCTAACTTTGGAGTCTGGATAAAATCCTCAAGTGTTATCACTCAAATGGGAGCACATGAACGCAACTTTCCGCTTATGCTTTGGCACTTTTGATAATGAAACGTCTAAGCTTCCTCTGACAGAGTTTCCCCGTGATGATTTTGTTGAAGTATTCTAGACATCTCCATACCGCTCGCTTGAGTTTCGTACCCAGACTTCCGTACAGGCCTTTTCCGGTACTGCGACGAAGTTTTCCGTTTAACACTCGATCGACCACTTACGACCGACTTCCCATACACACTTCCATTTGCTTCTGATCCCGAACCACTGCGCCTGCGCGGCAGACGCTTGTACATTAAATTGGCGGGAACGTGCGCCAGTGTCGGCATTTTTGTCGAGCGGCGAGGCTGCTGAATGCGCGTGCGCGCCTGCATGTAAAAGTAAGAGAAGTTGCTGCCAATCACTGAAACCGGAAGTGCGATGATTATGACGCCGCATATTGCACACATGGCCCCGATTATCTTTCCTAATTTGGTGACCGGAACTACGTCACCATAACCCAGAGTAGTGACTGTCACGATAGCCCACCAGAAGGATTCTGGGATACTGGGAAACATTTCTTTGTTCGTTTCGTTCTCTGCAAAATAAATCATACTGGAGAACAAGATTATGGGTACAATCAGGCTGATAAAAACCAGGAGTAGTTCATTCTTGCTGGACATCAGCGTGTGGAAAAGTATTTGGAACGAAAACGAAAGGCTGAAAATACGGAAGATTCGCAGTGTTCTCATGACAACTAACCAAGAGGTTCGTGTGCGCATGTGGTATAATGAGAGATAAAATGGCAGCACGGCAAGTAGGTCGATCCAGTTCATTGGATTACGAGCAAAGCTTTTAAATTCTGGGCAGAAAATGAGACGAAGGAGGAACTCCACTGTGAACCAGATGGATGTCACGAAATCCAGTGTTCGGAGTATTCTCACTGGTGTTGGGTGTTCTTTGATGGATGTCACGGTACCCAGACAGAATTGCGTGACGGAGACCATAATGAACAGACTTGTTAAGCCAATAAAAACCTGTGTAACACAATAAAGCCATGTTAGGCTAGAATTAAATAAGAAACTGCGAAATATGATTCAGATTTGCTGCATTTCTACCAGTCAGATCAAAAGAAATGGTAAAAAACTGAGCTTGGACTTATTTACTTGATGTGCCCATTGAAACAGTCTAAAGCTGACGCATAAAATGATGTGCAATCAAAGCTTAGTTCCCAGGCGCTTTCGGTAGAAAGTTTTTGCGGTGAACTAAACAAGAGCTAGAGAGCCAAAGTGCTGGGCCGCGACAATAATTTAAAAATAAATGAATTTATTTTACTAACTAACCAATGAAGTGCGAGTACTGTATACGTCTTTTGAGTTTTTTTGTATTAGTATACTACTACATAACCGCACTTTGAATTATAGGCTTCCTGAAAATGATCCTATTTGGAGCTTACGAGTATGCCAGAATGACGCACCTTATCATTAGGAAAAACGATGTCTTCTGAAAAATAAATCGATAATGATGTTGTAATTGCGGGAAGAGATCCGAGTCGCTACTTATAAACTATGCAAATGATTCTAACTGTTCCAGCAAACCGCATCTTTAATCATTGGCTTTCTGAGTTTATTTTGTAACGAGCTAAAATCTTGCACCCTAGCTGGAAAATTCATTGTATTAAAGGAACACGCTAGAAAGTGGCACTTTCAATTATGCATTGCGTTAGATTCTGAATTTTCGTCACTAAAAATCGTCAAGACTTCTGTTTGAAACCACTAACTACGAAATGTACGCAAAATATGAAATCTGCAACGAAGCCAAACTTTTAATTATTAGAATTCTAAAGTTTTAAAATAAAATCAGATAGCAGAAAACGTTAACTGGCGTGAGAATTATGTGGCAAATCACAACTTGCGAAGATTACAAATATATATTGTATGAACATGCTTGATCAAAAGCCAGATTATTTTTAAATTATGTTTTCTTGTGTATTTTTTTTCTATCAAAAAGCTAAAACCGGATAGTGGAAAAGCAGTGAAAAATAATTATGTTAAAAATTACCGCTTCCAAAATATGCAAACAGTGCTTGAAACCAAAACTTTAACTATAGGTTTTTTGTCTAGATTTCAGGTCGGGTAGTACAGAAACAATCAAGAATTAGAAAATCACCAGGTCTGAAGTTTGTTACGATATTCAATGAACAAGTCACACTTTTAATCAAAAGGGTTTTGACCTTTGATTCTATAAAGATCCTCGCGAACATACAAAAATAATGCCAAGAGATTTAATTGGAGGTTAGAAAATATCAGGTGTCTAAGGTGTTTTTTTGATAAAGCTTTTTTTTCTGCAGAAACCACCTGCAGAGGTTCCGTTAATATGTTGGTTATACACTCCAGTGGTCGTTTGCAAACTGCAAAGCATAAAAAGCAAGCAAAAGGGAAGTTCTTGAACATAATTACGAGGTTCGATTGGGTGGAGTTTTTATTTAATCATCCTTTCAGAAAAGTCGAAGTTAAAAGCGTCAAAATAGAGTTTTTGAATAACAGAAGTGTCTTGCTGTGAGGAGAGCTTTTGAATAATGCTGTCACCTTTTCAAGAATTTTGTCTGAAGCTTCCCGTTTTCGTTTTGTATTAAAACACATGAGTTGCTTCAGTGTAAACGACTTTAACTCGAGCAAGGTGATTATATCTACCCGCTATCTGATATATTGTGATATCGTTACTTCGATCGATAAAAGGGATTGTCATTCCAAATGTGAATAAACTAAAAATTACCCGAAGCTTAAAAAACATCTGACAACAACATACCGTCTGTGAGTTTACTGGGACTGAACCTTTCAGTTTTAAAACGCAATTTAAATAATCATTTTGTTTTAAAATTAAGCTTAAATGTGGCTAAAATTGACTGATGTGAATAGCTTTTAGCAGCCCTATCCGTTAGGTCGAGTATGTTTGTTATGTTTGTTATCAAGCGATCAGTTTGAACGTGGCTACACATTTAGCAGATTTATGGCAAACGACGTGTAATTTGAATCGACGTCGTTAATCCTTTTCCTCGTCGAATCGTGCAGAATGATTCTAATGTAACTTGTAAGAGTGTTGAAATCACAGAGTAGAAATTCAAAAGAAAGCAGTCCTTTCCTGTTGTTTATTATGCGGTACAAGGTGATTCTAATTTGTTAGTATGTGGACGAAAGGAAAACTATAAAAAGTATTTTTCTGTGGTGCAGTTTTTTTACGGCAAAATGTGGTTCTAATTGTGAATCTGGGATAGAATTTTGAGTGTTACCATTTGAATGAAAGGTACTGGGCAATGCTTTCCTGTGGTGCCGGTCATTTGTAGAGTTCTTGCAATATCGAAATAGAATTTTTTGTCAATTTTGAATTGCCCATATTAATGAGTAACATATGCTTACCTTAGCCGCCAAAGAGGAGTGCGGGTCGTCCAATAAAGCCCATACTTTCGGCCGAAATTGTTTCCATCGTTCCCAGAAATTTCTTTTAAGCGCTGTTTCCGATCCAAACAAGGTGACAATGGTGCGCTTTCGTTCTCCTTTTGCAACTTCATCAACGGATGTTAATTTCCTCGCGTTGTCCAGATGAAAAGTTTTAAGCGTTTCTTCAGTGTTGATTTGTCTCTTGTACAAAACCCAACAACAAGGTTCAATATCGCGGTCATTGATTCCCCAATATGACAGCTCCTCTTGAAAAAGCGCCGAACAAACATCCACAGGACAGTGCAGTTTTCCAATGCGATAATAATTCAAAACCTCTGAAAAAATTCGCGGATGGCGGTCGAAGAAGTATTCGCCCATGACTGGATCATAATCGGGACTGTTGGGGTGATTTTCCGCTATCCACGAAAGCCGTGTATCAGGGACATTTTTTAAGGTTGTCAAAAAAGTGTTATGTCGAATACCTCCAACATTTATGGTGATTCTGTCGTTTCTTAAAGCGTCGAATATTGTCTCGCTAGCCGTCGAGAATTTACCGGCCATTTTGCTTCGAAGAACTTGTGTTTCTGAGTATTAGACGCAGCAGTCAAGGCCCCAGTGCCCCTTGCGTTAAAACTCAAGGTGGCTTAGTTTTAATTAAAGCCTTCACAGCGGATTGTTTAAGCTTCATCAGTTGGGTGACATCTATTACAGGAAAACTCCATTCAAGAGTGTTTGTTTATAATTTTATCAAAGCAAGCCGGAATTGGAGCGGACGAAGATTGAAGTTAGCAAACTTGATTTCAAATACAAACGGCAAATTGTCTGTAATTATTACCGCAAATAAAACGCAAAAAGCGTGTGTTAAAAAGTCGATACGTCTTCAATTGGAAACAATTGCAATTTTGTATTTCAATTGATACTCAATTTTGTTTGCCTTTTTCACAAAAATTGGCTTTTCTTCTAAGTTTGCCTGCTGCTTTCGTATTGTTAATTTTTGTTTGTTGAATAGATTTTACTGTTTTGCGTTCAGCTCCAACGCACCTCCCCCCCCCCCCCACCAACTCGTGAGTGTGAATAAAATCCATAATCTTGTAATTATTAAAACGAAATAAGTTTATCATTCGTTTCCAGTTGCGCTGTTTGTTTCTCATTTTTTCTAATTTTTTAGTGTTCCATAGGCACCCAACGAATCGTTTTGTCAGAGTGTCCGTTGGGAAGACTTTAACCTTCCGAGAGATTCGGATTCATTGCGGGGATAATACCCTGATAAACTAAAGTTTTCTTTTGTGAAATCTGATTTCAATCTTCCGTAACATAAGACAATTACTTGTTTTGTTTTCGGAGGGATAAAAATGTTTAGAGTAGGAAATAAAGACGTCTAGCATATTTGGGAAGCCAACAGCAGCTCGAAAATTCAAGGGATAAAGATTCTTTTCCCTAATACTGTCTATGAGCTATGAATTCAGATGAATCTAAACTGATCAAACTGCTAGTTCATACAAGTAATCCTTTAAAGGGCTTAAAACGATCAAGGAAAAAAGGAAACGCGTATTTGGTGTTTTGCTAAAATTTTCTCGTTGGGTTTCCCGTTGTTCTGTACAATTATGGTACTTGGCGTCCATGAGGGAGTTGGTGAAAGCCTGACTGCCTGCCTTAGCGTGCTTGAGTGAAGGCATTATTCGCGCTACGGCACAGTTTAGGTGCGGAACGGCAAAGAAGGGAAGGATGCGAGTTTTGTATTTTTGTTTTCTCCCGTCTTCGCCACTCGTTTTTGTGGTTCCTTCGCTAAAACCTTGCCTTCACGCTAACATGCAAGCTAAACTGAAGACAAATAACAGATCAAAGACATAAGGTGCCGCCAATCTTTAGTGCAAATAAGTAACAGATGCCTATAACAGTTTTATTCATAATGTCTTGATTTATGTTCTGTTTATTTGCTCTTCGATCACGCGAAGCCCAGCGTTGTTCCGGAGAAATGACGGATGCTACCGCGCTTTTATAATTTACATTCACAAGACTAGACGACAGGTGAGTCGAAAAGAACCTCTTGGTGCCAGGGGGGCAAAAAAAAAACAATTTCAAAGGTTGGCAATACCTGGAACAGTTTTATATGTAATTCCTTAACTTAGCTTCTATTTCGTTACTCTTCTCTCACGCGAGGCCCATACTTGTTCCATAAATGGAAGCACTTCGCCATTTGCAACACTTCTGCATTCACATTTCATAAAACTAGAGAAAACGTAAGTCACAGAACCCGGCTTGCGATTCTAGGGCAGGGCTGAAAAACAATCCTGTTTTGGTTGGCACGTGCCTTCACATCTTGATTTGTAATGATTGCTTCAAGTTCGGGATGCGGCTACTTGTTGGATTCGTTTGCAAACATCAAAAAAAAGGTATCATTACGATCAATTGCAAGGGGTCGTTACTTTTTCAGACCTGGCAATCTCACCCCTGAAAAATTAAAACATACAGTCTGTACAGTGACTCGTTACATTTTTTATTTAACGCTCTTAAATTCTATTCACGCGTAGTTGTCTAGGTAAGGTTTTCTTGCAGTCAGCGGCTATTGTGGTGCCAGCAACTTCTTGATCTTGACATTTGTAAACCTAGGACTCTGTAGGAAAACAAGATGAAAAAGTATTTCATTCTGGTTCAATCAAAATATGCGTAATACATAACGTCAAGAATACTTTAAAATCTATATGAGAAAACACTTTTTTTTCATGAAACGATTGATAAATGGTCGTGAAGATAGTCAAGAGAATACTTGAATAGAATAATGGTGTAGTTTTCCATTTCTCCCATCAGAAGTAGAAGTAGAAAAAAGAAGGTTACTTGATAGGGATATCTTGTAAATATTCATACCGTGTGCTTGACTTAGTGCAGTCGTTTGTTGTATATTGTTTTGTTCGGTTAAAAAAGTGCAATTAAGAAAGCATAAAAAAATATCCTGTCACCCTGGTTAAGTTAAAATCTCTAATAAGCGCCCCCCCCCCCTCGGAAAATATCCTGTCACCCTGGGTACGTTAACATCTTTAACAGGCCCCCTCCTCCCTCCCCTCCCTCATGGGTTGGATTATAGAAAGTATAAATTTTAAAGATAAGTAACACTTACTTTTTCCTCAGACTTCTGTTACAATAGTAATTCAAATAGAACAAGAAAGGGGTCATGAAAATGACTCTGATATCCAGTGACAAAGGATTAGGTGAGAGAAAGAACCACATATTATATCCTTTTACAGCTATACCGACATTTATGCCCTCACTAAAACCAATATTTTAATTGACTTCTAATTGGGGAGGGGGTAGCTTATTACAAAATCTGACTTACAAAGGGGGGAGGGGGTGAGGAGGCTTGTTAGATATGGGGCTTGACAGAACTTTTACAGTAGTTTTAAAAAGACAACCTCGTCCCGAGGATCTTCTTGGGATACAAAATAATCTAGTAATGTTCACATTTAATTACTTTATCTTTTTGCTCTGAAAAGCTCTAAGGCGACGATTAAATTAAGTTTTTAATGTTTTAAAATGTCGTAAGTGCCGCCATTTTGAACAGAGACTGAGATGGTCCTGGGGACGAGATTGTTTCAGAAAGGTGTCCTTACCAGCGACACAGTCTGCCCAAGGAAATTCATAGCCTGCCGGAGAAGTGGTCCATTGTCCACCAGTGTATTCGTAAGAGAGCGCATGTGGTTTTTCCGGCACATATCTCGCCTCACATGACACCTGGCAAATTTCATCGCCTCCAAAATCAATGCAGCTTAAGGAACCGTGAGCTGGCGTTGGAGGCTTATCCACGCCTGTGGAAGGAATACTTCAAGGTAAGTATAGTCATTTATTGTATACATACATGGTCGAATAACAATGTAATAATAATAATAATATTAATAATAATAATAATAATAATAACGAACGTAATAATAATTCCGTTAGCGCCCTTTGTGCGCTCTTTTAAGTTTTAACATCCAGATGTGTCTAAAAACGCTACTGATGACAACAGGTTTTCATTAGCAGTGCCATTAAGTGGCTCTCCTCTCCTCAAGAAATTGTATTTAATAGTACATCATACGGTAAAAAAAGAACATAAGTAAGTAACTATTTAAACATATATTACAAGAATAAATTAATTCCAAGTAAATTTTAAACTACTTAAGAGAAAATGTATATACATAGGTAGTAGTAGATCGGGCGAATTCACGTATTTTTTCTTTTTACCATATTTACACGATGTGCCCATTTAAAACTCACTTATGGAACAAAGGTTTCCTGTGGTGCTGTTTATTGCGCTGTACAAGGTGGTTCTGGCTTTTCAAGCTGTGAATGAAATCTTCATGTGTGACCATTTAAATGAAATCTTTGAATTGATACTTACATGAGGTCCATTTTTTATAACTCTGCTCTGACAAGGTGGTTCTAACCTTTGAGTCTCTGGGCGGAATCCTGAACTGCGACCATTCAATTAAAAGCTATTAAAAGCAGAACTTTCCTGTGGTGCTGTTTGTTATGCTGTACAAGGTAGTTCTAACTTTTGAGTCTGTGGATGAAATCCTAAAGTGTGACCATTCAAATGAAAGCTACTGAGCAGTACTTTCCTGTGGTACTGTTTATTATGCTGTACAAGGTGGTTCTAAATTTTGAGTCTGTGGATGAAATCCTAAAGTGTGACCATTCAAATGAAAGCTACTGAGCAGTACTTTCCTGTGGTACTGTTTATTATGCTGTACAAGGTGGTTCTAAGTTTTGAGTCTGTGGATGAAATCCTAAAGTGTGACCATTCAAATGAAAGCTACTGAGCAGTACTTTCCTGTGGTGCTGTTTATTATGCTGTACAAGGTGGTTCAAAGTTTTCTGTGAACGAGATTCTGAAGTGTGACCATTCAAATGAAAGCCACTGAGCAGTACTTTCCTGTGGTGCTGTTTATTATGCTATGCGAGGTGATCCTAACTTTTGAATCTGTGGATGAAATTCCAAAGTGTGACCATTCAAATGAAAGCTACTGAGCAGTACTTTCCTGTAGTGCTGTTTTTTATGTTAGTTCACTCTACGTATAGGTAAGTATGTATGAAATTCTAAAGTGTGACCTTTCAAATGAAAGCTTCTGAGCAGTACTCTTTAATGGTGCCGTTTGTTTCCAGGATTTTGCCTCGAATTCATTTGAAACTTTTCTTGAATTTTGAATTTGTATGCTCTTGGGAGTTCTAACGTTGAGATCACGTATGCTACAACCTCTTAATAACACGTAAGACATCTTACCAGCGGCAAATACCCAGCAAAACAAAGAAAGGCAAAGAACAACGAATAGCTTCATTTCTTCTCCAAGCTTTTCCGTTCACCTTTACGTATCTTCGCTGCTCTCTAGCTTAATTAACTCTTGTACATATTCATTACCGAGACATAAAAAAACAACTACGCAAACTAAGCAAACATCAGCTACGCAGCCAACAGCTGCGCAAACAACATTGTAATGAAAAGATGCGTTCCATGTCATATTTGAACACAAGTGATTCAAGGTTAATTAGAGTAGGGATTTGATCATTGGCTGACAAGGAAAGCTAAACGAACGAAAGGTGTGTTTTGACTTTGCTTTTCCATGGGTAAAAATTCTGATGTTGATGGCGGTTTTTGTCTCTGTTTCTTCTGCGAAAATCATTCATGTTGGTGTTGTTTTTGTTTTTGTTCAAGGACTTGCCTTAACTTACAGATAAGGTGTTTCTACGAAACCTAGTTAGGGAGGTGAGGCGGCGCGAAAAACGAGCGTGGTCGCCTTGCCTACCAAAGCGCGGATTCAGCCTGGTCAACCATACACAAATCCTTCGTTAAGGTTGAAAAGCACCGTTTGGAAAAAGTAACCATATGACTTAAAAAAGAAAAGGAAACAGTACAATATATATGAAATCCTATGTTAACTCTTTTATTGATAATCTTTCTTTTAAAATGTTGGTCAAAATCATTTGTGTTTTTGTACAGTAGAAAAAGCCCTTTATATGTCGTCACATCCAGACACCTCTCAAATGCGAGCACTACTCTTCTCAGCCAATTACATTCTGTGCATTGAAGTATTTATATGTCATCACATCCGGACACCTCTCAAATGGGAGCACTGCTCTTCTCAGCCAATTACATTCGTGCATTGAAGTATCTATATGTCGTCACATGCGGACACCTCTCAAATGCGAGCACTACTCTTCTCAGCCAATTACATTCTGTGCATTTAAGTACTTATGTAATTGCGTGCAGTCAGTTTTTAATTAAACGTTACCCAAATTAATTAACTGTTTAAAGAAGCGTTGAATTGTCTTTTTTTTCTTTTGAAGGATTACAAAAGCGGTACTTCAACCAAAGCTATTTATTGTTTTCTTTTCCAAGTTCATATCGTTGTGAGCGCCTTGAATAGACTCTAAATTTCGTGGTTGACTTATAGAGTACAAGAAATGTTTTGTTCAGAGTAAAAAACTATTTAGGCTTGGAGAAAGAAGGATTAGTGCTTTTACTGAGAAGCGAGTGGTATTTCGGTATGTCAGGGTTGTTAGCTCATATACGTTTTAACTCTTATATTTTCCTGATCACAAGAAAGTTAGAACCACCTTGTACAGCATAATAAACAGCACCACAGTAAGTATTGCTCAGTATAGCTTTAATTTGAATGGTCACACTAGAGGACCAGATAGACCAGGGGCACGTTTATCATACTCCCGATAACCTACGAGGCCGAAAAAATATTTTATGTGGACGATATCCTTCAACAGAGACTCCATTTTATTGATGTTGGAAGCTAAATTTTTAATCTTTATAATTTCATTTATGCTATTGTGTCAAGTTTGCACTAATAATTACCACTTGTTGGTAAAAAACAGCTTTGAAAAAATACCTATCGGGCACGATAAGTTACCGGGAGTTCGAGAAAGCGGTCCCTGAAACGAGGTAAGAGAGGTTTGTGACGAGGTAATAAGTGAATAGTGCGATCAAAGATGGTATGCAGTTGTCCATTCACTTTATATCTATGTTCGAGTCCTGCGGCGCTTTTTCTTTGTTTTAATTTTTTTTGGTATACTTGTGGTTTTAATTCTTTCGTGATTATACGCGGTAATAAACAATAAGCAATGAACGGTTGCCGATTTTTTATTAGAAGAAAATCAATAGAAAATGACGTCACTCACTAATAAAACTCATTGGCACATTCTAAACCATTTTAAATTAAAATTCTGTGAAATCTTAATTGACTTGCGTGTTATCTTATCTTTCAATTTGACCTAAAATTTATACGTTAAGGTTTTTTTAAACAAATATTGACAAGCTTTTAAAGACTAATAAGACTCATTGGTACAATTAAAGTCTTCCTATAATCTTAAACCATTTTTAATTAAAATTCTGTGAAATCTTAATTTACTTGCGTTTTATCTTTTCTTTCAAGTTGACCTAATATTTTTACGTTAAGGTTTTTTAAACAAATACTGATTGACAAGCTTTTAAAGTTAGCAAACACGAGAATGCGATAATGATGGGGGTTTGTACTGTGTTGCATCAAATGGGGAAATATAGCAAATAAATAACGTTTGGCCCTTATAAACGCTGGTTGCTATGCATATGATCGCCAAAAAGCGCCTAAAATCGATCTGACTACGATGCTTTTATAATTTAACGCATTTATAAAACTAGACGACACGAGAGTCGTGGAACCTCTTGAAGCTAGGGTGGGACAAAAAACAATCTTTTTTCATAAGATTGGCAATCCTGGAACAGTTTTATTTCTAATTCCTTAATTTCAGTTCTATTTGTTTACTTTTCCCTCGCGCGATGCCCAGGGTCGTTCCAAAAGATGGAAGCACTTCGCCAGTTGCAGCACTTTTGCATTCACATTCATAAAACGAAAACGTTAGTCAGAGAACCTGGCTTGCGATACTAGGGCGGGGCTGAAAACAATCCTGTTTTGGTGGGCACGTGCCTTCATATCTTTGTTTGTAATCAGTGCTTCAAGATGAGGCTACTTGTTGAATTGGTTTGCAAACATCAAAGCTTATCATTACGATCAATCGCAACGGGTCGTTACTTTTTTTAGACCTTGGGAATCTCACCTCCGAGAAATTAAAACGGACAGTCTGTACAGTGCCTCGTTACATTATTTATTTAACGCTCTTAAATTCCATTCATACGTAGTTGCTTAGTTACAAAGTTTTCTTGCAGTAAACGGATCTTGTGGTGCCAGCGACTTCTTGATCTTGACATTTGTTAGCCTAGGACACTGTAGGAAAACAAGATGAAAAGATATTTCATCCTGGGCCAATGAAAATATGCGTAATACATAACATGACGAATATTTTTAAATCAATATAAGAAAACACATTTTTTCATGAAGCGATTGATAAACTGTCGCCGCAGGGTTGTCAAAAGTAGCCGACTGTAGGCGAAAATCACCACCTGCCTCATGATCTCAGCCGGCTACTCTGCTGGACTGTTGTAATGAAACTTTAGATTTCTAGCAAAACCAGTCGCCTACTTCAAAAAATAAAGCCACCTACTTCAAAACCTTGTGACAATCCTGCGGGACGGCCTGGTTTAGTCAAGAGAATACTGAATAGAAGGGAACAGAATAGAATAACGATGTAGTTTTCCATTTCTCCTATCATTTGTAGAAGGAGAAAATGAAGGAACAAGTTAGGGATATCTTGTAAGTATTCGTACCATGTGCTTGTCTTAGTGCAATCGTTTGTTGTATATTGTTTTAGTCGGTTAAAAAAAGTACAAAGTAAGAAAGCTTCAGAAAATATCCTGTCACCCTAGACTGCGAGCAGCCTCTCTTTTGCTCCCAAATCCGTGCTGGATGAACGGCAAAGTCACGGGGGCGATATTCGAGCGGCGAGCGGCGAGCGGCGAAGCCGCGAGCCGCGAGTAGCGTGGGCGGGAGAGTGAGCGAAGAGCGAAAAGAGAGTATTTATATTTATATTTATTTATATTTTCGCTCTTCGCTCACTCTCCCGCCCACGCTACTCGTGGCTCGCGGCTCGAATATCGCACTCGCTTTCTCGCCGCTCCTCCGGCAGATATTTTAGAGCAAAAGAGAGACTGCTCGCAGTCTACTGTCACCCTGGTTACGTTAAAATCTCTAAAAAGCCCCCCCCCCCCCCCTCGGAAAATATCCTGTCACCCTGGTTACGTTAAAATCTCTGATAAGCCCCCCCTCGGAAAATATCCTGTCACCCTGGTTACGTTAAAATCTCTGATAAGCCCCCCCTCGGAAAATATCCGGTCACCCTGGTTACGTTAAAATCTCTAATAACCCCCCCCCCCTCACTCGGAAAATATCCTGTCACCCTGGTTACGTTAAAATCTCATAATAAGCCCCCCCCCCCCTCGGAAAATATCCTGCCACCCTGGTTACGTTAACATCTTTAATAAGCCACCCTTCCCCCTCCTCTCCCTCATGAGTTGGATTATGAAAATCATAAATTTTAAAGACAAATAACACTAACTTTTCCTGACACTTCTGTTACAACAGTAATTCAAATAGAACAAGCAAGGAGTCATGAAAGTGATTCTGATATCCAGTGACAAAGGATTAAGAAAGCTACCATTTCAAACCACTAGAAATAACCACGCATTGTACCCTTTTAAAGCCACACCGTCATTCACGCCCTCCGTCAGTGACTAAAACTTACTAAAACCAGTATTTT
Organism: Siderastrea radians; assembly: GCA_964017195.1. NCBI lineage: Eukaryota > Metazoa > Cnidaria > Anthozoa > Scleractinia > Rhizangiidae > Siderastrea > Siderastrea radians. The sequence goes on from OZ024896.1 coordinate 42,951,081, forward strand.
AATTGACTTCTAATTAGGGAGGGGTGGTAGCTTATTACAAAATATAACATATAAAGGGGGAGGGGCTGATGAGACTTGTTAGAGATGGGGGTTGACAGAACTTATACAGAAGTTTTAAAAAGACAACCTCGTCTCGAGGGTCTTCTCGGGATACAAAATAATCTAGTAATGTTCATATTTAACTAATTTATTTGTTGGCTCTGAAAAGCTCTCAGGCGACGATTAAGTTTCAAATGTTTTAAAATGTTGTAAGTGCCGCCATTTTGAACAGAGACTGAGATGGTCCTGGGGACGAGATTATTTCTGAAAGGTGTCCTTACCAGCGACACAGTCTGCCCAAGGAAATTCATAACCTGGTGGAAAAGTGATCCATTGTCCACCAGTGTATTCATAAGCGTACGGATGTGGTTTTTCCGGCAAATATCCCGCCTTGCAGATCACCTGGCAAATTTCATTGCCTCCAAAATCAATGCAGCTTAAGGAACCGTGAGCTGGCGGTGGTGGCTTATCCACGCCTGTGGAACAAATAGTTCAAGGTAAGTAAATAAAAATTGTTAGTTTTAGTCATTTATTGTATACAAACATGGTCGAATAATAATAATAATAATAATAATAATAATAATAATAATAATAATAATCTTGATGAGAAATTTCTTAGAAATACATTTTGTAATGAAAATTTACGATAAAAGGACACGACGTTTCGACCTCTCCGAGGTCATTTTCAAGTGCGAGTAAGAAATGAAAAATTAGCATAAATATATTACAAGCGGTTTAAAAATGGTTTAAAAGGTAAGAATACAATGAACAATAAAATGCGATAAAATATGTAAACGATAAGTGATAAAATCTTTATAAAATTGAAAAGAAATGATTATAATAAGGCTAATTAAAACCGATCTAAACAAATAATTTAGCGCGGATGGAATCGTACTGTTTGTTTAGAGTTGGTTTCAGTTCTTTGATAAAAAGCATTTCAAAAATAAGGCAATCAAGTTTGTTCTGACACTTCCTTAAAATATTAAAATTTCGCTCAATGTCATTCAGGTGGTTTCCGATTGCAGTTCCCTTGTGTTCTTCAATTCGCTGGTGAAGGTGTCGCTAAGCGACAAGACTGAAACACAGGTACTCTCTTACGGACTCAAACACTCAGTGACGCCTAAACGTATACCAGCCGAGGCCATTGTATCCAGTGTTGAAGCGGTTCTGTCCCGTCAGAGGGAGTTTTCAGAATCAGCCAAGGATAACATCAGAAGTAGAACAGCTTCTACTATACCATCAGCCTCTCTACCTGACAGTAACTTGACTAAAGACGAACGACAAGCACTAAAACGGCTGAGAACCGACGAAAACATTGTCATATTCCCCGCTGATAAAGGACGAGTGACTGTTGTTATAGACAAGACAGACTATTACGACAAAATGGACGCACTTGTTAACGACAAACAGACCTACCAAGTACTTAAACGAGACCCGACGCCAGCACTTCAACGCAAACTTAACAGCAAACTACTTGACCTCAAGAAAACTGACGCTATTGACATTCAACGCTACAACAGACTGAGGTGCCGTGTACCACAACCACCGAACCTTTACGGACTACCGAAACTGCACAAACCTAACATAACCATGCGACCTATAGTCTCATTCTGTGGGTCCCCGACTTACCAACTGTCCAAATACTTGACTACCGTACTGAAACCTTTGACCGACGAATCACGACACAAACTACAGTCGACTGAGAACTTTATTGACGCAATCAAGACAGTACAAGTACCTGACGACTACAAACTAGTGTCTTTTGATGTGAAATCACTGTTCACTAGTATTCCACTACAACTGGCTCTAGACTGCACTGAGACCGCCATCAACAACTCTACTATTGAACTACCGCTACCTACAGACGACTTAATGGACTTACTGAACCTTTGTCTTACTTCTACGTATTTTCAGTACAACGGCAAGCACTACAAACAGTTGCACGGAACAGCTATGGGCTCACCAGTTTCCGTTGTTGTTGCAGAAATCGTTATGCAAAACATCGAGGAACGAGCCCTCGCAACTTACAAACGAACACTACCACTCTGGCTACGTTACGTTGACGATACCTTTACAGCCGTACACAAAGACGGACAAAACAACGACATACAGTTTACTAAGGAGATCGAGGAAAATGGAAAAATACCTTTTCTAGACTGCTTAGTTACCCGCGACAATAACGAACTACGGACGACAATTTACAGAAAACCGACACATACCGACAGACTACTCGACCAATCATCTTACAACCCAACTTCTCACAAAGCTACGACTATACGGACCCTGACAAGACGCACGCAACTAGTTTGTGACTCACCTGACAGCTTAACGGACTAAAACAAGTACTTAGACAACGTTTTCAACAAGAACAATTACAACCGGGATTTTATTAGAGACAACACTTACAGAAACTCCGAACCAAATGCTACGAGCACTAACACGACACCTGTCACTACTGCAACCATACCTTACATCAAAGGGACTTCTCAAACTATCGCACGAATCCTACAACCCAACAACATCCGCATTGCTCACAAACCTATTACTACTTTACGACAGCTACTGACGAACGTTAAAGACAAAGACGAACCGAGCAACAGACGGGGAGCAGTTTATAAAATCAAATGCTGCGACTGCCAGGCCACTTATATTGGTGAGACCGGCAGAAATCTGAACGTCCGACTGACTGAACGCAAACGAGCGACTAGAAATGGTGATATCAACAGTCACATTGCTGAGCACCATTTAAAAACAAACCACAGAATCGACTGGGACTCTGCTGAATGCGTTACCTACAGTACGGACTACTATCAACGAATCACTCTGGAAAGCTGGTTTGCTAACTTAGAACAAACACCACTGAACCGTTGCCAACAGCTACCTGCACCTTACAAACGACTGATTGCCGACAATGACAAGACAGACAAACAATAGACAAACCGACTTATTTAACTGACAATAGACCAACGGACATTTGACTAACAAAAGACGGATCGAAACGCACCAATCACGTTTAACAGTCTTCACAGCCAATAACATCACGGCTTAACTGACAGACGACCAATAACATCACGAGATCGTCGACCAATCAGGACAACGACCAGAGACTTATAACATCTACTGACGATTCACAATTCACTTGAGTCTGATGATGACTTCCGCTCAGGTTGTCGAAACGTCAGTCAATGTCACCTCAAACAGTCCTTCTCAGGACTACACTCACCCGGACGATCATAATTTACCGAATTATGATTGTGTTCTTTGTTGAACCAATCGTTTTCAAAGGCTCTTTCCGCAATACTCTCAATGGTCTCATCTACAGGTACGTTGGTAAAGAGTGAGGATACGTCATACGACACTAAGATGTCTTGGTCGTTGATTTTCATCTCGTGCAACTCGTCGGCGAATTGGAATGTCTCACTAACGGTATGGCCATTGATGGACAAGGGCTTCAGCTTTTCATCCAGCCACTTTGCAAGCTTGTATTTGTAAGTTCCCGTAGCAGAGAGTATTGGACGCATGGCTAGCTTCTTCTTGTTAGTTTTTGGCTGGCCATAAAGATGAGCAAGTCTCGAACCCTTCTGAATTACTGAATCCGCAATGGCTTTGGGCAGAATTCTTTGAACAACTGAGGATAGTTCCTTCTCTTTCTGAAGCAATGGGTGGTAATGCTTTAAAGGTCTTCCTCGTGTTCTTGTTCTCTCGGGGCTTACAGGCACGAAATTTTGCCTCGTCATTAATGGATGATTCCTTCAAAAGACGCACGTAATCTGATTTGTCCATCACTACTACTCCTGAGCCCTTATCAGGCTCGGTTACGACTATGTCGTCTCTCTTCTTAAGTTGGCTTATTGCCCTCAGCATTGCTTTCGGTGGTGCTGGATCTTTGCGTTCGCTGTAGTTGAGGGCAATAGATCGTAAAGTTACCGCCGCTAATTCTTTATTGTCGCTGCTGAGCCTGGGTTCTAGTTTCCAATAGGCCTTCTCAAAAGTTGCTTGGATTTCTCTCGGTGATATTCGTTGTGGAAAAGCAAAGTTAAGGCCTCGACACAATACCAGCTTTTGGAAAAAAGACAGCCTGTACGAGGATATATTCTTGATGTGCTCATCAAAGTTTGTATCAACAGCCAGAAGACTTGAGATCTTTTTGGTATGACCACTCATCAGTTGTTGGTATTGCTCGTTGCGTAGGGTGACTATCAATGCAAATATAATGAAGAGACAATCATTCTTCTTGGATTTCTCGGTAAATCTCACTGATTTCTTTCCTCGACTCCCCTCAACTCCGTCAGTGATATATTCCAATTCGCCGACGAGTTGCATGAGATGAAAATCAGCGACCAAGACATCTTAGTGTCGTATGACGTATCCTCACTCTTTACCAACGTACCTGTAGATGAGACCATTGAAAGTATTGCGGAAAGAGCCTTTGAAAACGATTGGTTCAACAAAGAACACAATCTCAACATCACGAAGTCAGACTTAATAGAGCTGTTGAGAATTGCCACCAAAAAATCAGCTTTTTTAGTTTGAAGGAAACCTCTACGAACAGGTGGACGGTGTTGCTATGGGTTCCCCACTAGGACCTCTCATGGCTAACGCATTCATGTGTAACATCGAGAAACAGCTAGAAACCGAAATCATGATGCCTGCCTTTTACAAACGCTATGTTGATGATACGCTTAGCGCAATGCCTGATGTTGAAACAACCTCTGTGTTTCTGACGACATTGAACAACACTCATCCTTCCATCGATTTCACAATGGAGCTTGAAGTTAACGGCAGGCTCCCTTTTCTGGGAATGGGTATAATCAGGAACGGATGCCGGTTGGACACGAAGGTGTATAGGAAGCCAACAGACACTGGGTTACTGTTACATTACCACGGCCACATGGACGGTAGATATAAACGGTCATTGCTGAATACCATGCTTAACCGTGCATTTAAGCTCTCATCTACATGGGAGCTTTTTCATCAGGAATGTGAGCGCCTCAAAGTGATCTTTTCCCATCGGCGCTACCCGGACAAACTCGTACAATCTACCATCCGCCAATTTATTGCTTCCAAAGTGTCTGAGGAATCACAAAGACAACAACAAGTTCCTAACTACAATGAAGCCCCAATCAGAATCGTGCTGCCTTTTAAGGACCAGAAATCTGCAGATGCAGTACGCAGACAACTTGCAGACCTCAGTCGGAAGATCAATGCAACTATCAGCCCTGTGTACACAAGTCGAAAGATCAAGGACGAAATCAAAGTGAGGGAAGGCAAGCCACCCCTTGTGAATCAACAATGCGTCGTTTATCATTTTCAGTGTAACCTGTGTGATGCAGGTTATGTCGGTTAAGGGAACTGCAATCGGAAACCACCTGAAGGATCAGCACAATATGTCCCCAAATGACATTGCGCGAGATTTTAATATTTTAAGGAAGTGTCAGAACGAACTTGATTGCCTTATTTTTGAAATGCTTTTTATCAAAGAACTGAAACCAACTCTAAACAAACAATGCAATTCCATCCGCGCTAAATTATTTGTTTAGATCGGTTTTAATTAGCCTTATTATAATCATTTCTTTTTAATTTTGTAAATATTTTATCACTTATCGTTTGCATATGTTATCACATTTTATTGTTCGTTGTATGCTTACCTTTTAAACTATTTTTAAACCGCTTGTAATATATTTATGCTAATTTTTTTATTTTTTGACTCGCACTTGAAAATGACCTCTCACAGAGGTCGAAACGTCGTGGCCTTTTATCGTTAATTTTTATTACAAAATAAAAATAATAATAATAATAATAATAATAATAGTAATAATAGCCACAAGAATTGCACTTTTCAAATTATTGACATGGCAGTACCTTCTGACAGAAATGCGCCGATCAATTCGAAACTTCAACATCCCCCCCCAGGCATACCCCGGGCATTTGACTGTGCATCGTGCCCTCGGAGGGGGGAATTTGAACGTTTCTTTGGAAGGGTGGGGAATTTGAACCGGATTTATCTCTTGTTATGACGTAGTAGGCCTGTGTTTTTTTTTCGGTTTTTGCTGGTCTGACGGATTTACAAGATAGAATTTCGCCTTTGATAGTGAATAACTCTTTGAAAAGGGTCTTTAAAGAAGATTGAAGGTCTCATTACGGCATATCTCTCTCTGAAAGGCATGTAAAGTGCTTGATTGAAGACCAAATTTGTCTTTGAGGAGAGGCAGTTCAGTACTAATTGGTGGGGCATTTGAACGGCTTTCTTGCCCCGAGGGGAGGGAATTTGAACAAGCCAATCTTCAAAAGTTCAAATGCCCGGGGGTTGCCCGGGGAGGGATGTTGAGCTTTCGAATTGATCGGCGCAAAACACCTCAATAAAGACAGCTGACAAACTCTCTAAATATAAAGAATTAGAAATCGAAATAGCCTGAGAAAACAGCCGACGTTTCGCGAGGTCGCCACTGAGTCCTCGCAAAACGACGGCTGTTTTCTCAGGCTAAAATCGAAATAGGCAGAATGTGGAAGATGCAGACCGAAACGGTGCCAGTTGTCATAGGAGCACTGGGATTCATTAAAAAAGGATGGATAAATAAGTTGATAGGATCCCAGGCTCAATCAACATCAATGAGCTTCAAAAGATTACTCTTCTAGGAACAGCTCACATTTTGAGGAAGTGCTTTCAATTAAGTGAACTCCTTGCTACCCACATGGTTTGGCCCCGGTGCTTTAGAGGGATAAAGCATAAGGGCATAAAGGACATAACGATATTAATGTATAATAATAATAATAATAATAATAATAATTAATAATAATAAGAATAATAATAATAAGAATAATAATAATAATATTAACGGACGTAATAGTAGCTACGTTAGCGCCCTATGTGCGCTCTCTGATTTAACATCCAGATGTGTCAAAAACGCTACTGATAATAACAAAGGTTTTTTAGGTGGCTTTTCTCTTTTATATAACAGTTAAAAAAATGTATGTAATAGTATATCATACGTAAAAAAGGACATACGGTGGAACCTCTATATAACGAAGACCCCGGTATAACGAACGATAATCTTCAGCCTAGTAATAGTAAACTGTATGGAAAAGAACCTCGATATAACGAACCAATTTCCCCAGTCCCTTGGCACTTCGTTAAATCGGGGTCCCACTGTAAGAAAGTAACTATTTAAACATCTATTACCAGAATAGATTAAGAGCATATGATAATTCCAAGTAAATTTTAAATTACGTAAAAGAAAATGTATATACATATGTCGTAGTCGATCGGGCGAAATTATGTCATCCATATTGTATTTGATCATGAAATCACCAGAATTCACGCATTTTTTTCTCTTTTTACCATATTTACATGATGTGCCCATTTAAACGAAACTCAGTTATGGAACAAAAGTTTCCTATGGTGGTGCTGTTTATTGTGCTGTACAAGGTGGTTCTGGCTTTTCAAGCTGTTGATGAAATCTTCATGTGTGACCATTTAAATGAAATCTTTGAATTGGTACTGATATGTGGTCCACTTTTTATAACTATACTCTAACTATGTTCTAACTTTTGAGTCTCTGGGCGTAATCTTAAAGTGCGATCATTCAAATAAAAGCTACTGAGCAGTACTTTCCTGTGGTGCTGTTTATTATGCTGTACAAGGTGCTTCTAACATTTGAGTCTGTGGATGAAATCCTAAAGTGTGACCATTCAAATAAAAGCTACTGAGCAGTACTTTCCTGTGGTGCTGTTTATTATGCTGTACAAGGTGGTTCTAACTTTTGAGTCTATGGGTGAAATCCTTAAGTGTGACCATTCAAATAAAAGCTACTGAGCAGTACTTTCCTGTGGTGCTGTTTATTATGCTGTACAAGGTGCTTCTAACATTTGAGTCTGTGGATGAAATCCTAAAGTGTGACCATTCAAATGAAAGCTACTGAGCAGTACTTTCCTGTGGTGCTGTTTATTATGCTGTACAAGGTGGTTCTAACTTTTGAGTCTATGGGTGAAATCCTAAAGTGTGACCATTCAAATAAAAGCTACTGAGCAGTACTTTCCTGTAGTGCTGTCTTTTATGTTAGGTGACTCTAAGTGTAAGTATGTAAGAAATCTTAAAGTGTGATCTTTCAAATGAAAGCTACTGAGCAGTACTTTTCAATGGTGCAGTCTGTTTCAGGATTTTGCTTCGAATTCATTTGAAACGTTTCTTGAATTTTGATTTTGTATGCTCTTGAGAGTGAAAAATGTTGAGATCACGTATGCTACAACCTCTTAATAATATGTAACATATCTCACCGGCGTCAACTGCCCAGCAAAACAGAGAAATGCAAAGAACAACAAAGAACTTCATTTCCTCTCCAAGCTGTTCAGTTCACCTTTACGTGTCTTCGCTACACTCTAGCTTAATCAACTCTTGTACATATTCATTACCGAGTCATAAAAGATAATACTAACAGGTACGCAAACAACGTTGTAATGGAAAGATGCGTTCCATGTCAAATTTGAATACAGGTGATTCAAGGTTAATAAGAATAAGAATTTGATCACTGGCTGTCAAGGAAAGCTGAACAAACGAAGGTAGTGTTTTGACTTTGCTTTTCCACGGGGAAAATTTCTGATGTTGGTAGTCTTTGGTTCTTTACCATTAACATGTGCAAACAGGTCGGTTTACGGTTTGGGCAAATGGTAAGCAGATTTCCGTGTTGGGAAATTCCGTTCGGGACTGCCGCTTACCATTTGCAGAAATCCGTCCCATTTACGAAAAAAATTGGCACGACGGCGACGGCTAACGAGATCGTCACAAAACAAAAGCTTTAATTAACAAAACAACGACTCTGACCTGCGTTTTTTTTTTGGTTTATTTCTTTGCCGTTCTGTGCACAACTACAACGTGAAAAATGACCAAATTCAAAGTTTTGTGTAGAACGCGAACATACGACGGAATTTTTGTAATAATAATAATAACGCTCCTCTACAAGTTGCTAAGAGAGATATAATATCAGTATGGTACGATTTTAGTTGTTGATGTATTAAGCCTTAACAGACTAATTCTCAGCCAATTACATTCCGTGTATTAAAGTACTTATATGTCGTCACATCAGGACACCTCTCAAATACGAGCACTGCTCTTCTCAGCCAATTACATTCTGTGCATTGAAGTACTTATGTACTTGGGTTCAGATGGTTTTTATTTAAAGGTTACTCAAATTAATTAACTGTTTAAAGAAGAGTTGAATTGTCTTTTTCCTTTTGAAGGATTACAAAAGCGGTACTTCAACCAAAGCTATTTATTGTTTTCTCTTCCAAATTAATATCGTTATTAGCGCCTTGAATAGATTCTAAATTTCGTGGTTGATTTATAGAGTACAAAAAATGTTTTGTCCAGAGTAAACAAAAACTATTTAGGCTTTGGGAAAGAAGGATTAATGCTTTTACTGAGAAGTGAATGGTGTTTCGGTATTTAATGTCAGGGTTGTTAGCTCATATTCGTTTCAGCTTTTATATTTCCCTCCTCACAAGAAGGTTGTATAAAGGCGTTATGCTTTCAGCGGTCATTCTCACATTGTACATGATCTGTTCTTCTAAAGGGAATCAAGGTAACAATTTGCTGCTTTATTTTCAGTCTAAGTCCAGTCACTGAACTCTCCTTCTGACTCCACTCGGGTTATCCGCACCCAACTTCAAGTGATTTACAAGTTTAGCTGCGCGATAAGTTATGAAAGGTGTAAAACATTATTCAACTGTCTTTGTGAAACAGTTTTGTGCATAAACTTTGTTTTTGAGTCTCTCAATTCTAGATGAAATAAAAGTTACTGAATTGTTGGAACTTATTTTGTACTTGCACTAAATTGGGTGCTAGTTCGTCGAAGCAGAAGACTGCACGTTAGGATATATGGTTTTTCGGCGACATTGTTCATAAATATGTAAGAATAGGTTTACTGCAATAGGAGGAAATCGTCTTACGGGATGCTTGGCCAGGTAAAAGTAACCATGGATCACTGTCTCGGAAGACCGACAATCTGGGTTACCATATGCAAACGCCTTGACGCTCAACAGCACCAATGTTCGCATAGTAAACAACAAGACAGGAAAGTACTGCTCAATAGCTTTCATTTAAATGTTTATGCTTCAGGATCTCATTCACACCTCCAGTCGCTAGCCAGAACCACTTTACACAAGATTATAGACAGTACCGGCACAGTAAAGTACCTTTATGAACAGGCTCAACGTTAGAACTACCTTCTACAGCGCAATAAACAGCACCACAGGAAAGTACTGCTCAGTAGCTTTCATTTGAATGGTCACACTTTAGGATTTCATCCACAGACTCAAAAGCTAGAACCACCTTTTACAGTGCAATAAACAACACCACAGCGAAGTACTGCTCTGTAGCTGTCATTTGAATGGTCACTCTTGAGGACCGGATAGACTAGGGGCACGTTTATTAAACCCCCGATAACTTACCAGGCTGAAAAATATTTTATGTGGACAGTATCCTTTAACAGAAACTCAATTTTATTGATGTTGGAAGCTAAATTTTTAAATCTTTATAATTTCAGTTTTGCAGTTGTATCAAGTTTTCACTAATAATTACCACAAAAAAAACAGCTTTGAAAAAATACCTATCGGGCACGATAAGTTACCGGGAGTTCGAGAAAGCGGTCCCTGAAACGAGGTAAGAGAGGTTTGTGACGAGGTAATAAGCGAATAGTGCGATTAAAGATGGTATGCAGTTGTTCATTCACTTTATATCTATGTTCGAGTCCTGCGGCGCTTTTTCTTTGTTTTAATAATGGTATACTTGTGGTTTTAATTCTTTCTTGGTTATGCGCGGTAATAAACAACAAGTAATGAGCGGTTGCCGATTTTTTATTAGAGGAAAATCAATAGAAAAGGACGTCACTCACTAATAAAACTCATTGGTACAATTGAAGTCTTCTCATAATTCTAAGCCATTATTAATTAAAATTATGTGAAATCTTAATTGACTTGCGTTTTATCTTTTCTTTCAATTTGACCTAATATTGATATGTTAAGGTTTTTTTAAACCAATCTTGACAAGCTTTTAAAGTTTGCAAACACGAGAATGGGACTCTAATTCGAACCATGAAAGGAAAATTGGTTGAATCCAGACAACAGTTATCAAGTTTGGTCATCGAAGATACTTCATCTACGTTGCTTCAATTCCTAAAAATGAGGTCTCAATCTGTTCGCAACAACATTAAAGCGAGACACGAGAACAAGCTTACAAACCTAAGAATGGAAGCTGAAAATGAGTGCCCGAATACCATCAATAAGAAAAACTGGGTGATTAATTTATCACAAAAACCCCTAACCGCGACAGAACGTTCTCTTCTTGAGAAAGGTCCTAAATTTGCTCCAACCCCACAATCCATCCCGGTTAAAGACATTGTTTCCGAAGTTGAAGCCGCCATCGTCCGCCTTCCTGATGACACGAAGGATGCCGTACGAACCACCACCGCCTCTTTGCTCTACAGAGCCCGACTTCCACCACACAGCAACACCACCAAAGCTGAATTAAGAGCCCTAAAGAACTTAAAACAGGACCATGAACGTGTTATTACGAAAGCTGATAAAGGGAACTGTTTTGTTGTCATGGATAGAACTGATTATGACTCCAAAATGGAAACTCTACTCAGCGACCGAGACACGTACCAACCAGTCCTCAAGTCACCATTCGCCAAAATTGAAAGAGAATTGAACAGTAGACTTCTCGACCTCAAACGACAAAACAAGATAGATGAAACAGTCTATCAAAAACTTCGTTCTACAGACGGTTCTCCGCCTGCCATCCGGGGCTCTATTAAACATCATAAACCCGGATTCCCTCTTCGACCGATTGTATCGAGCATCGGGTCTGCCCTTTACAACACATCTAAGTTTCTTTCTGATATCCTATCGCCGATTCAGAACCTCAATGGCTATTCTGTCCTCAACTCTTCACAATTTGCCAAAGAAATAGCCAATATGGAAATTTCCGACGACGAAGTTATGGTGTCATTCGACGTGGTGTCGCTATTCACAGCTATCCCTGTCCACAAAGCGTGTGATTACATTCGCGACAAGCTGAACAATGACAGTACTTTACAATCTAGAACAAGCCTAACTACCGATGACATCATTTCTTTATTGGACTTCACTCTCTCCAATAACTATTTTGTCTACAATAACTGTATATATAAGCAGGTTCACGGTTGTGCTATGGGCAGCCCTGTTAGCCCTATTGTTGCTAATCTTTGCATGGAGGTGGTTGAAGAATTAGCCATCAATACCTCTACAGTTACACCAAGGATTGGAAAAGATATGTTGACGATAGCTTCGTCATCATTAAGAAAGACGCTGTCTCCTCCTTTCATGACACTTTAAATTCCATTGACCCAAAAATCGCTTTTACTATCGAAGAAGAAAACAATGGCCAAATCTCTTTCTTGGACACCCTCGTTTCCAGGAAAAATGGTGTTACTGTCATCGACGTTTACCGGAAACCGACACATACTGATAGATATCTGGATTATTCTTCTCATCATGAATATAAACATAAAGTCAGCGCGGCCTCGACCCTCCTATTCCGTGCAGCCAACCTACCTAGCACTTATGAAGGTAAAGCACGCGAGACTAGTTACGTTACGGAAGCATTGAAAGCCAATGGCTACCCATTCGTTGTGGAAAAGCAAAGTTAAGGCCTCGACACAATACCAGCTTTTGGAAAAAAGACAGCCTGTACGAGGATATATTCTTGATGTGCTCATCAAAGTTTGTATCAACAGCCAGAAGACTTGAGATCTTTTTGGTATGACCACTCATCAGTTGTTGGTATTGCTCGTTGCGTAGGGTGACTATCAATGCAAATATAATGAAGAGACAATCATTCTTCTTGGATTTCTCGGTAAATCTCACTGATTTCTTTCCTCGACTCCCCTCAACTCCGTCAGTGATATATTCCAATTCGCCGACGAGTTGCATGAGATGAAAATCAGCGACCAAGACATCTTAGTGTCGTATGACGTATCCTCACTCTTTACCAACGTACCTGTAGATGAGACCATTGAAAGTATTGCGGAAAGAGCCTTTGAAAACGATTGGTTCAACAAAGAACACAATCTCAACATCACGAAGTCAGACTTAATAGAGCTGTTGAGAATTGCCACCAAAAAATCAGCTTTTTTAGTTTGAAGGAAACCTCTACGAACAGGTGGACGGTGTTGCTATGGGTTCCCCACTAGGACCTCTCATGGCTAACGCATTCATGTGTAACATCGAGAAACAGCTAGAAACCGAAATCATGATGCCTGCCTTTTACAAACGCTATGTTGATGATACGCTTAGCGCAATGCCTGATGTTGAAACAACCTCTGTGTTTCTGACGACATTGAACAACACTCATCCTTCCATCGATTTCACAATGGAGCTTGAAGTTAACGGCAGGCTCCCTTTTCTGGGAATGGGTATAATCAGGAACGGATGCCGGTTGGACACGAAGGTGTATAGGAAGCCAACAGACACTGGGTTACTGTTACATTACCACGGCCACATGGACGGTAGATATAAACGGTCATTGCTGAATACCATGCTTAACCGTGCATTTAAGCTCTCATCTACATGGGAGCTTTTTCATCAGGAATGTGAGCGCCTCAAAGTGATCTTTTCCCATCGGCGCTACCCGGACAAACTCGTACAATCTACCATCCGCCAATTTATTGCTTCCAAAGTGTCTGAGGAATCACAAAGACAACAACAAGTTCCTAACTACAATGAAGCCCCAATCAGAATCGTGCTGCCTTTTAAGGACCAGAAATCTGCAGATGCAGTACGCAGACAACTTGCAGACCTCAGTCGGAAGATCAATGCAACTATCAGCCCTGTGTACACAAGTCGAAAGATCAAGGACGAAATCAAAGTGAGGGAAGGCAAGCCACCCCTTGTGAATCAACAATGCGTCGTTTATCATTTTCAGTGTAACCTGTGTGATGCAGGTTATGTCGGTTAAGGGAACTGCAATCGGAAACCACCTGAAGGATCAGCACAATATGTCCCCAAATGACATTGCGCGAGATTTTAATATTTTAAGGAAGTGTCAGAACGAACTTGATTGCCTTATTTTTGAAATGCTTTTTATCAAAGAACTGAAACCAACTCTAAACAAACAATGCAATTCCATCCGCGCTAAATTATTTGTTTAGATCGGTTTTAATTAGCCTTATTATAATCATTTCTTTTTAATTTTGTAAATATTTTATCACTTATCGTTTGCATATGTTATCACATTTTATTGTTCGTTGTATGCTTACCTTTTAAACTATTTTTAAACCGCTTGTAATATATTTATGCTAATTTTTTTATTTTTTGACTCGCACTTGAAAATGACCTCTCACAGAGGTCGAAACGTCGTGGCCTTTTATCGTTAATTTTTATTACAAAATAAAAATAATAATAATAATAATAATAATAATAGTAATAATAGCCACAAGAATTGCACTTTTCAAATTATTGACATGGCAGTACCTTCTGACAGAAATGCGCCGATCAATTCGAAACTTCAACATCCCCCCCCAGGCATACCCCGGGCATTTGACTGTGCATCGTGCCCTCGGAGGGGGGAATTTGAACGTTTCTTTGGAAGGGTGGGGAATTTGAACCGGATTTATCTCTTGTTATGACGTAGTAGGCCTGTGTTTTTTTTTCGGTTTTTGCTGGTCTGACGGATTTACAAGATAGAATTTCGCCTTTGATAGTGAATAACTCTTTGAAAAGGGTCTTTAAAGAAGATTGAAGGTCTCATTACGGCATATCTCTCTCTGAAAGGCATGTAAAGTGCTTGATTGAAGACCAAATTTGTCTTTGAGGAGAGGCAGTTCAGTACTAATTGGTGGGGCATTTGAACGGCTTTCTTGCCCCGAGGGGAGGGAATTTGAACAAGCCAATCTTCAAAAGTTCAAATGCCCGGGGGTTGCCCGGGGAGGGATGTTGAGCTTTCGAATTGATCGGCGCAAAACACCTCAATAAAGACAGCTGACAAACTCTCTAAATATAAAGAATTAGAAATCGAAATAGCCTGAGAAAACAGCCGACGTTTCGCGAGGTCGCCACTGAGTCCTCGCAAAACGACGGCTGTTTTCTCAGGCTAAAATCGAAATAGGCAGAATGTGGAAGATGCAGACCGAAACGGTGCCAGTTGTCATAGGAGCACTGGGATTCATTAAAAAAGGATGGATAAATAAGTTGATAGGATCCCAGGCTCAATCAACATCAATGAGCTTCAAAAGATTACTCTTCTAGGAACAGCTCACATTTTGAGGAAGTGCTTTCAATTAAGTGAACTCCTTGCTACCCACATGGTTTGGCCCCGGTGCTTTAGAGGGATAAAGCATAAGGGCATAAAGGACATAACGATATTAATGTATAATAATAATAATAATAATAATAATAATTAATAATAATAAGAATAATAATAATAAGAATAATAATAATAATATTAACGGACGTAATAGTAGCTACGTTAGCGCCCTATGTGCGCTCTCTGATTTAACATCCAGATGTGTCAAAAACGCTACTGATAATAACAAAGGTTTTTTAGGTGGCTTTTCTCTTTTATATAACAGTTAAAAAAATGTATGTAATAGTATATCATACGTAAAAAAGGACATACGGTGGAACCTCTATATAACGAAGACCCCGGTATAACGAACGATAATCTTCAGCCTAGTAATAGTAAACTGTATGGAAAAGAACCTCGATATAACGAACCAATTTCCCCAGTCCCTTGGCACTTCGTTAAATCGGGGTCCCACTGTAAGAAAGTAACTATTTAAACATCTATTACCAGAATAGATTAAGAGCATATGATAATTCCAAGTAAATTTTAAATTACGTAAAAGAAAATGTATATACATATGTCGTAGTCGATCGGGCGAAATTATGTCATCCATATTGTATTTGATCATGAAATCACCAGAATTCACGCATTTTTTTCTCTTTTTACCATATTTACATGATGTGCCCATTTAAACGAAACTCAGTTATGGAACAAAAGTTTCCTATGGTGGTGCTGTTTATTGTGCTGTACAAGGTGGTTCTGGCTTTTCAAGCTGTTGATGAAATCTTCATGTGTGACCATTTAAATGAAATCTTTGAATTGGTACTGATATGTGGTCCACTTTTTATAACTATACTCTAACTATGTTCTAACTTTTGAGTCTCTGGGCGTAATCTTAAAGTGCGATCATTCAAATAAAAGCTACTGAGCAGTACTTTCCTGTGGTGCTGTTTATTATGCTGTACAAGGTGCTTCTAACATTTGAGTCTGTGGATGAAATCCTAAAGTGTGACCATTCAAATAAAAGCTACTGAGCAGTACTTTCCTGTGGTGCTGTTTATTATGCTGTACAAGGTGGTTCTAACTTTTGAGTCTATGGGTGAAATCCTTAAGTGTGACCATTCAAATAAAAGCTACTGAGCAGTACTTTCCTGTGGTGCTGTTTATTATGCTGTACAAGGTGCTTCTAACATTTGAGTCTGTGGATGAAATCCTAAAGTGTGACCATTCAAATGAAAGCTACTGAGCAGTACTTTCCTGTGGTGCTGTTTATTATGCTGTACAAGGTGGTTCTAACTTTTGAGTCTATGGGTGAAATCCTAAAGTGTGACCATTCAAATAAAAGCTACTGAGCAGTACTTTCCTGTAGTGCTGTCTTTTATGTTAGGTGACTCTAAGTGTAAGTATGTAAGAAATCTTAAAGTGTGATCTTTCAAATGAAAGCTACTGAGCAGTACTTTTCAATGGTGCAGTCTGTTTCAGGATTTTGCTTCGAATTCATTTGAAACGTTTCTTGAATTTTGATTTTGTATGCTCTTGAGAGTGAAAAATGTTGAGATCACGTATGCTACAACCTCTTAATAATATGTAACATATCTCACCGGCGTCAACTGCCCAGCAAAACAGAGAAATGCAAAGAACAACAAAGAACTTCATTTCCTCTCCAAGCTGTTCAGTTCACCTTTACGTGTCTTCGCTACACTCTAGCTTAATCAACTCTTGTACATATTCATTACCGAGTCATAAAAGATAATACTAACAGGTACGCAAACAACGTTGTAATGGAAAGATGCGTTCCATGTCAAATTTGAATACAGGTGATTCAAGGTTAATAAGAATAAGAATTTGATCACTGGCTGTCAAGGAAAGCTGAACAAACGAAGGTAGTGTTTTGACTTTGCTTTTCCACGGGGAAAATTTCTGATGTTGGTAGTCTTTGGTTCTTTACCATTAACATGTGCAAACAGGTCGGTTTACGGTTTGGGCAAATGGTAAGCAGATTTCCGTGTTGGGAAATTCCGTTCGGGACTGCCGCTTACCATTTGCAGAAATCCGTCCCATTTACGAAAAAAATTGGCACGACGGCGACGGCTAACGAGATCGTCACAAAACAAAAGCTTTAATTAACAAAACAACGACTCTGACCTGCGTTTTTTTTTTGGTTTATTTCTTTGCCGTTCTGTGCACAACTACAACGTGAAAAATGACCAAATTCAAAGTTTTGTGTAGAACGCGAACATACGACGGAATTTTTGTAATAATAATAATAACGCTCCTCTACAAGTTGCTAAGAGAGATATAATATCAGTATGGTACGATTTTAGTTGTTGATGTATTAAGCCTTAACAGACTAATTCTCAGCCAATTACATTCCGTGTATTAAAGTACTTATATGTCGTCACATCAGGACACCTCTCAAATACGAGCACTGCTCTTCTCAGCCAATTACATTCTGTGCATTGAAGTACTTATGTACTTGGGTTCAGATGGTTTTTATTTAAAGGTTACTCAAATTAATTAACTGTTTAAAGAAGAGTTGAATTGTCTTTTTCCTTTTGAAGGATTACAAAAGCGGTACTTCAACCAAAGCTATTTATTGTTTTCTCTTCCAAATTAATATCGTTATTAGCGCCTTGAATAGATTCTAAATTTCGTGGTTGATTTATAGAGTACAAAAAATGTTTTGTCCAGAGTAAACAAAAACTATTTAGGCTTTGGGAAAGAAGGATTAATGCTTTTACTGAGAAGTGAATGGTGTTTCGGTATTTAATGTCAGGGTTGTTAGCTCATATTCGTTTCAGCTTTTATATTTCCCTCCTCACAAGAAGGTTGTATAAAGGCGTTATGCTTTCAGCGGTCATTCTCACATTGTACATGATCTGTTCTTCTAAAGGGAATCAAGGTAACAATTTGCTGCTTTATTTTCAGTCTAAGTCCAGTCACTGAACTCTCCTTCTGACTCCACTCGGGTTATCCGCACCCAACTTCAAGTGATTTACAAGTTTAGCTGCGCGATAAGTTATGAAAGGTGTAAAACATTATTCAACTGTCTTTGTGAAACAGTTTTGTGCATAAACTTTGTTTTTGAGTCTCTCAATTCTAGATGAAATAAAAGTTACTGAATTGTTGGAACTTATTTTGTACTTGCACTAAATTGGGTGCTAGTTCGTCGAAGCAGAAGACTGCACGTTAGGATATATGGTTTTTCGGCGACATTGTTCATAAATATGTAAGAATAGGTTTACTGCAATAGGAGGAAATCGTCTTACGGGATGCTTGGCCAGGTAAAAGTAACCATGGATCACTGTCTCGGAAGACCGACAATCTGGGTTACCATATGCAAACGCCTTGACGCTCAACAGCACCAATGTTCGCATAGTAAACAACAAGACAGGAAAGTACTGCTCAATAGCTTTCATTTAAATGTTTATGCTTCAGGATCTCATTCACACCTCCAGTCGCTAGCCAGAACCACTTTACACAAGATTATAGACAGTACCGGCACAGTAAAGTACCTTTATGAACAGGCTCAACGTTAGAACTACCTTCTACAGCGCAATAAACAGCACCACAGGAAAGTACTGCTCAGTAGCTTTCATTTGAATGGTCACACTTTAGGATTTCATCCACAGACTCAAAAGCTAGAACCACCTTTTACAGTGCAATAAACAACACCACAGCGAAGTACTGCTCTGTAGCTGTCATTTGAATGGTCACTCTTGAGGACCGGATAGACTAGGGGCACGTTTATTAAACCCCCGATAACTTACCAGGCTGAAAAATATTTTATGTGGACAGTATCCTTTAACAGAAACTCAATTTTATTGATGTTGGAAGCTAAATTTTTAAATCTTTATAATTTCAGTTTTGCAGTTGTATCAAGTTTTCACTAATAATTACCACAAAAAAAACAGCTTTGAAAAAATACCTATCGGGCACGATAAGTTACCGGGAGTTCGAGAAAGCGGTCCCTGAAACGAGGTAAGAGAGGTTTGTGACGAGGTAATAAGCGAATAGTGCGATTAAAGATGGTATGCAGTTGTTCATTCACTTTATATCTATGTTCGAGTCCTGCGGCGCTTTTTCTTTGTTTTAATAATGGTATACTTGTGGTTTTAATTCTTTCTTGGTTATGCGCGGTAATAAACAACAAGTAATGAGCGGTTGCCGATTTTTTATTAGAGGAAAATCAATAGAAAAGGACGTCACTCACTAATAAAACTCATTGGTACAATTGAAGTCTTCTCATAATTCTAAGCCATTATTAATTAAAATTATGTGAAATCTTAATTGACTTGCGTTTTATCTTTTCTTTCAATTTGACCTAATATTGATATGTTAAGGTTTTTTTAAACCAATCTTGACAAGCTTTTAAAGTTTGCAAACACGAGAATGGGACTCTAATTCGAACCATGAAAGGAAAATTGGTTGAATCCAGACAACAGTTATCAAGTTTGGTCATCGAAGATACTTCATCTACGTTGCTTCAATTCCTAAAAATGAGGTCTCAATCTGTTCGCAACAACATTAAAGCGAGACACGAGAACAAGCTTACAAACCTAAGAATGGAAGCTGAAAATGAGTGCCCGAATACCATCAATAAGAAAAACTGGGTGATTAATTTATCACAAAAACCCCTAACCGCGACAGAACGTTCTCTTCTTGAGAAAGGTCCTAAATTTGCTCCAACCCCACAATCCATCCCGGTTAAAGACATTGTTTCCGAAGTTGAAGCCGCCATCGTCCGCCTTCCTGATGACACGAAGGATGCCGTACGAACCACCACCGCCTCTTTGCTCTACAGAGCCCGACTTCCACCACACAGCAACACCACCAAAGCTGAATTAAGAGCCCTAAAGAACTTAAAACAGGACCATGAACGTGTTATTACGAAAGCTGATAAAGGGAACTGTTTTGTTGTCATGGATAGAACTGATTATGACTCCAAAATGGAAACTCTACTCAGCGACCGAGACACGTACCAACCAGTCCTCAAGTCACCATTCGCCAAAATTGAAAGAGAATTGAACAGTAGACTTCTCGACCTCAAACGACAAAACAAGATAGATGAAACAGTCTATCAAAAACTTCGTTCTACAGACGGTTCTCCGCCTGCCATCCGGGGCTCTATTAAACATCATAAACCCGGATTCCCTCTTCGACCGATTGTATCGAGCATCGGGTCTGCCCTTTACAACACATCTAAGTTTCTTTCTGATATCCTATCGCCGATTCAGAACCTCAATGGCTATTCTGTCCTCAACTCTTCACAATTTGCCAAAGAAATAGCCAATATGGAAATTTCCGACGACGAAGTTATGGTGTCATTCGACGTGGTGTCGCTATTCACAGCTATCCCTGTCCACAAAGCGTGTGATTACATTCGCGACAAGCTGAACAATGACAGTACTTTACAATCTAGAACAAGCCTAACTACCGATGACATCATTTCTTTATTGGACTTCACTCTCTCCAATAACTATTTTGTCTACAATAACTGTATATATAAGCAGGTTCACGGTTGTGCTATGGGCAGCCCTGTTAGCCCTATTGTTGCTAATCTTTGCATGGAGGTGGTTGAAGAATTAGCCATCAATACCTCTACAGTTACACCAAGGATTGGAAAAGATATGTTGACGATAGCTTCGTCATCATTAAGAAAGACGCTGTCTCCTCCTTTCATGACACTTTAAATTCCATTGACCCAAAAATCGCTTTTACTATCGAAGAAGAAAACAATGGCCAAATCTCTTTCTTGGACACCCTCGTTTCCAGGAAAAATGGTGTTACTGTCATCGACGTTTACCGGAAACCGACACATACTGATAGATATCTGGATTATTCTTCTCATCATGAATATAAACATAAAGTCAGCGCGGCCTCGACCCTCCTATTCCGTGCAGCCAACCTACCTAGCACTTATGAAGGTAAAGCACGCGAGACTAGTTACGTTACGGAAGCATTGAAAGCCAATGGCTACCCACCAACGGTTATTTCCAGCATTTTAAAAAAGAAGTCAGCCCCGACAACTCCTCCTCCGGAAGAATTAGTGTCCATGTTCTTCAAATGGGCCGATCCATCTGACACATCCCTGGGTTTCGCATGTCTTCCCTATATCCGCCGATTGACTGAACCTCTCACCAGATTACTTCGTAAAAATTACATCCGTGTAGTAAGCAAACCAGCTAAAACCCTGCAACAAGAATTCCCTTCTCCTAAGTTTAGGCAGCCCCTGGATCTACAATGCAATGTTGTTTACAAAATCTCGTGTGCTGATTGCTGTTGGAGTTACGTAGGAGAAACTGGCAGATGTTTTAAAACCCGAAGAAAGGAACATCAACGAAATCTTAAAAATTATACTAGAGGCTCGAACATTGCCAACCATGCTTGGCAACACAATCATTCAATTGATTTTGATGGCGCTACCGTGATAGACAAAGGCAATTACCGTATTCGAAGAACACTAGAATCCTGGCATACTGCCAAAACTGTCGGCGCAGACAATAATTCTAAACCGTTACCAAGACAATACTCTATTTTATTGTAATTCTTATTTGTCCGTTTTTGTCCATTTTTAGCTTTTTCACTTCTATTGTATTCTTGTGTTTAATCTTTTCACACCCTCCCTTGCATATATTTCCAATCATGCGCTTTCATTTCTTTTTACATTCGTTAAAGGCTATAGTATAATAGCCGAAAGCTTATATTTCTCTTAAACTTTTTAACCAGAGAACGCTTTTTATATTTTTAATAGGTTTGTATTGTGTTGCATCAAACGGGAAAATATAGCAAATAAATAACGTCTGTTCTCTGGCCACTATAAAAGCTGGTTGCTATGCATATGGTCGCCAAAAAGCGCCTAAAATCGATCGATGCAAGCTACCCTAAAATTCAACTGGCATGGTTGACTATTAAAGCAAAATCTTAGATCTGGTTTAAGGTTAAATCGAGTGTTATTATAGGACTTTGTAGAACACCGCTTGCTGGTCACTGCTTATTTCATATGTTTTGGAACTTCCCAGTTGGACTGCAGACTAAAGTTATACAAAGGTAATCTAACAAGTAGCGAATTGTAATGCTGTTTTTATTTCGGTTAGTTTTATTCTATAATCGGACCATTGTAACCCTTTAACCATTAACCTGATAAAGTCTTGATGATCTTAACGACACTGACCATCAGAACGTCGACTTCGCTCTGCTATAATAAATGTCCCAGAGTTTGTCATCCTTAATTGGTCATACGATAACTCTGAGATAACACAATGTACAGTACTTGAATCAAGGTGTAAAACAGCGGTAAAATGACTAAATCTATTGACAGGTTGTTCTCCATATGACGCAGCCCTTTCTCCTTCACTGTGCACCAGTAAATTTCAAGCATCTTCAGTTCTTGATTCAAGTTTAAACCAACCTCACATGGCAAAGATTGGAGGCACTAAAGGATGGTGCCCCTCGGCTGCCAACGCTGGAACTGAGTTCATTCAAATCGATTTCACGTCGCCATTCCGAGTCTGCGCAGTAGATACTCATGCTCATAACTCGCGGTTTGTTTATAGTTACCAGATTGCGTATTCTTTGGACGGATCGACTTGGCTCAGTGTAACACTGGAGAATGAAACCGACTTGGTAGGTACACAATGCAATGTTTGAGGTTACCTGTGCGAGGATGTTTTCTAATTGCATAGAAAATGGTCTTAGTAAATAACGAAAATTGTGCTAAGCATAACAAGTCTTTACAATCAATAACACTACATTTGGAGTCATACATTGACTCTGCGTTTGAATAGCCGGATGATATTAGTATTTTGTGTTCGTATTTTTGGGGCGTTTGTGGAAGATATAAGATGCAAACAGTTATCCTATTTTATCTATTTTTGCACAGAAGCTATAAGGGCAGTAGACAGATTCATTTAGACAGCGAGCAGTCTTCATTTTCTTCAAGGATAGTAGAGCAAGCAAAGGATAGGGGGAATGCTCGTGATCTCGCCGCCCGGATTGCTCCATTCCTGATTTTATCCTTGAAGAATCATAACGACTGCTCGCAGTCCAGAGTTTATTTAACCAAAACAGTGTTGCGGTATAGTGGCACTTTCGCAGAATCACTTCCCGTCAGGTTGCTGACTTAATTGAGCACAATTCTCATTGTCCGCAGATTTTCCTCGCGAATGCTGATTGTAACTCTATGGTGAGGAATGAACTGAGAAATAGCTCAAGTTTCGTCACCAGATTCATTCGTCTCTAACCGCTGTAATAATAAATTACGAAACAAGAGGCATTTATTGTCATTTTTGATATAGAAAGGAAGCTGATTGGCTTGTAGAACCATGCCTTATTGCAATATTAAGCACATAAAAGATTGTTGTACTCTTTCGAGGTGGGTTCAGAAAACGAAACTAAAACTTTAATAGAAAGAAAGCGTTTTGGTTTATGTACGGCATGTTTAGGCTTGAGTTGTAAGACCTGAAAAAGGGAGAAATGTTATAGGTTCACGTCTGAAAATCACTCATTTTGATCTGAAATGGGCTCAGGATTTCAACAAGCGGGTGACTTATCCCCACCAAAAACTTTGAGGATTATCCCTATGTAACTTTTCTTAATTGTAGTTATCTTAGGGTGTCCTAGGGTATAGATACTGACAAGAAACAGGTATATGAATATAGATAATAAATAAATAAATAAATAAATAAATAAACAAATAAATAAACAAATAAACAAATGTTAAGATCTTTCTCGGAAAAAAATTGCGAGGCCCCAACGGGAATCTAACCCATGACCTTCCAGGTACCAATTGGAACGCTCTACCACTGACTCACGGAAGACTCATTGAGCGATGGAAGACTCATTGGGGTTATGTGCCACAGAACTCTCATCGTGTAGGTACAAACTATGACAACAGACCTATAAGCAGAAACTACCTACATCGCGCAGGTACCCTAAACTGTAAGGTTCCTTTAGTATTTATTAGAGCCTCCAAAGAAGGTTCCGATACGACATTTAAAAGGGTCTTTCAGCGAAAACGTCAAGTCAGTTATCTGCTATAACTCTCTTTTGCTTTCAGAATTTTCCGCCCGCGACACCAGATTTCTTGGCAACAAAACAGTTAGAGAAGGCAGCCTTGTTATCCTTCAGTGTGTTCCACTGGAAAATAAAGACAAACTGAACGTTAACTGTATAAAGAACAGTGAAGGGAACAGTCCGTTGACAGTTTCTGTTTACCTCGCTATGAACACAACAAGATTTGACTCTGGAGAATATTACTGCATACTCATAACGGAGTAGATTCTGTCAAGTCGCCTACTACTTATGTTGAAGTTTTGTGTATGTATAGAATTAATGCAGATACGTTATCAAACCCTACAGAAGAGGATTCTTAAATTTTGGACTTCAGAAGATCCTTTGACTGAAAACATCAGAGACACCACTGCTCCTCACGTAAATTACAGCATCGGGGGTGGAAGCCGAATCATTTGACCTTCGAGATTCATGATTCCTGCCTTTTTTCCCCAATGATTCATGATTCATTTACAATTTTATTTCGATATTCATTATTCATTTGTACATGATACACTTCGTTTAAATGTGTCAAACTCATTTTCTCATTTTATAAAATATCCTCAACTTAACGAATCACCGAAATTAAAATCCCAAGAGAAGAGATACCGAAGAAGTACTCTGTCTTGACTTTACTCCAGTCCGCACGCATCTGTTGTCATGGTGACAACAACAAAAAATTGTATATGTGTTCAGAGCAAAACGTTGTCAGTCCCCTCGTATAAGTATTCTTGAAATGATCGTTTTCGTTTTGCACACGTGTACGATTAAAAACGATCGAAAACGCCACTTTGTGGGACTTGTTCAAAAGGAAAACGATTCCCAAAAACGTCCGTTTCCGATTACTTAGGTGTGGACGAAAGGCTAACTTGAACCGTAAAAATGGTCCGTGTTTGATCATTCTTGCCGTCCACATTGTTCTAAAAGCAACACACAACTTGAACTAGAACAGCGCTTTTGAAAATGTCCGTGTGTTTTCAATCACTTTCGATCTTATACGTCCGCCATACCTATGGACTGGAAACAGAACCGAATAAATAATATTCGTTTAGAAAGAAAAAAGATTGAAAAGGGCTGTGTACGGAAGCAGTCTTATACACTTTGTATTTTCACTTTATGCTCTATTGTGTCTGTGGATTCAATAAGTTGGCATTGGAATTTAAACGAAATTCAAACACGTCATTGACACTCGCGAAAGCTTGCAAAATGATAAAAAATTTGGGTCATAGTATAAACGTTCACAGTTGCCTAAATGGGTGGAGGTTAAAGCATGGATTCATAAACATACCACATGGCAGCTACTTATCTCTTTGATAAATGCGTATCCACGCGTTTCAAGGTTACATCAATGTCACTAATACAGCCTGATTCGTGTAGCAGATCGTCCCGTCCTTGTGCTGTAAGGCGTGCGTTGGGGAAGACCGTCGCTGTCCTCATCATCAGAGGAGCTCTCGTTGTCGCTTTCTACGTCAGTGTCATATCCTCCTTGCAACATTCGCTCAATTCTGTCTACCTCTGTTTGAGGAAGATTGTAAAGTTTTGCACCAGACGCATCCGTGGTGATGTTAGTGTTCACTCGGTCAACAATGGCATGAGGCGAATTTTTGTTGTCCCTGTAAGCCTCTTTAAACACGAGGGAGTCCTCAGGGTTGCTATTGTCTAGCCAAAGAAGGTCAACCGTGTCTTTGGCAAAGTCAAATTCCATTCCCGTTCAACTCTTAACAAGTAGGTCTTTTAACAGTACTGCCAGGAAAAAGCTAAATTGTTCTCTGCGTCGAGCATGTTTTACAGCAAGCACCTCCTGCGCGTAGAACAATACTTCGTTCTGAAGGTGAGTTTGTTGATTACGCAGCCCGTTGTTTTCCTCAGGATTGGGTTCACCAAGCAAGGAGGCGGTTGTAACTGTGGAGCCTGGCTCTCGTGGCTGTGTGCAAAACGATATTTGGTACGGTAAATGGCCAGTATCCTCTTTGCTTTTGTCCCGTACGGTGTGCTGTCTCACACGTTTTCCAAAGGTGGTAGCAAACTCGCGGAGCTGTTGTATGTCTTCCAAGGACAATTTCTCCATTGCTGTCTCAAGCTGCAGCACGTGGGAAATTGGTGGGGGGCTAGCATCTATCACTTTG
Organism: Siderastrea radians; assembly: GCA_964017195.1. Taxonomy (NCBI): domain Eukaryota; kingdom Metazoa; phylum Cnidaria; class Anthozoa; order Scleractinia; family Rhizangiidae; genus Siderastrea; species Siderastrea radians. The sequence goes on from OZ024896.1 coordinate 42,977,610, forward strand.
TTCAGGGTAGTAGCTTTTAGGGCCTGTATAGTAGTGAAATTGACCACGATACATTTTCTTTTGAAGCTCTCTGATACAAGATGCACATCGAATCCCGTATTCCAGCTACGTTGGCATCGGGTCATCCTTCCTCATAAGAGAAAAGAAGTTTTCAACCATCAGCGTGACCATTGCTTTCAGACGGATCTGTGAAAGAAGATCGGTAGCACCTAACTCCGTCAGCATGTTTTCCTGGCGAACCAGGCTCTCATGCATCAACATGAATGACCTACGAGTGCGGTATGGAATAATTTGATCGGGACCTTGTGTAGAAACACGGCCAGTCCTTTGTCCTGTTTGCTCTCCCACGTCATGAAAAACAGGCTCGACGAGCTTTTCAACTACTGTCAATGCTTGGTCAAATGTTTTCTTGGTTCCCCTCTGTAGTGATCGAGGTGAAACAACTGTGCATGGCAGCTTTCGTAGAGGGCCAGCGTTACTAATAAGTCGGATAGACTTATTTCCAGTGTTGCAAACAATCAAAGTTGACCCCATGTTCGCAATGCCATGGGGGGAGTGAAACCTTGAAGACTTAACGATACCATCGGCTCGTTGGCTCGTTGGGTTTTCCACAACATAGCTCCGCATCCTCATTGTCATTCATAATGGGTAGTTTAAAGATGCAGTGGCTGCTACTTGAAACAAAGAGATGCGTTTATCACAAAAGAGATGCGTGTCAACAAGACACAATCCAGAGGGAGACGGGAGGAGAGTGGAAGCAATACGGTGTAACAGAACGCCTCTGTTATTGTGCAAAACAAGAATACATGGCTGCTCGGCGTGCCCATTAGCGACGACAAGTTTTTCTTGATAACAAGTAAGAGCTACTGGTAGAATCCTGTCATCGCTGTTTGGTCCTGGGTACAGTTTTTGCAGTCTTCCTTTGCATGAACTGTTGATCGTTACATCTGTAAGCTTAAAAATGTTGGTGGTGTCACCAAAATAGAAGCCGGGATAATCTTACAGGAGTTTGCGTCCGATACAAATTGAAAACGGTCTCAGCAGCGGCAATCTAGTAGTTGAAATTAAAGAAAGTGTGCAAGCGGCTCGTCGGAAGAACTATCTGTTCGCCTCCTCTTGTGGCTGAACAGGACCCAGATAGAATGAAAAAGGCACAAATTAGGGTCAGATCGAACGTACGACGTATCGTCACGAACGAATACCAATAAGTTTAAAGACAACAAAACATCAGACACAAAATCTGTAGCCACATGACTGCACGTATCCATCGTATTATAATTCGTGCCTGCTTATGTGCTTGTGTTTTTCTTTCTTCTCTTTCTTCTCTTTCTTCTCCTTCATGTGTTTCCCCGTGATCAAAGGTCTCGAAAAGGTCAATATTTGAATGCAGAACAGGCCTTCGAAAATTACCGGTCTGTGATCGCGTGAGGTCGCCGCGCAATTTAGTATCATATAATGTGAAATGCAGTATCGCGCAATGCAGTATCGTATAACGTGTCGTGACACGCTCTCCTATTTTAGCGCTGTCATGAAATACTAACAGCATATAATTTGATCCTAGGAAAGGATCCACGTTAGTCGAAAAGATCTGGGAACGAGATTAGGTCCAGAAAGTCAAATACGCGCAAGTTTAATAAAATGTGGGTGTACTCTGAGCATTCCGTAGTCACCGTTCTCGAATATCGTATGAAAACTCATTTCGTTATTCATGATTCTTTCAACTATCTCTCGTAATTCATGATTCCTAAGTTTTCAACTCGAAAATTCATGATTCCTTCTAATTTTCCCGCTATGATTCATGATTCATGATTCCGCTTCCACCCCCGATACAGCATGGTTCCCATAAAATTTCGCGCAAAAAGGAAGGGGTGTTCTGCCTTCTGAGGCTGTTACCATAACAAAGTCAAACTTCAACAGACTAATACGTTTGGAAATGCTGACATTTTTAGCATGCAGAACATCTGCTAGGTAGGTCATGAAACTTGTTTCGGCCACAATATTTTGGAAAACCTTAAGTTAAACCTCTCTTAAAAGTTGTTTTGTGTTATTGAAAAGGGTAAAAATTAAATTAGACTTCTGAATTTTTCATGACATAAGTAAAGGCTCAGGCCTCAGCTCACGCTAGTCTTACTGAAAGCTTCAAATCAGTTTAGTTCCTCATTGTGTGATTACGAAAACCGTGGACAGTTTAGTTTGACTTTGACATGTCAGATGTCTAGCTACCAATCATGAATGAGATAAATCTGCGAACAAGTACAACTGAAAAGAAAGGATCAAACAACAAAAGTGGGACACTTGCATTGACTGTATAGAAGGGTTTCGTTATCTGCCATAACTCTCTTAACAGTCAAAAACCCGTCTCAAGGCGAAAGGTTCGTCCATTATCAATCTGGTGAAAGAAGAGTTTTTTTCGTCCCAAATTTATGCGTCCATTTTCCCGACGGGAAGGCTAGCTTTTCATTTACCTTGGACGGAAAACCGGTTTTGAATCTTCAAGTAAAAGCTGGCTCCAGAGAGACTTTCTTCTGAGGGGAGCACTTAGAATATATTTGAAATCTTTCATGCCAATAAATAAATAAGTAAATAAATAAAATTGATTAACTAAATACAAGGTCATTCTCTTTTTTATAGATCCACCATCTCTAGATGCCAGTTATCCCCTCGATCACACGGTTGTCGAAGGCTTCAATCTCACTCTGCAATGCGAAGCGACACTGCCAATCCTAAGCCAATCATCACGTAAGTGTTAGCACACTGATATCATACGAAGACCAGTTTCCCTCGATCTCATGCAGCAAAATACTAATGTACTGTCGACAATGGGATCGGTGAAGTTGCAGTGTCAAGAATTTGCACCGTTGATGTCCAGTGTAAGTACCACCTAAACTTGTTGTTTAGTGTAGCAACATGTCGTTCGCGTCCTCCTTCTCTGCTTTTTTCTTGTATTTTTTCACATATTTTCCGCTTACGCCTTGCCCAGTCTATTTTGAGAGAACATTAATCATGCGCCCTAAAACCTACTTGGTAAAGTACAACGAAATGCTACACCAAAAGTAGCTCTCCTATAAAAGGTCTTAGCGAAAAAATGTTTCAATCCAACTAGAATCGATATAAGAAGCTTACTCCACACAAAAATAGAATAGATTTCACTGTTTTGCGTTCATCTCAGTCCCCTCGTTATTGAATGTTGGGTACATTATTCCAACTCGTGAGCCTGTGAATGAAATCCATAATACTGTAATTATTATAATGAAATAAGTTTATCATTCGTTTCCAGTTTCGCTTTTTGTTTCTCATTATTTCTAAAACTGGATGTAGATTTTTTTAGTATTCCATGGGCACTCAACGAATTGTTTCTTTAGAGTATCTGTTGGAGAGACTTTTTAACCGCCTGAAAAATTCGGATTTCATTGCAGTGATAATAAATAGTGACATCTTGCATATTTCGGAACGCCAACAGCAGCTCAGAGCCCCAATAGATGCGCAGCTCGAAAATTCAAGGGAATAAGATAATTTTCGGCAAGAACGTCATGCTAGCCCACATATAAGGCACTAATAACATTACAATCCTATATGAATATATACACCAACTGATTAACGCACCTACCTCCACTAACACACACTTTCCTTCACTTGTACTCACTTTCCTTCATTTGTACTCACTTTCCTTCATTTGTACTCACTTTCCTTCATTTGTACTCACCTCCCTTCACTTGTACTCACTTACCTTCACATTAGTGCCTTATATGTGGGCTAGCATGACGTTCTTGCCCTATATGTGGGCTACCATGACGTTCTGGCCTAATTTTCCTTAGTATTGTCTAAGAGCTATTTATTCAAATTAGTGTAAACAGATTAAGGCTAGTTCATACAAATAATCCTTTTAAGGGGCTTAAAACGATCTAGGGAAAAAAAGGAACACGTTTTCAGTATTTTGCTAAGATTTTCGCGTTGGGTTTCCCTTTATTCTGTACAACTGATTGTGGCAAGAGGGAGTTAGTGAAAGTCTCTAGTTAGCCTGCCTGGGTGGCGGAGAGTGGCACAGTTTAGATGGGGGACAGCAAAAACAAGGGGAGAATGCGAGTTTGATATTTTTGTTTCTCCCCTCTTCGTCACTCTTTTTTGTGATTCCTTCGCTGAAATCCTACGTTCAAGTTAACAAGGGCGTCAGCTATGCAAGGTAAACTGAAGACAAATGACAAACCAAAGCCATAAGGTGCCGCCAATCTTTAGTGCAAATAAGTAACAGATGCGTGTAGTAACAGTTTATTCATAATGGCTTGAGTTATGTTCTGTTTATTTGCTCTTCGACAACGAGAAGCTCAGTGTTGTTCCGGAGAAATGATGGATAAAAATTTAATAATAATAATAATAATAATAATAATAATAATAATTTAGGAATTTATATAGCGCATTTTCCATGACGCAATGATCAAATGCGCTTTACAATCAAAAAAATAATAAAACAGAGAAAAAATGACTGAAAAAAGAATAAATAAAAACAACATCGTGGATTAACTAGGAAAGGCTAACTTAAATAAGTGACTTTTAAGAAGAGCTTGAAAAGAATGGACAGTTCTTGCACTCTTGATATTAGTTGGTAAAGAGTTCCACAATCTAGGGGTCGCCGTAGTAGTGAACGAACGGTCTCCCAGTGTATGATATAACCTACATAAAGGAGTGCTTAGCAATAGTTCATTGGTTGAACGTAAATTGTATCTGGTGCCATTGGATGGCTTAATTGCTGTCGAATTACGTATGTAGCTAAGTGTTAAATTATGTATAGCCTTATAGGTAATCAATAACATCTGGAATTAAATCCTGAACCTAATGGACAGCCAGTGTAACTTAATAAGAAGTGGGATGATGTGACAGAATTTACGTTCATAAAACACAAGTCTAGCCGCAGCGTGCTGGACTCTCTGTAACTTATCCAGTTGACAGGCCGGCAACCCATACAGCAGACTATTACAATAGTCAACTTTGTTGGTTATGAAGGAATGTATGAGCGTCTCTGCAGACTCCTGAGATAGATAACGTCGTATGCATCTGATGTTGTACAATTGGAAAAACACTGCACTGCAAATCTTTGTTACATGCGTAGCCATTGACAATTTTTCGTCAAACCAGGCACCAAGGTTTTTGATGTATGTTGATGACGCAATGTCAAAATTTCTAACACGTACGCTGTCGATGTTAACTTTTATAACTAACTGTGGCGAGTTCCTATAACAGCACGTAATTCTTTTTGTTCTGCTACATTTGAGTGCCGCAATCGACATGGTGAACCATGATATCCTGATCTCCCGTCTTGTGTCTAGGATTGGCGTCCATGGAACAGTCTTATCTTGGTTTAAGTCTTATCTACCAGGAAGATCACAGCGCGTGATTGTCATGGGGCGTTGTCGGATAGTTTCAGCTTGACTGTGGAGTCCCACAGGGTCATGTCTCGGCCCACTACAGTATGTGGTCCTTGGTTTGCGAGGTCCTTGGTCCGCGACTTTTCCGAATATGATGTAATATTTCCTCGTTAAATAGAATACGACAAAAAAGGAATGTGTCCGATGATTTAGTGACTAGTCTTCTTCCATATGACGAGGTTTCGGCTTTCCTGCTGTTGATGAAGGTGCGGAATTCAGGTTTGTAGATAGGTAGGCCAATTTGTCTTTCTTGAATTGTTTACTTTTGCAGCTCCGTAAATTACATGGCCATGTTTACTTGGCTTGTGTATAGCAAAAACGCAACGGGAAAACGTGTGTTTTTTTAAACAAACAAACAAACAAACAAACAAACAAAAAAACAAGTTTACAGAGAAACTTATTTCTGCACTTGTGAACGAATTTGCTGCTGAGTTTGAAATTTTGTTTTACCGACTCTTGAAAAATGTCAACAATTTTCTCATATGAGTCCTTGGTCTGCGACCTATGACCCTAGAGAACTTAAATTTCGCAAAGCAGAAAAAGAAAAGCTTAGATAAATGGAAACGGCCTTTGTTTTTGCCGAATATTTTCAAAAACTTCCTTATACATGTCTACGAACGGGGTTAACGCCCCATGTATACCAAGAATGCATGTAAGCATTTCGTGCTGTTTACATGATTCGCGGACCAAGGGCCTGCGAATACGGTCACCTTTTTGCGAATTACAAGAAAAATATTTCAGTTTGGAACTTACCACTCTAAAATTAAAAAGAAACATAAAAGCTATCTTCAGGGAAAAATTCAACTCGCGACGTTTTAATTCAGGTAACTAAAGATATGTATATTCAAGATTATAATTTTTACTCGCGGACCAAGGACCCCATACTGTAGTTTTCCATATGTTTGCAAGCAGCTTGTTTGACGTAATTGATCGGCATCTTCCGGAGGTTTACTGTTACGCTGAAGACTCCCAGTTATACTTATCGTTCAACCCTAATAGTTCTGCGAGCCAGGACGCAGCAGTTGCGGCCATGGAAAATTGTATTATTGATATCAGGCGATGGTCGCAACCTAGCTGCCTCCTGTTAAACGAGACAACACAGAATTTATCATCACGGATACTACCATGCTTTTATAATTTACAGTCATAAAAGTAGGGCGGGGCTAGGGTGGGGCTAAAAAACAATCCCTTTTGAAAAGATTGACAATGCCCAGAACAGTTTTGTTTATAATTCCTTAATTTAGGTTCTCTTTGTTTTTTGTTCCCTTGTGCGAGACCCAGGGTTGTTGCAAAAATGTAGACACTTCGCCAGTTGCAGCATTTTTATATTCACATTCATGAAACTAGAGAGTGCGTAAGTCAAAAACCCGGCTTGCGATGCAAGGGCTGGGCTGAAAAACAAACCCGTTTGGGTCGGCACGTGCCCTTGTGTCTTTATTTGTAGTCACCGCTTCAAGTTCAGGTTGAGGCTACTTGCCTAATTCGTTTGCAAACATCAAATTTTACTTTACGATCAAATTCAAGGCTAGGGGTGGTTACTTTTTCAGACCTTGGCAATCTCACCTCTGAAAAATGAAAACAGACATTAAGAATAAAACACAAACAGCGGTGATAAACATTGTAAATAAACGCATTTTGATAAACTTGACGTTTCGTATGCTAGACAACATGCATTTTCAAAAGTAACCGTTACAGTGTTTGAAAACTGTTTATATATATAGTTTACAATAGGGGTCTGGAACCGAGATTAAGAAAAACGAACTTAACAGGACGGACAGACTGTCCGAACTATTAAATTACTGTCAAGAACGTTTTTCTTAATCTCGGTTCCAGACCTTATTGTAAACTATGTAAACCGTTTTCAAACACTGTAACGGTTACTTTTATTTACATTGCTTCTCACCGCTGTTTGTGTTTTATTCTTCATCAAGCTACGATGGCCTAAGAACAAAAGTTCAGTATAAAACAGACATTCTATACACTATATCGTCGTATTCTTTATTTAAATCTTTAAATCTTTATTTATCTTTATATTTTTATCTTTAAACCTTTATTTTAAATTCCATTCGTTTTCTTGCAGTCAGCGCCGGGCTTTTGTGGTGCCAGCAACTTCTTGATCTTGACATTTGCAAACCTAGGACTCTGTAGGAAAACAAGATGGAAAAGTATTTCATTCCGTGTCAATGAAAATATGCGTAATACTTAACGTCACGAATATTTATAAAACAGTATAAGTAAACATTTTTTTTTTCATGAAGCGATCATCAACGATCGTGAAGATAGTGAAGAGAATACTTAAAGATAATAGAATAGAATTATAGTGAAGTTTCCCATTTCTCCCATCATTTATTGAAGTAGAAAAAAAGAAGGAATAAGGTAGGGATATCTTGGAAATATTCATACCATATGCTTGACTTGGTGCAGTTGTTTGTTTTATATTGTTTTGTTTGGTTAAAAAAGTGCAAAATAAGAAAGCGTAAGAAAACATCCTGTCACCCTGGTACGTTAAAATCTCTAATAAGCCACCCTTCCCCCTCATCTCCCTCAGGGGTTGGATTATACAAATCATAAATTTTAAAGACAAATAACACCAACTTTTTCTGACACTTCTTGTCACAACAGTTACTTAAATAGAACAAGAAAGGGGTAATCGAAGTGATCCTCGTATCCTGTGATGAAGGATAAGGACAGCTACCATTTCAAGCCATGAGGATTAACAAGATATTATATGACAAGAAAGAATTCGTGTGTCACCGTTTTATAGTAACACCGTCATTTATACCCTCAGTCAGTGACTGAAACTAACTAAAACCAGTATTTTAATTGGCTTCTGAATGGGAAGGGGTGTGGCTTATTAAAGAAGGATCTCATCACAAAATCTGACTTACAACGGGGGGAGGGGGGGGTAAGAGTCTTATTACAGAAGAAAGGGTGGTGGGGAGGCTTGTTAGAGATGGGGCTTGACAGAACTTTTACAATAGTATTAAAAAGATAACCTCGTCCCGAGGGTGTTCTCGGGATTCTAAATAATCTAGTGATGTTGATATTTAATTTATCTATTTGCCCTGAAAGCTTTTAGACGACGAGTAATTTTAGTTTCTAATGTTTTAAAATGTCGTAGGTGCCGCCATTTTCAACGCAGACTGAGATGGTCCAGGGGACGAGATTATTTAAGAAAGGTGTCCTTACCCCGGACACAATCTGCCCAAGGAAATTCATGGCCCGCCGGAACAGTGGTCAATTTTCCACCAAAGTAGGCGTAGAGGCTTGCATGTGGTTTTTCCGGCACAAATCCCTTCTGGCATTTCACCTCACAAATTTCACCGTAACCGCCAAAGACAGTCCAATAACCACGACTGCAGCTTAAAGCACCGTGATCTGGCGGTGGTGGCTTGACCAAGCCTGTGAGAGGAATACTACAGGGTGAGTAAGTAAAAATTGTTATATATAGTACTTTATTATGATGATCCAGTTTTAAACTTCTAGATGCTTAAAAATATGTTCCGCATAAAGCACAAAGGAGTAGCCTATGAGAAGTCTCCTAAAAATGGCTATACTCTATTTTTAAAAACATAATATTTGACACAAAAAAGGGATAAAATGTAAAAAAACAAATTGCTTCTGTTATAAAAAACGGTTGAATGTCAATATGTTTTCAATGTTCTGGCCTAAGTGCTTACAAAATGAAATAATTAAGTTTAAAAAATACTTAATTGCTTCTGCTCTGTCTTTCAGAGAAAAATAATCCTTTTATTATTATTATTATTATTATTATTATTATTATTTATTCTTATTATTCTTATTCTTCTTCTTCTTCTTCTTCTTCTTCTTATTATTATTATTATTATTATTGTTAGTATTATTGATGTACTGGGTGGATCTTCCAGAAAACTCAAGCCCACCATGAAAACACTACAGTTGGAAGCAGAAGCAATAACATCCTAAGAGTAATGCAGAAACACAGAACAACTTTCATAAATATACTTCGATGCTACACACCACACATCTAGCAAGATATATATATATATATATATATATATATATATATATATATATATATATATATATATATATATATATATAAACTGAAATGTTACGGTCAAGAGTCCAACTCCAAGATAGCGTTGTTGGTTTAATCAGCGCTCAACGTTTCGACCATCACGGTCTTCATCAGGAGCACTAGAGGTATATACTGTTTTTTTTTTTTTTTTTTTTTAAAGAAAGCAAAGCAAACTGCTTACAATAACAAGTACACTACTTACAATGCTAGTACACTACTTACATAATATATTACTAATACACTAATGACAGTCACTTACTACATACTACTCAGTTACATGTGGTGTTTGGCTTATTATATACATTTTACACTTGTAATATGCCACTTATTATACACTGTTTCCTTAAATTGCATAACACTTGTAAAATAAAGCAATTAATTAGTTAAATATTTGAGCGACACGTAAAGCTTACATGCGAAAAAAAAAAAAAAAAGAAAAGAAAAGGGGGGGTGGGGAAATTGCTATGAAAAGATAAGATATGACCTAATCTACTCAACAGAGTATGAAGAAGAGATAAAAGATCTCCTGCTGAATCGTTGCCTTAAAATTATGGATGAGTTGGAAATGTACGTGATGGGAAGAGGGTAATAGGATACAATGAAAAGAAAAAGAGACCACCTACATTTATAAGTATATATGTACACCATATATATGTATATTGAAAAAAAAAAAGAAAATCAGATGAGATCTAGCTAGCTAATATGAAAGGGTTCTAATTCTTTCTTGTAGAATTTTAAGTAAGATATAAAACTTTCTACAACTGGGATTTTTTCCTTACTTCTGCAAAGCCAAATGTAGAATCTAGCAACAAGGAAAATTAGGTCAATTTTATTACCGTTCTTTGATGTTTCCGGCCTCAGACCCAGCACTGCAGATTCGCTGGGAACGCAGTTTTGGGATAAAATATTACATTGTTGGAGGAAAGCGAAAACATGTTTCCAAAAGAGTTGTATTTTGTTACAGCACCAGAAACACCTAGTTACAACATTCAAATTTAAAATTCGGGTCAACGGTAAAAATATTTGACATGCCTTGACGTAAAGAGCTAAAATAAGACGAAAGTAACAATCTGGAAATAAGCCATAGAAATATCTAAATGGGGATTATAAAAATTATACAAGGCTGTTTATAGTAGGTTTGAGTCTATGAATCCAGTAATTTTCCTGAGCTCTTCTGATATCTTGATTAAGATTTCTAACCTTTTCAACAACAGTTAATTTAAGACATTTAACTCCACAGTTTTTAAAGTGCCTGACAGTTGGAATATTTTTATGTCCAGCGTTAATGTCACTGCGGTGTTGATTTGCCCGGCGGTGAATGGGGTTTCTTGTTTCGCCTATATACTCATTATTGCATTTGCTGCATTCGATCAAATATATGACGTTAGTAGTTCGGCACGTTATGCGTTGTTGTAGTGTAATTTTTTCTCCTGTAGTAGTGCTTGTCACTGTCTGCGTAAAATGTCCATATGTCTTGCAGCATGCACATCTTGTGTCCGCTCCACAGGGCCAGAATCCAGAGCTATGATATTGTGTTGGCCTTTGTTGCTTGTGTTTGTGCGAAAAGTGAATTTTTAGGTTTCAGTTGGTTTTGAAGGAACGGCCACAGATTCTGCAGATGGTTTCACATGGATTCAGGATGTTTCTATCAATTGGTAGTGTTGAGTGGTCATTAGAATCATTAGGATCACTGGTGTTAGACAGTGGCAGTCTTTTGTTTGTTAGCATCTGTGACAAACTTCTCCCTCTTCGATAAGCAACGAGAGGGGTTTCTTTAAAGATGGTCTGGCATTTGGATGATGTGTGTAGAATATGCTGATGATCGTTGAAAATTTTGTGTAGGTTTGGTAGTGCTGGATTGTGGATCACTACAAGGGGCACACGGTCGGTGGAGGCATTAAGCTTAGTTTTAAGTGATTCTTCTCTTGTTGTTTTCCTTGCTTTCATTATGCATTCCTTGATCAGCTTATTCTTGTAACCACGTTCAAGGAGTACATTTTGTAGTTCACGTGCTCGTTTCTCAAAGAATTGGTCGTTTGAGCAGATGCGACGTAATTTCAGTTCCAGATGGATGGATGGATGGATGGATGGATGGATGGATGGATGGATGGATGTTTTAGTGTGACGTGGGTGGTAGCTCGTCCAGTTAAGATATTGTTGGGTATTAGTTGGTTTGTGGTCGATGTTGTTTGTTCAAATTTGACATGTGGATCAAAAGTGTTACAATGGTTAAAGAACTGTGTTAGTTTTTCTTCGCCGTGAGTCCATATGAAGAAAATGTCATCTATATATCTGAACCACATGAGAGGTTGATCGGCGGTTTCTCTTAGGAAACGATCCTCTAAATGACCCATGTACAAGTTTGCATAGCTTGGTGCCATTTTGGTACCCATCGCTGTTCCTGTCTGCTGGACAAAGTGTTTGCCTTGGAAGATGAGGTTATTGCAAGTTAGAACTAGGTTTATGACTTTTAAGACGGTTTCTCTCTTGTCGTCTGTGAAGTTATGACGGCGCATAAAATAGTCGCATGCTTCCATACCACCATCATGTGGTATGTTTGTGTATAAGGATTAGACGTCCCAAGTAACAAACAGTGTTCCTGGTGGAAGTGTGTGATTAGTACTAAATTCCATTAGTTTTCGGAGAAAGTCATTATCGTCCTTGAGATGGCAGGGAAGACTCTCAACAAGCGGGCGAAGTTGGTCATCAACCCACTCAGAGAGGTTGGTTGTAGCAGAGTTGATGGTATTGCAGATGGGCCTAGCTGGAGGTGCACGTTGTGGTTCGTGGATTTTGGGTAGGAAGTAAATGTTGCCTGGTCGAGCGTTATCCATTACAAGATAATCTGCGGTAGTGGTGTTAATTACCCCTTTGGAATGAGCCTCTTGGACAGCATCCTTCACTCTGATAACAAAGTCAGATGTTGGGTCGGTCGGTACGTGGGGATAGACCTTGTCGCCATTTTCGTCAGTGCCATTTAGTTGTTTGTACGCTTCAGTTAGATAGTCTTTCCTATTTTGCACTACTACAGCAGCCCCTTTGTCAGCTTGGAAGATTACGATATTTTTGTCACGTTTAAGCGTTTTGATAGCTTCCCGTTCTAGCCTAATGATGTTAGATCGCAGCTTGTTATTAGGCGTGTGTTGTAAGATGGCGTGTTACACTGCATTAATGTAACAATCTAAGGCCTGATCTCTGCCAGAACTTGGTGTCCACTTTGATGGTTTCTTGTATGGTGAGTCACTAGTTTGTTCTATATCTGACTTATCTTCATCCCAGAAATATTCTTTTAAGCGCATTCGACGGCCCCATCGTTTAATATCTGTTATGAGTTCTGTTTTGTTTACACTTGTCGGTGTTGGCACATACTTAATTTGGCGTGTGATCCCCGCCAAAATTGACTTTTTAATTTTTCGGTTGTCCAACCGAATTCTGGTCCATTAATTTATCAATTATGCAAACACTAAGTCACATCCTAAGACAACAAATTCGGTAAGATTAAATTGTATCCCGAGATATCCAATTCGATAACAATAAATTCTATCCAGTGACATCACATTTGGTAACACCAAATTCTATCCTACGACCTTAAATCCGATAAGAGTGAATTCCATCCTGTGACATCACATTGGGCAACACTAAATTCCATCCTGTGACATCACATTGGGTAACACTAAATTCTATCCCGTGACATCACATTCGGCAACACTAAATTCTATCCTGTGACATCACATTCGGCAACACTAAATTCCATCCTGTGACATCACATTCGGCAACACTAAATTCCATCCTGTGACATCACATTCGGCAACACTAAATTCTATCCTGTGACATCACATTCGGCAACACTAAATTCCATCCTGTGACATCACATTCGGCAACACTAAATTCCATCCTGTGACATCACATTCGGCAACACTAAATTCTATCCTGTGACATCACATTCGGCAACACTAAATTCCATCCTGTGACATCACATTTGGTAACACCAAATTCTATCCTGTGACATCACATTCGGCAACACTAAATTCTATCCTGTGACATCACATTCGGCAACACTAAATTCTATCCTGTGACATCACATTCGGCAACACCAAATTCTATCCTGTGACCTCAAATCCGATAAGAGAAAATTCTATCCCGCAACATCCAATTTGATAACACCAAATTTTTCCCTTGACATTAAATTGGGCAAGACCATTTACATCAAGTTCGATAAGGACCAAATTGTATGATGTTACAAAAACTTGACAGGCCAAACACGACTCCTATTGGTTAAGATCGATAAAACGTTGACCTTCAAAGCTTTGCTCTAACGAGTACGTCAATGACCTCCCTTTTCTGTATGAAAGTAGGGGAGGGCCTTTGAAGATATTTCTTAGTGTATATGACGCGAAAATTTTTTCTTCGGTTTTTGATTGTTTTATGTGTATAAAAAACGTTTCTAAGCTTTAAACCGGCATCAAACTTTTCAAAGGTATTTTTTTCGCGGTGAAAATAGCGCAAATTCGACTTCAGAAGTGTCGCCGTCTCGCGCGGCCAAAACTATCACGTGATTAGCTAATGTGACGTCAATCGACTTGATAACAAAGTGGAAGGAACTTGGCAGAGTTGGGAAAGGTTTCTCGTAGCTGAAGCGCCTAATAAGCAGTGGTTTGCGTATTCCTTTTGGCAATATGGAGGGAAAGTACTCAGTATACCTCAGATCCAGCATTTTGGGACAAGGGAATCGAAATAATTGTGTTGAAGGAGATGCAAGATCGAAGCACTCAGGCTACTCGAGATTTTGATGTTTGCCATGTTTTTAACTTGAAGATATGGTTACGAACGAGGATTGTTTTATAAGGATCTGTCTCGATAAGCAAAGACGTTTTACTGCAAAGCCCAGGGATGCATTTCATTCGCAAAGCAGGACAGGTACGATAGCGTGGTCTGACTTTCGATTGTACAGGCGAACAGAGCTACCAATACGGTCTTAAAATGAAATTTGTTTTTATTCTTCTCTGGACTTTAGTAAGACATTATGATATCAATATAATGATCGATCGACTACTCGTAACATTTTTACACCGGACTGTGCATACACTGTCTTAACCTGACTGCACTGGATGAAGGATTTTAACTTAAACAAATCACCTTTTTAGCAAGACAAGAGTTCAGGATTTTGTTTGACTCTTCCTGTGAGGAGTCTGTAAATGCCTCGTTGTTAGAGAGTGAAAATAGAAAGAAAATCAATAGGTCGCTGAAAGAATTCCAGGAAAATGTCTCACTCGGTTATATTTGTTTATGAAGACAAACATTTTCTAGGAGTTTGTCTAATCCTATGTCAACATATCAAGGTTTTTACCAATCAGGCTGAAAAAAATTCCCTGCCTTTCACTGATGACCATGACCTGACCTGACCTGATTTACATCAGCTTGCCAACAACAAAAATCCCTGTTAATACCAACAGCTGTAACTAAGCTAGATCCATCCAGGCCTCGCAGGATCCAGATTGGGTGGTTGTTGATACTGACACAGGGCATTCAGACCCCCCACCCTTGCTTTTTGGTCAGATGAAGTTAACATGGAATCATTATCTCTTGTTGCTTTATGTTTGGTGGTGGTTCTGATAAATCAATAAATATCAACTATCAAAATTGAAGATCAAGTGATGATGTTAGAAGGACACTCCTTCTGTTGCAATGACTGTGACCTATTGTCAACAAGAACGATACATTACATTGTATTTAATTTACTATTTTAGAAACTTCCCATATAGGAACACTTAGATAAATTGTTGTTGTTGTTGTTGTTGTACTGCCACTCTTTGTTGGCTGTGACCAAACAGGTACACTATGACATGATGTTACAAACACAATAGTTATTCCTAGGTAAAAATTGACTGGTGATTTACAATGTTGTTAAGGATGCCACAATTGCCCCAAGCTTTAACTCTGTCTCCAGTTATTAGGAACTATGGTATTAATTTAGGTGCTCCAGACAGGGCTTCCACCTCTCTCCATCAGAATCAGGCTTAAGCAGATTAAGCTTGTGGGGCCAGCCCTGTGTCAGGAACCTGTATTGTGTACGTGTGTGTGTGTGTGTGGGGGGGTGGGGGGGTGGAGTGAGCTGCTGTAAACAATATCTACAAGGGATGTATGGATCCTCATCACTGTGTCTCAGTGATACATGTGGTTTGGTAATCGACCAGTTATTATTGATAAAGATAATGATTATTATCGATGAAGGTTGATTTCCACTGTTGATAGGAAAATTGTTTGAGAAGGGGTCAATATGGAGACCCACTGTTGATTTGCAAATTTATTCGTCAATTGTCAATTCCTGTTGGTTTATTTATGATAAACTGTTAGTTTTAGAAGAGTTTGATGTGCTGCACACCCCACCTGTGGTATTAGAAACACCAAAAGCTATTTAAGAAGCTCAAGGACACCAGTTATTTTAAAAGCTTATGAACATGGTTATGATTCAATAACAGTTCTAAAATACTGGAAAACCATACCCACAGCAAAACAAAACAAAATGAACTGTATTTTAATGCGAAATGTGACATTGCCTTCATGGTATTGAGTTGTTTGAAAAATTACTGAGCCATGATTAGTGTTAATACCCTAACATTGATACTCTAGATAGCAACAGTCTTAAGCTGCTATATTTGCTGAATTAGCCAGTGATATGGCAAGTAGCATGCGAGCCGAAGTCAGTTTCAGTGCCGTTTTTAAAGTAAAGCGTATATAGATTCTAATTGCAGGATAACACGACAGTGGAAATAAATGTCTTGTGGCCTGGAAGTTTCGCGTACGGCCATATTATCAACAAAACGATTTCGTCATTGGCTTTTCTCTACACTCTGTAAAAACACTTTTGCTTGCTGCAGAAACCACTGAAACTAAGCCAGGCTGGGAATAAACTCTGCGAACTCGTTCTTAAATCGAAATGAATCGAAAATCCAGCGCACTCTCTATAAGAACGACGACATTTTTGCGGTATTAAAACATCAAAACAATCGGCACTTTCGGTTCTCCTTAGGTTGATGGAAATAGTAAGCTGTTTATGTGAACACAAGGGCTTTGATGTTCTCGATAAAACCTAAAAGAACTCAAGAAAGAAATCTCACAACTGAGGTGATTCCACTGATGTACAGTCAGGATAAGTCTTCGACTTTGAGATCAACATCCTCACCACAGTACGAAAGAAGAGAAGACATCGCAAATGTTCGTCGTTGTCTGGTTTAATTGATAAGGCTTTCTCACTGTAGGTCTTGGAAGTTTCGAAAAGATCCCCGATACTGCTGAACAATGTCAACATTTTGAGGCGATTTGTAACAAAAACACTGCGTTCGCGGGAACGCAATCAAGTCGATTGACGTCACTATGCGTAAATTCGGTCCCAGTCCCCGGGACAGTTTTGAAGTGAAAAATAGGGTCTTTTGCCCGCGAAAAAAGGGTTTTTTAAAAATTTTAGGCAGGTTTTAAGTTAAGTATCGTTTTTTATACACATCAGGCTCTCAAAAACCGAAGAAAAAAATTTCGTGTCAAATACACTTTAAATGCCATTTGCTCATAAGAATGTTTTTAAGATTAGGCACAGAAGGGCGGTACTCTGTTACAAACGGTAAAAATCTTTTGCCCGCTTTTTGTTTATTTTGTAGCACCGACATTCTTTCGCTAAATTTAATTTCTGAGAGAGTCTTGTCTACGAGGTTATCTGGGTAACCTCTGTCGCGTAATCTACGCTTGAATTGTGTAATGTTTTCTTTAAAAGTAGCTTTTGAGGAGTTGGTTCTCAGAAGACGCAATGCTTCGCCTTGGGTAAAGCCTTTCCTGACGCCTGGAGGGTGGCAGGATGTAAAGTGCGTGTATTGGAAAGTTTCTGTCGGTTTGAAGTGCGTGCGAACGTCGAGAATAGATTCTTCCTTAAATCTTTCGCCCTTGTATACGCATGTATCCAGGAAAGTTATTTCGGTATCTGAAATTTCAGCCGTGAATTTTGTGGTCGGGTGATAGTTATTTGCTAGCTCTATGAACGCGGTTATTTCCTCTTTGTTTAAGTTCCATAGAGAAAAGACATCATCGATGTATCTTTTCCAAATGAGCGGCTTTTTAGAACTGCGCTCAATAATTTCTGTTTCGACCGCGGCCATGAAAATGTTGGCAAAAGATACTGCCATTTTTGTGTCCATTGCGGTACCGTGTGTTTGAAGAAAATATTTTATCCGTTAAAATAGAAAGAGTTTTCTTTTAAGATAAGCCTGAGCATATCTCTGAGGTGGAGTGTAGGTATAGGAGGTTTGTTTAGGTGGAATGTTTCGTGTGTTTTACATACAATAGTGATTCCTTCCTCCTGTGGGATGTTAGTATATAGGCTAACAACGTCCATGGACACAAGCATTGTGTCTTTTTCGACCTTTGTTTTCTCCATAAAGTTCAAGAAATCTGTTGTGTCTTTAAGATATGATTACTGTACTTTAGCAATAGGCTGAAGGAGGTAGTCAACAAATGATGAGATTCGTTCAGGTGGGTAAGTGAACGGTCACTTCTCTCACTTTAACTTACAGTTTCTGGGTTTGAACCACCAGTGTTTCGAATGGTTTCAGCACCTCCAGATACGTTGTTACCAGAAAGTCGCGAAGAAAGAAGCGATTCTGCTCGCCGTAGCAAAGAAACAACGGTCTCAAAATTTGTTTCGTTGTTAGTGTTGTCGCCCCCCGATTGAGAAGGTCCACTGTCCGCCATATCGCGAAGAGAGAGAATACATTGAATTTGCGCGGGAAATAAATTACTTTACCAGGTAACCAGGCTTTCTCCACGCTACGGGGACCTGCGTACCAGGATATAAAGCTGCAGGATACGGTGTTTTACGTGCGCGCGCAGTGAGGGACAGAATTTGCACAACAGTGAAATTTGGTGACTTCATATTTGATAACTCCTAATGTTGCGGGATACAATCTGGTCCTTATCGAATTGATCTTGTCCAATTTAATGTCAAGGGATCGAATTTGGTGTTATAAAATTGGATGTCGCGGGATAGAATTTACTCTTATCGGATTTGAGGTCACCGAGGATAGAATTTGGTGTTACCAAATGTGATGTCACAGGATAGAATTTAGTGTTGCCGAATGTGATGTCACAGGATGGAATTTAGTGTTGCCCAATGTGATGTCACAGGATGGAATTCACTCTTATCGGATTTAAGGTCATAGGATAGAATTTGGTGTTACCGAATGTGATGTCACAGGATAGAATTTATTGTTATCGAATTGGATATCTCGGGATACAATTTAATCTTACCGAATTTGTTGTCTTAGGATGTGACTTAGTGTTATCGAATTTAGAGTCACAGAATAGAATTTGGTGCATAATTGATAAATTAATGGACCAGAATTCGGTTGGACAACCGAAAAATTAAAAAGTCAATTTTGGCGGGGATCACACGCCAAATTAAGTGTGTGCCGAGACCGACAAGTGTAAACAAAACAGAACTCATAACAGATATTAAACGATGGGTCCGTCGAATGCGCTTAAAAGAATATTTCTGGGATGAAGATAAGTCAGATATAGAACAAACTAGTGACTCACCATACAAGAAACCATCAAAGTGGACACCAAGTTCTGGCAGAGATCAGGCCTTAGATTGTTACATTAATGCAGTGGAACATACCATCTTACAACACACGCCTAATAACAAGCTGCGATCTAACATCTCTAGGCTAGAACGGGAAGCTATCAAAACGCTTAAACGTGACAAAAATATCGTAATCTTCCAAGCTGACAAAGGGGCTGCTGTAGTAGTGCAAAATAGGAAAGACTATCTAACTGAAGCGTACAAACAACTAAATGGCACTGACGAAAATGGCGACAAGGTCTATCTCCACGTACCGACCGACCCAACATCTGACTTTGTTATCAGAGTGAAGGATGCTGTCCAAGAGGCTCATTCCAAAGGGGTAATTAACACCACTACCGTAGATTATCTTGTAATGGATAACACTCGACCAGGCAACATTTACTTCCTACCCAAAATCCACAAACCACAACGTGCACCTCCAGCTAGGCCCATCTGCAATACCATCAACTCTGCTACAACCAACCTCTCTGAGTGGGTTGATGACCAACTTCGCCCGCTTGTTGAGAGTCTTCCCTCCCATCTCAAGGACGATAATGACTTTCTCCGAAAACTAATGGAATTTAGTACTAATCACACACTTCCACCAGGAACACTGTTTGTTACTTGGGACGTCAAATCCTTATACACAAACATACCACATGATGGTGGTATGGAAGCATGCGACTATTTTATGCGCCGTCATAACTTCACAGACGACAAGAGAGAAACCGTCTTAAAAGTCATAAACCTAGTTCTAACTTGCAATAACCTCATCTTCCAAGGCAAACACTTTGTCCAGCAGACAGGAACAGCGATGGGTACCAAAATGGCACCAAGCTATGCAAACTTGTACATGGGTCATTTAGAGGATCGTTTCCTAAGAGAAACCGCCGATCAACCTCTCATGTGGTTCAGATATATAGATGACATTTTCTTCATATGGACTCACGGCGAAGAAAAACTAACACAGTTCTTTAACCATTGTAACACTTTTGATCCACATGTCAAATTTGAACAAACAACATCGACCACAAACCAACTAATACCCAACAATATCTTAACTGGACGAGCTACCACCCACATCACACTAAAACATCCATCCATCCATCCATCCATCCATCTGGAACTGAAATTACGTCGCATCTGCTCAAACGACCAATTCTTTGAGAAACGAGCACGTGAACTACAAAATGTACTGTACTCCGTGAACGTGGTTACAAGAATAAGCTGATCAAGGAATGCATAATGAAAGCAAGGACAACAACAAGAGAAGAATCACTTAAAACTAAGCTTAACGCCTCCACCGACCGTGTGCCCCTTGTAGTGATCCACAATCCAGCACTACCAAACCTACACAAAATTCTCAACGATCATCAGCATATTCTACACACATCATCCAAATGCCAGACCATCTTTAAAGAAACCCCTCTCGTTGCTTATCGAAGAGGGAGAAGTTTGTCACAGATGCTAACAAACAAAAGACTGCCACCGTCTAACACCAGTAATCCTAATGATTCTAATGACCACTCAACACTACCAATTGATAGAAACATCCTGAATCCATGTGAAACCATCTGCAGAATCTGTGGCCGTTCCTTCAGAACCAACAGAAACCTAAAAATTCACTTTTCGCACAAACACAAGCAACAAAGGCCAACACAATATCATAGCTCTGGATTCTGGCCCTGTGGAGCGGACACAAGATGTGCATGCTGCAAGACATATGGACATTTTACGCAGACAGTGACAAGCACTACTACAGGAGAAAAAATTACACTACAACAACGCACAACGTGCCGAACTAGTAACGTCATATATTTGATTGAATGCAGCAAATGCAATAATCAGTATATAGGTGAAACAAGAAACCCCATTCACCACCGGGCAAATCAACACCGCAGTGACATTAACGCTGGACATAAAAATATTCCAACTGTCAGGCACTTTAAAAACTGTGGAGTTAAATATCTTAAATTAACTGTTGTTGAAAAAGTTAGAAATCCTAATCAAGATATCAGAAGAGCTCGGGAAAATTACTGGATTCATAGACTCAAACCTACTATAAACATCCTTGTATAATTTTTATAATCCACATTTAGATATTTCTATAGCTTATTTCCATATTGTTACTTTCGTCTTATTTTAGCTCTTTACGTCAAGGCATGTCAAATATTTAGATAAATCTGAAAATGGTAGTGGAGAATTTGTTGAATAATAAAACAGTTATCCTGGAAAATCGCGCGGAATATCACCTGATACTTAGCCGACGAGGCCGTAGGCCGAGTTGGCTAAATCAGTGGATATTCCGCAAGATTGAGCAGGATAATTGTTTTATTATTCAACAAATTCTCTTCGACTACCATTTTCAGAACGAGAAAAACTATCGTTCTATGATGAAAACGCTAAAAGCTAGCAACACATAATAAAAATTAAAACAGAACTTCAAGAAATCGAAGTCTGCTACCGTTCACTTAAAAAGACTTATTTACAAACTCATGTTTGAAAATGAGTAAAAAAAAATATTGCTACCTTACCGAGAATAAGTCCTCTTCCTGTGAATTAAAATCTTTTCAACTATACAACTTTCCGTGAGCAAGTGTGCTGCTTCGTTCGCAATAGCATTTTCTTGGTTGAGTTCTCACTATGAAAATTCCAAGTCAACCTCTGGATATCTTTGTGAGCTGAAGCAAATACTTGTTGACTTTTTGAGAGCATTTAATCGTGGAAAGTTTCTTCCAGGGAGTTAAAATTTCCGGAGAACACTGCTAAGACTGCCTCGCTTTTCAAAATGGCCGCCAAACAAGCAATGAAAGAAAATCTGCAGTGCACTTCCAAATATGGTCATTTTCGTATATCGCAGGATATCTGTCATAGACGGATGATAGATATTGAGGGCTTCCTTATCATATATGGGCATAGTGGCAATTTGTTGAATAATAAATATGTATGTAGGTGCCGTAGGTTACGTTCGCACCCTATAATAATGATGATGATGATGATGACGATGGTGGTGATGACGACGAACGTAATAATAATTACTTTAGCGCCCTATGTGCAACACCTTCTCTGATGACAACAAAAATTCCTTTTAGAAGTTTCACGAGGTGGATCGCCTCCTTTAAATAACGTAGCAATTACATTACAAGAAAGGAGATAAGAAAGTAACTAATTAAACGTATATTACAAGACTAATTAAGAGCGTATAAAAATTTTAAGTATATAGTAGCCGATCGGGCGAACTTATGTCATCCATATTGTTTCGAATTTGTAAATTTGGACATGAAATAACCAGAATTCACGCATTTTTTTACCATATTTACGCGATATGACCATTTAAATGAAACTCAGCCATGAAAAAAGTTTCCCGTGGTACTGTTTATTGTGCTGTACATAACGGCATTTCCGCGTGATGTCTTATCGTTCTCGCTTTTGATAGACACTATCGAATGCTTCAGTAAATACTCCGGTCTGAAAATGAATGAAAAAACCGAAGTCGTCTTACTTAGCGGTATGAAATTGAACCCTAGGCAGTTAGGGGTGGAAGCCATTTCTAGTATAGTCAAAATATTAGGGGTGCATTTTACATACGACTTTCAGCAATTTTATCAGAAGAATTTTGAGTCTATCGAAAAAGCATTGAAAGAATACTTGAAAGAGTGCGCTTGGAGAGGCCTTACCTAAATAGGAAGGATCCAAATAATTAAATCTTTTGCTATACCAAAAATCCTTTATGGTGTGGCCTTCATCTCATGTAAAAAAAAAACAGATTTTATAAGGAAAATTAATGATCTAATTTACTCATTTGTGTGGAAAGGTAAGGATAAAGTAAAGCGTCATGCCTTGATAAATTCGATAAAACGGAGGTTTAAAAATGCCCAATATTGGATCAATGATCACAGCGCAAAGAATATTGTGTCTGAAGAAATATTTGGTTTCCTACCCAGCCAGCTGGAAATTTCTCCTAGACTACTACCTCAAGAACGTAGGCGGCAAATTTTTGTTCCAATGCAATTTTGACTATGCAAAGCTACCAATATACCTTCCTGAATTTTACATAGAATGTGTCCGAACCTGGGCTTCATTTGACAAAAACAACCCATGTACTCTGGAAAACCTGACAAACCAGGTATTATGGAACAACAAGATTATCTGCATCAATAACAAGTCTGTCTACAGCAGAAAGCTGCCCGAATGTGGTCTGAATAAAGTAGGAGACCTCTAAGGTGACACAGGGCAACTGATATTTTATAACGAGCCTTGGAGATCGAATCTCTCTCCTGTTGATATATTCCTTCTGTTTAGCATGCTCGATGCCATTCCAGGGACATGGAAGTCTCTACTCAATAGAAAATAAACTCGCTCATGACCCAAACTCTTTCTACCTAAATCTTGGCGATAAAAAAATTAAATACGGAAGAGCTTCAGGCTGAACTCTTTTACAACATATTGATCTCATTCATACCCTAAAACCAACTGCCGCAGGGAAGTACGAAGAAGCGTTTAACACTGACTCATATCAGCTAAACTGGAACAAAATATTCCAAAGTACCAAAGTACCTAAGTACCAAATTGAGGGAATTCCATTATAAGATACCTAACAAAATTCTATACACCAACGAAAAACTTTTCAAGTTCAAAAAAGGAGATTCTCCTTTGTGCTATCTATGCAAAACTGGCATAGAAACTTTAGAACATTTCCTTTTTGAATATCCAATGGTCCAGTCATTTTGGAAAGACTAAGAAACTTATTCGACAATAAGGTGTCAAGGACCAGAAACCTAGGAATAAAAGATGTTCTTTTCGGAATTCTCGATCCACATGAGCTCCATGTCCCGACCAACTATATAATTTTGGAAAGCAAATATTTCTTGAATCTTTGTAAATTAAACAATAGACCCTTGTCTGTGTGATTGCTACTTCAAAGGATAAAAACCAGGCATGAAATTGAGCGCGGTAGAGCGAGAAGTAAAGGCAATATATCTCTCCACAAGTGGGATCCCGTACTCCTATTCATATCACCTTAAAAAGCTGTTGCCAAGCCATCATTATATGCATATATATTTATTTATTTTCTTTATTGTTGTAGTAAGTTTTTTTTTTTTGCCTTTTTCTTTTGTTAATCTTTCGTTTTTCTTTTCCACTGTCGTATGTGTATGGAAGATACTTAATCTAAACAAAAAAAATAAAGTACAAATAATAAAAATAATAATAATAATATTAATAATAATAATAATTACGTAAGTGCCCTATGTGCAACACCTTCTCTGATAACAACAAAAATTTCTTTTAGAAGTTTCACGAGGTGGATCGCCTCCTTAAATGACGTAGCGATTAAAAAAACTAGAAACCGTATGTAATAGTACATCATTACATACAGTACATTACACTACAAGAAAGAACATCAGAAAGTAGCTAGTTAAACATATATTACAAGATTAATTAAGAGCGTATTAAAATTTCAAGTAACTTTTTAATTACTGAAGAGAAAATGTATATACATATATAGTAGCCGATCGGGCGAACTTATGTCATCATATTGTTTCGAATTGGTAAATTTGGTCATGAAATAATCAGTGTTGACGCATTTTTTTACCATAATTACGCTATGTGACCATCTAAATGAAACTCAGCCATGAAAAAAAGTTTCCTGTGGTGCTGTTTACTGTGCTGTACAAGGTGGTTCTGGCTTTGAAAGCTGTTTATGAAATCTTCAAGTGTGTTAAATAAAATATTTTGATTGGTACTTACATATTGTTCCCTTTTTATGATTGTGCTTTGGCAAGGTGGTTCTAACTTTTGAGTCTCTGGGCGGAATCCTAAGTGAGGCCATTTAAGTGAAAGCTACTGAGCAGTACTTTCCTGTGGTGCTGTTTATTATGCTGTACAAGGTGGTTCTCACTTTCGATTCTGTGGATGAAATCCTAAAGTGTGACCATTTAAATGAAATCTACTGAGCAGTACTTTCCTGTGGTGCTGTTTATTATGCTCTACAAGGTGGTTCTCACTTTCGATTCTGTGGATGAAATCCTAAAGTGTGACCATTTAAATGAAATCTACTGAGCAGTACTTTCCTGTGGTGCTGTTTATTATGCTGTACAAGGTGGTTCTCACTTTTGATTCTGTGAATGAAATCCTAAACTGTGTCCATTCAACTGAAATCTACTGAGCAGTACTTTCCTTTGGTGCTGTTTATTATGGTGTACAAGATGGTTCTAACTTGTAAGTCTGTAGGAAATTCTAAAGTGTGCCCATTCAAATGAAAGCTACTTCTTGTGGTGTTTTTTATTTTGCTGTACAAGGTGGCTCTAACTTTTGAGTACTTACATATTGTCCCTTTTTATGATTCTGCTCTGACAAAGTGGTTCTAACTTTTGAGTCTCTGGGCGGAATCCTAAGTGAGACCGTTCAAATGAAATCTACTGAGCAGTACTTTCCTGTGGTGCTATCTACTATGTTGTACAAGGTGGTTCTAACTTTCGAGTCTGTGGATGAAATCCTAAAGTGTGGCCATTCAAATGAAAGCTACTGAGCAGACTTTCCTGTGGTGCTGTTTATTATGCTGTACAAGGTGGTTCTAACTTTTGAGTCTGTAGATGAAATCCCCGAGTGTGACGATTCAAATCAGAAGCTAGTGAGCAGTACTTTTCAATGGTGCCGTCTGTTTCCGGATTTTGCTTCAAATTCAATTGAAACTTTTCTTGAATTTTGATTTTGTTTGCTCTTGAGAGTTAAAACTTTGAGATAACGTATGCTACAACCTCTTAGTAACATGTAAGACATCTTACCAGCGTCAACTGCCCAGCAAAACAGAGAAATGCAGAGAACAACGAATAGCTTCATTTCTTCTCCAAGTTGTTCAGTTCACCGTAACGTGTCTTCACTGCACTCTAGCTTAATTAACTCTTGTAACATATTCATCACTGAGGCACATGAAACATAATACTAACAGCTACGCAAACAAAGTTGTAATGAAAAGTGCCATTCCATGTTGAATTTGACTACAGGTGAACAAGCTTAATTAGGATGAAAATTTGATCATTGGCTGACAAGGAAAGCTTAACAAACGAAACGTGTCATTTTGTTTCTGTTTCTGTTTCTTTTGCAAGAATCGTTAATATTGTTATCAATATTAATATTATTATTATTATTATTATAATTATAATAATAATAGTTATTATTATTATTATTATTATTATTATTATTATTATTATTATTATTATTATTACTATTATTATTGACTTACTGGGTGGATCTTGCAGAAAACTCAAGCCCACCATGAAAACACTACAGTAGGAAGCAGAAGCAATAACATCCTAAGAGTAAGGCAAGAAACACAGAACAACTCAAAAATATACTTCGATGCTACACACCACACATCTATACAAATAACGGAAATGAACTTAAACCAGTAAAAGAAAGAAATAAACAAACGCAGAGTGAAGACCCTAAAATTTATCCTGAACGGGATTTGAACACGCGTCCTCGACTTTCTATAAACTTGTCACAAGCATCCACTCTTACAGTCTTTCATAAAAATAATATAAATTTATCACAAATGAAGACAAACCATTACTATTTTGTCTGACACCTATATTTATTACCTATATTCAGGGTGACCAAAAACCGTTACAAGTATCGCATTACAACAACAAGAAGAGAAGGAGGGTTCGTGGATGTATAAACTTGGGACTTAAACACCTCATGGTCTTAATGATAATGATGGTTTTTACGCTCAAAACAAAAACTCGCATGCGGTTACACGTGCGCGCTAAAATATTTTCTTAGTTACGTGTGCGTAAAAACTTAATTTTTAATTCAACAGTTTGTGTATAGCGAATGTAGTCAGACTTGTTTATGATGACAACGCCTGAACCTTTGTCTGGCTTTGTTATTACGATGTCATCTCGTATCTTCAGTTGGTTGACTGATCTCAAGAGTGCTTTTGGTGGATTTGGCGTTTTCCTCTCAATGTAATTCAACGCAATTGAGCGAAGGGTCGCTGCGGCAAGATCTTTTTTTCTTTTTTGTCATCAGAAAGGTTCGGTTCAAGTTTCCAATAGGCCTGGAATGCCTGATTTATGAAATGGTATTGATCAAGGAAAGGAGACCATCCGTCCCTCCATTCCATCCGTGCTAAACTTTTTAATCAGCTGACATTGTTCTGATTAAATGACATTATTCGTTTTCTTTTTCACACTTAAACTGCTTGTATTCTAAACTCAAAACTTTATAATTTGCATTTAATAATGGCGATAGGGTGACGCCGAAACGTCATGTTCTTGCGTAAGTATTTTTTCTAAAATGTTTTTCGATTTCTTCTTAATACATATCACAAGAATAAATTCAGCACGTATAAATATTTCAAGTAAATTTTTAATTACTGAATGTATATACCTATATAATAGCCGATTGGGCGCACTAATGTCATCATATTGTTTCGAATTTGTAAATTTGGTCATGAAATAACCAGTATTGAAACATTTTGTTTACCATAATTACGCGATGTGACCATTTAAATGAAACTGAGTTTCTTTTTCCCGTGGTGCTGTTTATTGTGCTGTACAAGGTGGTTGTGCTCTGATAAGGTAGTTCTAACTTTTGAGTCTCTGGCAGATTTCTAAGTGTCACCATTCAAATGAAAGCTACTGAGACACTTAAGCTTCATTTTTCTCCAAGCTTTTCAGTTCACCGTAACGTGTCTTCACTTCACTCTAGCTTAATTAACTTTTGTAACATATTCATTACCGAGACATGAAACATAATACTAACAGGTATACAAACAACGTTGTAATGAAAAGATGCGATTCCATGTCAAATTTGAATACAGGTGAACAAGCTTAATTAGAATAAAAATTGAATCATTGGCTGACAAGGAAAGCTGAACAAACGAAACGTGTGGTTTTTGTTTCTGTTTCTCTTTCTTTTCCAAAAATCGTTAATATCTTTTAAATTATTTTTATTCTTAATAATAATAATAACATTATTATTATTATTATTATTACTGTTATTATTATTATATTCAGTACCACATGAGGAATGGCGGAAGAGCGCAGAAGATATCATAGCAGACTCGCAGAACTTCTTGCTGACAAGAAAGGGGAAGAGTACGCCACAACCATATCGTGGATCCGGACAAAGGTTTCCTTCGCAATCTTGAGATCAGCCCTTCTATGCGTTAAAGGATCACGGGCAGAAAGGAGAATCTACTCGAATCTACAGGACACGGACTTCGCAGTAGAAAGGATTGGCACATATAAAATATCAAATGTTTCTTTTTCTGTTTTTTTTTTTTGATATATATACATAACTTTTACAGGACACAGACTTTGAAGCGGAGTGTGGACTTTGCTGAGATGAACTAAATGACAGTGCTTCTTTTTCTCTGACAGTTTTATATGATTTATAATCTTACAAAATTTGGAATTTAAAATAGAGAGTGGACTAGTAAATGTGCTTTTTTATATGTATAAAATTTTTCTCTACATATTGTTAACATCCCTTTTTTAACTATTGTAGTCTTGATTATTATTATTATTATTATTATTATTATCATTATCATTATTATTATTAAAGGATTTGCAATACCTTTCAGATAAAGTGGTTCTGCGAAGCCTTGTTGGCTGGGCTGGACGGCGCAAGTAAAGGCTAATTTACACGCTGCGATTTGTCGGCCCGATTTGTCGGCCACGATAAATCGGGAAGCGAATCGGTTTATGTACAATGCAAGCACTGCACATGCATTTTTTATAGTCAAAACTTTTTTATAAAACGTTTTGGAAAACAAAATGGTAGGTGATAACTAGTTAGTTTGTTTTCAGCTAAAATACCGCAGATATAATTTGTTTTGGGCCAATTCTTTTGCAGGTTGCGTTTTCGTTCTTAAAATCGGGCCCGACAAGTCAAAATCTGTGAAGCAGTCACAGATTTTTCTGAATCGGCCGACTTGTCGGCTTGGAGTCGCGCGCGCATCGGATCGTCATTCACTCGCGCCGATTCGCTCCCCGATTTGTCGTGGCCGACAAATCGGCCCGACAAATCGCAGCGTGTAAATTAGCCTTAACGCTTCGTGGTCTGCTGGCCGGCAAAAGCGCTTATTCAGCCTTGTCAACTTTATACAAATCCTTCGTATAAACGTTGTTTGAGCTAAAAACCAAAGCGTAGTCTAACTCTGCGGGTAGTTTTTGTTTGTTGAAGGGAAAGATGGTAACTGTCAGACTTGGTCATCTAATCAGTCTAATAAGTCTAATAAGTCTAATAAGTCAACTACTTGAATACTGAATGCAGTTAGGAGTTCTGTACGGCAGTGCGAGTGCATCCTTCTGTCGCCTGCACGTCCGGTCTTTGTTCGTAGGTAACCAATTGTAGATTACTCTTTCATCTCGTTCATTTATTTGCTCTTGTCTTGTCTCGAATGAAATGTATGAGTAATTAAAGCGCTTGCTTCAGGGCTGAGTCACTGTACTTGCCCGAGCTAGGACGAGCTGCACAAACGAAAACAGTACAATATGTACAAAATCCTATGTATGTATGATACTAACATGTTAACCCTTATTGCTAATCTTTCTTTTAATACGTGTGTCAAAATCTTTTGTGATTTTACATGGTAGAAAAATTGTCTTGGTATACTCGTGGTTTTAATTCTTTCTTGATTATACGCGGTAATAAACAATAAGTAATGACCGGTTGCCGATTTTTTATTAGAAGAAAATCAATAGAAAATAACGTCACTCACTAATAAAACTCATTAGCACAATTAAAGTCTTCTCATAATTCTAAGCCGTTTTTAATTAAAAGTCTGTGAAATCTTAATTTACGTGCGTTTTAGCTTTTCTTTCAAGTTGAACTTATACGTTGAAGTTTTTTAAAACAAATATTGACATCTTTTTAAGGTGTTTCGATACAGTTTTTTGGGACCATACCTAACTTTTTGACTGGGCTCTTAGACAGTCCTTTCCTTGTCAGATCAAAGTGAAATTTGCCGCCAATACTTGTTGTAAAA
This sequence comes from Siderastrea radians, assembly GCA_964017195.1. Taxonomy (NCBI): domain Eukaryota; kingdom Metazoa; phylum Cnidaria; class Anthozoa; order Scleractinia; family Rhizangiidae; genus Siderastrea; species Siderastrea radians. The sequence goes on from OZ024896.1 coordinate 43,007,696, forward strand.
AAAGACGTATGAACCGACGGAAAAGCTTGCGTTACATATTCACATTTGGCAAATAAATGCTAATATATGCAAAGTAATCCACAAAGCATTCCTCCGTGATTTTTACTTTTCGTTGTAATCTACAGTGCAACAAAGAACAAAGAAACCAGATAAAAATCATGAAGCAATGAATTACGCATTGCTTTGAATATATTAGCATTTACTTGCCAACTGTGAATTTGTAACGCAACCTTTTCCGTCGGTTCATACGTCCTTTTTAGCGTTAAATTTAAAAGTGTTCCAGTGAATCAATGTTAATAAGACTCGATACTAAAATTGGTCACATCGTCAAGCACGTGTGTTTAATGTTTTAAAAAAATCCATCGAGCCGTTCTTAAGATTTTCGCAAAAGCCCTCAAATTCAAAAATTACCACAAAATTATTACACGAATGATCTTAGAAAAACAATTCGTTCTCGAGATCGCGAACACTAGTTCCAACAAGACTTTCTAGGCGTAAAATAGTAAGTAAAAGACACATTTTGAAAGTATTTTCGAGCCATTTCATCAAAGCATTGATTATTTTTCGGTGCATTTACTATTACTATGCAAAAACCAAGGTTGAAAATGTTTTTGCGATTTACTTCGAAACAAACATACAGATTTTTTTTGTTCTTGTATGTTTTGTTTGCCATACACCACAGTTTAAGATATTGGTGTTTGCTTTTCAAAGCGAAGTCTGGATCGCGCAAAATTTCAATTTTAGTGTTTTCGAGGTTTTTTGTTTATCGTTGTCATGGAAATATCGATTTTCACAAAATGTTAACCGCGCTAAACTTCAATCCAAAACCAAAAAGTACTGCAAATTTCACGTTGATCCGACAAGATAAAGACTGTCTAAGAGCCGATTTTAAAAGTGAGGTATGGTCCCAAAAAAACTGTATCGAAACACCTTAATGACGTTTATTGACAGACGCAGAAAGTACATTCACCGACAGTACAAAAAATAAAGAAAATAAAGGACAAAAGGGGGTAGATGAAAGAGAAGCGACATAATTGATTGTTATATATTACAATAATAATATATGAAAAAAACTGACTGTATTACAAATGGAATTTTTTCAATTAAGGATAGGAAGCAGTTCTTTCCATTTTTTCTGGTTAGTTTCTAAAAAATCTTTTTGCTTAGCTACGGAGCATTTCAACTGATAGATATATTTTAATTTAACTTTCAGTAAAGAGAGTGAAGGTTTTATATTGCGATTTCTGCATTGAAAGATTACTTGCTTACAAATAATTATAATACTTTTTAACAAAGGATAATCCTCTCTAAAGAATACAAAAATTATGTTAATAGCATTTAAGACGTCAAGATCCTTAAAGAAGCCTTTTAACCATTTTGTTACTGAAAGCCAAAACCTTCTAGAAATTTCACAGTGAATAAATCACTATATTGCATATAAATAGCTTTGTTGTAACTTTTTCCTTCAACTGAGGATGGCATCAGGGATGCCGAAACATGTTTTTGAAACTAAAAAGTGTTGTGTTGTTCTTCAGAATAAATAGATGCTCGAGAGATTCCTCTGACTTGCGACAAAAGGTGCAAGTGGGAGATGAGACTTAATACCCATTTTGTGGAGGGCTTTGCTGGTATAAATGATTCTGTTCAGAAACTTGTATTGAAATTCTCTGGTTTTAAGAGTCCAGGGTAACGCTCCTCGGAAGAAGATATATCTTCTGCCAAAGTAGATGAACAGTTGGAAATGTTTCTTCGTATTTGCGTTGTGACGTGGGGAGAGATTCGACTTTATTAGTAATATTCCAATGTGGCACCCTCAAAGTGGAGGGAAAGGGGGCATCTTGGGAGATATTATTGTTAACGATCGGATTTTGTAACTGCCCCTGTAAGAGGTTCTTCCATTGATTATGGTGGGATGGAATCAAAAACACTTATCAGAAGAAAATATTCCGAAGCTGTTAGGTTTTTATTTTTTAGTGTGTTTCATGTTTTATTTCTAAACAATGGTTTTCCGCCAACAGAAATGAAACGATTGTTCCAAATGATTTCATTTACGACCTCGGATTGTGTTTTGATTTGCCTAGTTTTATAGGTTGCCCATTCGCTGAGGCATTCTTTGTAAAACTTCGGGGATGTCATTGGGAGGAATTTCACGTCATACAAATACAAATGTTGACATGTTTTTAAAGTTAGCAAACACGAGAATGGGACTCTAATGAGGGTTTGTATGGTGTTGCATCAAATTGGAAAATATAGCAAATAGCGTTTGGCCCTTATAAACCTTGGTTGCTATGCATATGATCGCCAAAAAGCGCCTAAAATGGATTCAACTGATTCGAATTCGATTCAAAAATTCAACTGGCATGGTTGACTATTTAAGCGACGTCTAAGATGTGAAATCCAGAGCCAGCTAACAATTTTGAATACAAAATGAGGAGGGCAAGGCCGGGAAATGATGTCATTGAAAAAACCAAGTTTTGGTTTATTACAAGATAAATGATACTGATACAACGATGATATTATTTCTCAACCTTGCCTTCTTCATTTTGTCTAAGATCTGTCAGTGTTACTCTAGGACTTTGTAGAACACCTCTTGGTTGTCTGAATTGCTTATTTCATCTGTATTGTAACTTACCGGACGAGCCGCAGACCAAATTTATACAAAGGTAATCTAACAAACACAGCGAATTGTAATGCTGTTTTTATTTTGGTTATTTTCATTCTATAGGCCGACCATTTTAACTCTTTTGCCATTAACCTGATTAAGTCTTGGTGATGTTAGCGACGCCTATTTCCCTTTCGTAAACGGTCGTTGCCATTTTTGACGGTCGATGCCATCATTGGTAACCAAGCCTTTAGTCATGGTAGATGTAATATATGCTCTAGATTAAGCTACAATAAGGCAGCAAATACATTTTTAAATAGTCTTAGAAAGAACGAAGTTTAAGCCCAAGTTGAATTTACCTCGAAAGTTGGAGAAAGGGCTAGGGTCACCTATTATAGATGTATCAGTTTTGAATGACAGCTAATTATAATATATCCTTTAATTGTTTCAGAGTTGTGGCGGATTGGCGTGGTAGTGTAGCGGTAAGAGAGAGAAATAAGTATGCGAAAGGACCGGGTTCGATTCTGAGTTGTGAATGTCTTTCTTTTTAGTAGAAAAACTTTCAATAACAGTTCAGAAATTTTCTAAGTAGGGGGTCTTAAAATGGCAACGACCGTATACGAATGGGAAATTTGCCCACATCAAAACGTCGACTTCGCTCGCCTCACAAGTGTTAACTCTACTTTAATAAATGTCCCAGAGTTTGTCATCCTTGGTCATACGATAACACAATGTACAGTACTTGAATCAAGGTGTAAAACAGGGGTAAAATGGTTAAATCTATTGACAGGTTGTTCTCCGAATGACGCAGCCCTTTCTGCTTCACTGTGCTCCAGTAAATTTCAAGCATCTTCAGTTCTTGATTCAAGTTTAAACCAACCTTTCATGGCAAAGATTGGAGGCACTAAAGGATGGTGCCCCTTGGCTGCCAACGCAGGAATCGAGTTCATTCAGATTGATTTCACGTCGCCATTCCGAGTCTGCGCAGTAGATACTCAAGGGCATCACTCCCGGTTTGTTTCTATTTACCAGGTCGCTTATTCTTTGGACGGATCGACTTGGCTCAGTGTAACATTGGAAAATAAAAATGACCTGGTAGGTACACGACATACTGTTTGAATTTACTTGTGCTTGAATGTTTTCTTGTTGCCTAGAAAATAGTTTCCTTAAACTACGAAACTGAACTGATCTACAATTCGAATCATATCTTGACTCTGCGTTTGAATAGCCAGATAATATGTGGTATTTTGTGGCTTTCCAAAATACAAAGACACCAACAGACGCAACACAATTTTGGCTCGAACGCGGCTCAGTGATACGGCTAGGAGGTGGAGTCGCACACGAGCCAAGGAGGCCCACACGGCCAGAACTTATCTCAGTTTCTGTAGCATGAAGCAACTGAGAGTATTTCTACTCCCCCCTGGAAGGGATGCTAGTGCGTCGCAGGGTTGCCCCCAGCAGTTTGTCACCGGTACCCATTTATACACCTGGGTGGAGAGAGACAATGTGGGTTTAAGTTTCTTGTCTAAGGAAACAACACGACGGCAGGGACTGGGCCTCGAACCAAAAGCAGCGAAAAAAGAGGGCACACAAGGTCTCGACTCACGGTGTGGGTGTGCATTTTGAATAGCTATAACAACCCAGGGATGTCGTCAATAAAGATTTCGTTTCTTTCTCTTTTTTTTTTCACAGAAGTGATAAGGCAATAAGCAGATTTCTATTTATTTAGACTGCAAGCAGTCGTTATTTTTCTTAAGGAAAGTAGAGGGCACGAAGAATCTGCAATCCTTGCTGCAAGCTGCTCATCGCTACTCGGATCGCTCAATTCCTGATTCTATCCCTGAAGAATCATAACGACTGCTCATGTGATCATCTCCAGTCAGGTTCACAGAGTGCTGACTTAGTAAAGCATAATTTTCATTATCTGCAGATTTTCCCCGGGAATGCTGATTGCAACTCTGTGATAAGGAATGAACTGAGTAATAGCTCAAGTTTCGTCACCAGATTCATTCGTATCTATCCTTTGACGTGGAGTACCTGGCCTTGTATGAGGGTAGAGGTCTACGGAAGAGGTACGAAAAACTGCTGTAATAATAAATTATGAAATAAGAGGCATACATCATTTATAATATAGAAAGGAAGCTAATTGGCTATTGAAGAAGTTGATTGGCTATAGAACCATGCTTTATCGGAAAATAAAGCTTAGAAAAGATTGTCTTATTGTTACGAGGTGGGTTTCAGAAGGCAAAAACAAAACTTTAATATAGAAAGAAAGCGTTTATATACGCCATGTATAGACGAAAAGTATGAAATATAGGGCCTGAAAAGGGAAAATTTTCTATGGTTCACGTATGAAAATCACTTATTTTGATCTAAATATGGGGTCAGTATTTCAACAAGCGGTTAGCATATCCCCGCTAAAAACTTGCAATTGATGATTAACCCTAGCTGGGTTCAGTTTTAACAGGAGAGAATCGGGAAGCGAATCCCCAGTGCATGGGCCTCTTCCGATGAAAATTATTTGAAATCTATTTTTGGTTCTGTGTCATACTGCGTGGTTATTTTAAGGATGACACCTCATTGGTCAGTTGGAATGACGTCATGTTATTTAAGATTGTTGACATGGAAACAACAGATTAAAATAACTTTGGCAGCATGGGTGCGAACTAATAATAAACTTCAAATAATTATCATGGGGCACGGGGATTCACTCTCTTAACCTCTCTTGGTTTTTACTATACTCAACTGTAGCTATTGTAGTGCGTTATAAGATATAGAAAGATTTAATTAATTTCACAAGTAGCGAAAATGTAAATGTGTTAATTATTAAGGTTTTAAAGCCACGCCTACCAAACGACATTTCGGTACCACATTGAAGGGGCTTTTAGCGAAAACGTCAAGGCAGTTTATCTGCTGTAACTTTCTTTTGCTTTCAGAATTTCCCGCCCTCGACACCAGTTTTCTTCGAAACAAAACAGTTATAGAAGGAAACCTTGTTACTCTTCAGTGTGTTCCACTGAGAAATAAAGACAAAGTGAACGTTACTTGGATAAAGAAGAGCGAAGGGAGCAGTCCATTACTGATGTGTGTAAACTTCACTATGAACGCCACAAGATTTGACTCTGGTGAATATTACTGCATACTCAGCAACGGAGTAGATTCTGTCAAGTCGCCAACTGTTTATGTTGATGTTTTGTGTAAGTATGGAATTATCCCCAAATTTTGGGCTTGGGGCTCCAAAAGATCTTTAAAGAAGATCTGAAAACACCGGATACAACACTGCTCCTTAATTCAATTAAGACATGGTTCCCAACAAATTTCTCCCAAAACTAAGGAATGTTCTATCTTCTGAGGCTTTGACCATAACAAAATTAATCAACAGACTAATACGTCTGGAAATGCCGCCTTTTTGGCATGCAGAACATCTACTGGTTAGGTCACGTAGCTTGTTTCGGCCACAATATCCTGGAAAACCTTTAAGAAAATGCGAACAAAGAATAAGAAAAAAGTGTTCCTATTTTCCTCCAAGAAAAAATAGCGAAAAAATATCTTAGAAAGGTCACATGACAATATATGACCCTGATCAACAACCTTTTGCTGTTTAGTAGGAATCTTTAGTTATTTTGCGTTATGTAAAATGATAAAAAAAGTTAGATTTCTAAATTTTTTTTGACAAAAGTATAGGCTCAGGCCTGGCCTCAGTCCACGCTAGTCTAACTGAAAGCTTCAAATCTCTGGTTTAGCCCCTTACTGTGTGAATACGAAAACCGTGGACAGGTTGGTTTGACTAGGTACCAGTCATGAACCTGCGAAAAACTTCAACTGAAAAGAGAGGATCAAACAACAAAAGTACGTTACTTTCATCGACTGTATAATAGAGTTTCGTTATCTACCCTGTTAACAGTCCAAACCCGTCTCACGACGAAAGGTTCGTCCATTATCAATTTGGTGAAAGAAACGTTTCCCGTCCAAATTTATGCCTCCATTTTCCTGGCGGGAACGATAGATTGTTTCATTTGTCTCGGACGTAAAACCGGTCTTGAATCTAAAAATAAAAGCTGGTTTTAGAGAGACTTTGTATTGAGGGGATCATTTAGAAAATATATGGAATATATCATGCCAATAAATAAGTACGTAAATAAATAAAATTAACTAGATACAAGGTCATTCTCTTTTACAGATCCACCGTCACTAAATACCAGTCATCCCTGTAGTCACATGGTTGTCGAAGGATCCAATATAACCCTGCAGTGTAAAGTGACAGGTGCCAATCCTAAGCCAAACATCACGTGGTACGGTGTTTCGACCAACAGCACACCGATATCATACGAAGATAATTTGACATTCACAAGAATCCCTCGATCTCATGCAGGAAAATACTAGTGTGTGGTCGACAATGGGATCGGTGATGTTGCAGAGTCAAGAATTTGTACCGTTGATGTCCAGTGTAAGTACCACCTAACCTTGTTATTTAGCGTAGTAATGTCCTTTGCGTCGTCCTTCTCCACTATCGGTATCGCAGAGGTCATGGGTTCCATTCCCGTTCAAGCCTGAAGTTTTCCAGGTTTCTTCTTTTCAACCGCTTAGGTTGAAACACCTTCACTGCGATGATCTACACATAATTCTACCAAATACTACTGTGTTGCTCAAAATAGGATCGGTGAAGCTGTGATTTCCGGGATCAGTACAGTGGATGTGCAGTGTAAGTTAATCTTCTTTGTTGCTTTACGCAAGGTACCTGAACTTTTTCGTTTCCATGAATGAATGACTGAATGAATGACTGAATGAATGACTGAATGAATGAATGAATGAATGAATGAATGAATGAATGAATGAATGAATGAATGAATGAATAAGTGAGTGAGTGAGTGAGTGAGTGAATGAGTGTGTCCTCTCGTGCACTTATAATGCCTTCTCATAATAAAAAAAAATATTCGTCTTCTGAGCTTGTTTCTCTTCATTTTTCGGCCCCAGTGTAATTAAATCCGTAATTAAAAATGCTAAAACGTCAGTCAGTATTTAAAGAGTAAGGAATTATAAATGCACGAGAGGACACAAGCGCAGCGTGTATAAATATTCATTGCACGTGAATAACCGTGAACTAGACCAGGAAAAACAAAATAAAACTGTTACTCGTTGAAAGTAATGACGACTGAAACTTGACCGAGATTCAGCCTTCTTATCTAATAACAGAAATGTTTATTCAGCCTAAAACTCACTGGAACATCGAAAAGAATTATTACTCTAACGGCAATCAGTTTAAGAGAGAAAACTGTAAGGGCAATTTAGAAATATTTCTATTTATGCAAATTACGAACTTTTTGGCTGATTTGTGCTGCATTTTAGCAGTTTTTAAATATAAATATCTTAAAATCGCAGCCACCTAGGAAGCTCAATGTACATTAAGAATGCTTTGATATCATAAAAGATCCTTCAACTGAAAAGAGAAAGTGTTAAGTCTTATCTTTCTTGAAATATTGGAGAAAATTGCAGAAATGACCAAAATCAGCCCGTAAAAAATGAATCATGATTTACATGAAAACGCTCTTACAGATTTTTCCCTAATTTCGCATACAAGTTGTGTAGGTTGAATAGTTCAAATAGTTCAAGTTCCGTCATAAAGTGTCTGACTAGTTTTCGAGATATTCGACATTATTTAAAATGAGGGGTTGTCCATTACCGTTGCTATGGTGACAGCTGTTGCTAGGAAACCAGCGAAAAAGTAAACTTTGATCAAATGTTAAAAAGGTGGTGTAGTATCAAGGAAATCGAAGTTTACCTTCTATGCGAAATTTTGACTTCAAAAGATACACTCCAGGGCCAAAAAAACTGTTGCGAGCCTCCTTAATCGCAGTAGTTGCTGAATCCGTGTTGGAAAAGGATCATTTAATTATCGAGAGGACTTTAGCGGCTTTTTTGCTGAGAATTTCTCTTGCATAAGTGTAACGACCGGATAAAGTCATTTCTATATCTAAATATGTTTGTTTGTCGACAATTTGTAAAGTTTCATTACTGTATTTGAAATTTATCTTATTTTTCTTTTGCCCGTTACCACTTAATATGATTATGTTCGACTTTTTGGTATTAACTTTGAGCTTCCACTGCTGAGCGTGTCTATGAATTACATTAAGCGACTGTTGCAACCCTTCGGGAGAAGGACTGATTATTAACAAATCATCTGCATACATTAGGCAGTTTATAGTTCGATTCCCTAACATCACACCTGGGGATTTGCTCTCTTTAAAATATTGCGGTAGATCATTCATAAATAAAGAAAATAAAATTGGACTTAGACCATCACCTTGCCTTATCCCTTTGTTACATGAAAATAGTTCGGTAAGTGCGTTTTGGTTAATTTTAACACAACTCCTAACGAATACATGGACTTAATAACATTCAAGAATTTCCCTTGTATTCCGTATTGTTGTAATTTATGAATCATCTCAGATTGCCATACGCTATCGAAAGCTTTCTCGTAGTCATTAAAGCCAACATAAAGCTTCTTGTGCTGTTTGGTGTATTTATAGAGTAATTGCTGGAAGATAAAAAACTATCCGTAGTTTTTGGAGTTGGGCACAGAATTCTGGCTTCTTTTGCCAACCTCGTTCCCAGGGTCCTCTCTCTTCCTCCCTCGAGAAATTACCCTGGTTTCGGCTGGTCACGTGGCACCCAAAATCTGGGTGCTAACAAGAATGTGCTACAGGGGAGGGGTAGCAAAGTGTAAGATTGTCACTAGTGTCAGAATGGTGGAAAGTACAGGAGGTGATGTAAGCTTTTCCAGGAATATTTGTGGTGATAAGAACTCCTTTTATAGACAAGTATTTCTTCATTACATACGAACGTTCGACATCGAAGCGGTCCATGTTATTTTCGACTCAGAAAAACACGTTTACAAGTCTGAATTTCAAAACACTGTCGCCAACCATCGCCATAGTCAACGGAAGCCGGCACGAGTCACAACATAACAAATTTACAAACAAGGAGAGCCGTCGGCTTGATGCTTTACGGAGCTCAAAAAGAAATGGAGTGTCAAGGATTAGGAAGGACTAATTTATTTTTGGCATCTCCAAGGAGCAGCAGAATTTCCGGCAACCGTACACAAGACAGACAAACGGCGCGATGGTAAAATCAGGTTAAATACGCCGCGCCAACCGACTGAAACCACCGTTCTTGTAAGAATTTGAAGGTAATTTGTTTTATAGTAAAAAATATACGGAACGACTGATCCTTACGGCAGTTAAAGAAACGAAGACACAGAAGACGAAATACGTAAAGCAAACAAATGTATGAAACAAAAAATTACCCCTTCTTCAGGGGGTTACAAAAGTAGAATGAGTAAATTTTTTTGCTTTACGTATTTCGTCTTCTGTGTCTTCATGGGGATGCAGGGATGGCGCAGTGGTGAGAGCACTCGCCTCCCACCAATGTGGCCCGGGTTCGACTCCCGGTCCCGGTGTCATATGTGGGTTGAGTTTGTTGTTGGTTCTCGTCCTTGCTCCGAGAGGTTTTTCTCCGGGTGCTCCAGTTTTCCCCTCTCCTCAAAAACCAACACATCCAAATTCCAATTCGATCTTGGAGGTATCCCCAATTAGCATTCTTTGCTAGATACTGTTGACACCTAAATAAAGTGATTTATTTTCATTTCTTTAACTGCCGTAAGGATCAGTCGTTCCGTATATTTTTTGACTTCAAATGTTTTACTGATCCAGGTCTACTTAAGATCCGGCAACTCTCAACGCCTTGTCGCTGTGGTCTTTCCAGTTTATAAAATTTGTTTTATTCCTGTCGAGTAGGCGAAATTGCTCTCACACCGCCGATTGACCGAAAAAAAATCTAACTTTTTTCACCACAAAACAGTGACATGACAAAATGAAAAATGTGCTAAACTAAATAACATTTGTAATTAAGAGCTTTCTTGACAAGAAGGTTGTACTCTGGTCTGCAGGATTATACCTTTACATTGAAGCTTGCAGATAAAAATACACAAATCCTTCGATTTCGTTAGGGTCTGTTCCAAACGTCACGCTACTGCCGTGCCGAACTCAAATAAGTTTGACCCGGCAGTGGAGCGACAATAACACGGCAGTGGTTTCAAACGTCGAATTTAATTCAGTCGCGCCATATTCAAAATAATTAGGAAAACCCAAAAATAGAAAAATGACCCAAAATACATTGAAATGATTTATGAATTGAGTTTGGCGCGACAGTAGCACACCGTTTGAAACCAAGTCGTGCTACTGCCGTGCAGCACGAAAGGGCCTGCCGTGCTAAATAGTCGTGCCGATCTTAATTCAACCTGCTGAACTGAATGGTTTCAAACGTCGTGCTACTGCCGTGCCTAAATCGAATTTAATTCTTGAATTTAGTTCGGCATGGCAATAGCGCGACGTTTGGAACAGGCCTGAGATTCCCCATACATCGCCTTCAAGTTGACAAATTAACATTGCCTCAGTTATACAGCAAAGTGTAGTTTAACTCTGTGACTAGATTTTGTTTGTTAATGGGAAAGATGGTAACTGTTAGACTCAATCATGTAATAAGTAAAACTACATGAATACTGACTGAATGCAGCATTCTTGTTAGTAGTTCTGTATGCAGTGCGCGTGCATACTTTAATACCAGGAGTTCATCAGTCACTTCTGTCGCACGTCCGGTCTTTGTTCGGAGCAACCAATGGCAGTCTACTCTGCACGATTTTTAGTGTTGATGTATTTAGCCTTAACAGGCTAATTCGGGACAGTTACATAATAATTTATTCGACGATGTATTTGTATGTTGAAAAGCACCTTTTGGAAAAAGTAACCATATGACTTAAAAAAGAAAAGGAAACAGTACAATATATATGAAATCCTATGTTAACTCTTTTATTGCTAATCTTTCTTTTAAAATGTTGGTCAAAATCATTTGTGTTTTTGTACAGTAGAAAAAGCCCTTTATATGTCGTCCCATCCGGACACCTCTCTAATGCGAGCACTACTCTTCTCAGCCAATTACATTCTGTGCATTAAAGTACTTATATGTCGTCACATCCGGACACCTCTCAAATGCGAGCACTGCTCTTCTCAGCCAATTACATTCTGTGCATTGAAGTACTTATATGTCATCACATCCGGACACCTCTCAAATGGGAGCACTGCTCTTCTCAGCCAATTACATTCTGTGCATTGAAGTATCTATATGTCGTCACACCCGGACACCTCTCAAATGCGAGCACTACTCTTCTCAGCCAATTACATTCTGTGCATTTAAGTACTTATGTAATTGCGTGCAGTCAGTTTTTAATTAAACGTTACCGAAATTAATTATGAACTGTCTCTTTTTTTTCTTTTGAAGGATTACAAAAGCGGTACTTCAACCAAAGCTGTTAATTGTTTTCTTTTCCAAGTTCATATCGTTCTGAGCGCCTTGAATAGATTCTAAATTTCGTGGTTGACTTATAGAGTACAAGAAATGTTTTGTTCAGAGTAACAAACTATTTAGGCTTTGAGAAAGAAGGATTAGTGCTTTTACTGAGAAGCAAGTGGTATTTCGGTATGTCAGGGTTGTTAGCTCATATACGTTTTAACTCTTATATTTTCCTGATCACAAGAAAGTTAGAACCACCTTGTACAGCATAATAAACAGCACCACAAGAAAGTGTTGCTCAGTATAGCTTTAATATGAATGGTCACACTAGAGGACCAGATAGACCAGGGGCACGTTTATCATACTCCCGATAACCTAAGAGGCCGAAAAAATATTTTATGTGGACGATATCCTTCAACAGAGACTCAATTTTATTGATGTTGGAAGCTAAATTTTTAATCTTTATAATTTCATTTATGCTATTGTGTCAAGTTTGCACTAATAATTACCACTTATTGGTAAAAAAACAGCTTTGAAAAAATACCTATCGGGCACGATAAGTTACCGGGAGTTCGAGAAAGCGGTCCCTGAAACGAGGTAAGAGAGGTTTGTGACGAGGTAACAAGTGAATAGTGCGATCAAAGATGGTATGCAGTTGTCCATTCACTTTATATCTATGTTCGAGTCCTGCGGCGCTTTTTCTTTGTTTTAATTTTTTTTTTTTGGTATACTTGTGGTTTTAATTCTTTCGTGATTATATGCGGTAATAAACAATAAGCAATGAACGGTTGCCGATCTTTTATTAGAAGAAAATCAATAGAAAATGACGTCACTCACTAATAAAACTCATTGGCACATTCTAAACCATTTTTAATTAAAATTCTGTGAAATCTTAATTGACTTGCGTCTTATCTTATCTTTCAATTTGACCTAAAATTTATACGTTAAGGTTTTTTTAAACAAATATTGACAAGCTTTTAAAGACTAATAAGACTCATTGGTACAATTAAAGTCTTCCTATAATTTTAAACCATTTTTTAATGAAAATTCTGTGAAATCTTAATTTACTTGCGTTTTATCTTTTCTTTCAAGTTGACCTAATATTTATACGTTAAGGTTTTTTAAACAAATATTGACAAGCTTTTAAAGTTTGCAAACACGAGAATGGGACTCTAATGGGTGTGTATTGTGTTGCATCAAACGGGAAAATATAGCAAATAAATAACGTCTGTTCTCTGGCCCCTATAAACGTTGGTTGCTATGCATATGATCGCCAAAAAGCGCCTAAAATTGATCTGACTACGATGCTTTTATAATTTAACGCATTTATAAAACTAGACGACACGAGAGTCGTGGAACCTCTTGAAGCTAGGGTGGGACAAAAAACAATCTTTTTTCATAAGATTGGCAATGCCTGGAACAGTTTTATTAATTTCAGTTCTAATTCCTTAATTCCTTAATTTCAGTTCTATTTGTTTACTTTTCCCTCGCGTGATGCCCAGGGTCGTTCCAAAAGATGGAAGCACTTCGCCAGTTGCAGCACTTTTGCATTCACATTCATAAAACGAAAACGTTAGTCACAGAACTTGGCTTGCGATGCTTGGGCGGGGCTGAAAAACAATCCTGTTTTAGTGGGCACGTGCCTTCACATCTTTGTTTGTAATCAGTGCTTCAAGATGAGGCTACTTGTTGAATTCGTTTGCAAACATCAAAGCTTATCATTACGATCAATCGCAAGGGGTCGTTACTTTTTTTAGACCTTGGGAATCTCACCTCTGAGAAATTAAAACGGACAGTCTGTACAGTGCCTCGTTACATTCTTTATTTAACGCTCTTAAATTCCATTCATACGTAGTTGCCTAGTTACAAAGTTTTCTTGCAGTAAGCGGATCTTGTGGTGCCAGCGACTTCTTGATCTTGACATTTGTTAGCCTAGGACACTGTAGGAAAACAAGATGAAAAGATATTTCATCCTGGGCCAATGAAAATATGCGTAATACGTAACATCACGAATATTTTTAAATCGATATAAGAAAACACATTTTTTCATGAAGCGATTGATAAACGGTCGCCGCAGGGTTGTCAAAAGTAGCCGACTGTAGGCGAAAATCACCACCTGCCTCATGTTCTCAGGCAGCTACTCTGCTGGACTGTTGTAATGAAACTTTAGATTTCTAGCAAAACCAGTCGCCTACTTCAAAAAGTAAACCCACCTACTTCAAAACCTTGTGACAATCCTGCGGGACGGCCTGGTTCAGTCAAGAGAATACTGAATAGAAGGGAATGGAATAGAATAACGATGTAGTTTTCCATTTCTCCCATCATTTGTAGAAGTAGAAAAATGAAGAAACAAGTTAGGGATATCTTGTAAATATTCATACCATGTGCTTGACTTAGTGCAATCGTTTGTTGTATATTGTTTTAGTCGGTCAAAAAAGTGCAAAGTAAGAAAGCTTCAGAAAATATCCTCTCACCCTGATTACGTTAAAATCTCTAATAAGCCCCCCCCCTCGGAAAATATCCTGTCACCCTGGTTACGTTAAAACCTCTAATAAGAGCCTCCCCCCCTCGGAAAATATCCTGTCACCCGGGTTACGTTAAAATCTCTAATAACCCCCCCTCGGAAAATATCCTGTCACCCTGGTTACGTTAAAATCTCATAATAAGCCCCCCCTCGGAAAATACCCTGTCACCATGGTTACGTTAAAATCTCTGATAAGCCCCCCTCGGAAAATATTCTGTCCCCCTGGTTACGTTAAAACCTCTAATAAGAGCCCCCCCCTTGGAAAATATCCTGTCACCCTGGTTACGTTAGAATCTCATAATAAGCCCCCCCCTCGGAAAATACCCTGTCACCATGGTTACGTTGAAATCTCTGATAAGCCCCCCCCCCTCGGAAAATATTCTGTAACCCTGGTTACGTTAAAATCTTTAATAAGCCACCCCTGCCCCCTCCTCCCTCCCCTCCCTCATGGGTTATATTATGAAAATCATAAATTTTAAAGACAAATAACACTAACTTTTCCTGACACTTCTGTTACAACAGTAATTCAAATAGAACGAGCAAGGAGTCATGAAAGTGACTCTGATATCCAGTGACAAAGGATTAAGAAAGCTACTATTTCAAACCACTAGAAATAACCACGCATTATACCCTTTTAAAGCCACACCGTCATTTATAATTACGCCCTCAGTCAGTGACTAAAACTCACTAACATATAAAGGGGGAGGGGCTGATGAGACTTGTTAGAGATGGGGGTTGACAGAACTTATACAGAAGTTTTAAAAAGACAACCTCGTCTCGAGGGTCTTCTCGGGATACAAAATAATCTAGTAATGTTCATATTTAACTAGTTTATTTTTTGGCTCTGAAATGCTCTCAGGCGACGATTAAGTTTCAAATGTTTTAAAATGTTGTAAGTGCCGCCATTTTAAACAGAGACTGAGATGGTCCTGGGGACGAGATTATTTCAGAAAGGTGTCCTTACCAGCGACACAGTCTGCCCAAGGAAATTCATAGCCTGCCGGAGAAGTGATCCATTGTCCACCAGTGTATTCATAAGCGTCCGCATGTGGTTTTTCCGGCACATATCTCGCCTTGCAGATCACCTGGCAAATTTCATTGCCTCCAAAATCAATGCAGCTTAAGGAACCGTGAGCTGGCGGTGGTGGCTTATCCACGCCTGTGGAACGAATACTTCAAGGTAAGTAAATAAAAATTGTTATCTATAGTCATTTATTGTATACAAACATGGTCGAATAATAATAATAATAATAATAATAATAATAATAATAATAATAATCTTGATAAGAAATTACTTAGAAATACATTTTGTAATAAAAATTTACGATAAAAGGCCACGACGTTTCGACCTCTCCGAGGTCATTTTCAAGTGCGAGTAAAAAATAAAAAATTAGCATAAATATCTTACAAGCGGTTTAAAAATAGTTTAAAAGGAAAGAATGCAATGAACAATAAAATGCGATAAAATATGTAAACGATAAGTGATAAAATATTTATAAAATTGAAAAGAAATGATTATAAAAAGGCTAATTAAAACCGATCTAAACAAATAATTTAGCGCTGATGGAATCGCACTGTTTGTTTAGAGTTGGTTTCAGTTCTTTGATAAAAAGCATTTCATAAATAAGGCAATCAAGTTTGTTCTGACACTTCCTTAAAATATTAAAATTTCGCGCAATGTCATTTGAGGACATATTGTGCTGATCCTTCAGGTGGTTTCCGATTGCAGTTCCCTTGTGCTCTTCAATTTGCTGGTGAAGGTGTCAGCACGTGTAGCCGACATAACCTGTATCGCAAAGGTTACACTGAAAATGATAAACAACGCATTGTTGATTCACAAGGGGTGGCTTGTCTTCCCTCACTTTGATTTCGTCCTTGATCTTTCGACTTGTGTACACAGGGCTGATAGTTGCATTGATCTTCCGACTGAGGTCTGCAAGTTGTCTGCGTACTGCATCTGCAGATTTCTGGTCCTTAAAAGGCAGCATGATTCTGACTGGGGCTTCATTGTTGTCAGGAACTTGTTGTTGTGTTTGTGATTCCTCAGATACTTACTTTGGAAGCAATAAATTGGCGGATGGTAGATTTTACGAGTTTGTCTGGGTAGCGCCGACGGGAAAAGATCACTTTGAGGCGCTCACATTCCTGATGAAAAAGCTCCCATGTAAGTGAGAGCTTAAATGCACGGTTAAGCATGGTATTCAGCAATGACCGTTTATATCTACCGTCCACGTGGCTGTGGTAATGTAACAGTAACCCAGTGACTGTTGGCTTCCTATACACCTTCGTGTCCAACCGGCATCCGTTCCTGATTATATCCATTCCCAGAAAACGAAGCCTGCCGTTAACTTCAAGCTCCATTGTGAAATCAATGGAAGGATGAGTGTTGTTCAATGTCGTCAAAAACTCAGAGGCTGTTTCAACATCAGGCATTGCGCTAAGCGTATCATCAACATAGCGTTTGTAAAAGGCAGGCATCTTGTTTTCGGTTTCTAGCTGTTTCTCGATGTTACACATGAATGCGTTAGCCATGAGAGGTCCTAGTGGCGAATCCATAGCAACAACGTCCACCTGTTCGTAGAGATTTCCTTCAAACTGAAAAAGCTGATTTTTGGTTGCAATTCTCAACAGCTCTATCAAGTCTGACTTCGTGATGTTGAGATTGTGTTCTTTGTTGAACCAATCGTTTTCAAAGTCTCTTTCCACAATACTCTCAATGGTCTCATCTACAGGTACGTGGGTAAAGAGTGAGGATACGTCATACGACACTGAGACATCTTGGTCGTTGATTTTCATTTCGTGCAACTCGTCGGCGAATTGGAATGTCTCACTAACGGTATGGCCATTGATGGACAAGGGCTTCAGCTTTTCATCCAGCCACTTTGCAAGCTTGTATTTGTAAGTTCCCGTAACAGAGAGTATTGGACGCGTGGCTAGCTTCTTGTGAGTTTTTGGCAGGCCATAAAGATGAGCAAGTCTCGAACCCTTCTGAATTACTGAATCCGCAATGGCTTTGGGCAGAATTCTTTGAACAACTGAAGATAACTCCTTCTCTTTCTGAAGCAATTGGTGGTAATGCTTTAAAGGTCTTCCTCGTGTTCTTGGTCTCTCGAGGCTTACAGGCACGAATTTTGCCTCGTCATTAATGGATGATTCCTTCAAAAGACGCACGTAATCTGATTTGTCTATCACTACTACTCCTGAGCCCTTATCAGGTTTGGTTACGACTATGTCGTCTCTCTTCTTAAGTTGGCTTATTGCCCTCAGCATTGCTTTCGGTGGTGCTGGATCTTTGCGTTCGCTGTAGTTGAGGGCAATAGACCTTACCGTCGCTAATTCTTTATTGTCGCTACTGAGCCTGGGTTCTAGTTTCCAATAGGCCTTCTCAAAATTTGCTTGGATTTCTCTCGGTGGTATTTGTTGTGGAAAAGCAAAGTTAAGGCCTCGACACAATGCCAGCTTTTGGAAAAAAGACAGCCTGTACGAGGATATATTCTTGATGTGCTCGTCAATGTTCGTATCAACAGCCAGAAGTCTTGAGATCTTTTTGGTATGACCACTCATCAATTGTTGGTATTGCTCGTTGCGTAGGGTGACTATCAATGCAAATATAACGAAGAGACGAACATTCTTCTTGGATTTCTCGGTAAATCTCACTGATTTCTTTCCTCAACTCCGCTCAACTCCGTCATTGATATATTCCAATTCGCCGACCAGTTGCATGAGATGAAAATCAACGACCAAGATGTCTCAGTGTCGTATGACGTATCCTCACTCTTTACCAACGTACCTGTAGATGAGACCATTGAGAGTATTGCGGAAAGAGCCTTTGAAAACGATTGGTTCAACAAAGAACACAATCTCAACATCACGAAGTCAGACTTGATAGAGCTGTTGAGAATTGCAACCAAAAATCAGCTTTTTCAGTTTGAAGGAAACCTCTACGAACAGGTGGACGGTGTTGCTATGGGTTCGCCACTAGGACCTCTCATGGCTAACGCATTCATGTGTAACATCGAGAAACAGCTAGAAACCGAAAACAAGATGCCTGCCTTTTACAAACGCTATGTTGATGATACGCTTAGCGCAATGCCTGATGTTGAAACAGCCTCTGAGTTTTTGACGACGTTGAACAACACTCATCCTTCCATTGATTTCACAATAGAGCTTGAAGTCAACGGCAGGCTTCCTTTTCTGGGAATGGATATAATCAGGAACGGATGCCGGTTGGACACGAAGGTGTATAGGAAGCCAACAGACACTGGGTTACTATTACATTACCACAGCCACGTGGACGGTAGATATAAACGGTCATTGCTGAATACCATGCTTAACCGTGCATTTAAGCTCTCATCTACATGGGAGCTTTTTCATCAGGAATGTGAGCGCCTCAAAGTGATCTTTTCCCGTCGGCGTTACCCGGACAAACTCGTACAATCTACCATCCGCCAATTTATTGCTTCCAAAGTATCTGAGGAATCACAAACACAACAACAAGTTCCTGACAACAATGAAGCCCCAGTCAGAATCGTGCTGCCTTTTAAGGACCAGAAATCTGCAGATGCAGTACGCAGACAACTTGCAGACCTCAGTCGGAAGATCAATGCAACTATCAGCCCTGTGTACACAAGTCGAAAGATCAAGGACGAAATCAAAGTGAGGCAAGACAAGCCACCCCTTGTGAATCAACAATACGTTGTTTATCATTTTCAGTGTAACCTGTGTGATGCAGGTTATGTCGGCTAAGGGAACTGCAATCGGAAACCACCTGAAGGATCAGCACAATATGTCCTCAAATGACATTGCGCGAAATTGTAAAATTTTAAGGAAGTGTCTGAACAAACTTGATTGCCTTATTCTTGAAATGCTTTTTATCAAAGAACTGAAACCAACTCTAAACAAACAGTGCGATTCCATCCGCGCTAAATTATTTGTTTAGATCGGTTTTAATTAGCCTTATTATAATCATTTCTTTTCAATTTTGTAAATATTTTATCACTTATCGTTTACGTATTTTATCGCACTTTATTGTTCATTGTATTCTTACCTTTTAAACTATTTTTAAACCGCTTGTAATATATTTATGCTATTTTTTTATTTTTTTACTCGCACTTGAAAATGACTTCGGAGAGGTCGAAACGTCGTGGCCTTTTATCGTTAACTTTTATTACAAAATAATAATAATAATAATAATAATAATAATAATAACCACAAGAATTGCACTTGTCAAATTATTGACACGGCAGTACCATCTGACAGAAACACCTCAATAAAGACAGCTGAGAAACTCTCTAAGTATAAAGACTTAGAAATCGAAATAAGCAGAATGTGGAAGATGCAGACCGAAACGATGCCAGTTGTTGTAGGAGCACTGGGATTCAGGCTCAGTCAACATCAATGAACTTCAAAAGATTACTCTTCTAGGAACAGCTCACATTTTGAGGAAGTTCTTTCAATAAAGTGAACTCCTTGCTACCCACATGGTTTGGCCCCGGTGCTTTAGAGGGATAAAGCATAAAGGCATAAAGGACATAATAATATTAATGTATAATAATAATAATAATAATAATAATAATAATAATAACGAACGTAATAATAGCTACGTTAGCGCCCTATGTGCGCTCTCTGATTTAACATCCAGATGTGTCAAAAACGCTACTGATAATAACAAAGGTTTTTTTAGCAGTTCCATTAGATGGCTTTTCTCTTTTATATAACAGTTCAAAAAATGTATGTAATAGTACATCATAAGTAAAAAAGGACACACGGTGGAACCTTTATATAACGAAAACCCAGGTATAACGAACGATAATCTTCAGCCTAGTAATAGTAAACTGTATGGAACAGAACCTCGATATAACGAACCAATTTCCCCAGTCCCTTAGCACTTCGTTAAATCAGGGTCCCACTGTAAGAAAGTAACTATTTAAACATCTATTACCAGAATAGAATAAGAGCATATGATAATTCCAAGTAAATTTTAAATTACGTAAGGGAAACTGTATATACATATGTCGTAGTCGGTCGGGCGAAATTATGTCATCCATATTGCATTTGATCATGAAATCACCAGAATTCACCCATTTTTTTCTCTTTTTACCATATTTACATGATGTGCCCATTTAAACGAAACTCAGTTATGGAACAAAAGTTTCCTATGGTGGTGCTGTTTATTGTGCTGTACAAGGTGGTTCTGGCTTTTCAAGCTGTTGATGAAATCTTCATGTGTGACCATTTAAATGAAATCTTTGAATTGGTACTGATATGTGGTCCACTTTTTATAACTATACTCTAACTATGTTCTAACTTTTGAGTCTCTGGGCGTAATCTTAAAGTGCGATCATTCAAATAAAAGCTACTGAGCAGTACTTTCCTGTGGTGCTGTTTATTATGCTGTACAAGGTGGTTCTAACTGTTGAGTCTGTGGATGAAATCCTAAAGTGTGACCATTCAAATGAAAGCTACTGAGCAGTACTTTCCTGTGTTGCTGTTTATTGTGCTGTACAAGGTGGTTCTAACATTTGGGTCTGTAGATGAAATCCTAAAGTGTAACCATTCAAATAAAAGCTACTGAGCAGTACTTTCCTGTGGTGCTGTTTATTATGCTGTACAAGGTGGTTCTAACATTTGGGTCTGTGGATGAAATCCTAAAGTGTGACCATTCAACTGAAAGCTAGTGAGCAGTACTTTCCTGTGGTGCTGTTTATTATGCTGTACAAGGTGGTTCTAACATTTGGGTCTGTGGATGAAATCCTAAAGTGTGACCATTCAACTGAAAGCTACTGAGCAGTACTTTCCTGTGGTGCTCTTTATTATGCTGTACAAGGTGGTTCTAACTGTTGAGTCTGTGGATGAAATCCTAAAGTGTGACCATTCAAATGAAAGCTACTGAGCAGTACTTTCCTGTGGTGCTGTTTATTGTGCTGTACAAGGTGGTTCTAACATTTGGGTCTGTAGATGAAATCCTAAAGTGTAACCATTCAAATAAAAGCTACTGAGCAGTACTTTCCTGTGGTGCTGTTTATTATGCTGTACAAGGTGGTTCTAACATTTGGGTCTGTGGATGAAATCCTAAAGTGTGACCATTCAACTGAAAGCTACTGAGCAGTACTTTCCTGTGGTGCTGTTTATTATGCTGTACAAGGTGGTTCTAACATTTGGGTCTGTGGATGAAATCCTAAAGTGTGATCATTCAACTGAAAGCTACTGAGCAGTACTTTCCTGTGGTGCTGTTTATTATGCTGTTCAAGGTGGTTCTAACTTTTGAGACCGAGGATGAAATCCTAAAGTGTGACCATTCAACTGAAAGCTACTGAGCAGTACTTTCCTGTGGTGCTCTTTATTATGCTGTTCAAGGTGGTTCTAACTTTTGAGTCCGAGGATGAAATCCTAAAGTGTGACCATTCAACTGAAAGCTACTGAGCAGTACTTTCCTGTGGTGCTGTTTATTATGCTGTACAAGGTGGTTCTAACTTTTGAGTCTGTGGATGAAATCCTAAAGTGTGACCATTCAAATGAAAGCTACTGAGCAGTACTTTCCTGTGGTGCTGTTTATTATGCTGTACAAGGTGGTTCTAACTTTTGAGACCGAGGATGAAATCCTAAAGTGTGACCATTCAACTGAAAGCTACTGAGCAGTACTTTCCTGTGGTGCTCTTTATTATGCTGTTCAAGGTGGTTCTAACTTTTGAGTCCGAGGATGAAATCCTAAAGTGTGACCATTCAACTGAAAGCTACTGAGCAGTACTTTCCTGTGGTGCTGTTTATTATGCTGTACAAGGTGGTTCTAACTTTTGAGTCTGTGGATGAAATCCTAAAGTGTGACCATTCAAATGAAAGCTACTGAGCAGTACTTTCCTGTGGTGCTGTTTATTATGCTGTACAAGGTGGTTCTAACATTTGGGTCTGTGGATGAAATCCTAAAGTGTGATCATTCAACTGAAAGCTACTGAGCAGTACTTTCCTGTGGTGCTGTTTATTATGCTGTTCAAGGTGGTTCTAACTTTTGAGACCGAGGATGAAATCCTAAAGTGTGACCATTCAACTGAAAGCTACTGAGCAGTACTTTCCTGTGGTGCTCTTTATTATGCTGTTCAAGGTGGTTCTAACTTTTGAGTCCGAGGATGAAATCCTAAAGTGTGACCATTCAACTGAAAGCTACTGAGCAGTACTTTCCTGTGGTGCTGTTTATTATGCTGTACAAGGTGGTTCTAACTTTTGAGTCTGTGGATGAAATCCTAAAGTGTGACCATTCAAATGAAAGCTACTGAGCAGTACTTTCCTGTGGTGCTGTTTATTATGCTGTACAAGGTGGTTCTAACATTTGGGTCTGTGGATGAAATCCTAAAGTGTGACCATTCAACTGAAAGCTACTGAGCAGTACTTTCCTGTAGTGCTGTCTTTTATGTTAGGTGACTCTAAGTGTAAGTATGTAAGAAATTCTAAAGTGTAATCTTTCAAATGAAAGCTACTCAGCAGTACTTTTCAACGGTGCAGTCTGTTCCAGGATTTTGCTTCGAATTCATTTGAGACTTTTCTTGAATTTCGATTTTGTATGCTCTTGAGAGTGAAAAATGTTGAGATCACGTATGCCACAACCTCTTAATAATATGTAACATATCTCACCGGCGTCAACTGCCCAGCAAAACAGAGAAATGCAAAGAACAACAAAGAACTTCATTTCCTCTCCAAGCTGTTCAGTTCACCTTTACGTGTCTTCGCTACACTCTAGCTTAATCAACTCTTGTACATATTCATTACCGAGACATAAAAGATAATACTAACAGGTACGCAAACAACGTTGTAATGGAAAGATGCGTTCCATGTCATATTTGAATACAGGTGATTCAAGGTTAATAAGAATAAGAATTTGATCACTGGCTGTCAAGGAAAGCTGAACAAACGAAAGTAGTGTTTTGACTTTGCTTTTGCACGGGGAAAATTTCTGATGTTTGTAGTCTTTGGTTCTTTACCATTAACATGTGCAAACCGGTCGGTTTACGGTTTGGGCAAATGGTAAGCAGATTTCCGTGTTGGGAAATTCCGTTCGGGACTGCCGCTTACCATTTGCAGAAATCCGTCCCATTTACGAAAAAAATTGGCACGACGGCGACGGCTAACGAGATCGTCACAAAACAAAAGCTTTAATTAACAAAACAACGACTCTGACGTGCGTTTTTTTTGGGTAGATTTCTTTGCCGTTCTGTGCACAACTACAACGTGAAAAATGACCAAATTCAAAGTTTTGTGTAGAACGCGAACGCACGACGGAATTTTTGTAATAATAATAATAACATAACAATAATAACGCTCCGCTACAAGTTGTTAAGAGAGATATAATATCAGTACGGTACGATTTTAGTTGTTGATGTATTAAGCCTTAACAGACTAATTCTCAGCCAATTACATTCCGTGTATTAAAGTACTTATATGTCGTCACATCAGGAGACCTCTCAAATACGAGCACTGCTCTTCTCAGCCAATTACATTCTGTGTATTAAAGTACTTATATGTCGTCACATCCGGACACCTCTCTAATACGAGCACTGCTCTTCTCAGCCAATTACATTCTGTGCATTGAAGTACTTATGTACTTGGGTTCAGATAGTTTTTATTTAAACGTTACTCAAATTAATTAACTGTTTAAAGAAGCGTTGAATTGTCTTTTTTCCTTTTGAAGGATTACAAAAGCGGTACTTCAACCAAAGCTATTTATTGTTTTCTCTTCCAAATTAATATCGTTATTAGCGCCTTGAATAGATTCTAAATTTCGTGGTTGATTTATAGAGTACAAAAAATGTTTTGTTCAGAGTAAAAAAAACTATTTAGGCTTTGGGAAAGAAGGATTAATGCTTTTACTGAGAAGTGAATGGTGTTTCGGTATTTAATGTCAGGGTTGTTAGCTCATATTCGTGTCAGCTTTTATATTTCCCTGATCACAAGAAGGTTGTATAAATGCGTTATGCTTTCAGCGGTCATTCTCACATTATACATGATCTGTCCTTCTAAAGGGAATAAAGGTAACAATTTGCTGCTTTATTTTCAGTCTGAACTCTGACTCCACTCGGGTTATCCGCACCCAACTTCAAGTGATTTACAAGTTTAGCTGCGCGATAAGTTATGAAAGGTGTAAAACATTATTCAACTGTCTTTGTGAAACAGTTTTGTGCATAAACTTTGCTTTTGAGTCTCTCAATTCTTGATGAAATAAAAGTTACTGAATTGTTGGAACTTATTTTGTACTTGCACTAAATTGGGTGCTAGTTCGTCGAAGCAGAAGACTGCACGTTAGGGTATATGGTTTTTCGGCGACATTGCTCATAAATATGTAAGAATAGGTTTACTGCAATAGGAGGAAATCGTCTTACGGGATGCTTGGCCAGGTAAAAGTAACCATGGATCACTGTCTCGGAAGACCGACAATCTGGGTTACCATATGCAAACGCCTTGACGCTCAACAGCACCAATGTTCGCATAGTAAACAACAAGACAGGAGAGTACTGCTCAATAGCTTTCATTTAAATGTTTATGCTTCAGGATCTCATTCACACCTCCAGTCGCTAGCCAGAACCACTTTACACAAGATTATAGATAGTACCGGCACAGTAAAGTACCTTTATGAACAGGCTCAACGTTAGAACTACCTTCTACAGCGCAATAAACAGCACCACAGGAAAGTACTGCTCAGTAGCTTTCATTTGAATGGTCACACTTTAGGATTTCATCCACAGACTCAAAAGCTAGAACCACCTTTTACAGTGCAATAAACAACACCACAGCGAAGTACTGCTCTGTAGCTGTCATTTGAATGGTCACTCTTGAGGGCCGGATAGACTAGGGGCACGTTTATTAAACCCCCGATAACTTACCAGGCTGAAAAATATTTTATGTGGACAGTATCCTTTAACAGAAACTCAATTTTATTGATGTTGGAAGCTAAATTTTTAAATCTTTCTAATTTCAGTTTTGCAGTTGTATCAAGTTTTCACTAATAATTACCACTTATTGGTAAAAAACAGCTTTGATAAAATACCTATCGGGCACGATAAGTTACCGGGAGTTCGAGAAAGCGGTCCCTCAAACGAGGTAAGAGAGGTTTGTGACGAGGTAATAAGCGAATAGTGCGATTAAAGATGGTATGCAGTTGTTCATTCACTTTATATCTATGTTCGAGTCCTGCGGCGCTTTTTCTTTGTTTTAATAATGGTATACTTGTGGTTTTAATTCTTTCTTGGTTATGTGCGGTAATAAACAACAAGTAATGAGCGGTTGCCGATTTTTTATTAGAGGAAAATCAACAGAAAAGGACGTCACTCACTAATAAAACTCATTGGTACAATTTAAGTCTTCTCATAATTCTAAGCCATTATTAATTAAAAATTATGTGAAATCTTAATTGACTTGCGTTTTATCTTTTCTTTCAATTTGACCTAATATTTATATGTTAAGGTTTTTTTAAACAAATATTGACAAGCTTTTAAAGTTTGCAAACACGAGAATGGGACTCTAATGGGGGTTTGTATTGTGTTGCATCAAACGGGAGAATATAGCAAATAAATAACGCCTGTTCTCTGGCCACTATAAAAGCTGGTTGCTATGCATATGGTCGCCAAAATGCGCCTAAAATCGATCGATGCAAGCTACCCTAAAATTCAACTGGCATGGTTGACTATTAAAGCAAAATCTTAGATCTGGTTTAAGGTTAAATCGAGTGTTATTATAGGACTTTGTAGAACACCTCTTGCTGGTCACTGCTTATTTCATATGTTTTAGAACTTCCCAGTTGAACTGCAGACTAAAGTTATACAAAAGTAATCTAACAAGTAGCGAATTGTAATGCTGTTTTTATTTTGGTTATTTTATTCTATAATCGGACCATTTTAACCCTTTAACCATTAACCTGATAAAGTCTTGATGATCTTAGCGACACTGACCATCAGAACGTCGACTTCGCTCTGCTATAATAAATGTCCCAGAGTTTGTCATCCTTAATTGGTTATACGATAACACAATGTACAGTACTTGAATCAAGGTATAAAACAGGGGTAAAATGACTAAATCTATTGACAGGTTGTTCTCCATATGACGCAGCCCTTTCTGCTTCACTGTGCACCAGTAAATTTCAAGCATCTTCAGTTCTTGATTCAAGTTTAAACCAACCTTACATGCATGGCAAAGATTGGAGGCACTAAAGGATGGTGCCCCTCGGCTGCCAACGCTGGAACTGAGTTCATTCAAATCGATTTCACGTCGCCATTCCGAGTCTGCGCAGTAGATACTCAAGCTCATAACTCGCGGTTTGTTTATAGTTACCAGATTGCTTATTCTTTGGACGGATCGACTTGGCTCAGTGTAACACTGGAGAATGAAACCGACTTGGTAGGTACACAATGCAATGTTTGAGGTTACCTGTACGAGGATGTTTTCTAATTGCATAGAAAATGGTCTTAGTAAATAACGAAAATTGTGCTGAGCATAACAAGTCTTTACAATCAATAACACTACATTTGGAGTCATACATTGACTCTGCGTTTGAATAGCCGGATGATATTTGTATTTTGTGTTCGTATTTTGGGACGTTTATGGAAGATATAAGATGCGAACAGTTATTTTATTTTATCTATTTTTGCACAGAAGTTATAAGGGCAGTAGGCAGATTTCATTTAGACAGCGAGCAGTCTTCATTTTCTTCAAGGATAGTAGAGCGAGCAAAGGATAGTGGGAATGCTCGTGAGTAGTAAACTGGGCCCAGATGTCACACTGGGCCTCGTTTTGATGTAAGGATGACGTCATAACCGGAACCGGAAATCACGTGTTTTTAAGAGGGGAAACCGCTGACCAGTGGGAAAAAAGGATCGCGGGCTCATGCAACCGGAAGTCACGTGTTTTGAGATGGGAAACCGCTGAGCAATGTGAAAAAAGGATCGTGGGCTCAAGGTGGGTTAAAACCGCTGAGAAAACGCGAGCTCCAAGTCCAAAGTCCAATGTTTGGAACGGGGGTAACCCTTGGAGTGAAAACAACACAAAATGAATAAATCACGTTTATTGTTATACTTTTGTTTACAATAACTGAGAAAATGGTTTTCCTGAGTGCTCCTTAATGTTCAATAGAGGGTCCCCACCATTGTTTTTGGCATCGAGTTATTCTTCGCCATTGGTTGTTGTCACGGATCCATTGTTGTAATTGACGTCGATATGATTGATTTCTGTTCAAAGGTACGGTAAAGGAACTGTAGAATGGGGGTGGTGGTGGTGGCGCCCAATGTTCTCGATCACAGTGATCACAATCGATGATCTTGTTGGGGCAACATTTCTCACTGGTAGCCATAGGGGTAGGTGTTGAAGGTGCGGGGATCGATGACTCTTTTGTCGAACACCAAGCGATACCATTTGTGTTGGGGTTGAGTGAGCAAGGTGTAGTTTTTCGGTTCCCGGACAATGTGGTGACTTTTGGTGACTTGGATTTCCCGTGGTTTGGGAAGGGGTCTTTTTATTTCGTCCTGGACATTCTGACGCATGACGTCGTAATTCAACTGGGTGTGTCCTTCACTGTTGAGTCGGAAGCCTCTGACCTTGCATTCCACCTTTCCTTTATTAGTAGTATACCCGTAGTTCTTGGGTCCTCCACTGACAAATTCTTGGATGTATTCATCATCAGCTAATTCGGAGTCGAAGTCCCCTAGATAGGAACCCAAGGTAGGTTGGAATTGAGTGGGTGTTTCCTCCAGGTAGATGACGGAGTCGGTGTCAAAGTAGAGGACTCTTTCCCCTAAGCGTTGCAGGGCGTCATATAAGTTAAGGCGGGCGTGGCAGGTGGTGAAGCAGGCCACAAAAATGTTGAGGTTGGGTGAGACGCGGATGTCCTCTTTTTGGTTTTGGTAATGTACTTCGACCATGTTGTTATTGATAACGGACACGTGACGTACGTCTAAGGCATCTGTATCCAAGAAACAGTGGAAGGCATGAGGATCATCAAAGGCTTGAATTTGGGTCTTGTTGAGGCGTTGTCCAAACTTGCCCCACATAGAGTTCAACATCAGCTTGGCTAATGTTCGTAGGCCGGGGTTCTTTTTGATGTTGTCGTATTCCAACTGGATACCCTCCTTCTTATAGTAATCCTGAATGTACTTCCTTTTTTCTTCTTCGGACATGTTTTGTTTAGGCCACCCAATAGCTTCTTGTTTGATTTTAAGCCAGGTGTTGACATAATCGGCGAAGAGGCCCTCACAGGTTTGTTCAAAATGCCAGACTTCATAGATGTATTGGACTTGGTACCCCAATTCGACGGCTTTGACTAATTCGGGACTGCACCAGGTACTGGTGAGGGCGCGTTGTTCGTCGGTGTGAGGGCAATGATAGGATCTGTCCAAAAGAGGTTTGTCCATTTCTTCTTCCACACAACGGGCACAGAGGGGAAAGAGCAGTTTGTCGTCATGACGGTAAGGCAGCACGGGATGGTACAATTCACGGGGAGGCAGGACTTTGCATTGGATTAGTCCAAAGTACTGGTGTATGTCAGTGTGACCCGGTTGAGAAAGGATGGTGGGATGTCCTTTGGGGTAGGTGGAGGTTTTGTTCACCCACGGGTACAAGGAGGTGACATCGATGTAGTGAATTTTTTGGCCGGGGGTAATATGATGGTAGAGTTTGATGGCATTGGTACGACCTCCACAGAAAGCGTCCCGAGGTTGAAGAGGTTGGATAAAGTTGAGTTCCCGGACGAAGGAGTCGATCTCTGGTTGGGTTTTTAGGAGGTGGTCCCATTCACATCCCCACATTTGAATGACGTTGTACCCTTGCTTGGTAAGCTTTTGGACTTTGTCTTGGGTGACGTCATAGAGGTCATGCATAGTCAGATCATAGTTGCGGGGATGTTTTTCGTAGCGATTGGGATAACAGGTAGGGCATCCGTGGGTGAAACACCCTTGAAATTCGTAGACGGTGTGGGTGTCGGGGCAATAACCATCCACATGGATCTGGGTCCCGGGGATCTTATACTCGCCTTCATTTCGGACATGTTGGATGTACTGTGGGTCTGGATAGGCACTGGCCAGTAGATCGTCGGGGTTGAGATCTTGGAGGGCGCGTTGACGTAGTTGGTGATCGCACCAGGTTAACCAGTGAAGGGCTGGGATGGACTGGTTGATGTTGTTTCTCCAGCCCTTATGACCGGCGGGTTCGCTGGCAAGACTGTTCGGGATCATCCGGTTCATACGTAAATCTCGATTACAAGCCGAGGCAATGGTGACGTGATCGAAGGGATTGAAGCCTGTTAAGTCTTCAAACATGCGTTTGAAAGTCAGACATCCTTGTTTCAAGAGTCGTACATCGGAGCTGCAATAGTCCAATAACTCTTTTTGGAAATTAAACACCACACCCTGGTCGCGTTGTTCTTGATGCCAGGTTTCGAAGGCTTGTCTGCCTTCGAGTGACATGGTCTCAGGCATGTAGTAATCGCGTGAGGGGAGGATGCCCACGTAGTTTTGATGCTTATCACTGGGTACGTTGAACTTGTGGGGGAAATACCCTTTGCAGAGTTCTGTCAAGCCAAAGGTTTTGGGAAACGCGGAGAGGGGCATCTGGAAGAAACTCATCGAATCAATGAACCGGATGCGGTCATGTTTGATCTCTAAGAGTTTACATCCGTTGCGGAGTTGTTGGACGATGCGGTTGTCACTATAGTATTCTTGGATGATAAAGTACCCATCGTACCCTTGAAAATTATGGGCGATGACATTGACTTGACGGGTATCGTGGAGGGTCAAGGTATCCAACCATTCCAGAAAGTCACGGATACAGGTGGGACCTGGGAAAGGCTTGGGTTCATCGTTGTCTTCGGTTTCGGCCACGACGAGATTCGCAATGTGTTTTTCCTGGGGTTGCATGGCTTCAATATCAAAGAAGACGTGTAAGGGAGGCAGGTCTTCCTCCTCGTCCTCGGAGGAGGCATGGGGTTCCGCGGCGGAACCTCGTTTGGCGCGAGGACCTTTTTGACGGGTCCTCTTTCTCTTCTTTTCGTCTTGAGGTCTGGGGGCTCTTTGTATAAAACAACGGTGGTCGTCGGCGTGGACGTACTGATGACAAGAAGGGCAATCCACGTGGTAACAACGGTGACGTTGAATGCGGGACAAGCCCACGTTTTGTTGATAACAGTCAGGGCATCGGTGTCGTTGAGAGCACACGGAGGACTGGAGGTCCGTGGCGGGTTTGCCCGCGTGGGTCTTGCTGGCATGGGCTTCCAAACACGCGGGTCCGAAAAAGTCCCGATGACACGACTCGCAACGTTGAGTGGCTTTAAGGTGTCGGGGGTAAGCATGTTGAAAGTCTGGACAATCTTTCTGTCGACAGGCTCCGCACAACTTGGTCTTGGTGCATCGATGCATCCCCTCGGTGTTGTAGGGTTTCCAACAATCCGCACACACATAACTGGACCCGAAAAACCTCGGCAATTTGGTGATGACATCATAATGGTCTTTGTTGTGCAACAGGATCAGTTGTTTGTCTCGTAGGGGTCCAAACGTCGTGATGTGGAACGATCGCTGCGCATCGACC
This sequence comes from Siderastrea radians, assembly GCA_964017195.1. NCBI lineage: Eukaryota > Metazoa > Cnidaria > Anthozoa > Scleractinia > Rhizangiidae > Siderastrea > Siderastrea radians. The sequence goes on from OZ024896.1 coordinate 43,038,718, forward strand.
AGGATGATCTGGTAACCGGTGAGGGACGGAGCTTGACTGAATTGGGTCAAGGCGTCATAGCTGCAAGGACCCCACGGTACCTTGGCCTCGTGATGGAGCAAGAGAGCCATTTCTTTTTGAATTTTCCTTCCTTGTTGAATGCTGCGGTATTTCGGGTGTTGGTCCACGCGAGCTTTGGCGGTGACAAGGGCTCTGGCACAACAGAGTTGATCGTCGTTGGTAATCCGGATGATGGATTTGGAATTTTTGGTTAACAGGTCCATGGTGGGATGACCTGGTTTCCCACGACGGGGTTTGCCGGTACCTTGAGGAGCATGATGGACTTGAGTGATGGAGACTTGAAAGGAGTCATCCATTTCAAATTGTTCGTTGCTGTTGAGGGCTTGGGCTAAACGTTGGAACAGAGCTTCCACGCGCTCTGTGTCTCGACGCCATTCACCCGCACGTAATCCCCACCCCTGAAAATTATTGTGCAGGCGATCGGATGCTATTGTAAAGTAGAGGCGATCTTGATCGTGGAGGTCGGGGGTGGTGGTTAACACTTGATCGACGGCTCGACGTAATCCATCTTGGAGAGCTTGGGTAATGTTTTGACCTGGAATCAAGGTCCCCCTTTGACGTAACTGGGTCTTGAAATGACGTTCTTGTACCCCCATGCGATCACTCTTCCGATTCACAAAAGGTTCTAAGTCAAATTGGAAGGTAACTTGCGCAGAGGGATCCAATCCACCCCCACTTTGTTCCCATTGGTCCAAGGCCTCTTCACAAATGTCGTCGTCACTGTCGGCCATGTTTTCGGTCGAAATCAAAGGTCCCACACAGGAATTTGTGTCGTCTTCTGAATCACTTATCTCCAAACCAAGCATTGACATGATCTCACGTGTAGCGAGGCCGCTTGGCCCCGCCACATTGTCGTCGTCTTCGTGAGAGGACATGATCAGATGAACTCACTGGAGATCGGGGTTCTGTTTTTATGGAGAACCAAAATGTCACGTGGGAGGGGAAGGAGCCAATGACCTTACCCGGACACAGGGTGTCCTAGGGAGGGGTGGGACGGGGTGGGGGGACCCCCCTCCCCCCTCTCTAGTTAGGGTCCATGGGCATGATGGGAACGAATGAGAGACTATAAAACAGATCGATCCTCGGGCTGGAACATCTCAACATGGACTCTCGCCATGAGAAGCTGTTGGAAAGATTCGGAGAGTTTGAGGTAGATTTAGAAGTGGAGGAGGTCTTAGAGAAAGTGAAGAGGGAGTTGTTGCTGAAGGACGAAAGCTTTAGTGAGTTTGCTGAACGATTGAAGCAGCTGGAGCCGGAAAAAGTCGAAGCCCAGAGACGCCGAGCAGAACAGGCGCGTCCGTATCATCAACGGTGTTACCCTCAAATGACCTGCGATTGGTTCATCGAGGGGCTCGACTATTGCTGTGATTACTGGAGGTACCAATTTTAACGTCCAGCTACACCTCCGCCAGCACCACCACCATCGCCCCATGTCTACAGAAAGAGAGGGCCTCCGCCGCAGCAACCGACGACGACGCACGACGTACCGACCAAACAACGACGACGACCTTAACGACTCTGACCCAGACGAGGACTTGAACGACGACTTGAACGACATAGACTATGACCCGAACGACGACGACAACGACGACGAAACGACAGAGTTACTGACGAAAGACGAACGACGACGGAGACGGAACGCAATCAAAAAAGCTAGGTACAAGGACCGTTACCCAGAGAAAGCCCGAGCGAGGAATATTGTGAAAAAAGACAACTACCGACGCAAGTATCCTGAGAAAGTGCGTGCTGCCAAAAAACGATACCGAGAAAAATATCCGGATCGAGTACGGGAGGCCAAAAGGCGTTATGAGGAGACGCATAAGGAGCAACGGAATGCCTGCAAAAAAAGATGGGCCCAAAAGAACCGAGCACGTTGTGCCGAATACGACCGGAAGTATAGAGAGAAACATCGGGAACGTTTGAGAGCCCAAGCGCGTGAATATCGTCAAAAGAATCGTGTACGAATATTGGCGTACAAAAGGATGTACAATAAAAGGGCCAAAGCACGGGCGGCTCGTCGGGCATATCGTGCTGCGAACCATGAGAAACTGCATGCGCAAAGAAGAGAGTACTACTGGGCGAACCGCGAGAGGTTCTTGGAGCTCGCTAAAAGGTACTACTACAACAAAAGGAAGCACGTGCCTCGCCCCAAAACGCCAAAAACACTGCGGGTGGTATTGACTAATTGTAGGACGCAACCTTCTCTGGAAACGTATTTGAATAACTTTTGTGCCTCCTTACCTTCTGTAGAGAGACAGAAAACGGAAGAGAAAATCAAAGCATTAGGACCCTTGAAACTGACCATTCCCTTGGAAGACTTTAAGAAATCGACGCCTAAAATGTCTGAGAACTTTTCTTTTTGTGAATCATTTCTAGATTCTTATACTCTCACGGATATGGATTCGGGGGGTGTGCAAGTCATGGACCCCCCTGACTTGGAGGACTTTTCGTCTTTGTTGCAGAACATAACGCCTGACGAGTGGACCGAGTTACTGAAGGATGTGGAGGACTCTTGTTCCTTTGATCTGGAGGCATTGGTGCCCCCTGAAGACCTCGTTCATGACATGTCACCCGACGAGGGTGTTGATTTGATGTTTGATTTAGTGACTTGAACATTCGTATTTGGCAGAACATTGAACGTTTTGAAGACACAACTCATGAACCAATGAGACAAGTGACATTGTTTTTATTTTTATCAGGATCATTTTGTCTACATCACAATGGATTCTGTCGGTCTCCAAATGTGGTTGATACTACATCTTGTTTGAGACAGTGGAACCAACCAATGTGACATTTTTTCATTTTTTACTCAACATGTTATTAAATGTTTACAATTTTAAACGTTTCTTGGCTTGCATGATTTTCTTGACCACCCGTTCCGTCTTGTTTTTCTTGCCGGGTAATCGATCAATGGCTTGGATCATCTTGGTATCGGCTTTCCATTTATCTTGCAAATTCTTGGCACGGCTGTAATCAATGTCGTGTTGCTTAGCAATCTGGTCCAAGCGATTGATGCCGGGATCCCCGCGTTTCAGACGTTTAGCCAAATGGGTGCCAGGGCCCATGTATTGATACCCAGGCCAATGAAATTCTTTGCCGGTTTTCGCAATCCATTTTTGCACATCCACTGCCCCTCCTCGTTGGGGGCGTTTCCGTTTGATACCCCTTTTTCTCTTGGTGGGCATGTTTTAGTCACTGTCGTAATCCAATCGACGTCGTAACGTTTTGCCACGAGCCCAATCTTCCCAACCGGGTAAAGGTTTCAATCGTTCCACTTCACGAGCGGGTGCTTTGCCTTTGCGACTCTCGGCTAACTTTTTTTCCAAGGTCTTGCGTTGTTCTCGAATGGCTTCTAAACGCGATTGTAGATCCCCTCGACTGGTGGATGGGCTCCCTTTCTTGACAATCTTACTGGTAGTGGCTGCTCCTTTGCCTTTCTTGGTTGCAGGGGTAATGGGAGGTTTGGGAGTCGACGGGCTGCCTTTTATCATGCGCTTCAACCATTGTTCCACGGGTCCCGTCACCAAATCCCCGGCTTCTTCTTCTTCTTCACCTGGTGGACCACCCGGCGCTCCAACCCCCACGCCTCCGGGAAATTGACGAATGCGTTTGGTTAACTTGATTAATTCTTGACTCAACGGTTTGGTTTGAGCATTGACCAGGGCTGGGGGTAATTGGGGGTTGGCTAACAAGACATGTTTTTGGGCGGCGAGCGTCGCGGCTTTGTTCAACAAGGCATTTTCGGTGAGTTCTCCTTTGTAATATTGAATGAGTTGTTCCAAGTCCTGGTGGGGAATCATGTAGACCTCGTCCATGGTGGTTGACTACAGTCGGGGCAAAGTTCCCCGTCTTCTACCGCACGGCAACTCTTACAAAGACGGGCCCTCAAGATGTGTTGGTACTCTCGATACAACAGGTGATATTTATGCTTCCAATAATGACACTCGTCTTTCCACTTGTCGGTGGTCCGATTGGCCTCTTGTAACAGAGTCATCCACGTGGCAAGGGTTAACGAACACATTGACATAGCACCTCGTGAAGTCCTTGAAACAACCCTTGTCCTTTTTGTTGGACTAACCACTGACGACGTTTTTTGACGGAATGTCGACGACGTCCCAAATCACGTAGTACCTTTTTATAGGGTTGAAGTTTAGCCAGCATGGGTGGGGTGACAGGAATCTTGTTTTTTAAGAAGTTTAAGACCAATTCACTCACAGCATTGATTTGATCGGCATTGGCATGTTGTAACATCTCTTGACGTTTGGAACCATTGGCTTCTTGTAACATGGACCGTAAAAACGGTAATTGACGTCGAAGACGTTGCATCCTTTATCGATGACGACGACGATACCGTTGATTGGCTTTTTGAATCGTGCGTTTTATACGTTTATCCGTTTCCAAGGCCACGGCTTTCCCCAATCCTGCCAGGGCGGGCACCAATAGATTTAAAAAACCGCCTCGTTGACGACGGCGTCGTCGTCGTCTCCTCCTCACCATGGTCGACCCGTCAACAGACGTTGAAGGGCTTTGTTTTGTTTGATGGCATCTCGCGACTCTTTATAGCCTTGACGGGTATTGCGTTTCAAATCTTGCCACCAACCCCCACCTTGTTGTCGTCGTTTCCTTTTTCTGCGTCGTCGTCGTCGTCGTCGTCGTCGTTGGACGGCCATGGTTCTAAGAGTGTGGGAGTAGGAGGGAGCGGCTTTTTATTGATCCAATAATCTTTGGGTTTCAAGGGACGAGGACATCCGTCTACATAGCATAGGGCTTCCAAGGGTTGGTAGACAAAATGACCATGGTAATCTTGCACACATCGTTTGGGTAAAGGAGGGGTGAAATCCACAATGGTATCATCCAAGGTTTGCATCTTGATTAAAAATCGTTCCAGATCCTCTAAGGGAACACCACGCACATGGGTTTTCAATTCGGTCAAGGCTTTGGCATAGGTGGTAAACGCAAATCGACTCATGGTCACTTTAAATCGGTATTGTTTAAAATCATTCCATCCTTTGACCACGGTGCCCACCGCCGCCAAACAGGCTACCAACGTACTATTTTCCAAAAGCGGACCCGCAATCATGCCTGCAGCCATCAGGAGTAATGCCATACCATTGAACAAGGCATTCATCCACTTGTAATGATTCAACATTTTTCGATAACACCACCATTGTTGATGATAAAAAGCATACAAGGAATCCATCCGTTGTAATAATTCCGGGGGGAAGGGAAGTCCATGATGTTTCGATCCATTCAATAACGACACGACGGTTTTCATCCTCACGGCGAAACACGGGACGACGAGGTTTGTACGCTCGGTGCTCCTCCTTGTTTATAACTGGTCACAATGCTATTGGTCATGGTGACATTAGCAATTTCACGTCCTTGGGCCAACTGTTCTTGATCTTGTAACAGCATACGTAAACGTCGTTGTAAATCTGCTTGACGTAAGGTACGAGGGGGTGGAGTCTGAGATCCTCGAGGAGTGGATGGACTGGAGGAAGGTGTCCTAGGTGAACCGGGGAAAAGTCGTCGTCGTCGTCTACCACGTCGGCCACCACGACGGCCACCACCACCACCACCTCCACCACCTCCACCACCAGCACCACCACCACCACCACCACCAGCACCACCACCACCACCACCAGCACCACCAGCACCACCAGCACCACCACCACCACCAGCACCACCACCAGCACCACCACCACCAGCACCACCAGCACCAGCACCACCACCACCACCACCCCCAGCACCACCAACACCACCACTACCACCACGTCCGCCACCTCTAGTCCTAGGACCACGACGACGTCCCCCACCTCCATCACCACTTCCCCCACGTCCATTACCATTACCCCCTGCACCCGCTGCTGTCCGAGCACCTGCCACTGTTCTTCTTCGAGGATCGGGCGACACCCGTGCGCTTCCCCAAGTAGGTGGGCTGTCCGGGGAAGACGGTGGGGTGGTATGTATGCTACGGTAGGATTGACTTCCTGGACTTCCTACCCCGGCTGGGGAAGAGGTCTGCATAGTGGGGAGAGATTCCATAAACTGAAAGAGGGGCTCGGCTTCCATTTCCTCCATGGAGACGTCGAGAAGGCCTTGGTCTCCTGTGAAATACAAATCTTGCCAGGCGCTTGGGGACATTTGATTGCCGCTGGCCGCCCCCACCCCCGCAGGGGACACGGTATCGTACGATTGCGGAGGTTGACGGTCATCATCGGCCATGGTTGCTTTCTCTTTTTACCTGTTCCAAGGGGGTGCCTTTATAGTCGTTTTTGATAGGTGCGAGTCCATCGTTCGTCTTTTAACAGGTGACTCAACAAACGTTGTTGATCGGACGAGGCGGGGTGTAAATCCAATACCAAATACCCATACGGTCGTGTGGTGGCTTGATGAAACGTCTCCAACGTGTCTTTCCAAGTGGTAGGAAACGATTGCAGCATGACATTGCGTACAACTAATTGATCTCGGGGGTTCTTGAACGCCACGATGTAATGGGCATTGCGGGATATACTTTTAGCATAGCGACCCACGGGAAACATGTCTTGGCACAAGTATAGGACGGTCACCCCTTGATGATGCGAATGTTTGGTGAATAAATCCAACACGCGTTTATCGTGACTCCCTTCGTCCATTAAATCATCCAAGACCAGGACCCCATGTCCTTGAGGAAACCATTGGACCAATGCCTCATGATCGGGAATGCCTTCGTGAAACACCACCCCACGATCTTGCATGCTTCGAAATCGATCTTGCCAGGCCCCATAACAATAATGCACTTGGGTCGGTGGACTTTCAAACAACTCCGGGTTGTCTACCAAGAGTTTTTCCGTAAACACAGTTTTACCACATCCCGAAGGACCCACCACCAAGATAGAGGAGGGGGTATGAAAACGAAACGGTTTCCCCGTTTGCATGATGACGAACTACCCTTAGAAAAAAAAGGCACCTTTTTATTGGAATCGGTGGGACTCGAACCCACGCACGATCTCCTCATGTATTCGAGGGGATCCAAAGGCTCTACCGACTGAGCTACGACTCCGACACCACTTTTTTCCAACAAATTTTATTTAATGATTACATTGATGATACGGATGACAACAAAGTTGATACCATCTGGCTTCTTGGCCTACAATCAATTGTTGAAGGCGTTGACCCGCTTGATGGTCATTACTAACATAATCATGATCCGAAAACTCATTTAAAAACTCTTGCAAGGTTCGTCCACGGGCTTTGGCTTTCAAATACAACAAGGCGTAATCACCACAACTCTTGCTTGAAATGGCTTGGAGGGACTTGCCATTGGTCACCACATACTTCCAATGTTGCACGATCCAATCTCGTAACGGGGTAGCTTGCAAAGCATAACTGTCCAGGACTTCACACACCTTTCCATCCGTCCACACCGCTAACCAATGTTGTCCCGGTTGATCGTGGGGGTCTGTATTCACAATGTACCCTTGGGGTTGGGTCTTGACAGGACTCTTGGGTAAACGATCACAGGCCACTGTCCCGTAAAAGACAGGGTTCAATTGGGGGTCGTCTCGGGCTAAATAATCCAACTGTACATTATTCAAGGCCACATGTTCCATCTTTAGTGCTGGTAAATGTTATACAACACGGCTCCGTTCCTGTCAATCTCCAGCAAATTCTCAAATTCCCCATACACGAGTACGGTTATATTGACACCGGGGGCAGCTCCAAATTCCAAGACCAGTTGTAAATCGCCTGTTTGCTTGGGGTTGAGGTTTTGACTGTCAGCACATCCATTGGCCACATTGTCAAACATGTACAAGGTACAATTTTTAGCTTGGCCCCAATCCAGCAGTTCCACCATATTGCCTTTCTTTTTACACCAAGCACCACTGGCTTGCAGAAAACGGAAGTAGCCTAGATTATCTCGGGTGCCATTGTTGTGCACTAACTGGAGGGTTTCATAAGGGTATTCTTCTCCTTTGACAATCTGTCGAATGGAGGTCAGACCAAATTTCTGGAAACAGAACGGATCTCGGGTCACATCTCCATTGAAGGCACGGCTGTCCAGTAACCCCACAATCAATCGGTCAGGTATTCTGTTTTGAAACAGGTTAGGGATATCAAAGCGGACCAGGTTGTTTTGCATGCTGAAGGTCCGGATTTCACTGCGGACGGTCGGGTAAGCCGCCACTTCTCCTTCATTGTGTCTTTTGCTAGATATACTCTGGTAGATGGCGTCATTCAAACGCAGTTGACAGAGATGAAACCGTAGTTTGACATCCCCTTCCATCAATCGGCCAGCTAGACCCACTCCATTCAAAAACAGGCTGGGGCCATTGAAATGAAATTTCATCTTGATTTCTATGCCAGGCACCAACAGTTTGCCAGTGTGAAAGACTTCCAAGTGTGGGGTAAACACTAGACTGTGGGTAAGACCTGCAGCATACTTCTCCACTTCGGCCGCAGAGGTATTGAAGGCCGCTTGATGATTAGCAGGCAGATCTTGCCAATGTTGATGGTTTCCTGCTTTGTCTGTGTTGGTGGCAGTCCATTGGGGTGGGAAATCTACTTGATTGAACCAGCCTTGGGGTCCTAACACGGTCTTGCCATCTTCTCGATCATAATTCAGCAAGGTTTCTACGTAAGCTTTGTAATGATAAGTGTCGGATTGTGGACTGATCAACGTGCCATTCAACTGCAAGTCAATTTGCTTGATGATGGAATGGGCCAAATTGTTGACGGGCCACAATTTTTCAGCGGCCACCAAGTTGGCATTGTTACTCTTTTTCAAACTCAATTCCATGGTAAAGTAACTGCGTCCCAAATCCACAAAATCGTCCAACCCCGGAATGATGAATTCCATGGGATTGATACCCGTGGTGGTGGGTTGAATGGTGACCATGCGATAGGCATTGATGCTAATGTCGGTCGGTGGCACCTTGAAAATTCGTAATGCAGGGTTGACGGTCCCTTCGGAACGCTCGTGAGCCGGGGCGGTTTGCGTACTCACGTCAGGCATGTTTAACGTCGTCGAGTGGTACCCCGTCGTCGTCGTGAGGGGTTTTTATAGCGTCGTCGTGCTAAACGTTGTCTCAAATCAAACCCGGGCACTCTCATCACCTCGGGACTCAACCATCCACCACGTTGTCCTCTCCTGAGTTTCCAAAACGGATACAGTCCACCCCATTGAGACAACCCTCGATCACTACGAATCCGTCGAGGTCGTGAATGCACGGGTTCCATGTTCACACTCCCAAAATATCACGTGCACGTTTGCTTTGTTTGGGAAACAAAGCACTGGCTACACGCACGGCGTCTTTCACGTTCTTATGACTCAACGCTTTCTTGGCTTGTTTGGTGATTTCCTTTTTAAGGACGTCTTCGGCTTTGCGTTTGATACCTCGTGTCAAACCCGTTTCCAATCCTCTCTTGATATTACTAGGCAATTTTAAAGGATTTCGCGTCCTTATAAGACCTTGCAACCCCCCACGCATCAGATCCGTCATCAATCCTTTGCCTTGTTGATCATACCACTCGTCGGTTCGAAATCGTGTCAAACTTCCCCCACGCATGGTGTCTTCTTCACCAAGGATAAACGTTTTGTCTGTGCTTCAAGTGACCCCCTTTTTATACCGTCATCATCGTCTTCTTTTCCGAAAAGCGGCTTCCAACCCTTTTTTAGCCCCGTAACTCGCGGCACCACCCGCGGCACCCAACGCCACGGCTTTTCCTCCAGCGATCAAGGCTGGAATGAGGGCCGCCAGGGGGAATAAACCCCCTCGTTGCCTTCTTCTTCTTCGTCTCATTCGACGCACTCTTGTCTTGGGCATCTTGTGATTGGGACACTCCCTTGGCCACTCCCTTTTTATGTCTTTTTGAAGTGTAACGTGACAATGGTATGACCTTCACCAAACTTGACCAAGTCTCCTCCTCTACCAATCGTTTCAGCCACTTGAACGTGAATCATTTCCACCACCTCGTTACGAAGAGACATGTATTGAATGTGCAACGGTTCAAAATACAGGTTGCCGCGTGCTTCTCGCTTGTACTGGATTTCACGTAACAAATCAGTCACGCGATTGCCCACCACCGTGCTGCCTGCCACGTCGGAGTACACGTGCAACGATCGTGTGGGTTCACCCACCACTGAACGAAACGCTACATTTAAGTTGGTGAAACGCCACCCACAACTCATACTCAATTGTAAATAATCCGGTAAAAACGAACGCACCGTCCAAAAGACCGGTTTGCTCTGATCGTCGTTCACATCGTTCCAATCGTTGCCAGCGGGTTTTGTCATGTTGGGGATTTGATCCCCCATGAATTCTTGTTGTAAGTTGGGTCCCAAAATCAATACACTGTCAATTTTACGTAACCATCCCATCTTGAGCGCCAACTTGGTGTAGATGGTCAGGGCTGGCGTGTCGGTGCCGCAATGGCAGATATTCGTGTTGTCGATGAGCAGATCCTCGCCTTCCCACTTGAACTTGACGTAGGTGTGCTTGCCTTGATCATTGGTAAACCGACCACCTTGAATGGCCATTTCCATACGTTGTTGTTCCAAGTGAGTAATGATGGCTTTCATGAAACTCACACCATCCACCACCCAATCCAAATCTTGGACGTCATTGATGATGCTTCGCGCGGTGTCTACTCGCGAGGTCATTTCCCCGTCTTTTCCACCCGGTTTGGGGTAGGTTTGGCCCCAGGACGTCCCCATGACGTACCCATTTTTCTTCACCAACTCATACAAATTGACGCGAGCATCTGGTAAGGAAATGGCACTCAACCCCACTTGCCAACCACCTCCCGTGAGCTGTAACGGTTGAGGTAAACGAATCTTGAAGGAATTGGGCTGGTTGTTGGGAAATTCACGTCGGTTGGCATGACTGGGTAACGTCACGTAGAACGACATTTTGTCTTCTTCACACCACCACTTCCCTTTTAAAGTGGAGGGTCAGGAGGGCATGGCCTTCACCAAATTTCACCAGATCCCCATTGGTTTCGGCCATCTGGGTTTCGACGATTTCCACCACTTCATTGCGTACTGGGACATATTGAATATGCCGAGGTTCAAAGTGGGTGGTGTTTTGAGGCTGGTACTTGATTTCTCGTAAGAGATCCGTAATGCGACCCCCTACCATACTGCTGGTGCCTACATCACAATACACGTGCAAAGGACGCGTGGAGGGAAATTCCAACGAGGGACGAAAGGTCTGGTTCAAATTCACAAACCGCCAAGGGCACGATAGACTCAATTTCAGATAATCCCCCTCGACTTTCCAAAAGATGGGCTTGTTAGCGGCATCGCGGATATCCGTCGGGGTGGGAATGGTGGAAATGCCTTGAAATTCTTGCAAGAGATTGGGACCCAATCGATACACGCCCGTCGACACTTGTTCAATCCATCCCATTCTCAGGGCCAAGGATCTGCCCCATGACACGTGCGCTACTTGTCGTTTGTAATCCACATTGGTGGTATTCAACAACAAATCCCCTTCGGAGGTCCATTCAAAGGCCGGAACCAATTTAACGCCATTGTCCTCGGTCCATTTGTTTTTGGGTTCGGTTTGTTTGGCACGGCTTTGCTCGTAACGATACACCAGTTGATGAAAAAAGTGCGATCCCGTCGACGAGGCCAATTCCTTTCTCATATCTCGACCGTAGACAGTGAATTCGCGACGTTGATGCCACCATCGATCGTTCCCTTGATCGTCTTGGGCATACACCCGTTCGTGCCATCGTACGTACAACAGAGGATGGGAATCACCCACGCCTCCTTCTTCCGCGATCACAGGAATGGTGGGTAAGGATAAACTCACCATACCCACCATCCATCCTCGTCCCACAAATCGGATGGGTTTAGGCAATCGGTTTCTGAAATGATGACTCTTGTTCCCAGGAAACTCTTTGGTACTCGCATGACTCATCAACGTCACGTAAAACGAAGCGTTGGGCACCAATGTCATTGTTTTAGCGGCGTCGTCGTCGTTTGCGGGGTCGAAGGGATGTCACGTCTCCACGAGCAATCCAACTATTGTACTTGTCGGGCCACCCTTTCCACTTGACCAACCAACGACCTTTTTGTCGCTTAAGTACCTTCTCGATCCGAAACACATCGGACACATGGACTTTTTGTAAATCCTCTTCATAAAACGTACCTTGGACGGGGGTCTCATCCCATTCGCGAATCTTATACGTGGGGACAGGGCCCGGCACCACACGATGCACCACAAACACTTCTTCGGTCCAACCGGGTAAATACCCTTTTTCAAAGGTACGATGAATCGTATTGAGTCGGACATGATCCCCCACCTTCAATTGGGGTTTTTTGTAGCCTTTCAATCGTTTGCTGTACAATCGTTTCCACACGGCTTCTTCGTTGTCCCACGTCACGTTTTCGGGGGGCATACCAATACTTCGATGACGGGTGGCATTATACCCCTGCACCAACTCGGGTAAGAGATCGTCAAATTTCAACGTGTTGGCCTCGGTCAAATAACGGTACAACCGTTCTTTCAAGGTGCGGTTAAATCGTTCCACTACACTGGCTTTGGCATCCCCTTCGGTCGAAAAATGTTGAATGTCTTGCTCGACGACCCATCGTTGAAAGGTCCGATTATAAAATTCTTTCCCTCGATCCGTTTGCAATCGATTCGGGTGACGTCCTCCTTGTCTCACAATCTTCTCAAAGGCTTTCACGAGGGCCACGCCGGTTTTGGTTTTCAACGGTTCGACCCACGCGTACTTGGACAACACATCCACGACGGTCAACAAGTAGCGTATACCCCTATTATGTTTGGCCAAACGTTGCACTTCCACTAAATCCGCGGCCCATTGATCATCCAAGCCCCCTACGATCACGGGTAAGGTAGCAAAACGACGACGTCGGGGTTTATGCAAGGTGTAACCCACATCCTGTTCCAAGACCCGTTGGGCTTTTTTCAAAGGGAGACCCTGGGCTTTAGCAAATCGTTGCACCCCACCTAAACTCCCCGGGGCACGAGGATCATGGTAACGGTTTAACCATTGTTGCGAGACATTGGCCTTCTTCTTCGTTGACGAGACCTTGGTTTTCTTCAACCATGATGACGACGAACTCCAGCGTTGGGTTCTCTTTCGAGGGGCCATACTTTTTGGCATTCACCCCATAAGGTCGATATGGTGGGGACCGTGTGGGGATGCTGCTTTTGAATGATTCGATACCATCGCCAGGCGTTTGGGTGACCTTTTAACCATAAGACAAACACCACCCATCGATACAGGTTGCGGTCCACATGGGTTTCTTCAAAGAGGTGGAGAGGATGCGTGTCCTCGGGACAAGGGGGAATGGAGATTTGGGACCCGGGTTGATGATCATATAAGACTTGACAAAGGGTTTGATGACATTACCTTTGCCCCAGGGACAAGACAGACTCCCACGCATCACATACAGACTCCATGGACTAAATAAAAAACATTTTATTCGTTCTCTCATTTAAAAGAGACCTAGACGGCCACAGCTGATGGTCTCTAGACCTTTCTGCCAGTTGTCTACACTGTCACTGTACTTAGGGGGTGGTGGAGCTGGGGCCACCATCATTTCTTGACGGTTCTTGAGCTCTTGAATTTCTCGTAACAATTGTTTCTCATACTCTGTCAAGGGCCGATCCTCTTTGCTTTGGACTCGAGGGGGCGGGCTAGGGATGTCTACTCCACGTTTGGGATATCCTTGAGCATCACGGGTGGGTGGTTCAGCTTGTTGATCGGCTTTTTTGGGAGGGTTGTCATGAAACCAACTCCAGTACTTGGGACCCAAGGGTTGATCGGCCCACCGGAAGAAGCCACACGTTTTCTTGGAACAAGTCAGAAACAAGCGATCGGGGTTCTGGGTCGAATGACTCTGTTGAAGCGTGGCGGGTTCACGGCAAAAGCATTGCAAACCACCCCACATGTCCATCACTTCTACATGAGGTTGACTATACACGGCTTTCATATACTCCAAGGCTTGATCTTGTCCACAAAACAGCAAACACGGTTGCACGGGACATTTCACATACTTCCATCCTTTTTGAGATTCTCGGGCCTCCAAACGCACATCATGGCAAGGGCATACCATAGTGTCCACTGAACTGGGAGGAGGATCTTCGGCATACGTCACCATGTATTCAGATGGGGATGTCTGGGGGGACACCATATCATTCAATTCTTTCATCATATCTTCCACGGCAGCTCGGGTGTCTTCCACCACGTCGCACACCACAGGATCACAGTCCACGGGCGTCATATGTTGAATGGCCTTCTTCTTCTTCTTCCCCTCTGGGGGATGGGTTGATTTTCTCTTCCGATCCACAGACATCGTGCTCAAGGTTGATTTCACCCCTACCGAACATGCCTTTTTATACGTTGGACCCTTGACTGTCATTGGTCAGCTTATCCTACCCATATAAGGACATCTCATCGTCCCATTGGTCAGCTTATTCAATCCATATAAGGACCTCTTGTCTTCCCATTGGTCAGCTTTTCCCTATCCAACTAAGCACCTCTTGTCTTCCCATTGGTCCGTTGTCCCTATTTAAGACGGTCCCTTGGTCTCTAGATCTTCATTCTCAAAAGCCATGCCCCCAGACATTGACATGATCGGAGAACAAGATCTCGGTGCCTTGGAACTGCAAGTGGGTCATGGCCATGTGGTGTACACCGGGGGAGCCAAAGGTACAGATGCCCTCGTGGAAGAACATGCCAAACACTTTGGGATGCAACTAGAAGTCCTGGTCCCCCCGAACCATCCTCGAGCCACTTTCATCACCCCTTCTACGGTGGAAGTCCTGATGCTGGCCAACCCACATCTTCACCAGGCAGCGGAGAAACTAGGCAAACAAATGCCCAGTCATTTTTACACCTTGCAATTGCTGCAACGCAATTATCAAATTGCCAAAAAAGCCCATACCATCTATGCCTTTGGCATCTTGGAACCGGATCATAAACGCGTGAAAGGAGGCACTGGTTGGACTGTGCAATTGGCTATGGATCTAGGCAAACCCGTCTACCTGTTTGACATACCCAGTCAATCATGGTACCGCTCGGACCATTACTACCAAGTCAATGAGAATGCCGCCACCCTAGTCACTGGCAGTCAATTTGTTCCTTGGGGACCTAAAAAGCCCACCCTTCATCAAAGCAGTGCTATCGTGGGATCCCGGGATGTGGACGAGAAAACCCGAGCCGAAATTCAAGCCTTGTTCAACCGCACGTTCTGTCTACCCGAGAACATTGATCAATTACGTATGGAACTGGAAGACTTTAATTTGTAATTGTACATAGCTTTTTTTCAATTTTTTAGTTTTCAATCTGTACATAGCTTTCTTTTCAATTTCTTAGTTTTTATTTTTTCCCATTGTACATAGCTTTCTTTTTACTTTTTATTTTTTCAAACTGTAGATATCTTTTTTCAATTGTAAATAGACTCGCCCCACCCGCGTGGCAAAGAAGACGAACCACCATTTGTAAAAAACATCAACTCTTTTTTTAATTAAAAAATTTTAAAAACTGACAACACTGACTTTGCACGTGGATCATAAATAAATGTCTCTTGACTCACAGTAGCCTTGACTCACAATAATCTCAACAGGAATAAAAAAATGTTCAAGGAAATAAAACGCGTCGCACGTGGTCCCGCATCCGCTCTCTCCTCTCCCGCTCCTCCTCCTCCCGCCGCTGCTCCCTCACCCTCGCCATGTCCCCGAAATAAACTCTAATCCGTTGCCATGGGCGGCCCGCATGCACCGAAGGAAGATACTGCTCCAGATCATTGTCTAGTTCTCGAAAGTGTTCAAGGGACATGGGCCAGCGACATTCAAAGTTGGACCACACCCGGTGCTGGTCCACCCACGGAATGATCTTGCGGACCAGGGTGCCCAGCAAAGCTTGCACGATTTCCGGATGTGGTCTGCCCTCTCGCTCCCCATTCTCCGTCCAAACCATGCAGCGTAGAAATAATTCAAAAAACGCAGCCACGCGCTGTCGGGTCAGGGGGCGCCACGTTTCCTGCTGTCTCTCTCGCATACGTCTTGTCTGCCGCTCCACTCCTGTTCTCTCCCGTCCCGCTCTGCTCCTTAAGCTCTCGTCACCCCCCACGTTCACAACACTGGCTAAGGAGCCCAAGGGCTTTCTTGTTTGAACCATTTTCCCGAACCAACTGACATAAGTCAACACGACTGAACTCAAAGCTAGGAGTGACGTCCTGTGGCCTCGCTTGACTTATATACCCTGATTCGCGCAATGCACCATGGTCTATCTAAGGAGGGGGGAGGGGGGTCCCCCCACCTCTTCCCCTCCCAAAGCATGATGGGTCTTTCTCTCATTGGTTCCTTCCCTCCCACGTGACCCTTTTGTTTCTCTATAAAAACCACCGTCTCATTTCATGTTTTTTCAAACTCATGGATGATCCAGTCCAGAAACCCAACAAGTGATGGCTCAACCCAAACCATGTGTGATCTGTTTGACGCCTGTCACCGATAATACCAAGTTGAGCTGCTGTGGTCAACCTTGTCATACCCCCTGTGCCAAGGACTATCTCAAGAAACGTAACTACGCGTCCTCCTGTCCTAGCTGCCGACGATCCCCTCCCCGGAGGTCTCTTTCCACCGATCCTCCATCCAACCCATGTGTATTCTGTGCGATACAAGTCTACTATTCTGCCAAGTTGAGGTGCTGTGATAAACCTTGTCACCCCTCCTGTGCCATGGAATGCAACACACCCAACCCAAATCCGTCTCACAACCCCCATTGCCCGAACTGTCAACACGCTGTTCCTCTTTCCGTCATGGAGAACACCCCTAGACAACGATATAGCCGCGACCTTGAGTTTAGGGAGGAAGTTGACAAAGTTCACTGGCCTGGTGGTGATTGGTGGCATGGCACTCTTTATGAAAACGAGAACACCACCACGAGCGGATACTGGGGACTACTCCGAGATCCAGTTGATACTAACCACAAAACCCTGTACTATCTGGGAAACAACCAAAGTCAAGTCATTCCCCGCATGAAGAGCATTTTGAGTCCTCAGTAACGACCCGATGTTTGGTCTCATTTTTTTTTCTACTTGTTGTTGTTGTCAAACATAAGAATAAAACAACCAATAAAAAGCATTTGACATTTTTCTGTGTTTTTATTTCATCATCTCTATATAACACAATCATGTCCGTTGACTTTTTCTGGAGAGTTCAAGGGTAATGATGGTTCTGCCTTGTTTGAAAGGAGCCGGCTGTCCATTGGATGTTTGAATCTCCATCTCAATACTGTCAAAGATGGTTTTGCCAAGAGGAAAATACATCCGTTGCGTCGTATCAAATTGATGATCGGTATTGCCGGCATCCAAGGTACGTAAAAATCCTTTCTCTTGATTTCCCACAATGCTCTGGGACACCAGATCCGTGTAAATCATCAATTGTTGTTGCCCTTGTTGCGGTTTGACCGTTTGCGTACTGGGAAATACTTGTCGACTGAGATTCGGACCCAAGAACAAATAATAATTGAAATCGGGGTGGGTAAAACTGACGGACACAATGCCATGCGGTGGATATTTGTTGGCAGGACCGGTGGTTACTGTCCATTTGTGTCGATCGTTGTAATCCACGATATTTTTGACCAGATAATTTTTTTCTTGGACCACGCGTTCACTTGGTGTGCCATCTTTCACCAGTCCCATCAGTCCAGCGAATTTCCATTCCATTTCAAATTGCATGTTGGCTGGTATGAGTACATACAACGAATCTAATTCGGAGGCTATGCCGGCATTGGTGATTTTCACGTAGGGTTGAGCCAGGTTAAGAGCGGCTAGTTGTTGTCGTTTCCCTAGATCGTCCACGTCCATTTTAGTTATATCCATCATGACGTCCATGTGTTGTTTTTCTATTTCGTAAGCGATGGCAATCCATGCTTCTTTCAAATTGGTGTAATACCCTGGGGGTAAATGGATTTGTTTGGTCACTTGAAGGGGAGCCGTTCCATCAGCACGTTTTGGTATGTATCTGATATCTGTTTTCATCCAATGTTTTTGACTATCTTCTTGCGTCCAATTCTGTTTGGTTTGATCTCCCCATTGTTGATTAAACCCCGGGTGAGAGATATGAACCAAGGCCGCTTCCCAATCATCTTCTACCAAATAATACGAACGAGGAAGTCGAGCCGTAAATTTTTGTCCCGTGCCTTGTGCTTGATCACTGATAAGGGTAATGTAAAAACTCATGGTCACTACCTAACCCTAGGGTTTACCCTTTTATACTTACCCCCGTTCCACAAATTGGACTTTGGACTTGGAGCCCGCGTTTTCTCAGCGGTTTTAACCCACCTTGAGCCCACGATCCTTTTTTCACATTGCTCAGCGGTTTCTCATTCTAAAACACGTGACTTCCGGTTCCCATGAGCCTGCGATCCTTTTTTTTCCACTGGTCAGCGGTTTCCCCTCTTAAAAACACGTGACTTCCGGTTCCGGTTATGACGTCATCCTTACATCAAAACGAGGCCCAGTGTGACATCTGGGCCCAGTTTACTACTCTCGTGATCTCGCCGCCCGGATTGCTCCATTCCTGATTTTATCCTTGAAGAATCATAACGACTGCTCGCAGTCTAGAGTTTATTTAACCAAAACAGTGTTGAGGTATAGTGGCACTTTCGTGGAATCATTTCCCGTCAGGTTGCTGACTTAATTGAGCACAATTCTCATGGTCCGCAGATTTTCCTCGCGAATGCTGATTGTAACTCTATGGTGAGGAATGAACTGAGCAATTGCTCAAGTTTCGTCACCAGATTCATTCGTCTCTAACCGCTGTAATAATAAATTACGAAACAAGAGGCATATATTGTCATTTATGACATAGAAAGGAAGCTGACTGGCTTGTAGAACCATGCTTTATTGCAATATTAAGCACATAAAAGATTGCTGTACTGTTTTGAGGTGGGTTCAGAAAACGAAACTAAAACTTTAATAGAAAGAAAGCGTTTTGGTTTATGTACGGCATGTTTAGGCTTGAGTTGTAAGACCTGAAAAAGGGAGACATGTTATAGGTTCACGTCTGAAAATCACTCATTTTGATCTGAAATGGGGTCAGGATTTCAACAAGCGGGTGACTTATCCCCACCAAAAACTTTGAGGATTATCCCTATGTAACTTTTTTTAATTGTAGTTATCTTAGGGTGTCCTAGGGTATAGATACTGAGAAGAAACAGGTATATAAATATAGATAATAAATAAATAAATAAATAAATAAATAAATAAATAAACAAATGTCAATATCTTTCTCGGAAAAAAATTGCGAGGCCCCAACGGGAATCTAACCCATAACCTTCCAGGTACCAATTGGAACGCTCTACCACTGACCCACGGAAGACTCATTGAGCGATGGAAGACTCATTGGGGTTATGTGCCACAGAATTCTCATCGTGTAGGTACAAACTATGACAACAGACCTATAAGCAGAAACTACCTACATCGCGCAGGTACTCTAAACTGTAAGGTTCCTTTAGTATTTATTAGAGCCCCCAAAGGAGGTTCCGATACGACATTTAAAAGGGTCTTTCAGCGAAAACGTCAAGTCAGTTATCTGCTATAACTCTCTTTTGCTTTCAGAATTTTCCGCCCGCGACACCAGATTTCTTGGAAACAAAACAGTTATAGAAGGCAGCCTTGTTATCCTTCAGTGTGTTCCACTGGAAAATAAAGACAAACTGAACGTTAACTGTATAAAGAACAGTGAAGAGAGCAGTCCATTGACAGTTTCTGTTTACCTCACTATAAACACAACAAGATTTGACTCTGGAGAATATTACTGCATACTCATAACGGAGTAGATTCTGTCAAGTCGCCTACTACTTATGTTGAAGTTTTGTGTATGTATAGAATTAATGCAGATACGTTATCAAACCCTGCAGAATTTTGGACTTCAGAAGGTCCTTTGACTAAAAACACCAGACACACCACTGCTCCTCACGTGAATTACAGCATGGTTGCCATAAAATTTCGCGCAAAAAGGAAGGGGTGTTCTGTCTTCTGAGGCTGTTACTATAACAAAGTCAAACTTCAACAGACTAATACGTTTGGAAATGCTGACATTTTAGCATGCAGAACATCTGCTAGTTAGGTCATATAACTTGTTTCGGCCACAATGTCTTGGAAAACCTTAAGTTAAACCTCTCTTAAAAGTTATTTTGTGTTATGTAAAAGGGTAAAAATCAAATTAGACTTCTGAATTTTTCATGACATAAGTAAAGGTTCAGGCCTCAGCTCACGCTAGTCTTACTGAAAGCTTCAAAACAATTTATTTGTTCCTCATTGTGTGAATACGAAAACCGTGGACAGTTTAGTTTGACTTTGACGTGTCAGATGTCTAGCTACCAATCATGAATGAGATAAATCTGCGAACAAGTACAACTGAAAAGAAAGGATCAAACAACAAAAGTGGGACACTTGTATTGACTGTATAGAAGGGTTTCGTTATCTGCCATAACTCTCTTAACAGTCAAAACCCGTCTCAAGGCGAAAGGTTTGTCCATTATCAATCTGGTGAAAGAAGAGTTTTTTCCGTCCCAAATTTATGCTTCTCCGACGGGAAGGCTAGCTTTTTCATTTACCATGGACGGAAAACCGGTTTTGAATCTTCAAGTAAAAGCTGGCTTCAGAGAGACTTTCTTCTGAGGGGAGCACTTAGAATATATATGAAATCTTTCATGCCAATAAACAAGTAAATAAATAAAATTGATTAACTAAATACAAGGTCATTCTCTTTTCTATAGATCCACCATCTCTAGATGCCAGTTATCCCCTCGATGACACGTTTGTCGAAGGCTTCAAACTCACTTTGCAATGTGAAGTGACAGTGCCAATCCTAAGCCAAACATCACGTATAGTGTTAGCACACTGATATCATAGGGAGACCAGTTTCCCTCGATTTCATGCAGGAAAATACTACTGTGCGATCGACAATGGGATCGGTGAAGTTGCAGTGTTAAGAATTTGCATCGTTGATGTCCAGTGTAAGTACCACCTAACCTTGTTGTTTAGCGTAGCAATATGTCGTTCGCGTCCTCCTTCTCTGCTTTTTTTGACATATTCACCGCTTACGCCTTGCCCAGTCTGTATTGAGAGAACATTAATCATGCGTCCTAAAACCTACTTGGTAAAGTATAACGAATGTTACACCGAACGTAGCTGTCCTTTAAAAGATCTTAGCGAAAAAAATGTTTCAATCCAGCTGGAATCGATATAAGAAACGTACTCCTCACAAAAAGAGAATAGAATTTACTGTTTTGCGTTCATCTCAGTCCCCTCATTATTGAATGTTGGTTACATTATTCCAACTTGTGAGTCTATGAATGAAATCCATAATAATGTAATTATTAAAATGAAATAAGTTTATCATTCGTTTCCAGTTACGCTTTTTGTTTCTCGTTATTTCTAAAACTGGATGTAGATTTTTTTAGCATTCCATGGGCACTCAACGAATTCTTTGTTTAGAATATCTGTTGGAGAGGCTTCAACCGCCTGAGAAATTCGGATTTCATTGCAGTGATACTAAAAAAGGACGTCTAGCATATTTCGGAACGCCAACAGCAGCTTAGAGCCCCCAATAGATACGCGGCTCGAAAATTCAAGAGAATAAGATTCTTTTCCCTAGTATTGTCTATGAGCTATGTATTCAGATTAGTGTAAACAGATTAAGGCTAGTTCATACAATTAATCCTTTCAAGGGCTTAAAAAGATCTAGGGAAAAAAAGGAAGCGCGTTTTCAGTATTTTGCTAAGATTTGCGTGTCACGTTTCTCTTTATTATGCACAACTAATTGTGGCACCCGTCGTCCAAGAGGGAGTTAGTGAAAGCCTCTAGTTAGCCTGCATGAGTGGCGGCAAATAGCACAGTTTAGATGGGGGACAGCAAGAAAAAAAAAGGAGAATGCGAGTATGTGATTCCTTCGCTGAAACCTTGCCTTCAAGCTAACATGCAAGCTAAACTGAAGGAAAATGAAAAACCAAAGACATAAGGTGCCGCCGATCTTTAGTGCAAATAAGTAACAGATGCGTGTAACAGTTTTATTCATAATGGCTTGAGTTATGTTCTGTTTACTTGCTCTTCGACCATGTGAAGCTCAGCGTTGTTCCGGAGAAATGATGGATAAAAATTTAATAATAATAATAATAATAACAATAATAATAATAATAATATGAATAATAATAATAATAAAGTAGTATGGTAATTGAGGGTATGAGGCCACCCGTCAAAATTTATGATTAATTTCCGTCAAATTTCTGCAAATTTTCCACCAATTTTCCCCAATTTTCAGAAAAATCTTTCAGGCCATCAGTCAAATTTCCTGTTAAATTTTAGCAGAGAATTTTTTCCAGTCAAACAAAAATTCACCACCAATTTTTTTTTTAAATTTGACTGAAAAAATCCCCAGTCAAATTTTTACCGTTTTATATCCAAAAGATTTCGCTATTTTCGAAACCATATGCATAACTTGTTACACCATTTTCGTGGATATATCGCTTGTCGTCAAAACAGCTGAGTGATATTTTATCCACCACGTAGCTCCCAATTTGATGTTTTTCACTTTTAATCAGTCTCATTGTATTATGAATCTGTTTTTCATTGAAAAGTACGTCCTTGTACTTATCATGTCCTAATTGTTGTTTTATCACATTCTTTTTTATCCCCTTTGCTGTGCGACTACTTTGTTCATTATCTTTTATGTAAGAATACATTTTTGATCTCAAACCAACAAACTCCACAATTGGCATTCCCGCTGCTTCATCCTTAAACTTACCAATGACTTTCTTGTTTGAGCAATCAAAAAACGGGCTATCCTTTGGATAATCGCTGTTATCAAATAGATGTTTGTCTTTCCAAAAATTTTGATAAACATCATCTACCTCAATTTCATAGGTCAAACTATCAGTATCTGTGAACAGCAACCGAGCTTTGTCACCATACTTACTTTTAATGTAATTGTAATGAAAATCATACATCAATGTTTTTGACAAATCTAAGATGCACATTCCAACATATGCGGGTCTGTTTAATGTCAAAGTTGTTTTAGTTTTATGAATGGCAACTAAATCCTCATTAAATATTTTACAGCTTATAAAACTCGGTTTACTAGCCAACCTTAACAGATCTTCTTTATCGGTTACAAGTTTGATGTCCTGTCGCTTTCTCAGATTTTCCATTGTTTTTCCAAACACCGAATTATTCATTAACTTGAAAAAATCCTTTTCAAAAGAGTTTTTTGCCCCTGCTCTCTTTTTTGTGTTGAAATCAATGTAAGTTTTCAACCATGGACTCTGATCAAATTCAAGAGCTCTGTGAATTTTCGTTAATTTCAACCCCAATGACAAATATAGTTGCAAGTTGCGGTAATGCAAAACATATCTCTCTTTATTGAACAATGTTGGCACCAACTTTTCAACCAGTCCAATTTTTACTCCAAATTTTTCAGCAATTTTTTTGCAAAAAGGTGACAACATATTTTCAGTCACTTTAATTTTTTCAGCGGCCAGCGGATAATCGTTGTGGAGATCATGCAACTCCTTAGGATATTCAAAATCAACCTCCAATATTAATCCTTTTTTAAACTCATCATTGAACTTGGATAAATTCACCTCTTTTTCAGATAACCATTTAAACCCACCTGTTGGAAGATATTGACTCATTGCCCAACCATATAAATTGTTTGCATCCAAATACATAATGTACTTTGACGACGCTTTTTCATCATATTCTTTCATGTATTTGTTGTTTGATTTGCCATAACGATTGGCAATATAACTAATTCCACCACGCATACCTTTTTCAATAAATTGAAACATATCAACATCACTCATCAACTCCAATTCAGTATTCGTCATTTTCAACATTGCATCCCAACTTAAACCAGGTGTTGTAAAATAATGAGCTGGATCCAATTCATAGTATTGTTGGCATGCTTTGCGAAAATTTTCAAAAACATCGGCCAACAACAAAATATCAGATTTGAGATACAGATCGTGATACTCTCCCATTAATGATAGACCAAATTTTTTCCAAACATTTTGCGCGTGTTGATACTCTTCATCTGTGATATGTTCATTATTCATTAAACTGAAAAAATCTTCCTTCTTTGGTAACCTGTTATCTTCAAACTTTTTGAAACTATCCATATAGTCATAAGGATAAACTCCTTTCTTTTTCATCAAACTCAATTGTTCGTCTTGAAATTCTTCACCTATATATTTGAACGCTTCATTGGGAAGATTATTCACCAAATTACTCAATGAAGAGCTCATGAATTGAAAGCTGTCGATGAACACAAGATTGTAACCCAACATGAAGGCTAAGTATTTTTCAATGTTATGTGGAATGACATTTATATTCACGTCAGAATATTTGTTTTTTCGTTCATCGAAATATATATGATTTTTAGCAATATTACCAATCTCTTGCATTATAAAGTGACTGTCATATCCCTTGAGATTGTGAAACACCACAGGTATTTTATCAGTTAATTTAAAATTTAGATTACAAATTGTATGTGCTGCGCCTCTGTATTTACCAGTGACATGACAGTGATCCCTTACTTTAACATTTTTTATTTGTACCTTTTTAATATTTCTTCCTCCCGCATTTCTTACTCCATCCTCATCCATACCAAAAGGTTTCTTGCAGATGTGGCATTCTTTCGTATTTTGAAAACTTTTCTCATCCTTTTCTGTCATTTTGAGAGGTTTTGTAAAGTGGTTTTTTACAACCTCTTGACAGTATTCGACTTCGACCAACATATCTTTCATGAAATTCTGAATGGTCATTTTCCCTCTATAAATTTTGATTGGTTTTGAAAATTTATCATCATAACAACAAACAACTTTATAACCATATCCACAAGCTGTATGTTTTTGATATTGCTCGGTTTGAGATTTTTTTTGTGAAACTTTTTCGGTGATGGCTTCAAAATCAGCATAAATCACGAAAGGAGCCGGCAACTGTTTGCGATAATTTGTAAATGCAATTTTTGATCCAGGTTCTGGCATTTTAATGGCTTGTTCCCCGTTAATTTCAACACAATCGACTTTATGATTGTTCAATACCCTTTCAGAGCTGAAACATTGAAGACAGTACATACAGAAATGCTTTCTTCCCTTGTGCTTTGTTTGATTGTACATGAATTTATTAAAGTCCTTTAATAAACAATAATGCCCCACCTCTCCTTCGGTTATTAAGAGTAGATTCAAACAAGAGTTAAACTTTTCTTTTGAAACGTAAATCGGATGCTTTTGCTTTTCCTCGTAACCGAAGACATTGATACGAATATTATTTTGTTTCTCTATTTTGTTGTATTGTTTTACAGAAACTGGGAACTCAATCCCTGAGTAATCCAATTTTTCTACATATTTTTTGTCACACTCTTTTATTCTCTCTGGATGTTTATTCTGCGGCCAGAGGGAGCGAATATGGCACCAACGAAAACATTCATTATCATTATTTTTCATGTTTATTATCCCTTTGGATGAGTGCTGCAACTCTTTGGGTAATGGGATATATGAGTTACCTCTGAGTGGTTTGTACTTTATAACATTGATGAAATGACCATCAACCGATTTGATAGTCCATCCTGATCCTTTTGAAATCCATTTCTGAATTTTATTGAGAATCTGTTGTTGTGTTATTTGCAACAATTCTACAATCTCTGTGTCGTTTGTTACTGTTTGTTTTTCTGCATTCAAATAAGCTGACTCTTCAATCAACTCATCTCCATTCTGTTTTTCAAACATAATCTTCAACGTTTCATTGAATTTCAATCCTTTCATTTCATTTAAAATTTTTAATAGATTTTTCCTAATCACTGAACGGGTCTTCTGAAGTTGAATTAATGGGTCTTGTCTGTTTGTGAGACCAACTTCATATGATCTTGTATACCCTCGAAGGGCTTTTTCTTTTTGTGTGAAAGTTGGTTCAACCACTTTATAAATATTTTCCAACCAATTTCTCCATTTAATATTTTTTTTATTTCGCTCTTCAATTGCTTTATCTGCATTTTTCAACCACTCTTCCCAATTAATAACGTTTTTAGTTGTTTTTTGAATCACATTTGGTAGCTTATTGAGTGTTGTTGTAACAACTGTTGGTTTTAGGATGGGGACGTTAATCTCAGGTACTTTACCAAATAAGCTAGGGTATTCTCTTGGTGTTGGTATTGGTTTGGTATCATCTGCTATAATCTTCTCAAGCTTTCTTTTATTTTGGTCTCGAAGCATTTTAATAAACTGATTTGATCTTCTAATTTTCTTCAAACTAGCTTTGCTCATTTCTTTTATTATATTATATTTAATATTTTTTAAATTATTTTTCATTTCACTTTTTATGAAATGAAAAGTTCAAGCAAAAGACAATCTGACTTTATTTCCATCCTTATCCACAAACGCATTTCCGCAATTTGCGAAATAATGAATCAAACCACAACTTTTTCCCAACACTTTTGCACACTGATAGATGCTTTTACATTTTGTGGCAACCTGTGTATCAACATTGGTAATCAATACCTCCTTTGCATTACTTGGCTTGTTATACAATTCTTCATCAAGATTTAATACTTTTGCCAGTTCTGCTTTTGAGAGCTTTTGTGCATTTTTTATTTTTTTACTCACAGCCATTTTACACATTTCTTGAAAAGTTAAAAAATTAGTCATTTTATTTTTATTATATTGAATATAATATTTTTTAAATTTATTTTTTTACATCAGATTGTTTATATCTACCCATGAATTAAATTTTTCTGGGTAACCGCTCCACTTCACCAAAGCTTTACCTTTTCGAGCGTCTCGTCGAATCACTTTTTCAATACGGTAAACGTCTTGAACAGCCTTTTGCATCTCCTGTTCATAAAAAGAACCTGATATCTCCTCACCACTGAGATCTTTGAGTCTGTAAGTGATCGGATTGGTGTATTGTATCTTGTTGACTGTGAAAACTTCTTCTGTCCAATTGGCTGTGTATCCTTTGTCAAAGACAGGACGTTTGTACTTAGATATTCTGACCTTATCACCAACTCTGAACTTTGACTTTGTTGAGATTGGCTTTATATCACCGTACAGATTAAAGTAAGCAACTCCTTCATTCTTCTTTTTACTGGCTTCCGTGGGTGTCATATTTATGCTTGAATGTCTGGTATTGTTATACTGTTTCACTAATTTGGGTAACATTTCAAGATACTGTGTATTCCCCTGAACAGTAAACTGCTTCCACATCTTGGTTTTAATTGTTCTGTTCCATCTTTCACAAACTGACGACTTTTCCTCGTTCTCAGTTGAGTATAAGGTTATTTTGTTCTCATCAAGTAGTTCCTTAACATGTTTGTTGTAATACTCTTTCCCTTTATCAGTCCAAAGATATTCCGGTTTACGCCCCTCTTTGAATATTGTTTTGAATGCATTCATAACAGTTTCACCCTTTTTATCCTTCAATGGGACAATCCAACCATATTTACTAAACACATCGAGTACCATGAGAAAATATCTGTAACCCTTATTCCATCGACTGAATTTTTGCATCTCAACGATATCTGAACACCATGTCTCGTCAATATGGTTTACAATTACCCGCCGCCGGGTGAAGTTACGCTTTATCGGTTTATGAAGCTCATCGGCCAATTTTTCTTGCCAGTTTTCTTCACTCGACGGCCTTTTCAGTTTAAACCAAGACCAAGTTTTTGTTTTGTGTTAATCATATTTCGCGCCATCCAATGACCCCATTGTCTCTCATTATAAGGAACAGAATCCAACGCTTTGACCATTTTCCGGTCGGCTTTGTTCTTACATTTTTTATCGTCTTTGCAAACTGAATAATCGACATCATGTTGCATCGCTATGGCATCAGTATTACCAGTTGGTTTGTCATATATCTCGAGTATCTCTCCTGTTTTTGGATCCCATTTAACCTGATTTTCAAGATCGTTGTAGGGGCCTGTGTATTTATGCCCTGGAAGAGTCCACCCCCCTTTTGGTTTAGGGAGTTTTCCAATCATTTTATGAATGTCCAGTCCACCTCCATCCAAATCCTTTCTGTCGGTTTTATACTTTTTGTTTGGTCTGATTTTAGTGGATAGTTGATCAAGCATTTCCGATCCTGTTTTTTGAACAAAGGGAGCTGCTCTTTCCAGAGCATAATCGAGAGCCTTTTTCTGTAGTTTTGGGTTTCTCAAGGCTTCTGATCCATAATATCTCCCCATTTCTACAGCTTTTTTCCCAAGCCAAGGAATACCGTGGTGAATTAACATATCAGTCCCTGTTGATGCCACCGTATCCAAAATGCCCGCCCCCTCGGACGGGCTATTTAGTTTCCCTGGTTCTTTACGAATCTAGTTTTGGTTATACCACATTCAGCGCATGTGCAAAAGAACATAAGTCGACCATTCTTTGCATATTTATAACCTGAAGGCTCAACGCACTCAGTTTCTTTTCTTTGTTTTACGCAATACGTTTTCATTTACAATATAGCGGGATTTTTAAAATATTTTTCTATGAATTTCTCATTTTTCATGGTATCATGAATATCAAAGGGTTGTAAAAGGTTGAAATATGTATTTCCCTTATTCATTTCATTCAAAAAGTATAAACAAAAATATCCGCAAGTGGTTGTCCCCAAATTCTGTATCTGGTTATTTTGATGAATCAAAGTGAGATTCTTTTTTTGTGCATGATTAACGATTTCTTGAAAGGGTTGTAACCCAAAACTATCAAAATAATTAATCACTCCATCCTTTACAAATGTTGCAACCCAATGACTTCCACTCATGTATGACGGCTCAAGATTGTAAATGAAAAACGTCATTTTATGATTGTGTGGAACAGTTTGATCTCTTGATAAAACACCCCCTTTGTCAATTGGAATTCCTAAATGTTGACACCATTCTATCAAATCGTGATTGCTCATTGGAATTCTTTTGTGGAATTTCAAAGTATTGTTCCCAACAGTGGAATCCCATTGAATGGACTGTTTTTCCCAAGGAGCAACCCTTTTCCCAACTTTTTTTTTTTTTTCTTCCCTCCACCAAAGTTTTCCCATGTTCCATAAAATGGAGGCGGTGGTTGATAAGCTCCCATTCTTGGAGCCGATCCACCATTTAGTTTAGGAGGTTTTCCAATTCTGGGAACTCCTGAACCACCCACCATCTTTTTGAAAGCTTCAAGAGCGAGTGGAACACCGATTGATGCTAAAAGAGTGCCTAAGAACCCACCTGTTTGTACTTTTGTGGGTTTTATATGAACACCAGAACCGGTTTGTATGGCATTGAGAATATCTTTTTTCTGTTTTTCACTCAAAAGATGTTTATTTGCAATGAGTTGATCTATTTTGGAATTTGGAATGAGAAAACCACCTGTCTGTGAACCTTTTCCAGATATCTTTTTGACAATCTGTGATGCCCCCTCGGAAGCGGCCCCCGCGAGAGTCGATAATCCCACTGTTTTTGCTAATGTTGGTCCAAAAGTTCGTGCTAGTGACAAGATTGAAGTCAAAAGTGAACCACCCACTTGTTTTCTGATATTGGTTTTGGCCAGTTTTATTTCCATTCCTTTATTCATATTGCGGTTCTTTTCCAACCTTTTCGCAACATTTGAAGGAACAAGAAGAGTATCATTTCCTCTGAGGGCATCATTTTTCAACCTCAAGGTGATTGTTTCACGGTTGTGAAAAGCTTTACTAAGTTTCTTTTTTTGATTTTCGGAAAGCGTTACATTGATTTCGTATAGTTCTACCATATTTATTTTATTGCAAAATAAAATAAATTCAGTGAATTTTGAACTAATGGCAGTTGGCACCACATTCCATAAGTTTTTCTATATTCCGTGCAACGGACTCTTTTGTTGAGTCATATATTAATGAATAATTTAAAGCAAAATCAATTCCTTTTTCACCTTCCCAACTTTCATCAATTGCTGGATAAAAAAAAAGACCATAAGATTCCCACATATCATCGGAAAATGGATCTTCATTATGAATACAAAACTCTTTCCACATTTTATCAAAAGTTGATTCGTCAACAATAGCATCAGTTCCATCGGGGATATCATCCAACCCCTCATATGACTCTGTAGGAACAAGAAGAGTATCACTTCCATTGAGAGCGTCTTTTGATAACCTCAGTCTAATATTTTCACGGTTGTGAAAAGCTTGGTAAATTTTTTCTTTCTGTTCTTTTGTAAGCATTACATTTATTTCTTGTAGTACTGTTTTCATTTATTTTATTGCAAAATAAAATAAATTCACGATTTTTTTAAATCAAACCATCATGAGCTCATTTCCAACCTTGTTGATAATAACCTCATTTTCGTAAAATACGATGGCATGAGCACACACATTAGCTGCTGGTGCCGCATTCAATCTGTAGTTTAAAATCAGTTGTTTTGGATCTCGAGTAACAGCCTCTTTTTGATAGGTCAGATCAAAATAGACAAGACCGTAAATAGATGCGAAATTATGTATATTCAACTGCGTTCCTGTATTCAGATCATTCTTTCGAAAAGCATAAGACATTAGATCGTTGAAGATTCTCACTTTTGAATCTGCATCGTACTCTAATTCAGGATAAAAAGTACTGTTTCCATACTCCAAACGACATGATGTAAGAGAGCTATTTGAATTTGCAGAATTCAGCTTGAAAGTATCAAAAATGTAAGGAGTTCTCTCAGATTCCTCATTGTTTGGACCATCACTTCTCTGCAGATAAATGAATACATGTTTAACATTGTCAATGGCTGGGCTAATCTGAAACATGTTTTGAACTGCTCTTGTATTTGCACTCTGAATATACATATCTTTCATGTACGTCCATTTGGTTGGTTTGAGAAAATCTTTCACAAATTTACCATATGCACTATCTTTAGGAGTTAATCTTGGAAGCCAAAGATAAAGTCGAGTGACAACCACCCGCCCATTATCAGCAGCATTTGCTTTGTGAATCAATTCATTATCATCATTCAAGGTCAGTTCGAATGTGAGCTGCATGGGAGGAAGCATCTTGTCTTCCAATTCCTCAAAAAAACTGTATCTGTTTAACGGAATGATCTCATTTATACTTTTAGCTCCACCATTACCATCATTCTGTATTGCTTGAGTTAAAATTCGCCTTGCTTCGAAACCCAAATTCGTATTTGCTGTTGAATCCTCTGTGTCAAGATACCAAAAACTATTTTTAGCGACTGACCTGCTGAAATCATCACTATACTCCAGCAAATTTTTAGCATTTACAATTCTATGAATGTTGTCACTATCATAGACTATTTTACCAGCAGATTTGATAACCATGTGTTTAATGATAGAATGTGCTCCATTAATAATTGTAATTCGGTCAGCAGCTGCAAAACCGGCCCCATCGGCTTTCTTTTGGAGCTCTTTAGTTACTTCAAAATATCCGTTGAAATAATCAAAAAAAGTGGATCTGTCGGTTATTGTGAATTTATATCCTGTTTTTTTCTGAGAATCGTTGTTTCCAGGTTGTGCAATAATATTATCAAGAGAGAATTTGACCATTTCATATCTCTGCAGTTTATCACTCATTCTGAAAGTCATCTTTTATTTATCTGTTACAACTTTTTTTTTATTTTTTTTGTTTTTATACCGCTTCCAGAAATCAATCTATTCAATATTATTTTGTAATCTTCTTCTTTTTGTTTGTTTGGTGCTTTTGGAACTTTTTTTCTTGAAGACTGAAAGTCTTTCATGAAAAGATGGCCTGATTTTCCATCAACTTTTTCAACAACTTTTTCAACAACTTTTTCAACAACTTTTTTACCAATTTTATCACCAGCACTTTCTATTCCTGATTTCAAAGCTTTTTTAGCAATAGGTTTCAAAACTACATCCACAATTTTTTTCACAGGTTTGAAAATATTATCCACAATTAAACCGGATCCTTTATGTTTGTAAACAAATTTTCCAAGACCCGGATGAAAAATTCGTTTGTAATTATACGTCATCATTTTATAATTAGTTTATATTTTTTTTTCTCTCAAAATCAGAGAAAATGATGTATCAGCGTTGTTTAAATCTATTATTCTTCGTTTACCATCAGTAATGTAAATCCGCAGGGTGTTTATAATATACTTATTGACTGGATAATATTGAACTTTCAAAGGCTCTTTAGTAAAAGCATAGGATGGTTGCAAATCATTTGTGCCAAACGTGTAGATGATATCTGTCTCATCCCCATCAACAAGACTATCTGAAATAAGATCACAATGTATATTCAAAATCTCTGTATCTTGACTGAGATTTGGTGTATAGTCACCAACATTTTTAGAACTGGTTAAAATTTGTTTGTTGAAACCGATTAGATCTCCAAAATTCGATGCTGTAAGGTCTAGTTGATAGTTTTTCGCGAGATTTATTGTCGTTTTGAAAGTTGTGTTGTTGAATGCTAAGGTTATTGGGTATGAAATTTTGTTTGAATTCTTTGTTTTTGTGTTTTCCTTGATGTAATCATTGAAACCAACATAATTCCATGTACCCGGCGGGAATATTATATCTTTCCAAGTTTTCCCGTCATCAGAAGAGTATTTTATTTTTTGGTTGTCCAGCTCTGATGTGATATTGAACCACGTGAATGACATGGATATAATTCGACCTAAACCTAGTTCATATTGTCTGTTTGGATCAAGTAATATTGGTTGGGTATATCTAATTGTAAAATCACTGGGTTTATTTTTTGTTTGTTTCTTGACGTTATGAGAAGATAACACCAATGGTAGTTTCATTATTTATTTATTCACATGAAAAAAGTTTTTATAAATTTGGTTGTAATGATGTTTGTTGATTATGTGGTTTTTCAATAGAATATCGAGAATAGCAACACCAGTGTTTCTAAGCTCTATGCTATTATTACCAGCACCAATTGATCCAACTATTAACTCTAACTTTTTAAGGGCTTCTTTAGGATTAATGAAAACAGCGCTTACATTTCCACCTCGCTTTGTTACCTTTCTTTTGAGGCCAGAGCCTTTGATACTCTTCAACTTATTTTGGTTATAGTTGATATAATCGTTGAGAACTTTTCGAGCGTCGTCGATAACCTTTCTTCTGAATTGTGCTTCGGATTGGCTTATCAAACCTTTATTCAACTGTTTTGTAATGTGTGTTTTATAACCTGGAAGTTGTTGTCTTTTCTTGACTGCATTTTCTATTTTCTTTGACAAGAAAGAATGCCTTGTTTTTTCTGTCATATCTTCTCTTTCGAGTTGCGCTTCAATGTCATCATAGTTGGCCAATCCAAGTTCATCTAAAGTCTCATTTATTCTGTCTTCTTCAAAAATCTCATAATCTGGAACTTCATATTCTGGTGGGTCTTCAAGTTGCATATACTCAGGATTGACATATATTTTCTTTTTTCCTGTTTCCAAATCTTTGAGAACATCATCATATGAGGGTGGTTTTGGAACAAGCTGTTTTGCAGTTTGTGGTTGAACCCCTTCATCAAACAAATCTTCAAGATTGAAATCTGGTATTCCTTCATCTTCGATATTGATACCATAATCTGGAATCTCTGCTTTTTTCCTTTGCAACCGTCTTTTAATAGGTTGAGGTTGTGTCAACTCTTTCAAACCGGATGTTATTGGTTTGAAAAGCTTTTCTGCTTCAACGTCACTCATTGTATCGGATATTTTCTTTTGTTTCAGCGTTTCTCTAATAGTATTGATATCTTGACCAATTTTCGATCTTTTTTCAGCCATTTCTTTCCACTTGAGGAGACTCATTTTATTTAATCAAAACAAAAAAAAATATTATTTTTTGAAAAATGGGGTTATTGAATATAAAAAAGCCCGCATAGCGTGTCGCATAGCGTGTCGCATGGCGTGTCGCATGGCGTGTCGCATAAAATTATTAATAAAAAAAAAAAAATCTGTTGTGAATTAATAAAATGGAAAAACTGATAATACCAAACTGTGACGTTGAATGTGATGAAAACAGTAATTTCACTCAGTTGTATCCTTTCATGCCTGATAGATGCTTCAGAATGTTGATCTGCGCTCCGAGTGGGAGTGGTAAAACCAATCTTTTGTTTTACATGATAACCAAACCCCTATTATTTTTTGATCAGATTTATCTATATTCCAAATACTTACAGCAAAACAAGTATCAATATTTGTTGGAAAAATTTGAACCTCTTTCGAAAAAATATGGTTATAATATCATTGAAGCTAGTAATGGTGATATAATTCCTCTTGATGACATGGGTGATGGAAATCAAAAGTTAATCATTTTCGATGATTACCTCTGCAGCGGAAACAAAAATAATAAAGAAATACTAAACTATTTCATTAGCTCTCGAAATAAAAATTGCAGCTGTATCTATCTGTCTCAGTCTTTTTACAAAACAGACAAAACCATCAGATTGAACTGCTCCCATCTCTGCATTTTTGATTTTCCAGACAACAAGAATGAACAGAGTTTGATATGCCGAGAAATGAACATCAGCAAAGACGCCTATATCTCAGCAACAAATGAACCGTACACTTTTCTGTATGTTGATAAACCACGAAAATTCAAAGCAGAAAATTTTACTAAAATAATCTAAATAGTTAATAAATGAGTTTTTACAATGGAGTATTGAATTTCAATCATTTTATGAGTTCGAGGGGTCTCAGAGGTTTACCTGGTATTGGGTTCAAATTAGATGCCAATAATGATTATGATATGCAGAATAAAAAATTAGTGAATGTAAAACAAGGAACCAATAATAATGATGTGGTTACAAAAAGCCAGTTGGATAGTGAAATAGCTAAGATTCCAAGTGTGGATACAACTCAGTTTGTGAAAAAGACAGGAGCAACTATGAGTGGAGACCTAATTTTGCAACCACAGCCGTACCCAATTCATGGAAACACGAATAAAGCCCTCTCTTATAATGCAGCTAGGGAAATATTCTTGAGTAAAAAAGAAGGCGGGTCTATGCTACAATCTTTAGACATGAACAACCATTTTATAACAAATATCAAAGACCCAGTTAATTCAGACCATGGAGTAAATAAAAAATATGTTGATAATCAGCTTGCGAAAAAATTAGATAAAGGAGCTAAAATTGATATGAAAAATAAATCAATTATCAATCTTCATCTTCCAACAAACCAAAGAGACGCAGCATGTGTCGAGTTTGTCAACTACAGACTTAGTGAAACACAAAAAAATTATCTCAAACTTGATGGCACAACAAGCATGTCGGGGGACTTGAATTTAAATAACAATAAAATTGTTAACTTGCAAACTGATTCAAAAAATTCGAAATCCGCAGTTAATGTTGAGTTAATGGAAAATGAAATAACAGGTTTGAGAAATCTTGTCACTCAAAAAATTCATGAATCTCATATTATTAATTCAGGACAAAAAAAAGACGCCTTCAGATACTTGATGGAAAACGACGACGAATCTTCAAGTGAATCAAATATTCAGGTTTTGGGTATTGTTAATTTTTCCAATTCTCCACATCAAATTAATAAAAAAGCTTACCAACTTAAACTCCTGTTTCAAAAAAGCTCACCAAACCAGTACCAATCACGCCTCGGTTTCAACCTTTTTAAACTTCCTGTTGGATACTATACTTTTGTAGTTGAATGGTTTCCGCCGGAAATGAGTGAGTTAAGTGTTGCAGTGCAAGGTACTACGATTTCGATTTCTAATTATGCAACAAAAACATTTGGAAACTATACCAAAACAGTTGTCAATTTTCATCGATGGGGTAGCTCGCCTCCGCAATTCATTTATCTCGATCTACAGGGTACAGTTAATTTTCCATCACTTTTAACAATTGGACATCTTATTGTTTATGGTGTAAAAGAAACGATTTCAAATGTTGACCCAAGTGTTTATGACACCGCTTTTGCTATTGAGAATGGTAAGATGGTGATGGAGACAGATTTATCTTTAAACGGACATCGTTTGAGTGGTTCCATTCACTATATACATGGGTATTTATCAACGAAAAATGATAGAACACTTTTTGAATTAAATGGTAATTCAGATATACTCATTCCAGCAAACAGTAATTTATTAAATGCGACGGTATTATTTAAAGACATTATGGGCCCATTTCCAGCTATTACTTTAAGAGTATTTACTAGTGGTTTTCCTCCATCAAGTTTCGCTTCAAAAAAAGCAATTCAAAAACAAAAAATAGATATTAATTTGAAATTACCAAGTGGTTTTTTTCAGGTTTTTTTGTTATCTCCAAAATTTAAAAATAAAGATTTCTTAATGTTGATTGAATATAGAGTGCCATAGATATTTTTTCATTTATTATATATCACAATGCGAAACATATCAACCAAACACTTCAAAGCTAACCGATGTTTCGGCATCGTTTACAGGATGAGAACAGCTATTTTAATTGATTAAAAACATCAGAACATTATACTCCAATATTAAAGTGTCATTCGAAAAAAAAATGTGGTCATATAATATAAATGGATAGACGTAAAAGCATATTCAATTGGAACCATGTTTCAGAAAAATTAACGGAAGATCAAATATTCGAGTTGAAAGCATTGTACAAATTCTACCATAAGAAATACTGGCTTGCTAAAATGGCCTTTAAATACTTTAAAAAAGCAGAACTTGCATGTAATATTGGGTCCGCTTTGTTGGTGGTTACGGGAACAGTAGTTGGCGGTGTTACGCTAAACCCTATTGTTCTCGGAACAATATCTGGTTCTGGTCTATTGCTTAAAACATATTCAGAAATCAAAAATTATAAAAGGAAGATTGAGATGTGTAAATTTGCGTACACTTCATATGAAAAGGTTTTAACTGATTTACGGTCCTTTATGAGAGGACTAGAGTATGATGAAAAAGGATTCCTTGATTATGTTAAAGTTATAGATGACATAATCATTGATATGTGTCCATTGACTGACAAATTCGAAAAGAAATACAACAAGGTATTCAACCAAGAATAGATCTTATTTTTTCCGTTAACTACAAACTTCAAAACAAAAGAACTGTCTAACGTGTTAGACAGACAATTGAAAACTTCAAATACAAGTTCATCTGATATTGCATGTTAATTTGATGACTCATTTCCTCGGGAAAGTCCCTGCGGTTTTCAAGACAAAAGAACTGTCTAACGAGTTAGACGGACAATTGAAAAACTTAATGACTCATTTCATCAATAAACTTTACCGACAAAGTTTACTTCAAATACAAGTTCATCGAATTGGGAGCTACGTGGTCGATAAAATATCACTCAGCTGCTTTGACGACAAGAGATATATTCATGAAAATGGCGTGACAAGTTATGCGTACGGTCACGGATGAATTTTTGGGGGCCCGGTTGGGAAATTTGACAAAACTGTGTTTTTAAATGGGGGGTCGGGAAATTTGACTGGGGATTTTTTCAGTCAAATTTAAAAAAATTGGTGGTAAATTTTTGTTTGACTGGAAAAAATTCTCTGCTAAAATTTAACAGTAAATTTGACTGATGGCCTGAAAGATTTTTCTGAAAATTGGGGAAAATTGGTGGAAAATTTGCAGAAATTTGACGGAAATTAATCATAAATTTGACGGATGGCCTCATACCCTCAATTACCATACTACTTAATAATAATAATGAATTCTACTATAATAATAATAGTAATAATAATTTATGAATTTGCATAGCGCATTTTCCATGATGCAATGATCAAATGCGCTTTACAATCCAAAAATGATAAAACAGAGTTAAAAAATGACTGAAATAAGAATAAATAAAAACAACATCGTGAATTACTTAGGAAAGGCTAACTTAAATAAGTGACTTTTAAGAAGAGCTTTAAAAGAATCGACAGTTCTTGCATTCTTGATATTAGTTGGTAAAGAGTTCAATAATCTAGGGGCCGCCGTAGTAGTGAACGAACGGTCTCCCAGTGTACGATATGACCTACATACAGGAGTGCTTAGCAAAAGTTCATTGGTTGAACGTAAATTTTATCTGGTGCCATTGGATGGCTTAATTGCTATCGAATTACGTATGTAGCTAAGTGTTAAATTATGTATAGCCTTATAGGTAATCAATAACATCTTAAATTAAATCCTGAACCTAATGGACAGCCAGTGTAACTTAATAAGAAGTGGGGTGATGTGACAGAATTTAAGTTCATTAAACTGCGTAGTAGCTCTCTTCACTCTCGGGTCCTCGCGTCCTCGTGCGTGCTCGTTCGCTCTGTAATCGTTCAGGTTTATTAAAGGCTTCAGTTGTGTTACGTATCGTGTCATAGATTTACCTTTGCTTTATTTAATGGCGAAAGACAAGTCTAGCCGCAGCGTGCTGGACTCTATCTAACTTATCCAGTTGACAGACAGGCAACCCATACAGCAGACTAACCCTAACCCTAACCCTAACCCTAACCATAACCATAACTTTGTTGGTCATGAAGGAATTTATCACCGTCTCTGCAGACTCCTGAGATAGATAACGTCGTTTGCGTCTGATGTTGTACAATTGGAAAAACGCTGCTCTGCCCTCTTTGTTACATGCGTAGCCATGGATAATTTTTCGTCAAACCAGGCACCAAGGTTTTTTATGTATGTTGATGACGCAATATCAAAATTTCTAACACGTACGCTGTCGATGTTAACTTTAGCTAGCTGTGGCGAGTTCCTATGACAGTACGTGATTCTTTTGGTTCTGCTACATTTGAGTGCCGCAATCGACACGGTGAACCATGACATCCTGATCTCACGTCTTGTGTCTAGGGTTGGCATCGATGGAACAGTCTTATCTTTGTTTAAGTCTTATCTACCAGGAAGATCACAGCGCGTGATTGTCATGGGGCGTTGTCGGATAAGTTTCAGCTTGACTGTGGAGTCCCACAGGGGTCATGTCTCGGCCCACTACAGTATGGGGTCCTTGGTTTGCGATATCCTTGGTCCGCGACTTTTCCGAACATGATGTAATATTTTCTCGTTAAATAGAATACGACAAAAAAGGAATGTGTCCGGTCATTTAGTGACTAGTCTTCTTCCATATGACGAGGTTTCGGCTTTCCTGCTGTTGATGAAGGCGCGGAATTCAAGTTTGTAGATAGGTAGGCCAATTTGTCTTTCTTGAATTGTTTACTTTTGCGGGTCCGTAAATTACATGGCCATGTTTACTTGGCTTGTGTATAGAAAAAACGCAACGGGAAAACGTGTGTTTTTTAAAAAAACAAACAAACAAAAAACAAGTTTACAGAGAAACTTATTTCTGCGCTTGTGAACGGATTTGCTGCTGAGTTTGAAAGTTTTGTTTTATCGACTCTTGAAAAGAATCAACAATTTTCTCATATGGGTCCTTGATCTACGACCTATGACCCTAGAGAACTTACATTTCGCAAAGCAGAAAAAGAGAACCTTAGATAAATGGAAACGGCCTTTGTTTTTGCCCAATATTTTCAAAAGCTTCTTTATACATGTCTACGAACGGGGTTATCGCCCCATGTATACCAAGAATGCGTGTAAGCTTTTCGTGCTGTTTACATGATTCGCGGACCAAGGGCCTGCGAATACGGTCACCTTTTTACGAATTACAAGAAAAATATTTCAGTTTGGAACTAACCACTCTAAAATTAAAAAGAAACATAAAAGCTATCTTCAGGGAAAAGTTCAGCTCGCGACGTTTCAATTCAGTTAAGATATTCAAGATTATAATTTTTACTCGCGGACCAAGGACCCCATACTGAATTTTTTCGATATATTTGCAAGCAGCCTGTTTGACGTAATTGATCGGCATCTTCCAGAGGTTTACTGTTACGCTGAAGACTCCCAGTTATACTTATCGTTCAACCGTAATAGTTCTGCGAGCCAGGATGCACCAGTTGAGGCCATGGAAAGTTGTATTATTGATATCAGGCGATGGTCGCAACCTAGCTGCCTCCTGTTAAACGATGACAACACAGAATTTATCATCACGGATACTACCATGCTTTTATAATTTACAGTCATAAAAGTAGGGCGGGGCTAGGGTGGGGCTAAAAAACAATCCCTTTTGAAAAGATTGACAATGCCCAGAACAGTTTTGTTTATAATTCCTTAATTTAGGTTCTCTTTGTTTTTTGTTCCCTTGTGCGAGACCCAGGGCTGTTGCCAAAAATGTAGACACTTCGCCAGTTGCAGCATTTTTATATTCACATTCATAAAACTAGAGAGTACGTAAGTCAAAAACCCGGCTTGCGATGCAAGGGCTGGGCTGAAAAACAAACCCGTTTGGGTCGGCACGTGCCCGTGTGTCTTTATTTGTAGTCACTGCTTCAAGTTCAGGATGAGGGTACCTGCCTAATTCGTTTGCAAACATCAAATTTTACTTTACGATCAAATTCAAGGGGTGGTTACTTTTTCAGACCTTGGCAATCTCACCTCTGAAAAATGAAAACAGACATTAAGAATAAAACACAAACAGCGGTGATAAACATTGTAAATAAACGCATTTTGATAAACTTGACGTTTCGTATGCTAGACAACATACATTTTCAAAAGTAACCGTTACAGTGTTTGAAAACTGTTTCTATATATAGTTTACAATAAAGGTCTGGAACCGAGATTAAGAAAAACGAACTTAACAGAACGGACAGACTGTCCGAACTATTAAATTACTGTCAAGAACGTTTTTCTTAATCTCGGTTCCAGACCCTTATTGTAAACTATATTATAAACAGTTTTCAAACACTGTTACGGTTACTTTTGAAAATGTATGTTGTCTAGCATACGAAACGTCAAGTTTATCAAAATGCGTTTATTTACAATGTTTATCACCGCTGTTTGTGTTTTATTAGGGAACTTAAGCAAGCACGACGGCAACGCCAAGGAAAACGTCACTTTAAAAATGACTTCCAAGTATTTCAAACTCCTTCGCGATAGTTTCAACTCCTTCAGTCTGTCTAATGTAGCCGAACAATCCGGGAGCTGACTCTGTAACGACGGCGTTACAGTTCAGGTAGAAAAAAGAAAATTCACTGTCGTGTGTTCACGTTCTACAGAATTTGATCATTTCACGTTGTTGTTTTGCAGAGGACGGCAACGAAATCTACCAAAACCTGTATCGCACGTGCAGAGTCATTGTTTTGCCAATTAAACCTTTTGTTTTGTGACGTTCTCGTCAGCCGTCGCCGTCGTGTTTGCTTAAGTTCCCTATTCTTAATCAAGCTACGATGGCCTAAGAACAAAAGTTCAGTATAAAACAGACATTCTATACACTATATCGTTGCATTCCTTATTAAATCTTTTAATCTTTATTTATCTTTATATCTTTATCTTTAAATCTTTATTTAAATTCCATTCGTTTTCTTGCAGTCAGCAGCTTTTGTGGTGCCAGCAACTTCTTGATCTTGACATTTGCAAACCTAGGGGGCTGTAGGAAAACAAGATGAAAAAGTATTTCATTCCGTGTCAATGAAAATATGCGTAATGCTTAACATCACGAATATTTATAAAGCAGTATAAGTAAACATTTTTTTTTTCATGAAGCGACCATCAACGATCGTGAAGATAGTCAAGAGAATACTTAAAGATAATAGAATAGAATTATAGTGAAGTTTCCCATTTCTCCCATCATTTATTGAAGTAGAAAAAAGAAGGAATATGGTAGGGATATCTTGAAAATATTCATACCATGTGCTTGGCTTAGTGCAGTTGTTTGTTTTACATTCTTTTGTTTGGTTAAAAAAGTGCAAAATAAGAAAGCGTAAGAAAACACCCTGTCACCCTGGGTACGTTAAAATCTCTAATAAGCCACCCTTCCCCCTCATCTCTCTCAGGGGTTGGATTATACAAATCCTTAATTTGAAAGACAAATAACACCAACTTTTTCTGACACTTCTTGTCACAACAGTTACTTAAATAGAACAAGAAAGGGGTAATGGAAGTGATCCACATATCCTGTGATGAAGGATGTGAAAAGCTACCATTTCAAGCCATGAGGAATAACCACATATTATATGACAAGAAAGAATTCGTGTCACCGTTTTATAGTTACACCGTCATTTATACCCTCAGTCAGTGACTGAAACTAACTAAAACCAGTATTTTAATTGGCTTCTGAATGGGAAGGGGTGTGGCTTATTAAAGAAGGATCTCATCACAAAATCTGACTTACAAAGGGGGGGGGGGGTGTAAGAGTCATATTACAGAAGAAAGGGTGGTGGGGAGGCTTGTTAGAGATGAGACTTGACAGAACTTTTACAATAGTATTAAAAAGATAACCTCGTCCCGAGGGTGTTCTCGGGATTCTAAATAATCTAGTGATGTTGATATTTAATTTATCTATTTGCCCTGAAAAGCTTTTAGACGACGAGTAATTTTAGTTTCTAATGTTTTAAAATGTCGTAGGTGCCGCCATTTTCAACGGAGACTGAGATGGTCCAGGGTACGAGATTATTTAAGAAAGGTGTTCTTACCCCGGACACAATCTGCCCAAGGAAATTCAGAGCCTGCCGGAACAGTGGTCAATTTTCCATCAAAGTAGGCGTAGAGGCTCGCATGTGGTTTTTCCGGCACAAATCCCTTCTGGCATTTCACCTCACAAATTTCACCGTAACCGCCAAAGACAGTCGAATAACCACGACTGCAGCTTAAAGCACCGTTATCTGGCGGTGGTGGCTTGACCAAGCCTGTGAGAGGAATATTACAGGGTGAGTAAGTAAAAATTGTTATATATAGTACTTTATTATGATGATCCAGTTTTAAACTTCTAGATGCTTAAAAAAAATGTTCCGCATAAAGCACAAAGGAGTAGCGTACGAGAAGTCTCCTAAAAATGGCTATACTCTATTATTTGACACAAAAAAGAGATAAAATGTAAAAAAACAAATTGCTTCTGTTATAAAAAACGGTTCAATGTCAATATTTTTTCAATGTTCTGGCCTAAGTGCTTACAAAATGAAATAATTAAGTTTAAAAAATACTTAATTGCTTCTGCTCTGTCTTTCAGAGAAAAATAATCCTTTTATTATTATTATTATTATTATTATTTATTCTTATTATTATTATTATTATTATTATTATTATTTATTATTATTATTATTATTATTATTATTATTATTGATGTACTGGGTGGATCTTCCAGAAAACTCAAGCCCACCATGAAAACACTACAGTTGGAAGCAGAAGCAATAACATCCTAAGAGTAATGCAGAAACACAGAACAACTTTCATAAATATACTTCGATGCTACACACCACACATCTAGCAAGATATATACATATATATATATATAAATTCAATCTGCTAATGTGTAGAATGGTTTTCAGAGAGCGCTCAACTTTTCAGGAGCAGTACATATTATAACGAAAATTATTCCAGGCTTCAGATGTATTTCATCGCTTTATTGCAACACCTCTGTTTCGTATGGCCAAAGGATTACCACACTCTTCAGGCAATATTGCCAATATTGCCAATATTCGCCAATATTGCCCGAAGAGTGTGGTCATCCTTTGGCCATACGAAACAGAGCTGTAGCAATAAAGCGATGACATACATCTGAAGCCTGGAATAATTTTCGTTATAATATATATATATATATATATATATATATATACAAACTGAAATGTTACGGTCAAGAGTCCAACTCCAAGATAGCGTTGTTGGTTTAATCAGCGCTCAACGTTTCGACCATCACGGTCTTCATCAGGAGCACTAGAGGTATATACTAGTTACAACATTCAAATTTAAAATTCGGGTCAACGGTAAAAATATTTGACATGCCTTGACGTAAAGAGCTAAAATAAGACGAAAGTAACAATATGGAAATAAGCTATAGAAATATCTAAATGTGGATTATAAAAATTATACAAGGCTGTTTATAGTAGGTTTGAGTCTATGAATCCAGTAATTTTCCCGAGCTCTTCTGATATCTTGATTA
Source organism: Siderastrea radians (assembly GCA_964017195.1). NCBI lineage: Eukaryota > Metazoa > Cnidaria > Anthozoa > Scleractinia > Rhizangiidae > Siderastrea > Siderastrea radians. The sequence continues at coordinate 43,082,613 of OZ024896.1, forward strand.
AGATTTCTTTTTCAACAACAGTTAATTTAAGACATTTAACTCCACAGTTTTTAAAGTGCCTGACAGTTGGAATATTTTTATGTCCAGCGTTAATGTCACTGCGGTGTTGATTTGCCCGGCGGTGAATGGGGTTTCTTGTTTCGCCTATATACTGATTATTGCATTAGCTGCATTCGATCAAATATATGACGTTACAAGTTCGGCACGTTATGCGTTGTTGTAGTGTAAATTTTTCTCCTGTAGTAGTGCTTGTCACTGTCTGCGTAAAATGTCCATATGTCTTGCAGCATGCACATCTTGTGTCCGCTCCACAGGGCCAGAATCCAGAGCTATGATATTGTGTTGGCCTTTGTTGCTTGTGTTTGTGCGAAAAGTGAATTTTTAGGTTTCAGTTGGTTTTGAAGGAACGGCTGCAGATTCTGCAGATGGTTTCACATGGATTTAGGATGTTTCTATCAATTGGTAGTGTTGAGTGGTCATTAGAATCATTAGGATCACTGGTGTTAGAAGGTGGCAGTCTTTTGTTTGTTAGCATCTGTGACAAACTTCTCCCTCTTCGATAAGCAACGAGAGGGGTTTCTTTAAAGATGGTCTGGCAATTGGATGATGTGTGTAGAATACGCTGATGATCGTTGAGAATTTTGTGTAGGTTTGGTAGTGCTGGATTGTAGGTCACTGCAAGGGGCACACGGTCGGTGGAGGCATTAAGCTTAGTTTTAAGTGATTCTTCTCTTGTTGTTTTCCTTGCTTTCATTACGCATTCCTTGATCAGCTTATTCTTGTAACCACGTTGAAGGAGTACATTTTGTAGTTCACGTGCTCGTTTCTCAAATAATTGGTCGTTTGATCAGATGCGACGTAATCTCAGTTCCAGATGGATGGATGGATGGATGGATGGAGGGACGTATGGACGGACGGACGGACGGACGGACGGACGGACGGATGGATGGATGGATGGATGGATGGATGGATGGATGGATGGATGTTTTAGTGTGACGTGGGTGGTAGCTCGTCCAGTTAAGATATTGTTGGGTATTAGTTGGTTTGTGGTCGATGTTGTTTGTTCAAATTTGACATGTGGATCAAAAGTGTTACAATGGTTAAAGAACTGTGTTAGTTTTTCTTCGCCGTGAGTCCATATGAAGAAAATGTCATCTATATATCTGAACCACATGAGAGGTTGATCGGCGGTTTCTCTTAGGAAACGATCCTCTAAATGACCCATGTACAAGTTTGCATAGCTTGGCGCCATTTTGGTACCCATCGCTGTTCCTGTCTGCTGGACAAAGTGTTTGCCTTGGAAGATGAGGTTATTGCAAGTTAGAACTAGGTTTATGACTTTTAAGACGGTTTCTCTCTTGTCGTCTGTGAAGTTATGACGGCGCATAAAATAGTCGCATGCTTCCATACCACCATCATGTGGTATGTTTGTGTATAAGGATTTGACGTCCCAAGTAACAAACAGTGTTCCTGGTGGAAGTGTGTGATTAGTACTAAATTCCATTAGTTTTCGGAGAAAGTCATTATCGTCCTTGAGATGGGAGGGAAGACTCTCAACAAGCGGGCGAAGTTGGTCATCAACCCACTCAGAGAGGTTGGTTGTAGCAGAGTTGATGGTATTGCAGATAGGCCTAGCTGGAGGTGGACGTTGTGGCTTGTGGATTTTGGGTAGGAAGTAAATGTTGCCTGGTCGAGCGTTATCCATTACAAGATAATCTGCGGTAGTGGTGTTAATTACCCCTTTAGAATGAGCCTCTTGGACAGCATCCTTCACTCTGATAACAAAGTCAGATGTTGGGTCGGTCGGTACGTGGGGATAGACGTTGTCGCCATTTTCGTCAGTGCCATTTAGTTGTTTGTACGCTTCAGTTAAATAGTCTTTCCTATTTTGCACTACTACAGCAGCCCCTTTGTCAGCTTGGAAGATTACGATATTTTTGTCACGTTTAAGCGTTTTGATAGCTTCCCGTTCTAGTCTAGTCATGTTAGATCGCAGCTTGTTATTAGGCGTGTGTTGTAAGATGGCATGTTCCACTGCATTAATGTAACAATCTAAGGCCTGATCTCTGCCAGAACTTGGTGTCCACTTTGATGGTTTCTTGTATGGTGAGTCACTAGTTTGTTCTATATCTGACTTATCTTCATTCCAGAAATATTCTTTTAAGCGCATTCGACGGACCCATCGTTTAATATCTGTTATGAGTTCTGTTTTGTTTACACTTGTCGGTGTTGGCACATACTTAATTTGGCGTGTGATCCCCTCCAAAATTGACTTTTTAATTTTTCGGTTGTCCAACCGAATTCTGGTCCATTAATTTACCAATTATGCAAACACTAAGTCACATCCTAAGACAACAAATTCGGTAAGATTAAATTGTATCCCGAGATATCCAATTCGATAACAATAAATTCTATCCTGTGACATCACATTCGGTTACACCAAATTCTATCCTATGACCTTAAATCCGATAAGAGTGAATTCCATCCTGTGACATCACATTCGGCAACACTAAATTCTATCCTGTGACATCACATTTGGCAACACCAAATTCTATCCTGTGACCTCAAATCCGATAAGAGTAAATTCTATCCCGCAACATCCAATGTGATAACACCAAATTCGATCCCTTGACATTAAATTGGGCAAGACCATTTACATCAAGTTCGATAAGGACCAAATTGTATGATGTTACAAAAACTTGACAGGCCAAACACGACTCCTATTGGTTAAGATCGATAAAACGTTGACCTTCAAAGCTTTGCTCTAACGAGTACGTCAATGACCTCCCTTTTCTGTATGAAAGTAGGGGAGGGCCTTTAAAGATATTTCTTAGCAATGGCTGACTTTCTATTAAAGTGTATATGACACGAAAATTTTTTCTTCGGTTTTTGATTGTTTTGTGTGTATGAGAAACGTTTCTAAGCTTTAAACCGGCATCAAACTTTTCAAAGGTATTTTTTTCGCGGTGAAAATAGCGCAAATTTGACTTCAGAAGTGTCGCCGTCTCGCGCGGCTAAAATATCACGTGATTAGCTAATGTGACGTCAATCGACTTGATAACAAAGTGGAAGGAACTTGGCAGAGTTGGGAAAGGTTTCTCGCAGCTGAAGCGCCTAATAAGCAGTGGTTTGCGTATTCCTTTTGGCGATATGGAGGGAAAGTACTCAGTATACCTCAGATCCAGCATTTTGGGACAAGGGAATCGAAATAATTGTGTTGAAGGAGATGCAAGATCGAAGCACTCAGGCTACTCGAGATTTTGATGTTTGCCATGTTTTTAACTTGAAGATATGGTTACGAACGAGGATTGTTTTATAAGGATCTGTCTCGATAAGCAAAGACGTTTTACTGCAAAGCTCAGGGATGCATTTCATTCGCAAAGCAGGACAGGTACGATAGCGTGGTCTGACGTTCGATTGTACAGGCGAACAGAGCTACCAGAACGGTCTTAAAATGAAATTTGTTTTTATTCTTTTCTGGACTTTAGTAAGACATTATGATATCAATATAATTTCAACGACGATCGCCTACTCGTAACATTTTTACACCGGACTGTGCATACACTGTCTTAACCTGACTGCACTGGATGAAGGATTTTAACTTAAATAAATCACCTTTTTAGCAAGACAAGAGTTCAGGATTTTGTTTGACTCTTCCTGTGAGGAGTCTGTAAATGCCTCGTTGTTAGAGAGTGAAAATAGAAAGAAAATCAATAGGTCGCTGAAAGAATTCCAGGAAAATGTCTCACTCGGTTATATTTGTTTATGAAGACAAACATTTTATAGGAGTTTGTCTAATCCTATGTCAACATATAAGGTTTTTACCAATCAGGCTGAAATAAATTCCCTGCCTTTTCACTGATGACCATGACCTGACCTGACCTGATTTACATCAGCTTGCCAACAACAAAAATCCCTGTTAATACCAACAGCTGTAACTAAGCTAGATCCATCCAGGCCTCGCAAGATCTAGATTGGGTGGTTGTTGATACTGACACAGGGCATTCAGACCCCCCACCCTTGCTTTTTGGTCAGATGAAGTTAACATGGAATCATTATCTCTTGTTGCTTTATGTTTGGTGGTGGTTCTGATAAATCAATAAATATCAACTTTCAAAATTGAAGATCAAGTGATGCTGTTAGAAGGACACTCCTTCTGTTGCAATGACTGTGACCTATTGTCAACAAGAACGATACATTACATTGTATTTAATTTACTATTTGAGGAACTTCCCATATAGGAATACTTAGATAAATTGTTGTTGTTGTTGTTGTACTGCCACTCTTTGTTGGCTGTGACCAAACAGGTACACTATGACATGATGTTACAAACACAATAGTTATTCCTAAGGAAAAATTGACTGGTGATTTACAATGTTGTTAAGGATGCCCAATTGCCCCAAGCTTTAACTCTGTCTCCAGTTATTAGGAACTATGGTATTAATTTAGGTGCTCCATACAGGGCTTCCACCTCTCTCCATCAGAATCAGGCTTAAGCAGATTAAGCTTGTGGGGCCAGCCCTGTGTCAGGAACCTGTATTGTGTACGTGTGTGTGTGTGTGGGGGGGGGGGGGTGAGCTGCTGTAAACAATATCTACAAGGGATGTATGGATCCTCATCGCTGTGTCTCAGTGATACATATGCTTTGGTAATCGACCAGTTATTATTGATAAACATAATGATTATTATCGATGAAGGTTGATGTTGATTTCCACTGTTGATAGGAAAAGTGTTTGAGAAGGAGTCAATATGGAGACCCACTGTTGATTTGCAAATTTATTCGTCAATTGTCAATTCCTTTTGGTTTATTTATGATAAACTGTTAGTTTTAGAAGAGTTTGATGTGCTGCACTCCCCTCCTGTGGTATTAGAAACACCAAAAGCTATTTAAGAAGCTCAAGGACACCAGTTATTTTAAAAGCTTATGAACATGGTTATGATTCAATAACAGTTCTAAAATACTGGAAAACCATACCCACAGCAAAACAAAACAAAATGAACTGTATTTTAATGCGAAATGTGACATTGCCTTCATGGTATCGAGTTGTCTGAAAAATTACTGAGCTATGATTAGTGTTAATACCCTAACATTGATACTCTAGATAGCAACAGTCTTAAGCTGCTATATTTGCTGAATTAGCCAGTGATATGGCAAGTAGCATGCGAGCCGAAGTCAGTTTCAGTGCCGTTTTTAAAGTAAAGCGTATATAGATTCTAATTGCAGGATAACACAACAGTGGAATTAAATGTCTTGTGGCCTGGAAGTTTCGCGTACGGCCATATTATCAACAAAACGATTTCGTCATTGGCTTTTCTCTACACTCTGTAAAACACTTTTGCTTGCTGCAGAAACCACTGAAACTAAGCCAGGCTGGGAATAAACTCTGCGAACTCGTTCTTAAATCGAAATGAATCGAAAATCCAGCGCACTCTCTATAAGAACGACGACATTTTTGCGGTATTAAAACACCAAAACAATCGGCACTTTCGGTTCTCCTTAGGTTGATGGAAATAGTAAGCTGTTTATGTGAACACAAGGGCTTTGATGTTCTCGATAAAACCTAAAAGAACTCAAGAAAGAAATCTCACAACTGAGGTGATTCCACTGATGTACAGTCAGGATAAGTCTTCGACTTTGAGATCAACATCCTCACCACAGTACGAAAGAAGAGAAGACATCGCAAATGTTCGTCGTTGTCTGGTTTGATAAGACCTAAAACAGCTCTATTTTTTCTCCTACTTGTTCTTTCTCACTGTAGGTCCTGGAAGTTTCGAAAAGATCCCCGATACTGCTGAACAATGTCAACATTTTGAGGCGATTTGTAACAAAAACACTCCGTTCGCGGGAACGCAATCAAGTCGATTGACGTCACTATGCGTAAATTCGGTCCCAGTCCCCGGGACAGTTTTGAAGTGAAAAATAGGGTCTTTTGCCCTCGAAAAAAGGGGTTTTTTAAAATTTTAGGCAGGTTTTAAGTATCGTTTTTTATACACATCAGGCTCTCAAAAACCGAAGAAAAAAATTTCGTGTCATATACACTTTAAATGCCATTTGCTCATAAGAATGTTTTTAAGATTAGGCACAGAAGGGCGGTACTCTGTTACAAACGGTAAAAATCTTTTGCCCGCTTTTTGTTTATTTTGTAGCACCGACATTCTTTCGCTAAATTTAACTTCTGAGAGAGTCTTGTCTACGAGGTTATCTGGGTAACCTCTGTCGCGTAATCTACGCTTGAATTGTGTAATGTTTTCTTTAAAAGTAGCTTTTGAGGAGTTGGTTCTCAGAAGACGCAATGCTTCGCCTTGGGTAAAGCCTTTCCTGACGCCTGGAGGGTGGCAGGATGTAAAGTGCGTGTATTGGAAAGTTTCTGTCGGTTTGAAGTGCGTGCGAACGTCGAGAATAGATTCTTCCTTAAATCTTTTGCCTTTGTATACGCATGTATCCAGGAAAGTTATTTCGGTATCTGAAATTTCAGCCGTGAATTTTGTGGTCGGGTGATAGTTATTTGCTAGCTCTATGAACGCGGTTATTTCCTCTTTGTTTAAGTTCCATAGAGAAAAGACATTATCGATGTATCTTTTCCAAATGAGCGGCTTTTTAGAACTGCGCTCAATAATTTCTGTTTCGACCGCGGCCATGAAAATGTTGGCAAAAGATACTGCCATTTTTGTGCCCATTGCGGTACCGTGTGTTTGAAGAAAATATTTTTCCGTTAAAATGGAAAGAGTTTTCTTTTAAGATAAGCCTGAGCATATCTCTGAGGTGGAGTGTAGGTATAGCAGGTTTGTTTAGGTGGAATGTTTCGTGTGTTTTACATACAATAGTGATTCCTTCCTCCTGTGGGATGTTAGTATATAGGCTAGCAACGTCTATGGACACAAGCATTGTGTCTTTTTCGACCTTTGTTTTCTCTATAAAGTTCAAGAAATCTGTTGTGTCTTTAAGATATGATTTCTGTACTTTAGCAATAGGCTGAAGGAGGTAGTCAACAAATGATGAGATTCGTTCAGGTGGGCAAGTGAACGGTCACTTCTCTCACTTTAACTTACAGTTTCTGGGTTTGAACCACCAGTGTTTCGAATGGTTTCAGCACCTCCAGATACGTTGTTACCAGAAAGTCGCGAAGAAAGAAGCGATTCTGCTCGCCGCAGCAAAGAAACAACGGTCTCAAAATTTGTTTTGTTGTTAGCGTTGTCGCCCCCCGATTGAGAAGGTCCACTGTCCGCCATATCGCGAAGAGAGAGAATACATTTAATTTGCGCTGGAAATAAATTATTTTACCAGGTAACCAGGCTTTCTCCACGCTATGGGGACCTGCGTACCAGGATATAAAGCTGCAGGATACGGTGTTTTACGTGCGCGCGCAGTGAGGGACAGAATTTGCACAACAGTGAAATTTGGTGGCTTCATATTTGATAACTCCTAATGTTGCGGGATACAATTTGGTCCTTATCAAATTGATCTTGCCCAATTTAATGTCAAGGGATCGAATTTGGTGTTATCAAATTGGATGTCGCGGGATAGAATTTACTCTTATCGGATTTGAGGTCACCGAGGATAGAATTTGGTGTTACCAAATGTGATGTCACAGGATAGAATTTAGTGTTGCCGAATGTGATGTCACAGGATGGAATTCACTCTTATCGGATTTAAGGTCATAGGATAGAATTTGGTGATACCGAATGTGATGTCACAGGATAGAATTTATTGTTATCGAATTGGATATCTCGGGATACAATTTAATCTTACCGAATTTGTTGTCTTAGGATGTGACTTAGTGTTATCGAATTTAGAGTCACAGAATAGAATTTGGTGCATAATTGATAAATTAATTGACCAGAATTCGGTTGGACTACCGAAAAATTAAAAAGTCAATTTTGGAGGGGATCACACGCCAAATTAAGTATGTGCCAACACCGACAAGTGTAAACAAAACAGAACTCATAACAGATATTAAACGATGGGTCCGTCGAATGCGCTTAAAAGAATATTTCTGGGATGAAGATAAGTCAGATATAGAACAAACTAGTGACTCACCATACAAGAAACCATCAAAGTGGACACCAAGTTCTGGCAGAGATCAGGCCTTAGATTGTTACATTAATGCAGTTGAACATGCCATTTTACAACACACGCCTAATAACAAGCTGCGATCTAACATCACTAGGCTAGAACGGAAAGCTATCAAAACGCTTAAACGTGACAAAAATATCGTAATCTTGCAAGCTGACAAAGGGGCTGCTGTAGTAGTGCAAAATAGGAAAGACTATCTAACTGAAGCGTACAAACAACTAAATGGCACTGACGAAAATGGCGACAAGGTCTATCTCCACGTACCGACCGACCCAACATCTGACTTTGTTATCAGAGTGAAGGATGCTGTCCAAGAGGCTCATTCCAAAGGGGTAATTAACACCACTACCGCAGATTATCTTGTAATGGATAACGCTCGACCAGGCAACATTTACTTCCTACCCAAAATCCACAAACCACAACGTGCACCTCCAGCTAGGCCCATCTGCAATACCATCAACTCTGCTACAACCAACCTCTCTGAGTGGGTTGATGACCAACTTCGCCCGCTTGTTGAGAGTCTTCCCTCCCATCTCAAGGACGATAATGACTTTCTCCGAAAACTAATGGAATTTAGTACCAATCACACACTTCCACCAGGAACACTGTTTGTTACTTGGGACGTCTAATCCTTATACACAAACATACCACATGATGGTGGTATGGAAGCATGCGACTATTTTATGCGCCGTCATAACTTCACAGACGACAAGAGAGAAACCGTCTTAAAAGTCATAAACCTAGTTCTAACTTGCAATAACCTCATCTTCCAAGGCAAACACTTTGTCCAGCAGACAGGAACAGCGATGGGTACCAAAATGGCGCCAAGCTATGCAAACTTGTACATGGGTCATTTAGAGGATCGTTTCCTAAGAGAAACCGCCGATCAACCTCTCATGTGGTTCAGATATATAGATGACATTTTCTTCATATGGACTCACGGCGAAGAAAAACTAACACAGTTCTTTAACCATTGTAACACTTTTGATCCACATGTCAAATTTGAACAAACAACATCGACCACAAATATCAAACCAACTAATACCCAACAATATCTTAACTGGACGAGCTACCACCCACGTCACACTAAAACATCCATCCATCCATCCATCCATCCATCCATCCATCCAGCCATCCATCCATCTGGAACTGAAATTACGTCGCATCTGCTCCAACGACCAATTCTTTGAGAAACGTGCACGTGAACTACAAAATGTACTGTACTCCGTGAACGTGGTTACAAGAATAAGCTGATCAAGGAATGCATAATTAAAGCAAGGACAACAACAAGAGAAGAATCACTTAAAACTAAGCTTAATGCCTCCACCGACCGTGTGCCCCTTGTAGTGATCCACAATCCAGCACTACCAAACCTACACAAAATTCTCAACGATCATCAGCATATTCTACACACATCATCCAAATGCCAGACCATCTTTAAAGAAGCCCCTCTCGTTGCTTATCGAAGAGGGAGAAGTTTGTCACAGATGCTAACAAACAAAAGACTGCCACCGTCTAACACCAGTAATCCTAATGATTCTAATGACCACTCAACACTACCAATTGATAGAAACATCCTGAATCCATGTGAAACCATCTGCAGAATCTGTGGCCGTTCCTTCAGAACCAACAGAAACCTAAAAATTCACTTTTCACACAAACACAATCAACAAAGGCCAACACAATATCATAGCTCTGGATTCTGGCCCTGTTGAGCGGACACAAGATGTGCATGCTGCAAGACATATGGACATTTTACGCAGACAGTGACAAGCACTACTACAGGAGAAAAATTTACACTACAACAACGCACAACGTGCCGAACTAGTAACGTCATATATTTGATTGAATGCAGCAAATGCAATAATCAGTATATAGGTGAAACAAGAAACCCCATTCACCGCCGGGCAAATCAACACCGCAGTGACATTAACGCTGGACATAAAAATATTCCAACTGTCAGGCACTTTAAAAACTGTGGAGTTAAATGTCTTAAATTAACTGTTGTTGAAAAAGAAATCTTAATCAAGATATCAGAAGAGCTCGGGAAAATTACTGGATTCATAGACTCAAACCTACTATAAACAGCCTTGTATAATTTTTATAATCCGCATTTAGATATTTCTATAGCCTATTTCCATATTGTTACTTTCGTCTTATTTTAGCTCTTTACGTCAAGGCATGTCAAATATTTAGATAAATCTGAAAATGGTAGTGGAGAATTTGTTGAATAATAAAACAGTTATCCTGGAAAATCGCGCGGAATATCATCTGATACTTAGCCGATGAGGCCGTAGGCCGAGTTGGCTAAATCAGTGGATATTCCGCAAGATTGAGCAGGATAATTGTTTTATTATTCAACAAATTCTCTTCGACTACCATTTTCAGAACGAGAAAAACTATCGTTCTATGATGAAAACGCTAAAAGCTAGCAACACATAATAAAAATTAAAACAGAACTTCAAGAAATCGAAGTCTACTACCGTTCACTTAAAAAGACTTATTTACAAACTCATGTTTGAAAATGAGTAAAAAAAAATATTGCTACCTTACCGAGAATAAGTCCTCTTCCTGTGAATTAAAATCTTTTCAACTATACAACTTTCCGTGAGCAAGTGTGCTGCTTCGTTCGCAATCGCATTTTCTTGGTTGAGTTCTCACTATGAAAATTCCAAGTCAACCTCTGGATATCTTTGTGAGCTGAAGCAAATACTTCTTGACTTTTTGAGAGCATTTAATCGTGGAAAGTTTCTTCCAGGGAGTTAAAATTTCCGGAGAACACTGCTAAAACTGCCTCGCTTTTCAAAATGGCCGCCAAACAAGCAATGAAAGAAAATCTACAGTGCACTTCCAAATATGGTCATTTTCGTATATCGCAGGATATCTGTCATAGACGGATGATAGATTTTGAGGGCTTCCTTATCATATATGGGCATAGTGGCAATTTGTTGAATAATAAATATGTATGTAGGTGCCGTAGGTTACGTTCGCACCCTATAATAATGATGATGATGATGATGATGATGATGGTGGTGATGACGACGAACGTAATAATAATTACTCTAGCGCCCTATGTGCAACACCTTCTCTGATGACAACAAAAATTCCTTTTAGAAATTTCACGAGGTGGATCGCCTCCTTTAAATAACGTAGCAATTACATTACAAGAAAGGAGATAAGAAAGTAACTAATTAAACGTATATTACAAGACTAATTAAGAGCGTATAAAAATTTTAAGTATATAGTAGCCGATCGGGCGAACTTATGTCATCCATATTGTTTCGAATTTGTAAATTTGGACATGAAATAACCAGAATTCACGCATTTTTTTACCATATTTACGCGATATGACCATTTAAATGAAACTCAGCCATGAAAAAAGTTTCCCGTGGTACTGTTTATTGTGCTGTACATTACGGCATTTCCGCGTGATGTCTTATCGTTCTCGCTTTTGATAGACACTATCGAATGCTTCAGTGAATACTCCAGTCTGAAAATGAATCATGAAAAAACTGAAGTCGTCTCACTTAGCGATATGAAATTGAACCCTAGGCAGTTAGGGGTGGAAGCCATTTCTAGTATAGTCAAAATATTAGGGGTGCATTTTACTTACGACTTTCAGCAATTTTATCAGAAGAATTTTGAGTCTATCGAAAAAGCATTGAAAGAATACTTGAAAGAGTGCGCTCGGAGAGGCCTTACCTAAATAGGAAGGATCCAAATAATTAAATCTTTTGCTATACCAAAAATCCTTCATGGTGTGGCCTTCATCTCATGTAAAAAAAAAACAGATTTTATAAGGAAAATTAATGATCTAATTTACTCATTTGTGTGGAAAGGTTAAAGTAAAGCGTCATGCCTTGATAAATTCGATAAACGGAGGTTTAAAAATGCCCAATATTGGATCAATGATCGCAGCGCAAAGAATATTGTGTCTGAAGAAATATTTGGTTTCCTACCCAGCCAGCTGGAAATTTCTCCTAGACTACTACCTCAAGAACGTAGGCGGCAAATTTTTGTTCCAATGCAATTTTGACTATGCAAAGCTACCAATATACCTTCCTGAATTTTACATAGAATGTGTCCGAACCTGGGCTTCATTTGACAAAAACAACCCATGTCCTCTGGAAAACCTGACAAACCAGGTATTATGGAACAACAAGATTATCTGCATCAATAACAAGTCTGTCTATAGCAGAAAGCTGCACGAATGGGGTCTGAATAAAGTAGGAGACCTCTAAGGTGACACAGGGCAACTGATATTTTATAACGAGCCTTGGAGATCGAATCTCTCTCCTGTTGATATATTCCTTCTGTTTAGCATGCTCGATGCCATTCCAGGGACATGGAAGTCTCTACTCAATAGAAAATAAACTCGCTCATGACCCAAACTCTTTCTACCTAAATCTTGGCGATAAGAAAATTAAATACGGAAGAGCTTCAGGCTGAACTCCTTTACAACATATTGATCTCATTCATACCCTAAAACCAACTGCCGCAGGGAAGTACGAAGAAGCGTTTAACACTGACTCATATCAGCTAAACTGGAACAAAATATTCCAAAGTACCAAAGTACCTAAGTACCAAATTGAGGGAATACCATTAAAAGATACCTAACAAAATTCTATACACCAACGAAAAACTTTTCCTTTGTGCTATCTATGCAAAACTGGCATAGAAACTTTAGAACATTTCCTTTTTGAATGTCCAATGGTCCAGTCATTTTGGAAAGACTAAGAAACTTATTCGACAATAAGGTGTCATGGACCAGAAACTTAGGAATAAAAAATGTTCTTTTGGAATTCTCGATCCACATGAGCTCCATGTCCCGACCAACTATATAATTTTGGAAAGCAAATATTTCTTGAATCTTTGTAAATTAAACAATAGACCCTTGTCTGTGTGATTGCTACTTCAAAGGATAAAAACCAGGCATGAAATTGAGCGCGGTAGAGCGAGAAGTAAAGGCAATATATCTCTCCACAAGTGGGATCCCGTACTCCTATTCATATCACCTTAAAAAGCTGTTGCCAAGCCATCATTATATGCATATATATTTATTTATTTTCTTTATTGCTGTAGTAAGTTTTTTTTTTTGCCTTTTTCTTTTGTTAGTCTTTCGTTTTTTTTTTCCACTGTTGTATGTGTATGGAAGATACTTAATCTAAACAAAAAAAATAAAGTACAAATAATAAAAATAATAATAATAATATTAATAATAATAATAATTACGTAAGTGCCCTATGTGCAACACCTTCTCTGATAACAACAAAAATTTCTTTTAGAAGTTTCACGAGATGGATCGCCTCCTTAAATGACGTAGCAATTAAAAAACTAGAAACCGTATGTAATAGTACATCATTACATACAGTACATTACACTACAAGAAAGAACATCAGAAAGTAGCTAGTTAAACATATATTACAAGATTAATTCAGAGCGTATTAAAATTTCAAGTAACTTTTTAATTACTGAAGAGAAAATGTATATACATATATAGTAGCCGATCGGGCGAACTTATGTCATCATATTGTTTCGAATTTGTAAATTTGGTCATGAAATAATCAGTATTGACGCATTTTTTTACCATAATTACGCGATGTGACCATCTAAATGAAACTCAGCCATGAAAAAAAGTTTCCTGTGGTGCTGTTTACTGTGCTGTACAAGGTGGTTCTGGCTTTGAAAGCTGTTTATGAAATCTTCAAGTGTGTTAAATAAAATATTTTGATTGGTACTTACATATTGTTCCCTTTTTATGATTGTGCTCTGGCAAGGTGGTTCTAACTTTTGAGTCTCTGGGCGGAATCCTAAGTGAGGCCATTCAAGTGAAAGCTACTGAGCAGAACTTTCCTGTGGTGCTGTTTATTATGCTGTACAAGGTGGTTCTCACTTTCGATTCTGTGGATGAAATCCTAAAGTGTGACCATTTAAATGAAATCTACTGAGCAGTACTTTCCTGTGGTGCTGTTTATTATGCTGTACAAGGTGGTTCTCACTTTTGATTCTGTGAATGAAATCCTAAACTGTGTCCATTCAACTGAAATCTACTGAGCAGTACTTTCCTTTGGTGCTGTTTATTATGGTGTACAAGATGGTTCTAACTTGTAGGTCTGTAGGAAATTCTAAAGTGTGCCCATTCAAATGAAAGCTACTTCTTGTGGTGTTTTTTATTTTGCTGTACAAGGTGGCTCTAACTTTTAGTACTTACATATGGTCCCTTTTTATGATTCTGCTCTGACAAAGTGGTTCTAACTTTTGAGTCTCTGGGCGGAATCCTAAGTGAGACCGTTCAAATGAAATCTACTGAGCAGTACTTTCCTGTGGTGCTATCTACTATGTTGTACAAGATGGTTCTAACTTTCGAGTCTGTGGATGAAATCCTAAAGTGTGGCCATTCAAATGAAAGCTACTGAGCAGACTTTCCTGTGGTGCTGTTTATTATGCTGTACAAGGTGGTTCTAACTTTTGAGTCTGTAGATGAAATCCCCGAGTGTGACGATTCAAATCAGAAGCTACTGAGTAGTACTTTTCAATGGTGCCGTCTGTTTCCGGATTTTGCTTCAAATTCAATTGAAACGTTTCTTGAATTTTGATTTTGTTTGCTCTTGAGAGTTAAAACTTTGAGATAACGTATGCTACAACCTCTTAGTAACATGTAAGACATCTTACCAGCGTCAACTGCCCAGCAAAACAGAGAAATGCAGAGAACAACGAATAGCTTCATTTCTTCTCCAAGTTGTTCAGTTCACCGTAACGTGTCTTCACTGCACTCTAGCTTAATTAACTCTTGTAACATATTCATCACTGAGGCACATGAAACATAATACTAACAGCTACGCAAAGAAAGTTGTAATGAAAAGATGCCATTCCATGTTGAATTTGACTACAGGTGAACAAGCTTAATTAGGATGAAAATTTGATCATTGGCTGACAAGGAAAGCTTAACAAACGAAACGTGTCATTTTGTTTCTGTTTCTGTTTCTTTTGCAAGAATCGTTAATATTGTTATCAATATTGATATTATTATTATTATTATTATTATAATAGTTATTATTATTATTATTATTATTATTATTATTATTATTATTATTATTATTATTACTATTATTATTGACTTACTGGGTGGATCTTGCAGAAAACTCAAGCCCACCATGAAAACACTACAGTAGGAAGCAGAAGCAATAACATCCTAAGAGTAAGGCAAGAAACACAGAACAACTCAAAAATGTACTTCGATGCTACACACCACACATCTATACAAATAACGCAAATGAACTCAAACCAGTAAAAGAAAGAAATAAACAAACGCAGAGTGAAGACCCTAAAATTTATCCTGAACGGGATTTGAACACGCGTCCTCGACTTTCTATAAACTTGTCACAAGCATCCACTCTTACAGTCTTTCATAAAAATAATATAAATTTATCACAAATGAAGACAAACCATTACTATTTTGTCTGACACCTATATTTATTACCTATATTCAGGGTGACCAAAAACCGTTACAAGTATCGCATTACAACAAGAAGAAGAGAAGGAGGGTTCGTGGATGTATAAACTTGGGACTTAAACACCTCATGGTCTTAATGATAATGATGGTTTTTACGCTCAAAACAAAAACTCGCATGCGGTTACACGTGCGCGCTAAAATATTTTCTTAGTTACGTGTGCGTAAAAACTTAATTTTTAATTCAACAGTTTGTGTATAGCGAATGTAGTCAGACTTATGATGACAACGCCTTAACCTTTGTCTGGCTTTGTTATTACGATGTCATCTCGTATCTTCAGTTGGTTGACTGATCTCAGGAGTGCTTTTGGTGGATTTGGCGTTTTCCTCTCAATGTAATTCAACGCAATTGAGCGAAGGGTCGCTGCGGCAAGATCTTTTTTTCTTTTTTGTCATCAGAAAGGTTCGGTTCAAGTTTCCAATAGGCCTGGAATGCCTGATTTATGAAATGGTATTGATCAAGGAAAGGAGACCATCTCTTAATACGCAAGCAGATTCCATCCGTGCGAAACTTTTTAATCAGCTGACATTGTTCTGATTAAATGACATTATTCGTTTTCTTTTTCACACTTAAACTGCTTGTATTCTAAACTCAAAACTTTATAATTTGCATTTAATAATGGCGATAGGGTGACGCCGAAACGTCATGTTCTTGCGTAAGTATTTTTTCTAAAATGTTTTTCGATTTCTTCTTTATACATATCACAAGAATAAATTCAGCACGTATAAATATTTCAAGTAAATTTTTAATTACTGAATGTATATACCTATATAGTAGCCGATTGGGCGCTCTAATGTCATCATATTGTTTCGAATTTGTAAATTTGGTCATGAAATAACCAGTATTGAAACATTTTGTTTACCATAATTACGCGATGTGACCATTTAAATGAAACTGGGCCATGAAAAAAAGTTTCCCGTGGTGCTGTTTATTGTGCTGTACAAGGTGGTTGTGCTCTGATAAGGTAGTTCTAACTTTTGAGTCTCTGGCAAATTTCTAAGTGTCACCATTCAAATGAAAGCTACTGAGACACTTAAGCTTCATTTTTCTCCAAGCTTTTCAGTTCACCGTAACGTGTCTTCACTTCACTCTAGCTTAATTAAATTTTGTAACATATTCATTACCGAGACATGAAACATAATACTAACAGGTATACAAACAACGTTGTAATGAAAAGATGCGATTCCATGTCAAATTTGAATACAGGTGAACAAGCTTAATTAGAATAAAAATTGAATCATTGGCTGACAAGGAAAGCTGAACAAACGAAACGTGTGGTTTTTGTTTCTGTTTCTCTTTCTTTTCCAAAAATCGTTAATATCTTTTAAATTATTTTTATTCTTAATAATAATAATAACATTATTATTATTATTACTGTTATTATTATTATATTCAGTACCACATGAGGAATGGCGGAAGAGCGCAGAAGATATCATAGCAGACTCGCAGAACTCCTTGCTGACAAGAAAGGGGAAGAGTACGCCACAACCATATCGTGGATCCGGACAAAGGTTTCCTTCGCAATCTTGAGATCAGCCCTTCTATGCGTTAAAGGATCACGGGCAGAAAGGAGAATCTACTCGAATCTACAGGACACGGACTTCGCAGTAGAAAGGATTGGCACATATAAAATATCAAATGTTTCTTTTTCTGTTTTTTTTTTTTTTGATATATATACATAACTTTTACAGGACACAGACTTTGAAGCGGAGTGTGGACTTTGCTGAGATGAACTAAATGACAGTGCTTCTTTTTCTCTGACAGTTTTATATGATTTATAATCTTACAAAATTTGGAATTTAAAATAGAGAGTGGACTAGTAATGTGCTTTTTTATATGTATAAAATTTTTCTCTACATATTGTTAACATCCCTTTTTTAACTATTGTAGTCTTGATTATTATTATTATTATTATTATTATTATCATTATCATTATTATTATTAAAGGATTTGCAATACCTTTCAGATAAAGTGGTTCTGCGAAGCCTTGTTGGCTGGGCTGGACGGCGCAAGTAAAGGCTAATTTACACGCTGCGATTTGTCGGCCCGATTTGTCGGCCACGATAAATCGGGAAGCGAATCGGTTTATGTACAATGCAAGCACTGCACATGCATTTTTTATAGTCAAAACTTTTTTATAAAACGTTTTGGAAAACAAAATGGTAGGTGATAACTAGTTAGTTTGTTTTCAGCTAAAATACCGCAGATATAATTTGTTTTGGGCCAATTCTTTTGCAGGTTGCGTTTTCGTTCTTAAAATCGGGCCCGACAAGTCAAAATCTGTGAAGCAGTCACAGATTTTTCTGAATCAGCCGACTTGTCGGCTTGGAGTCGCGCGCGCATCGGATCGTCATTCACTCGCGCCGATTCGCTCCCCGATTTGTCGTGGCCGACAAATCGGCCCGACAAATCGCAGCGTGTAAATTAGCCTTAACGCTTCGTGGTCTGCTGGCCGGCAAAAGCGCTTATTCAGCCTTGTCAACTTTATACAAATCCTTCGTATAAACGTTGTTTCAGCTAAAAACCAAAGCGTAGTCTAACTCTGCGGGTAGTTTTTGTTTGTTGAAGGGAAAGATGGTAACTGTCAGACTTGGTCATCTAATCAGTCTAATAAGTCTAATAAGTCTAATAAGTCAACTACTTGAATACTGAATGCAGTTAGGAGTTCTGTACGGCAGTGCGAGTGCATCCTTATCAGGAGCCCATAAGTCACTTCTGTCGCCTGCACGTCCGGTCTTTGTTCGTAGGTAACCAATTGTAGATTACTCTTTCATCTCGTTCATTTATTTGCTCTTGTCTTGTCTCGAATGAAATGTATGAGTAATTAAAGCGCTTGCTTCAGGGCTGAGTCACTGTACTTGCCCGAGCTAGGACGAGCTGCACAAACGAAAACAGTACAATATGTACAAAATCCTATGTATGTATGATACTAACATGTTAACCCTTATTGCTAATCTTTCTTTTAATACGTGTGTCAAAATCTTTTGTGATTTTACATGGTAGAAAAATTGTCTTGGTATACTCGTGGTTTTAATTCTTTCTTGATTATACGCGGTAATAAACAATAAGTAATGACCGGTTGCCGATTTTTTATTAGAAGAAAATCAATAGAAAATAACGTCACTCACTAATAAAACTCATTAGCACAATTAAAGTCTTCTCATAATTCTAAGCCGTTTTTAATTAAAAGTCTGTGAAATCTTAATTTACGTGCGTTTTAGCTTTTCTTTCAAGTTGAACTTATACGTTGAAGTTTTTTAAAACAAATATTGACATCTTTTTAAGGTGTTTCGATACAGTTTTTTGGGACCATACCTAACTTTTTGACTGGGCTCTTAGACAGTCCTTTCCTTGTCAGATCAAAGTGAAATTTGCCGCCAATACTTGTTGTAAAAAAAGACGTATGAACCGACGGAAAAGCTTGCGTTACATATTCACATTTGGCAAATAAATGCTAATATATGCAAAGTAATCCACAAAGCATTCCTCCGTGATTTTTACTTTTCGTTGTAATCTACAGTGCAACAAAGAACAAAGAAACCAGATAAAAATCATGAAGCAATGAATTACGCATTGCTTTGAATATATTAGCATTTACTTGCCAACTGTGAATTTGTAACGCAACCTTTTCCGTCGGTTCATACGTCCTTTTTAGCGTTAAATTTAAAAGTGTTCCAGTGAATCAATGTTAATAAGACTCGATACTAAAATTGGTCACATCGTCAAGCACGTGTGTTTAATGTTTTAAAAAAATCCATCGAGCCGTTCTTAAGATTTTCGCAAAAGCCCTCAAATTCAAAAATTACCACAAAATTATTACACGAATGATCTTAGAAAAACAATTCGTTCTCGAGATCGCGAACACTAGTTCCAACAAGACTTTCTAGGCGTAAAATAGTAAGTAAAAGACACATTTTGAAAGTATTTTCGAGCCATTTCATCAAAGCATTGATTATTTTTCGGTGCATTTACTATTACTATGCAAAAACCAAGGTTGAAAATGTTTTTGCGATTTACTTCGAAACAAACATACAGATTTTTTTTGTTCTTGTATGTTTTGTTTGCCATACACCACAGTTTAAGATATTGGTGTTTGCTTTTCAAAGCGAAGTCTGGATCGTGCAAAATTTCAATTTTAGTGTTTTCGAGGTTTTTTGTTTATCGTTGTCATGGAAATATCGATTTTCACAAAATGTTAACCGCGCTAAACTTCAATCCAAAACCAAAAAGTACTGCAAATTTCACGTTGATCCGACAAGATAAAGACTGTCTAAGAGCCGATTTTAAAAGTGAGGTATGGTCCCAAAAAAACTGTATCGAAACACCTTAATGACGTTTATTGACAGACGCAGAAAGTACATTCACCGACAGTACAAAAAATAAAGAAAATAAAGGACAAAAGGGGGTAGATGAAAGAGAAGCGACATAATTGATTGTTATATATTACAATAATAATATATGAAAAAAACTGACTGTATTACAAATGGAATTTTTTCAATTAAGGATAGGAAGCAGTTCTTTCCATTTTTTCTGGTTAGTTTCTAAAAAATCTTTTTGCTTAGCTACGGAGCATTTCAACTGATAGATATATTTTAATTTAACTTTCAGTAAAGAGAGTGAAGGTTTTATATTGCGATTTCTGCATTGAAAGATTACTTGCTTACAAATAATTATAATACTTTTTAACAGAGGATAATCCTCTCTAAAGAATACAAAAATTATGTTAATAGCATTTAAGACGTCAAGATCCTTAAAGAAGCCTTTTAACCATTTTGTTACTGAAAGCCAAAACCTTCTAGAAATTTCACAGTGAATAAATCACTATATTGCATATAAATAGCTTTGTTGTAACTTTTTCCTTCAACTGAGGATGGCATCAGGGATGCCGAAACATGTTTTTGAAACTAAAAAGTGTTGTGTTGTTCTTCAGAATAAATAGATGCTCGAGAGATTCCTCTGACTTGCGACAAAAGGTGCAAGTGGGAGATGAGACTTAATACCCATTTTGTGGAGGGCTTTGCTGGTATAAATGATTCTGTTCAGAAACTTGTATTGAAATTCTCTGGTTTTAAGAGTCCAGGGTAACGCTCCTCGGAAGAAGATATATCTTCTGCCAAAGTAGATGAACAGTTGGAAATGTTTCTTCGTATTTGCGTTGTGACGTGGGGAGAGATTCGACTTTATTAGTAATATTCCAATGTGGCACCCTCAAAGTGGAGGGAAAGGGGGCATCTTGGGAGATATTATTGTTAACGATCGGATTTTGTAACTGCCCCTGTAAGAGGTTCTTCCATTGATTATGGTGGGATGGAATCAAAAACACTTATCAGAAGAAAATATTCCGAAGCTGTTAGGTTTTTATTTTTTAGTGTGTTTCATGTTTTATTTCTAAACAATGGTTTTCCGGCAACAGAAATGAAACGATTGTTCCAAATGATTTCATTTACGACCTCGGATTGTGTTTTGATTTGCCTAGTTTTATAGGTTGCCCATTCGCTGAGGCATTCTTTGTAAAACTTCGGGAATGTCATTGGGAGGAATTTCACGTCATACAAATACAAATGTTGACATGTTTTTAAAGTTAGCAAACACGAGAATGGGACTCTAATGAGGGTTTGTATGGTGTTGCATCAAATTGGAAAATATAGCAAATAGCGTTTGGCCCTTATAAACCTTGGTTGCTATGCATATGATCGCCAAAAAGCGCCTAAAATGGATTCAACTGATTCGAATTCGATTCAAAAATTCAACTGGCATGGTTGACTATTTAAGCGACGTCTAAGATCTGAAATCCAGAGCCAGCTAACAATTTTGAATACAAAATGAGGAGGGCAAGGCCGGGAAATGATGTCATTGAAAAAACCAAGTTTTGGTTTATTACAAGATAAATGATACTGATACAACGATGATATTATTTCTCAACCTTGCCTTCTTCATTTTGTCTAAGATCTGTCAGTGTTACTCTAGGACTTTGTAGAACACCTCTTGGTTGTCTGAATTGTTTATTTCATCTGTATTGTAACTTACCGGACGAGCCGCAGACCAAATTTATACAAAGGTAATCTAACAAACACAGCGAATTGTAATGCTGTTTTTATTTTGGTTATTTTCATTCTATAGGCCGACCATTTTAACTCTTTTGCCATTAACCTGATTAAGTCTTGGTGATGTTAGCGACGCCTATTTCCATTTCGTAAACGGTCGTTGCCATTTTTGACGGTCGATGCCATCATTGGTAACCAAGCCTTTAGTCATGGTAGATGTAATATATGCTCTAGATTAAGCTACAATAAGGCAGCAAATACATTTTTAAATAGTCTTAGAAAGAACGAAATTTAAGCCCAAGTTGAATTTACCTCGAAAGTTGGAGAAAGGGCTAGGGTCACCTATTATAGATGTATCAGTTTTGAATGACAGCTAATTATAATATATCCTTTAATTGTTTCAGAGTTGTGGCGGATTGGCGTGGTAGTGTAGTGGTAAGAGAGAGAAATAAGTATGCGAAAGGACCGGGTTCGATTCTGAGTTGTGAATGTCTTTCTTTTTAGTAGAAAAACTTTCAATAACAGTTCAGAAATTTTCTAAGTGGGGGGTCTTAAAATGGCAACGACCGTATACGAATGGGAAATTTGCCCACATCAAAACGTCGACTTCGCTCGCCTCACAAGTGTTAACTCTACTTTAATAAATGTCCCAGAGTTTGTCATCCTTGGTCATACGATAACACAATGTACAGTACTTGAATCAAGGTGTAAAACAGGGGTAAAATGGTTAAATCTATTGACAGGTTGTTCTCCGAATGACGCAGCCCTTTCTGCTTCACTGTGCTCCAGTAAATTTCAAGCATCTTCAGTTCTTGATTCAAGTTTAAACCAACCTTTCATGGCAAAGATTGGAGGCACTAAAGGATGGTGCCCCTTGGCTGCCAACGCAGGAATCGAGTTCATTCAGATTGATTTCACGTCGCCATTCCGAGTCTGCGCAGTAGATACTCAAGGGCATCACTCCCGGTTTGTTTCTATTTACCAGGTCGCTTATTCTTTGGACGGATCGACTTGGCTCAGTGTAACATTGGAAAATAAAAATGACCTGGTAGGTACACGACATACTGTTTGAATTTACTTGTGCTTGAATGTTTTCTTGTTGCCTAGAAAATAGTTTCCTTAAGCTACGAAACTGAACTGATCTACAATTCGAATCATATCTTGACTCTGCGTTTGAATAGCCAGATAATATGTGGTATTTTGTGGCTTTCCAAAATACAAAGACACCAACAGACGCAACACAATTTTGGCTCGAACGCGGCTCAGTGATACGGCTAGGAGGTGGAGTCGCACACGAGCCAAGGAGGCCCACACGGCCAGAACTTATCTCAGTTTCTGTAGCATGAAGCAACTGAGAGTATTTCTACTCCCCCCTGGAAGGGATGCTAGTGCGTCGCAGGGTTGCCCCCAGCAGTATGTCACCGGTACCCATTTATACACCTGGGTGGAGAGAGACAATGTGGGTTTAAGTTTCTTGTCTAAGGAAACAACACGACGGCAGGGACTGGGCCTCGAACCAAAAGCAGCGAAAAAAGAGGGCACACAAGGTCTCGACTCACGGTGTGGGTGTGCATTTTGAATAGCTATAACAACCCAGGGATGTCGTCAATGAAGATTTCGTTTCTTTCTCTTTTTTTTTTCACAGAAGTGATAAGGCAATAAGCAGATTTCTATTTATTTAGACTGCAAGCAGTCGTTATTTTTCTTTAAGGAAAGTAGAGGGCACGAAGAATCTGCAATCCTTGCTGCAAGCTGCTCATCGCTACTCGGATCGCTCAATTCCTGATTCTATCCCTGAAGAATCATAACGACTGCTCATGTGATCATCTCCAGTCAGGTTCACAGAGTGCTGACTTAGTAAAGCATAATTTTCATTATCTGCAGATTTTCCCCGGGAATGCTGATTGCAACTCTGTGATAAGGAATGAACTGAGTAATAGCTCAAGTTTCGTCACCAGATTCATTCGTATCTATCCTTTGACGTGGAGTACCTGGCCTTGTATGAGGGTAGAGGTCTACGGAAGAGGTACGAAAAACTGCTGTAATAATAAATTATGAAATAAGAGGCATACATCATTTATAATATAGAAAGGAAGCTAATTGGCTATTGAAGAAGTTGATTGGCTATAGAACCATGCTTTATCGGAAAATAAAGCTTAGAAAAGATTGTCTTATTGTTACGAGGTGGGTTTCAGAAGGCAAAAACAAAACTTTAATATAGAAAGAAAGCGTTTATATACACCATGTATAGACGAAAAGTATGAAATATAGGGCCTGAAAAGGGAAAATTTTCTATGGTTCACGTATGAAAATCACTTATTTTGATCTAAATATGGGGTCAGTATTTCAACAAGCGGTTAGCATATCCCCGCTAAAAACTTGCAATTGATGATTAACCCTAGCTGGGTTCAGTTTTAACAGGAGAGAATCGGGAAGCGAATCCCCAGTGCATGGGCCTCTTCCGATGAAAATTATTTGAAATCTATTTTTGGTTCTGTGTCATACTGCGTGGTTATTTTAAGGATGACACCTCATTGGTCAGTTGGAATGACGTCATGTTGTTTAAGATTGTTGACATGGAAACAACAGATTAAAATAACTTTGGCAGCATGGGTGCGAACTAATAATAAACTTCAAATAATTATCATGGGGCACGGGGATTCACTCTCTTAACCTCTCTTGGTTTTTACTATACTCAACTGTAGCTATTGTAGTGCGTTATAAGATATAGAAAGATTTAATTAATTTCACAAGTAGCGAAAATGTAAATGTGTTAATTATTAAGGTTTTAAAGCAACGCCTACCAAACGACATTTCGGTACCACATTGAAGGGGCTTTTAGCGAAAACGTCAAGGCAGTTTATCTGCTGTAACTTTCTTTTGCTTTCAGAATTTCCCGCCCTCGACACCAGTTTTCTTCGAAACAAAACAGTTATAGAAGGAAACCTTGTTACTCTTCAGTGTGTTCCACTGGGAAATAAAGACAAAGTGAACGTTACTTGGATAAAGAAGAGCGAAGGGAGCAGTCCATTACTGATGTGTGTAAACTTCACTATGAACGCCACAAGATTTGACTCTGGTGAATATTACTGCATACTCAGCAACGGAGTAGATTCTGTCAAGTCGCCAACTGTTTATGTTGATGTTTTGTGTAAGTATGGAATTATCCCCAAATTTTGGGCTTGGGGCTCCAAAAGATCTTTAAAGAAGATCTGAAAACACCGGATACAACACTGCTCCTTAATTCAATTAAGACATGGTTCCCAACAAATTTCTCACAAAACTAAGGGATGTTCTATCTTCTGAGGCTTTGACCATAACAAAATTAATCTTCAACAGACTAATACGTCTGGAAATGCCGCCTTTTTGGCATGCAGAACATCTACTGGTTAGGTCACGTAGCTTGTTTCGGCCACAATATCCTGGAAAACCTTTAAGAAAATGCGAACAAAGACTGAATAAGAAAAAAGTGTTCCTATTTTCCTCCAAGAAAAAATAGCGAAAAAATATCTTAGAAAGGTCACATGACAATATATGACCCTGATGAACAACCTTTTACTGTTTAGTAGGAATCTTTAGTTATTTTGCGTTATGTAAAATGATAAAAAAAGTTAGATTTCTAATTTTTTTTTTGACAAAAGTATAGGCTCAGGCCTGGCCTCAGTCCACGCTAGTCTAACTGAAAGCTTCAAATCTCTGGTTTAGCCCCTTACTGTGTGAATACGAAAACCGTGGACAGGTTGGTTTGACTAGGTACCAGTCATGAACCTGCGAAAAACTTCAACTGAAAAGAGAGGATCAAACAACAAAAGTACGTTACTTTCATCGACTGTATAATAGAGTTTCGTTATCTACCCTGTTAACAGTCAAAACCCGTCTCACGACGAAAGGTTCGTCCATTATCAATTTGGTGAAAGAAACGTTTCCCGTCCAAATTTATGCCTCCATTTTCCTGGCGGGAACGATAGATTGTTTCATTTGTCTCGGACGTAAAACCGGTCTTGAATCTAAAAATAAAAGCTGGTTTTAGAGAGACTTTCTATTGAGGGGATCATTTAGAAAATATATGGAATATATCATGCCAATAAATAAGTACGTAAATAAATAAAATTAACTAGATACAAGGTCATTCTCTTTTACAGATCCACCGTCACTAAATACCAGTCATCCCTGTAGTCACATGGTTGTCGAAGGATCCAATATAACCCTGCAGTGTAAAGTGACAGGTGCCAATCCTAAGCCAAACATCACGTGGTACGGTGTTTCGACCAACAGCACACCGATATCATACGAAGATAATTTGACATTCACAAGAATCCCTCGATCTCATGCAGGAAAATACTAGTGTGTGGTCGACAATGGGATCGGTGATGTTGCAGAGTCAAGAATTTGTACCGTTGATGTCCAGTGTAAGTACCACCTAACCTTGTTATTTAGCGTAGTAATGTCCTTTGCGTCGTCCTTCTCCACTGTCGGTATCGCAGAGGTCATGGGTTCTATTCCCGTTCAAGCCTGAAGTTTTCCAGGTTTCTTCTTTTCAACCGCTTAGGTTGAAACACCTTCACTGCGATGATCTACACATAATTCTACCAAATACTACTGTGTTGCTCAAAATAGGATCGGTGAAGCTGTGATTTCCGGGATCAGTACAGTGGATGTGCAGTGTAAGTTAATCTTCTTTGTTGCTTTACGCAAGGTACCTGAACTTTTTCGTTTCCATGAATGAATGACTGAATGAATGACTGAATGAATGAATGAATGAATGAATGAATGAATGAATGAATGAATAAGTGAGTGAGTGAGTGAGTGAGTGAATGAGTGTGTCCTCTCGTGCACTTATAATGCCTTCTCATAATAAAAAAAAATATTCGTCTTCTGAGCTTGTTTCTCTTCATTTTTCGGCCCCAGTGTAATTAAATCCGTAATTAAAAATGCTAAAACGTCAGTCAGTATTTAAAGAGTAAGGAATTATAAATGCACGAGAGGACACAAGCGCAGCGTGTATAAATATTCATTGCACGTGAATAACCGTGAACTAGACCAGGAAAAACAAAATAAAACTGTTACTCGTTGAAAGTAATGACGACTGAAACTTGACCGAGATTCAGCCTTCTTATCTAATAACAGAAATGTTTATTCAGCCTAAAACTCACTGGAACATCGAAAAGAATTATTACTCTTACGGCAATCAGTTTAAGAGAGAAAACTGTAAGGGCAATTTAGAAATATTTCTATTTATGCAAATTACGAACTTTTTGGCTGATTTGTGCTGCATTTTAGCAGTTTTTAAATATAAATATCTTAAAATCGCAGCCACCTAGGAAGCTCAATGTACATTAAGAATGCTTTGATATCATAAAAGATCCTTCAACTGAAAAGAGAAAGTGTTAAGTCTTATCTTTCTTGAAATATTGGAGAAAATTGCAGAAATGACCAAAATCAGCCCGTAAAAAATGAATCATGATTTACATGAAAACGCTCTTACAGATTTTTCCCTAATTTCGCATACAAGTTGTGTAGGTTGAATAGTTCAAATAGTTCAAGTTCCGTCATAAAGTGTCTGACTAGTTTTCGAGATATTCGACATTATTTAAAATGAGGGGTTGTCCATTACCGTTGCTATGGTGACAGCTGTTGCTAGGAAACCAGCGAAAAAGTAAACTTTGATCAAATGTTAAAAAGGTGGTGTAGTATCAAGGAAATCGAAGTTTACCTTCTATGCGAAATTTTGACTTCAAAAGATACACTCCAGGGCCAAAAAAACTGTTGCGAGCCTCCTTAATCGCAGTAGTTGCTGAATCCGTGTTGGAAAAGGATCATTTAATTATCGAGAGGACTTTAGCGGCTTTTTTGCTGAGAATTTCTCTTGCATAAGTGTAACGACCGGATAAAGTCATTTCTATATCTAAATATGTTTGTTTGTCGACAATTTGTAAAGTTTCATTACTGTATTTGAAATTTATCTTATTTTTCTTTTGCCCGTTACCACTTAATATGATTATGTTCGACTTTTTGGTATTAACTTTGAGCTTCCACTGCTGAGCGTGTCTATGAATTACATTAAGCGACTGTTGCAACCCTTCGGGAGAAGGACTGATTATTAACAAATCATCTGCATACATTAGGCAGTTTATAGTTCGATTCCCTAACATCACACCTGGAGATTTGCTCTCTTTAAAATATTGCGGTAGATCATTCATAAATAAAGAAAATAAAATTGGACTTAGACCATCACCTTGCCTTATCCCTTTGTTACATGAAAATAGTTCAGTAAGTGCGTTTTGGTTAATTTTAACACAACTCCTAATAGACGAATATATGGACTTAATAACATTCAAGAATTTCCCTTGTATTCCGTATCGTTGTAATTTATGAATCATCTCAGATTGCCATACGCTATCGAAAGCTTTCTCGTAGTCATTAAAGCCAACATAAAGCTTCTTGTGCTGTTTGGTGTATTTATGGAGTAACTGCTGGAAGATAAAAAAACTATCCGTAGTTTTGGAGTTGGGCACAGAATTCTGGCTTCTTTTGCCAACCTCGTTCCCAGGGTCCTCTCTCTTCCTCTCTCGAAAAAGTACCCTGGTTTCGGCTGGTCACGTGGCACCCAAAATCTGGGTGCTAACAAGAATGTGCTACAGGGGAGGGGTAGCAAAGTGTAAGATTGTCACTAGTGTCAGAATGGTGGAAAGTACAGGAGGTGATGTAAGCTTTTCCAGGAATATTTGTGGTGATAAGAACTCCTTTTATAGACAAGTATTTCTTCATTACATACGAACGTTCGACATCGAAGCGGTCCATGTTATTTTCGACTCAGAAAAACACGTTTACAAGTCTGAATTTCAAAACACTGTCGCTAACCATCGCCGGCCATAGTCAACGGAAGCCGGCACGAGTCACAACATAACAAATTTACAAACATGGAGAGCCGTCGGCTTGATGCTTTACGGAGCTCGAAAAGAAATGGAGTGTCAAGGATTAGGAAGGACTAATTTATTTTTGGCATCTCCAAGGAGCAGCAGAATTTTCGGCAACCGTACACAAGACAGACAAACGGCGCGATGGTAAAATCAGGTTAAATACGCCGCGCCAACCGACTGAAACCACCGTTCTTGTAAGAATTTGAAGGTAATTTGTTTTATAGTAAAAAATATACGGAACGACTGATCCTTACGGCAGTTAAAGAAACGAAGACACAGAAGACGAAATACGTAAAGCAAAAAAATGTATGAAACAAAAAATTGCCCCTTCTTCAGGGGGCTACAAAAGTAGAATGAGTAAATTTTTTTCCTTTACGTATTTCGTCTTCTGTGTCTTCGTTTCTTTAACTGCCGTAAGGATCAGTCGTTCTGTATATTTTTTTACTTCAAATGTTTTACTGATCCAGGTCTACTTAAGATCCGGCAACTCTCAACGCCTTGTCGCTGTGGTCTTTCCAGTTTATAAAATTTGTTTTATTCCTGTCGAGTAGGCGAAATTGCTCTCACACCGCCGATTGACCGAAAAAAAATGTAACTTTTTTCACCACAAAACAGTGACATGACAAAATGAAAAATGTGCTAAACTAAATAACATTTGTAATTAAGAGCTTTCTTGACAAGAAGGTTGTACTCTGGTCTGCAGGATTATACCTTTACATTGAAGCTTGCAGATAAAAATACACAAATCCTTCGTTAGGGTCTGTTCCAAACGTCACGCTACTGCCGTGCCGAACTCAAATAAGTTTGGCCCGGCAGTGGGGCGACAATAGCACGGCAGTGGTTTCAAACGTCGAATTTAATTCAGTCGCGCCATATTCAAAATAATTAGGAAAACCCAAAAATAGAAAAATGACCCAAAATACATTAAAATAATTTATGAATTGAGTTTGGCACGACAGTAGCACACCGTTTGAAACCAAGTCGTGCTACTGCCGTGCAGCACGAAAGGGCCTGCCGTGCTAAATAGTCGTGCCGATCTTAATTCAACCTGCTGAACTGAATGGTTTCAAACGTCGTGCTACTGCCGTGCCTAAATCGAATTTAATTCTTGAATTTAGTTCGGCACGGCAATAGCGCGACGTTTGGAACAGGCCTGAGATTCCCCATACATCGCCTTCAAGTTGACAAATTAACATTGCCTCAGCTATACAGCAAAGCCTAGTTTAACTCTGTGACTAGATTTTGTTTGTTAATGGGAAAGATGGTAACTGTTAGACTCAATCATGTAATAAGTAAAACTACATGAATACTGACTGAATGCAGTATTCTTGTTAGTAGTTCTGTATGCAGTGCGCGTGCATACTTTAATACCAGGAGTTCATCAGTCACTTCTGTCGCACGTCCGGTCTTTGTTCGGAGCAACCAATGGCAGTCTACTCTGCACGATTTTTAGTGTTGATGTATTTAGCCTTAACAGGCTAATTCGGGACAGTTACATAATAATTTATTCGACGATGTATTTGTATGTTGAAAAGCACCTTTTGGAAAAAGTAACCGTATGACTTAAAAAAGAAAAGGAAACAGTACAATATATATGAAATCCTATGTTAACTCTTTTATTGCTAATCTTTCTTTTAAAATGTTGGTCAAAATCATTTGTGTTTTTGTACAGTAGAAAAAGCCCTTTATATGTCGTCACATCCGGACACCTCTCTAATGCGAGCACTACTCTTCTCAGCCAATTACATTCTGTGCATTAAAGTACTTATATGTCGTCACATCCGGACACCTCTCAAATGCGAGCACTGCTCTTCTCAGCCAATTACATTCTGTGCATTGAAGTACTTATATGTCATCACATCCGGACACCTCTCAAATGGGAGCACTGCTCTTCTCAGCCAATTACATTCTGTGCATTGAAGTATCTATATGTCGTCACATCCGGACACCTCTCAAATGCGAGCACTACTCTTCTCAGCCAATTACATTCTGTGCATTTAAGTACTTATGTAATTGCGTGCAGTCAGTTTTTAATTAAACGTTACCGAAATTAATTATGAATTGTTTTTTTTTCTTTTGAAGGATTACAAAAGCGGTACTTCAACCAAAGCTATTAATTGTTTTCTTTTCCAAGTTCATATCGTTGTGAGCGCCTTGAATAGATTCTAAATTCCGTGGTTGACTTATAGAGTACAAGAAATGTTTTGTTCAGAGTAAAAAACTATTTAGGCTTTGAGAAAGAAGGATTAGTGCTTTTACTGAGAAGCGAGTGGTATTTCGGTATGTCAGGGTTGTTAGCTCATATACGTTTTAACTCTTATATTTTCCTGATCACAAGAAAGTTAGAACCACCTTGTACAGCATAATAAACAGCACCACAAGAAAGTGTTGCTCAGTATAGCTTTAATTTGAATGGTCACACTAGAGGACCAGATGGACCAGGGGCACGTTTATCATACTCCCGATAACCTACGAGGCCGAAAAAATATTTTATGTGGACGATATCCTTCAACAGAAACTCAATTTTATTGATGTTGGAAGCTAATTTTTTAATCTTTATAATTTCATTTATGCTATTGTGTCAAGTTTGCACTAATAATTACCACTTATTGGTTAAAAACAGCTTTGAAAAAATACCTATCGGGCACGATAAGTAACCGGGAGTTCGAGAAAGCGGTCCCTGAAACGAGGTAAGAGAGGTTTGTGACGAGGTAATAAGTGAATAGTGCGATCAAAGATGGTATGCAGTTGTCCATTCACTTTATATCTATGTTCGAGTCCTGTGGCGCTTTTTCTTTGTTTTAATTTTTTTTTTTTGGTATACTTGTAGTTTTAATTCTTTCGTGATTATATGCGGTAATAAACAATAAGCAATGAACGGTTGCCGATTTTTTATTAGAAGAAAATCAATAGAAAATGACGTCACTCACTAATAAAACTCATTGGCACATTCTAAACCATTTTTAATTAAAATTCTGTGAAATCTTAATTGACTTGCGTCTTATCTTATTTTTCAATTTGACCTAAAATTTATACGTTAAGGTTTTTTTAAACAAATATTGACAAGCTTTTAAAGACTAATAAGACTCATTGGTACAATTAAAGTCTTCCTATAATTTTAAACCATTTTTAATGAAAATTCTGTGAAATCTTAATTTACTTGCGTTTTATCTTTTCTTTCAAGTTGACCTAATATTTATACGTTAAGGTTTTTTAAACAAATATTGACAAGCTTTTAAAGTTAGCAAACACTAGAATGCGATTATGATGGGGGTTTGTATTGTGTTGCATCAAATGGGGAAATATAGCAAATAAATAACGTTTGGCCCTTCTAAACGCTGGTTGCTATGCATATGATCACCAAAAAGCGCCTAAAATTGATCTGACTACGATGCTTTTATAATTTAACGCATTTATAAAACTAGACGACACGAGAGTCGTGGAACCTCTTGAAGCTAGGGTGGGACAAAAAACAATCTTTTTTCATAAGATTGGCAATGCCTGGAACAGTTTTATTTCTAATTCCTTAATTTCAGTTCTATTTGTTTACTTTTCCCTCGCGCGATGCCCAGGGTCGTTCCAAAAGATGGAAGCACTTCGCCAGTTGCAGCACTTTTGCATTCACATTCATAAAACGAAAACGTTAGTCACAGAACCTGGCTTGCGATGCTAGGGCGGGGCTGAAAAACAATCCTGTTTTAGTGGGCACGTGCCTTCATATCTTTGTTTGTAATCAGTGCTTCAAGATGAGGCTACTTGTTGAATTCGTTTGCAAACATCAAAGCTTATCATTACTATCAATCGCAAGGGGTCGTTACTTTTTTTAGACATGTTAGACCTTGGGAATCTCACCTCTGAGAAATTAAAACGGGCAGTCTGTACAGTGCCTCGTTACATTCTTTATTTAACGCTCTTAAATTCCATTCATACGTAGTTGCCTAGTTACAAAGTTTTCTTGCAGTGAGCGAATCTTGTGGTGCCAGCGACTTCTTGATCTTGACATTTGTTAGCCTAGGACACTGTAGGAAAACAAGATGAAAAGATATTTCATCCTGGGCCAATGAAAATATGCGTAATACGTAACATCACGAATATTTTTAAATCGATATAAGAAAACACATTTTTTCATGAAGCGATTGATAAACGGTCGCCGCAGGGTTGTCAAAAGTAACCGACTGTAGGCGAAAATCACCACCTGCCTCATGATCTCAGCCAGCTACTCTGCTGGACTGTTGTAATGAAACTTTAGATTTCTAGCAAAACCAGTCGCCTACTTCAAAAAGTAAAGCCACCTACTTCAAAACCTTGTGACAATCCTGCGGGACGGCCTGGTTTAGTCAAGAGAATACTAAATAGAAGGGAATAGAATAGAATAACGGTGTAGTTTTCCACTTCTCCCACCATTTGTAGAAGGAGAAAAATGAAGGAACAAGTTAGGGATATCTTGTAAATATTCGTACCATGTGCTTGACTTAGTGCAATCGTTTGTTGTATATTGTTTTAGTCGGTTAAGAAAAGTACAAAGTAAGAAAGCTTCAGAAAATATCCTGTCACCCTGATTACGTTAAAATCTCTAATAACCCTTCCCCCCCCTCGGAAAATATCCTGTCACCCTGGTTACGTTAAAATCTCTAATAAGCCCCCCCCTCGGAAAATATCCTGTCACCCTGGTTACGTTAAAATCTCTAATAAGCCCCCCCCCTCGGAAAATATTCTGTCACCCTGGTTACGTTAACATCTTTAATAAGCCCCCCCCCCCTCGGAAAATATCCTGTCACTCTGGTTACGTTAACATCTTTAATAAGCCCCCTCCGCCCCATCCTCTCCCTCATGGGTTGGATTATGATAATCATAAATTTTAAAGACAAATAACACTAACTTTTTCTGACACTTCTGTTACAACAGTAATTCAAATAGAACAAGCAAGGAGTCATGAAAGTGACTCTGATATCCAGTGACAAAGGATTAAGAAAGCTACCATTTCAAACCACTAGAAATAACCACATATTATACCCTTTTAAAGCCACACCGTCATTTACGCCCTCAGGCAGTGACTAAAACTCACTAAAACCAGTATTTTAATTTACTTCTAATTAGGGAGGGGTGGTAGCTTATTACAAAATATAACATATAAAGGGGGAGGGGCTGATGAGACCTTGTTAGATATGGGGCTTGACAGAACTTATACAGAAGTTTTAAAAAGACAACCTCGTCTCGAGGGTCTTCTCGGGATACAAAATAATCTAGTAATGTTCATATTTAACTAGTTTATTTTTTGGCTCTGAAAAGCTCTCAGGCGACGATTAAGTTTCAAATGTTTTAAAATGTCGTAAGTGCCGCCATTTTGAACAGAGACTGAGATGGTCCTGGGGACGAGATTATTTCAGAAAGGTGTCCTTACCCGGGACACAGTCTGCCCAAGGAAATTCATAGCCTGGCGGAGAAGTGATCCATTGTCCACCAGTGTATTCGTAAGAGACCGCATGTGGTTTTTCCGGCACATATTTCGGCTTGCAGATCACCTGGCAAATTTCATTACCTCCAAAATCAATGCAGCTTAAGGAACCGTGAGCTGGCGGTGGAGGCTTATCCACGCCTGTGGCACGAATACTTCAAGGTAAGTAAATAAAAATTGTTATATAAAGTCATTTATTGTATACAAACAGGGTCGAATAATAATAATAATAATAATAATAATAATAATAATAATCGTGATAAGAAATTTCTTAGAAATACATTTGTAATAAAAATTTACGATAAAAGGCCACGACGTTTCGACCTCTCCGAGGTCATTTTCATGTGCGAGTAAAAAATAAAAAATTGGCATAAATATATTACAAGGGGTTTAAAAATAGTTTAAAAGGTAAGAATGCAATGAACAATAAAATGCGATAAAATATGTAAACGATAAGTAATAAAATATTTATAAAATTGAAAAGAAATGATTATAAAAAGGGTAATTAAGAGCGCTTGTCTGTAAAAAATCAAACATAACGCGGCAAGGGTGGAAAATTCGATTTCTTTCATATTTTAATGTTAGATAGGTTAGGGTATAACTAAAATCACTGGATACTTTTTTGGCAAAATATCCTTTTATTTCAAAGAAAAATGCAAATAACGAACTTCCGTTAAAATCGCCATTTGAAGCAGTAAATTATGACAACAATTTGAGGGGTTCGCGTGCAAAAACAAATCCCTCTTTCGTCTTTAAAACACCCAAATCTACTTTTGCAATCTCTCAAGAGCTTCAAAAATGATTTTGGTAGAAACTACGTTGTTCTTTGTGTTTGAAATAATTTCATTTTGAAAGTATACATTTCTCATCAGGAAAAGTACTTTGTGATTTAAATTATTTTTCACCATGTGCTAAACCTTCAAATCGATTCAGCTTCTGGCTGTTGAACTAAGAAAAGATGTTCTCAGGATTACTGCAAAGATTTCTTTGGGCAAATGATTGAGAGCGACGCGAGAGCTTTTCAAAGTTCGTTAAAATGCAGGTTTTTTGACCCTTCCTGGCAACATTCCATTCGCTAGTCACGCACATATTTTAATGTGTTTTTCGACCCTTATGAGGTCGAAAACGTCAAACAGAAAAACATTTCGAAACGCTCTAACCTCATTTGCTGTAGAGGACAGGTCCAGAGGCCATTTTCATGTGATTCTCTTGCCGTTCGTCGTATTTTGGTCCTGCTGATGACGTCCAATGAACCGAATGAACACCGCCAACTGGGTCAACTTAATTGTAAACGGTCGAACAGCTCAACGACACCATCTTTTCTTGTAAAGTGTTCAACGTCTTTCTGCACTACGGCATCTTACTCAACGGTTCAGTTGATTTAATACGAGTGTTGCTCAGTTTTCAGTGCACAAAAGCATCATCATATTTGACTGCTAAATTGGGACCAAACGTGGATGGCGCTGCGTGCGTATTTGGTTTGTCACGCAATAAAGGCATTTTAGGGGGAAGGGGAAGGGCAAAACCCTTGAGGTGAAGTAAAATAACATACAGTGTCAATTGCAGGGATTATTCGTGGTTTTAATGACGTTGTGTGTCTTTGTTACTTATTACCAGTGTTGTTACAACCATTAAAAATTGTATTTGCTACCCTAGTAGTCTGAAACGCAATTCCAACCGTTGTACAAGGTTACAGCTGAGTGGTGCAACAGAAGTGGTGCTATTATGATTATTAACTAGACCCAACTTTAATACGGGGAAACCTATAACTACAAGGGGCTCCCTTTTGTTAATTGACGAGTGGGTATTCTACCTATGATCATTGGTGTCAGTCTGCTGGTTCTCAGCTGGCACAGGACAGGCACAAGGGACAGTTATATCAGGAGTGAAAGTCAGCTCGCTGTTAAAGGGTTGGATGGAGTTTTGGACAGGAAAGGTTCTCTCTTCATAACAAATGGGCGCGATCGAAGTTTTTAACTGTGCTCTCTTGTCAGCTGTTTGACGTAGTCTACATTTGTGTGTCCTGACTAATGAGTGGGGCTCTAACAGCACGCCAGTGCTGTTTGAAGACTGTGAAATATGGCACGTAACCATGGTAACAGAAAATGAGGTTCTGTTCCTGAATTTCTGTTTATGAATCTTACTGAGACAGGTTCCCAGTGAGCGACATCTCTCTCAGCAGCCAGCATACTTATCATAATGGATATGAGGATATCATAACAGAAATACGTCAAGCATCTTGCCCTTAAACGTCTGTTACCTCTTTCGCGTTCTACATATGACTTAATGAGGACGAAGAGAAGAGTGAGGCTTCCATCGATAACCTGGCTAATATTCGGATAGACCACAAGCGAATATAAAACTCACCTGATCCAACTTTTACAAGCGAACCAGTCTCGCGTAAGATAACTTCAGATCCCTTTTTCCTCAGTCCTCTTTCACTTTTTGGCCACTCCCCTTTTCCTTACCGTGACCCGGGACCCGGCCCCTTGTGCTGCAGCTTCTGCTAGACACTATTCCAAGTTTTGCACGATGACTGGGACATATCGTCATTGTATTCAAGCGTTCGTTGTAAAAACTGACTTGTAACTTGTCGTATCAGGGGGCCGTTTCTCGAAACTTCCGATAACTCTCCGGGCCCGAAAACTGTTTTAGGTGCACAATATTCTCAAATAGCCATACATTTTTTATGTATTTTGAAAGCTTAATTTTAATCTTTATAATTTTGTGAAGCATATTGCTAAGTTTGCGCCAATAATTGCCATTAGCTGACAAATAAATGAGCTCGAAAAAATACTTACCGGGCCCGGAAAGTTATCGGGAGTTTCGAGAAACGGGCCCCAGGCCCGTACCAAGGCTGAAATAAATGCTGCAAGCAAATTGGCCCAGTCAAAGCCTTCCCCCTCCCTTCAAAATGCACACTCACATAGATACTAACTCTGTTCACAATGCCACAGTTTTTGTCGATTTCGTCAAAAACGACACCTTTTTGCGGACATCGTTCGTTGACAATTTGCCAAAAAGCTGCTTCCTGTTTGCTTTATTGCCGACAAAGTTGTTGGCAACATCCACCAGATTTATAGCATCAGTTTTAAAAAAGTACCCTTAAAGTTACAAGGTTTGTTAAAATTGAAACATTTCGACAGCCAAGCTACGAATTTCGGACCTGTTTTACCTAACTCTCGTAAACGTTTACGTAACTTTTATCACTCGATTGGTGAGATAAAAATAGTTTTGTTCCTTAGACTTGTTTTAAAACAACATGATGAGCTTAAAGCTTGCAGCAAATACACAGCAGTCGCTTAGCTATTAAAGGCATTACGATCCTTCACAGTAAAGCAATACTGCCAGGGTCAAGGTGATATGGGTGGAGAAAGACATTGGTAAGGAACCTGGGCGACTGAAATGTGCGGTGGGCTAGTAGATTTTTGAAGCCCACTTGCCCGGTGGCTAGTGACTCGACAGATGCCAAACCCTGTTAAAGGTTGTAAAATTATAAAAGGAACTTTTAGCATTAGCATTTAAGACTATTCGTTGCAAATTAATTCGTTTTAATTATATATTTTTTGGCTCATTTATTGCAATGTTTTTTCAACTTCCTAAACTTCTGGGGGCTCGAGCCCCCCCCCCCCTGCCCCTCCCCCTTCTTCGGGCCTGGGTATTCTTGGTGCATGAAAGTAAGGGAACAATTGTTTTCAAGCTTTTGATTCGTCTGGTGTTGTAACCACAAACGCCGACAACAAGAAAATGGAACCAACAACAACCGTCTTCTGTGTAACGAAGCAATTCATGTATGTAAATATGTATGATTTCTAAAAAACAAAAAAAAGTCCGAGGTCCCCCCTCTCAGCCAAAACAATAAGCACAAACTAGTTAGTCACATCGCAATTTCCCTGATAAAAACGATTTTAATGTTCTGGACTCGACGTTTTGAAGAGGTTTTTAACTTAAGCTGTTCGAACATTGTTTTTGCATGCCTACAACTCACGCCGAGGGGTAACTACTTTTTCTGCATTCTGGCTCGGGAGGTTGAGGTGCCTAAATGTAGCACTAATTTTGTTTCGTATTTTTGGTCCATTACTAGTTCCCCCTATTTCTCGAAACCTGAACGGTTTAAAACGCATCAGAGCAGATTTTGCCCTTCCCCTACCCTCTAGTAAAATGTCCATTCCGATGATTTGCATTGCGTGACAAGGCTCTAGATAGAACTCTGGCCACGTTAGCGGCGACATGTAGTGATAAAAACCTTTTCGTGTATTGCCAACTAAGCAACACTGACCAGTAACTGAACCGTTGAGTAAGATGTCACAGTGTAGAAAGATGTCGAACGTTTTGCAAGAAAGGTTGTTGTTGAGCTGTTCGACCGTTTACAATACACTGACCCAGTTGGCGGTGTTCATTGGATGTCATCAACAGGACCAAAATACGTCGAACGGCAAGAGAATCACTCGGAAATGGCCTCTGGACCTGTCCTCTACAGCAAATGAGGAAAGAGCATTTCGAAATGTTTTTCTGTTTGACGTTTTCGATCTGTTATGGGTCGAAACACATTAAAATATGTGCGTGACTCGGGAATGGCATGTTGCCAAGAAGGGTCAAATAACCTGCATTTTAACGAACTTTGAAAAGCTCTCACGTCGCTCTCAATCATTTGCCCAAAGAAATTTTTGCAGCAAACCTGAGAACATCTTTTCTTAATCCAACAGCCAGAAGCTGAATCGATTTGAAGGTTTAGCACATGGTGAAAAATAATTTAATTCACGAAGTACTTTTCCTGAGGAGAAATGTATACTTTCAAAATGAAATTATTTCAAACACAAAGAACAACGCAGTTTCTACCAAAATCAGTTTTGAAGCTCTTGAGAGATTGCAAAAGTAAAATTGAGTGTTTAAAAGACGACAGAGGGATTTGTTTTTGCACGCGAACGCCTCAAATTGATGTCATAATTTACTGCTTCAAATGGCGATTTTAACGGAAGTTCGTTATGTGCATTTTTCTTTGAAATAAAAGGATATTTTGCCAAAAAAAGTACCCAGTGATTTTAGTTATACCCTAACCTATCTAACATTAAAATATGAAAGAAATCAAATTTTCCACCCTTGCCGCGGAATTTTGATTTTGTCTGATTTTTACAGACAGGCGCTCTTAAAACCGATCCAAACAAATAATTTAGCTCGGATGGAATCGCACTGTTTGTTTAGAGTTGGTTTCAGTTCTTTGATAAAAAGCATTTCAAAAATAAGGCAATCAAGTTTGTTCTGACACTTCCTTAAAATATTAAAATTTCGCGCAATGTCATTTGAGGACATATTGTGCTGAGCCTTCAGGTGGTTTCCGATTGCAGTTCCCTTGTGTTCTTCAATTCGCTGGTAAAGGTGTCGGCACGTGTAGCCGACATAACCTGCATCGCACAGGTTACACTGAAAATGATAAACAACGCATTGTTGATTCACAAGGGGTGGCTTGTCTTCCCTCACTTTGATTTCGTCCTTGATCTTTCGACTTGTGTACACAGGGCTGATAGTTGCATAGATCTTCGGACTGAGGTCTGCAAGTTGTCTGCGTACTGCATCTGCAGATTTCTGGTCCTTAAAAGGCAGCACGATTCTGATTGGGGCTTCATTGTTGTCAGGAACTTGTTGTTGTGTTTGTGATTCCTCAGATGCTTACTTTGGAAGCAATAAATTGGCGGATGGTAGATTGTACGAGTTTGTCCGGGTAGCGCCGATGGGAAAAGATCACTTTGAGGCGCTCACATTCCTGATGAAAAAGCTCCCGTGTAGGTGAGAGCTTAAATGCACGGTTAAGCATGGTATTCAGCAATGACCGTTTATATCTACCGTCCACCTGGCTGTGGTAATGTAACAGTAACCCAGTGACTGTTGGCTTCCTATACACCTTCGTGTCCAACCGGCATCCGTTCCTGATTATATCCATTCCCAGAAAACGAAGCCTGCCGTTAACTTCAAGCTCCATTGTGAAATTGATGGAAGGATGAGTGTTGTTCAATGTCGTCAGAAACTCAGAGGCTGTTTCAACATCAGGCATTGCGCTAAGTGTATCATCAACATAGCGTTTGTAAAAGGCAGGCATCTTGTTTTCGGTTTCTAGCTGTTTCTCGATGTTACACATGAATGCGTTAGCCATGAGGGGTCCTCGCTAGTGGCGAACCCATAGCAACAACGTCCACCTGTTCGTAGAGATTTCCTTCAAACTGAAAAGGCTGATTTTTGGTGGCAATTCTAAACAGCTCTATCAAGTCTGACTTCGTGATGTTGAGATTGTGTTCTTTGTTGAACCAATCGTTTTCAAAGTCTCTTTCCACAATACTCTCAATGGTCTCATCTACAGGTACGTTGGTAAAGAGTGAGGATACGTCGTACGACACTGAGACATCTTGGTCGTTGATTTTCATTTCGTGCAACTCGTCGGCGAATTGGAATACATCAATGACGGAGTTGAGCGGAGTTGAGGAAAGAAACGGTCATTGCTGAATACCATGCTTAACCGTGCATTTAAGCTCTCATCTACACGGGAGCTTTTTCATCAGGAATGTGAGCGCCTCAAAGTGATCTTTTCCCATCGGCGCTACCCGGACAAACTCGTACAATCTACCATCCGCCAATTTATTGCTTCCAAAGTAAGCATCTGAGGAATCACAAACACAACAACAAGTTCCTGACAACAATGAAGCCCCAATCAGAATCGTGCTGCCTTTTAAGGACCAGAAATCTGCAGATGCAGTACGCAGACAACTTGCAGACCTCGGTCGGAAGATCAATGCAGCTATCAGCCCTGTGTACACAAGTCGAAAGATCAAGGACGAAATCAAAGTGAGGGAAGACAAGCCACCCCTTGTGAATCAACAATACGTTGTTTATCATTTTCAGTGTAACCTGTGTGATGCAGGTTATGTCGGCTACACGTGCCGACACCTTTACCAGCGAATTGAAGAACACAAGGGAACTGCAATCGGAAACCACCTGAAGGCTCAGCACAATATGTCCTCAAATGACATTGCGCGAAATTTTAATATTTTAAGGAAGTGTCTGAACAAACTCGATTGCCTTATTCTTGAATTGCTTTTTATCAAAGAACTGAAACCAACTCTAAACAAACAGTGCAATTCCATCCGCGCTAAATTATTTGTTTAGATCGGTTTTAACGGTGCCAGTTGTTGTAGGAGCACTGGGATTCAGGCTCAGTCAACATCAATGAACTTCAAAAGATTACTCTTCTAGGAACAGCTCACATTTTGAGGAAGTTCTTTCACTAAAGTGAACTCCTTGCTACCCACATGGTTTGGCCCCGGTGCTTTAGAGGGATAAAGCATAAATGCATAAAGGGCATAATAATATTTATGTATAATAATAATAATAATAATAATAATAACGAACGTAATAATAGCTACGTTAGCGTCCTATGTGCGCTCTCTGATTTAACATCCAGATGTGTCAAAAACGCTACTGATAATAACAAAGGTTTTTTTAGCAGTTCCATTAGATGGCTTTTCTCTTTTATATAACATTTCAAAAAATGTATGTAATAGTACATCATAAGTAAAAAAGGACATACGGTGGAACCTTTATATAACGAAAACCCAGGTATAACGAACGATAATCTTCAGCCTAGTAATAGTAAACTGTATGGAACAGAACCTCGATATAACGAACCAATTTCCCCAGTCCCTTAGCACTTCGTTAAATCAGGGTCCCACTGTAAGAAAGTAACTATTTAAACATCTATTACCATAATAGAATAAGAGCATATGATAATTCCAAGTAAATTTTAAATTACGTAAGAGAAAATGTATATACATATGTCGTAGTCGATCGGGCGAAATTATGTCATCCATATCGCATTTGATCATGAAATCACCAGAATTCACCCATTTTTTTCTCTTTTTACCATATTTACATGATGTGCCCATTTAAACGAAACTCAGTTATGGAACAAAAGTTTCCTATGGTGGTGCTGTTTATTGTGCTGTACAAGGTGGTTCTGGCTTTTCAAGCTGTTGATGAAATCTTCATGTGTGACCATTTAAATGAAATCTTTGAATTGGAACTGATATGTGGTCCACTTTTTATAACTATACTCTAACTATGTTCTAACTTTTGAGTCTCTGGGCGTAATCTTAAAGCGCGATCATTCAAATAAAAGCTACTGAGCAGTACTTTCCTGTGGTGCTGTTTATTATGCTGTACAAGGTGGTTCTAACTTTTGAGTCTGTGGATGAAATCCCAAAGTGTGACCATTCAAATGAAAGCTACTGAGCAGTACTTTCCTGTAGTGCTGTCTTTTATGTTAGGTGACTCTAAGTGTAAGTATGTAAGAAATTCTAAAGTGTGATCTTTCAAATGAAAGCTACCGAGCAGTACTTTTCAATGGTGCAGTCTGTTTCAGGATTTTGCTTCGAATTCATTTGAGACTTTTCTTGAATTTCGATTTTGTATGCTCTTGAGAGTGGAAATGTTGAGATCACGTATGCCACAACCTCTTAATAATATGTAACATATCTCACCGGCGTCAACTGCCCAGCAAAACAGAAAAATGCAAAGAACAACAAAGAACTTCATTTCCTCTCCAAGCTGTTCAGTTCACCTTTACGTGTCTTCGCTACACTCTAGCTTAATCAACTCTTGTACATATTCACTACCGAGACATAAGAAGATAATACTAACAGGTACGCAAACAACGTTGTAATGGAAAGATGCGTTCCATGTCATATTTGAATACAGGTGATTCAAGGTTAATTAGAATAAGAATTTGATCACTGGCTGTCAAGGAAAGCTGAACAAACGAAGGTAGTGTTTTGACTTTGCTTTTCCACGGGGAAAATTTCTGATGTTGGTAGTCTTTGGTTCTTTACCATTAACATGTGCAATCCGGTCGGTTTACGGTTTGGGCAAATGGTAAACAGATTTCCGTGTTGGGAAATTCCGTTCGGGACTGCCGCTTACCATTTGCAGAAATCCGTCCCATTTACGAAAAAAATTGGCACGACGGCGACGGCTAACGAGATCGTCACAAAACAAAAGCTTTAATTAACAAAACAACGACTCTGACCTGCGTTTTTTTTTTGGTATATTTCTTTGCCGTTCTGTGCACAACT
Source organism: Siderastrea radians (assembly GCA_964017195.1). NCBI lineage: Eukaryota > Metazoa > Cnidaria > Anthozoa > Scleractinia > Rhizangiidae > Siderastrea > Siderastrea radians. The sequence continues at coordinate 43,125,733 of OZ024896.1, forward strand.
ACAACGTGAAAAATGACCAAATTCAAAGTTTTGTGTAGAACGCGAACACACGACGGAATTTTTGTAATAATAATAATAACGCTCCGCTACAAGTTGCTAAGAGAGATATAATATCAGTATGGTACGATTTTAGTTGTTGATGTATTAAGCCTTAACAGACTAATTCTCAGCCAATTACATTCCGTGTATTAAAGTACTTATATGTCGTCACATCAGGACACCTCTCAAATACGAGCACTGCTCTTCTCAGCCAATTACATTCTGTGTATTAAAGTACTTATATGTCGTCACATCCGGACACCTCTCTAATGCGAGCACTGCTCTTCTCAGCCAATTACATTCTGTGCATTGAAGTAATTATGTACTTGGGTTCAGATAGTTTTTATTTAAACGTTACTCAAATTAATTAACTGTTTAAAGAAGCGTTGAATTGTCTTTTTTCCTTTTGAAGGATTACAAAAGCGGTACTTCAACCAAAGCTATTTATTGTTTTCTCTTCCAAATTAATATCGTTATTAGCGCCTTGAATAGATTCTAAATTTCGTGGTTGATTTATAGAGTACAAAAAATGTTTTGTCCAGAGTAAAAAAAAACTATTTAGGCTTTGGGAAAGAAGGATTAATGCTTTTACTGAGAAGTGAATGGTGTTTCGGTATTTTCAGGGTTGTTAGCTCATATTCGTTTCAGCTTTTATATTTCCCTCATCACAAGAAGGTTGTATAAAGGCGTTATGCTTTCAGCGGTCATTCTCACATTATACATGATCTTTCCTTCTAAAGGGAATCAAGGTAACAATTTGCTGCTTTATTTTCAGTCTAAGTCCAGTCACTGAACTCTTCTTCTGACTCCACTCGGGTTATCCGCACCCAACTTCAAGTGATTTACAAGTTTAGCTGAGCGATAAGTTGTGAAAGGTGTAAAACATTATTCAACTGTCTTTGTGAAACAGTTTTGTGCATAAACTTTGTTTTTGAGTCTCTCAATTCTAGATGAAATAAAAGTTACTGAATTGTTGGAACTTATTTTGTACTTGCACTAAATTGGGTGCTAGTTCGTCGAAGCAGAAGACTGCACGTTAGGGTATATGGTTTTTCGGCGACATTGTTCATAAATATGTAAGAATAGGTTTGCTGCAATAGGAGGAAATCGTCTTACGGGATGCTTGGCCAGGTAAAAGTAACCATGGATCACTGTCTCGGAAGACCGACAATCTGGGTTACCATATGCATGCAAACGCCTTGACGCTCAACAGCACCAATGTTCACATAGTAAACAACAAGACAGGAAAGTACTGCTCAATAGCTTTCATTTAAATGTTTATGCGTCAGGATCTCATTCACACCTCCAGTCGCTAGCCAGAACCAATTTACACAAGATTATAGACAGTACCGGCACAGTAAAGTACCTTTATGAACAGGCTCAACGTTAGAACTACCTTCTACAGCGCAATAAACAGCACCACAGGAAAGTACTGCTCAGTAGCTTTCATTTGAATGGTCACACTTTAGGATTTCATCCACAGACTCAAAAGCTAGAACCACCTTTTACAGCATAATAAACAACACCACAGCGAAGTACTGCTCTGTAGCTGTCATTTGAATGGTCACTCTTGAGGACCGGATAGACTAGGGGCACGTTTATTAAACCCCCGATAACTTACCAGGCTGAAAAATATTTTATGTGGACAGTATCCTTTAACAGAAACTCAATTTTATTGATGTTGGAAGCTAAATTTTTAAATCTTTATAATTTCAGTTTTGCAGTTGTATCAAGTTTTCACTAATAATTACCACTTATTGGTAAAAAACAGCTTTGAAAAAATACCTATCGGGCACGATAAGTTACCGGGAGTTCGAGAAAGCGGTCCCTGAAACGAGGTAAGAGAGGTTTGTGACGAGGTAATAAGCGAATAATGCGATTAAAGATGGTATGCAGTTGTTCCGTTCACTTTATATCTATGTTCGAGTCCTGCGGCGCTTTTTCTTTGTTTTAATAATGGTATACTTGTGGTTTTAATTCTTTCTTGGTTATGCGCGGTAATAAACAACAAGTAATGAGCGGTTGCCGATTTTTTATTAGAGGAAAATCAATAGAAAAGGACGTCACTCACTAATAAAACTCATTGGTACAATTTAAGTCTTCTCATAATTCTAAGCCATTATTAATTAAAATTATGTGAAATCTTAATTGACTTGCGTTTTATCTTTTCTTTCAATTTGACCTAATATTTATATGTTAAGGTTTTTTTAAACAAATATTGACAAGCTTTTAAAGTTTGCAAACACGAGAATGGGACTCTAATGGGGGTTTGTATTGTGTTGCATCAAACGGGAAAATATAGCAAATAAATAACGTCTGTTCTCTGGCCACTATAAAAGCTGGTTGCTATGCATATGGTCGCCAAAAAGCGCCTAAAATCGATCGATGCAAGCTACCCTAAAATTCAACTGGCATGGTTGACTATTAAAGCAAAATCTTAGATCTGGTTTAAGGTTAAATCGAGTGTTATTATAGGACTTTGTAGAACACCGCTTGCTGGTCACTGCTTATTTCATATGTTTTGGAACTTCCCAGTTGGACTGCAGACTAAAGTTATACAAAGGTAATCTAACAAGTAGCGAATTGTAATGCTGTTTTTATTTCGGTTAGTTTTATTCTATAATCGGACCATTGTAACCCTTTAACCATTAACCTGATAAAGTCTTGATGATCTTAACGACACTGACCATCAGAACGTCGACTTCGCTCTGCTATAATAAATGTCCCAGAGTTTGTCATCCTTAATTGGTCATACGATAACTCTGAGATAACACAATGTACAGTACTTGAATCAAGGTGTAAAACAGGGGTAAAATGACTAAATTTATTGACAGGTTGTTCTCCATATGACGCAGCCCTTTCTCCTTCACTGTGCACCAGTAAATTTCAAGCATCTTCAGTTCTTGATTCAAGTTTAAACCAACCTCACATGGCAAAGATTGGAGGCACTAAAGGATGGTGCCCCTCGGCTGCCAACGCTGGAACTGAGTTCATTCAAATCGATTTCACGTCGCCATTCCGAGTCTGCGCAGTAGATACTCATGCTCATAACTCGCGGTTTGTTTATAGTTACCAGATTGCGTATTCTTTGGACGGATCGACTTGGCTCAGTGTAACACTGGAGAATGAAACCGACTTGGTAGGTACACAATGCAATGTTTGAGGTTACCTGTGCGAGGATGTTTTCTAATTGCATAGAAAATGGTCTTAGTAAATAACGAAAATTGTGCTAAGCATAACAAGTCTTTACAATCAATAACACTACATTTGGAGTCATACATTGACTCTGCGTTTGAATAGCCGGATGATATTAGTATTTTGTGTTCCTATTTTTGGGGCGTTTGTGGAAGATATAAGATGCAAACAGTTATACTATTTTATCTATTTTTGCACAGAAGCTATAAGGGCAGTAGACAGATTCATTTAGACAGCGAGCAGTCTTCATTTTCTTCAAGGATAGTAGAGCAAGTAAAGGATAGGGGGAATGCTCGTGATCTCGCCGCCCGGATTGCTCCATTCCTGATTTTATCCTTGAAGAATCATAACGACTGCTCGCAGTCCAGAGTTTATTTAACCAAAACAGTGCTGAGGTATAGTGGCACTTTCGCAGAATCACTTCCCGTCAGGTTGCTGACTTAATTGAGCACAATTCTCATTGTCCGCAGATTTTCCTCGCGAATGCTGATTGTAACTCTATGGTGAGGAATGAACTGAGCAATAGCTCAAGTTTCGTCACCAGATTCATTCGTCTCTAACCGCTGTAATAATAAATTACGAAACAAGAGGCATTTATTGTCATTTTTGATATGGAAAGGAAGCTGATTGGCTTGTAGAACCATGCCTTATTGCAATATTAAGCACATAAAAGATTGTTGTACTGTTTCGAGGTGGGTTCAGAAAACGAAACTAAAACTTTAATAGAAAGAAAGCGTTTTGGTTTATGTACGGCATGTTTAGGCTTGAGTTGTAAGACCTGAAAAAGGGAGACATGTTATAGGTTCACGTCTGAAAATCACTCATTTTGATCTGAAATGGGGTCAGGATTTCAACAAGCGGGTGACTTATCCCCACCAAAAACTTTGAGGATTATCCCTATGTAACTTTTCTTAATTGTAGTTATCTTAGGGTGTCCTAGGGTATAGATACTGACAAGAAACAGGTATATGAATATAGATAATAAATAAATAAATAAATAAACAAATAAATAAACTAATAAACAAATGTTAAGATCTTTCTCGGAAAAAAATTGCGAGGCCCCAACGGGAATCTTACCCATGACCTTCCAGGTACCAATTGGAACCCTCTACCACTGACTCACGGAAGACTCATTGAGCGATGGAAGACTCATTGGGGTTATGTGCCACAGAACTCTCATCGTGTAGGTACAAACTATGACAACAGACCTGTAAGCAGAAACTACCTACATCGCGCAGGTACTCTAAACTGTAAGGTTCCTTTAGTATTTATAAGAGCCTCCAAAGAAGGTTCCGCTACGACATTTAAAAGGATCTTTCAGCGAAAACGTCAAGTCAGTTATCTGCTATAACTCTCTTTTGCTTTCAGAATTTTCCGCCCGCGACACCAGATTTCTTGGAAACAAAACAGTTAGAGAAGGCAGCCTTGTTATCCTTCAGTGTGTTTCGCTGGAAAATAAAGACAAACTGAACGTTAACTGTATAAAGAACAGTGAAGAGAACAGTCCGTTGACAGTTTCTGTTTACCTCGCTATGAACACAACAAGATTTGACTCTGGAGAATATTACTGCATACTCATAACGGAGTAGATTCTGTCAAGTCGCCTACTACTTATGTTGAAGTTTTGTGTATGTATAGAATTAATGCAGATACGTTATCAAACCCTACAGAAGAGGATTCCTAAATTTTGGACTTCAGAAGATCCTTTGACTGAAAACATCAGAGACACCACTGCTCCTCACGTAAATTACAGCATGGTTCCCATAAAATTTCACGCAAAAAGGAAGGGGTGTTCTGTCTTCTGAGGCTGTTACCATAACAAAGTCAGACTTCAACAGACTAATACGTTTGGAAATGCTGACATTTTTAGCATGCAGAACATCTGCTAGTGAGGTCATGTAACTTGTTTCGGCCACAATATCTTGGAAAACCTTAAGTTAAACCTCTCTTAAAAGTTATTTTGTGTTATTGAAAAGGGTAAAAATTAAATTAGACTTCTGAATTTTTCATGACATAAGTAAAGGCTCAAGCCTCAGCTCACGCTAGTCTTACTGAAAGCTTCAAATCAGTTTAGTTCCTCATTGTGTGATTACGAAAACCGTGGACAGTTTAGTTTGACTTTGACATGTCAGATGTCTAGCTACCAATCATGAATGAGATAAATCTGCGAACAAGTACAACTGAAAAGAAAGGATCAAACAACAAAAGTGGGACACTTGCATTGACTGTATAGAAGGGTTTCGTTATCTGCCATAACTCTCTTAACAGTCAAAAACCCGTCTCAAGGCGAAAGGTTCGTCCATTATCAATCTGGCGAAAGAAGAGTTTTTTTCGTCCCAAATTTATGCGCCCATTTTCCCGACGGGAAGGCTAGCTTTTCATTTACCTTGGACGGAAAACCGGTTTTGAATCTAGATCTTCAAGTAAAAGCTGGCTTCAGAGAGACTTTCTTGTGAGGGGAGCACTTAGAATATATATGAAATCTTTCATGCCAATAAATAAATAAGTAAATAAATAAAATTGATTAACTAAATACAAGGTCATTCTCTTTTTTATAGATCCACCATCTCTAGATGCCAGTTATCCCCTCGATCACACGGTTGTCGAAGGCTTCAATCTCACTCTGCAATGCGAAGCGACACTGCCTATCCTAAGCCAATCATCACGTACAGTGTTAGCACACTGATATCATACGAACACCAGTTTCCCTCGATCTCATGCAGCAAAATACTACTATGCGGTCGACAATGGGATCGGTGAAGTTGCAGTGTCAAGAATTTGCACCGTTGATGTCCAGTGTAAGTACCACCTAAACTTGTTGTTTAGCGCAGCAACATGTCGTTCGCGTCCTCCTTCTCTGCTTTTTTCTTGTATTTTTTCACATATTTTCCGCTTACGCCTTGCCCAGTCTATATTGAGAGAACATTAATCATGCGCCCTAAAACCTACTTGGTAAAGTACAACGAAATGCTACACCAAAAGTAGCTCTCCTATAAAAGGTCTTAGCGAAGAAATGTTTCAATCCAACTAGAATCGATATAAGAAACTAACTCCACACAAAAATATTTCACTGTTTTCGGTTCATCTCAGTCCCCTCATTATTGAATGTTGGGTACATTATTCCAACTCGTGAGTCTATGAATGAAATCCATAATACTGTAATTATTAAAATGAAATAAGTTTATCATTCGTTTCCAGTTTCGCCTTTTGTTTCTCATCATTTCTAAAACTGGATGTAGATTTTTTTAGTATTCCATGGGCACTCAACGAATTGTTTCTTTAGAGTATCTGTTGGAGAGGCTTTATAACCGCCTGAAAAATTCGGATTTCATTGCAGTGATACTAAATAATGACGTCTTGCGTATTTCGGAACGCCAACAGCAGCTCAGAGCCCCCAGTAGATGTGCAGCTCGAAAATTCAAGGGAATAAGATAATTTTCCTTAGTATTGTCTAAGAGCTATTTATTCAAATTAGTGTAAACAGATTAAGGCTAGTTCATACAAATAATCCTTTTAAGGGCTTAAAATGATCTAGGGAAAAAAAAGGAACACGTTTTCAGAATTTTGCTAAGATTTCCGCGTTGGGTTTCCCTTTATTCTGTACAACTGATTATGGCACCCGGCGTCCAAGAGGGAGTTAATGAAAGCCTCTAGTTAGCCTGCATGGGGGGCGGAGAGTGGCACAGTTTAGATGGGGGACAGCAAAAAAAAAAAAAAAAAAAAAAGGGAGAATGCGAGTTTGATATTTTTGTTTCTCCCCTCTTCGTCACTCGTTTTTGTGATTCCTTCGCTGAAACCTTAGCTTCAAGCTAACAAAGGCGTCAGCTATGCAAGGTAAACTGAAGACAAATGACAAACCAAAGCCATAAGGTGCCGCCGATCTTTAGTGCAAATAAGTAACAGATGCGCGTAGTAACAGTTTATTCATAATGGCTTGAGTTATGTTCTGTTTATTTGCTCTTCGACAACGAGAAGCTCAGTGTTGTTCCGGAGAAATGATGGGTAAAAATTTAATAATAATAATAATAATAATAATAATAATAATTTAGGAATTTATATAGCGCATTTTCCATGACGCAATGATCAAATGCGCTTTACAATCAAAAAAATAATAAAACAGAGAAAAAATGACTGAAAAAAGCATAAATAAAAACAACATCGTGGATTAATTAGGAAAGGCTAACTTAAATAAGTGACTTTTAAGAAGAGCTTGAAAAGAATCGACAGTTCTTGCACTCTTGATATTAGTTGGTAAAGAGTTCCACAATCTAGAGGTCGCCGTAGTAGTGGACGAACGGTCTCCCAGTGTATGATATGACCTACATAAAGGAGTGCTTAGCAATAGTTCATTGGTTGAACGTAAATTGCATCTGGTGCCATTGGATGGCTTAATTGCTATCGAATTACGTATGTAGCTGAGTGTTAAATTATGCATAGCTTCATAGGTAATCAATAACATCTGAAATTAAATCCTGAACCTAATGGAGAGCCAGTGTAACTTAATAAGAAGTGGGATGATGTGACAGAATTTACGTTCATAAAACACAAGTCTAGCCGCAGCGTGCTGGACTCTCTGTAACTTATCCAGTTGACAGGCCGGCAACCCATACAGCAGACTATTACAATAGTCAACTTTGTTGGTCATGAAGGAATGTATGAGCGTCTCTGAGGACTCCTGAGATAGATAACGTCGTATGCCTCTGATGTTGTACAATTGGAAAAACACTGCACTGCAAATCTTTGTTACATGCGTAGCCATTGACAATTTTTCGTCAAACCAGGCACCAAGGTTTTTCATGTATGTTGATGACGTAATGTCAAAATTTCTAACACGTACGCTGTCGATGTTAATATAACAGCACGTGATTCTTTTTGTTCTGCTACATTTGAGTGCCGCAATCGACATGGTGAACCATGATATCCTGATCTCGCGTCTTGTGTCTAGGATTGGCGTCCATGGAACAGTCTAATCTTGGTTTAAGTCTTATCTACCAGGAAGATCACAGCGCGTGATTGTCATGGGGCGTTGTCGGATAGTTTCAGCTTGACTGTGGAGTCCCACAGGGTCATGTCTCGGCCCACTACAGTATGTGGTCCTTGGTTTGCGAGGTCCTTGGTCCGCGACTTTTCCGAATATGATGTAATATTTCCTCGTTAAATAGAATACGACAAAAAAGGAATGTGTCCGATGATTTAGTGACTAGTCTTCTTCCATATGACGAGGTTTCGGCTTTCCTGCTGTTGATGAAGGTGCGGAATTCAAGTTTGTAGATAGGTAGGCCAATTTGTCTTTCTTGAATTGTTTAGTTTTGCGGCTCCGTAAATTACATGGCCATGTTTACTTGGCTTGTGTATAGAAAAAACGCAACGGGAAAACGTGTGTTTTTTTAAAAAAAACAAACAAACAAAAAAAAAACAAGTTTACAGAGAAACTTATTTCTGCACTTGTGAACGAATTTGCTGCTGAGTTTGAAATTTTGTTTTATCGACTCGTGAAAAATGTCAACAATTTTCTCATATGAGTCCTTGGTCTGCGACCTATGGCCCTAGAGAACTTACATTTCGCAAAGCAGGAAAAGAAAAACTTAGATGAATGGAAACGGCCTTTGTTTTTGCCGAATATTTTCAAAAACCTCCTTATACATGTCTACGAACGGGGTTAACGCCCCATGTATACCAAGAATGCGTGTAAGCATTTCGTGCCGTTTACATGATTCGCGGACCAAGGGCCTGCGAATACGGTCACCTTTTTGCGAATTACAAGAAAAATATTTCAGTTTGGAACTTACCACTCTAAACTTAAAAAGAAACATAAAAGCTATCTTCAGGGAAAAATTCAGCTCGCGACGTTTTAATTCAGGTAAGATATATATATTCAAGATTATAATTTTTACTCGCGGACCAAGGACCCCATACTGTAGTTTTCAATATATTTGCAAGCAGCTTGTTTGACGTAATTGATCGGCATCTTCCTGAGGTTTACTGTTACGCTGAAGACTCCCAGTTATACTTATCGTTCAACCCTAATAGTTCTGCGAGCCAGGACGCAGCAGTTGCGGCCATGAAAAGTTGTATTATTAATATTAGGCGATGGTCGCAACCTAGCTGCCTCCTGTTAAACGATGACAACACAGAATTTATCATCACGGCTACTACCATGCTTTTATAATTTACAGTCATAAAAGTAGGGCGGGGCTAGGGTGGGGCTAAAAAACAATCCCTTTTGAAAAGATTGACAATGCCCAGAACAGTTTTGTTTATAATTCCTTAATTTAGGTTCTCTTTGTTTTTTTTTTGTTCCCTTGTGCGAGACCCAGGGTTGTTGCCAAAAATGTAGACACTTCGCCAGTTGCAGCATTTTTATATTCACATTCATAAAACTAGAGAGTGCGTAAGTCAAAAACCCGGCTTGCGATGCAAGGGCTGGGCTGAAAAACAAACCCGTTTGGGTCGGCACGTGCCCGTGTGTCTTTATTTGTAGTCACTGCTTCAAGTTCAGGATGAGGCTACTTGCCTAATTCGTTTGCAAACATCAGATTTTACTTTACGATCAAATTCAAGGCTAGGGGTGGTTACTTTTTCAGACCTTGGCAATCTCACCTCTGAAAAATGAAAACAGACATTAAGAATAAAACACAAACAGCGGTGATAAGCATTGTAAATAAACGCATTTTGATAAACTTGACGTTTCGTATGTTAGACAACATGCATTTTCAAAAGTAACCATTACAGTGTTTGAAAACTGTTTCTATATATAGTTTACAATAGCGGTCTGGAACCGAGATTAAGAAAAACGAACTTAACAGGACGGACAGACTGTCCGAGCTATTAAATTACTGTCAAGAACGTTTCTCTTAATCTCGGTTCCAGACCTTATTGTAAACTATGTAAACCGTTTTCAAACACTGTAACGGTTACTTTTGAAAATGTATTTTGTCTAGCATATTGATACGAAACGTCAAGTTTATCAAAATGCGTTTATTTACATTGTTTCTCACCGCTGTTTGTGTTTTATTCTTAATCAAGCTACGATGGCCTAAGAACAAAAGTTCAGTATAAAACAGACATTCTATACACTATATCGTTGTATTCTTTATTTAAATCTTTAAATCTTTATTTGTCTTTCTATTTTTATCTTTAAACCTTTATTTTAAATTCCATTCGTTTTCTTGCAGTCAGCGCCGGGCTTTTGTGGTGCCAGCAACTTCTTGATCTTGACATTTGCAAACCTAGGACTCTGTAGGAAAACAAGATGGAAAAGTATTTCATTCCGTGTCAATGAAAATATGCGTAATACTGAACGTCACGAATATTTATAAAGCAGTATAAGTAAACATTTTTTTTTTCATGAAGCGATCGATCAACGAAGATAGTCAAGAGAATACTTAAAGATAATAGAATAGAATTATAGTGAAGTTTTGCATTTCTCCCCCATCATTTATAGAAGTAGAAAAAAGAAGGAACAAGGTAGGGATATCTTGGAAATATTCATACCATATGCTTGACTTGGTGCAGTTGTTTGTTTTATATTGTTTTGTTTGGTTAAAAAAGTGCAAAATAAGAAAGCGTAAGAAAACATCCTGTCACCCTGGGTACGTTAAAATCTCCAATAAGCCACCCTTCCCCTCATCTCCCTCAGGGGTTGGATTATACAAATCATAAATTTTAAAGACAAATAACACCAACTTTTTCTGACACTTCTTGTCACAACAGTTACTTAAATAGAACAAGAAAGGGGAAATCGAAGTGATCCTCATATCCTGTGATGAAGGATAAGGAAAGCTATCATTTGAAGCCATGAGGATTAACCACATATTATATGACAAGAAAGAATTCGTGTGTCACCGTTTTATAGCTACACCGTTATTTATACCCTCAGTCAGTGACTGAAACTAACTAAAACCAGTATTTTAATTGGCTTCTGAATGGGAAGGGGTGTGGCTTATTAAAGAAGGATCTCATCACAAAATCTGACTTACAAAGGGGGGGGGGTAACAGTCTTATTACAGAAGAAAGGGTGGTGGGGAGGCTTGTCAGAGATGGGGCTTGACAGAAATTTTACAATAGTATTAAAAAGATATTCTCGTCCCGAGGGTGTTCTTGGGATTCTAAATAATCTAGTAATGTTGATATTTAATTTATCTATTTGCCCTGAAAAGCTTTTAGACGACGAGTTAATTTTAGTTTCTAATGTTTTAAAATGTCGTAGGTGCCGCCATTTTCAACGGAGACTGAGATGGTCCTGAGGACGAGATTATTTAAGAAAGGTGTCCTTACTCGGGACACAGTCTGCCCAAGGAAATTCATGGCCCGCCGGAACAGTGGTCAATTTGCCATTAAAGTAGGCGTAGAGGAGCGCATGTGGTTTTTCCGGCACAAATCCCTTCTGGCATTTCACCTGACAAATTTCACCGTAACCGCCAAAGAGAGGCATATTACCACGATTGCAGCTTAAAGCACCGTGATCTGGCGGTGGTGGCTTGACCAAGCCTGTGAGAGAAATACTACAGGGTGAGTAAATAAAACTTGTTATATATAGTACTTTATTATGATTATGCAGTTTTAAACGTCTAGATGCTTAAAAAAACGTTCCACATAAAGCACAAAGGCGTAGCCTATGAGAAGTCTCCTAAAAATGGCTATACTCTATTTTTAAAAACATAGTATTTGACACATAAAAAAGGGATAAAATGTAAAAACAAATTGCTTCTGTCATAAAAGACGGTTCAATGTCAATATTTGTTCAATGTGCTTACTAAATGAAATAATTAAGTTAAAAAATACTTAATTGCTTCTGCTGTGTCTTTCAGAGAAAAATAATCCTATTATTATTATTATTATTATTATTATTATTATTATTATTATTATTATTATTATTATTATTATTATTATTGACGTACTGGGTGGATCTTCCTGAAAACTCAAGCCCACCATGAAAACACTACAGTTGGAAGCAAAAGCAACAACATCCTAAGAGTAATGCAGAAACACAGAACAACTTTCAAAAATATACTTCGATGCTACACACCAAAACATCTAGCAAGATATATATATATATATATATATATATATATATATATATATATATATATATATATATACACCCGTTTTCAAAAACGTTGCAACTCGAAAAATATATACAACTTTTGTTTAAAGCAAAACAACTATAGTTTCAAAACAAAAGGTACATATTTTTCAAATTGCAACGTTTTTGAAAACGTTTTTGAACGTTTTTTTTTTTAACCTTCTTAATAGAGCGGTTTTCAATTGAGTGTCGAAAGTAATTCGCGTTTTGCTTTGGTTTTGCTTTACTTTGCTCTGTGATTGGTTAAAACATCTTGCGCCACTTTCTCGACCAATCAGAAGTAAAACTCAAACCAATTGCGACTTGCTCGCACGCGTTTTCCCGCGCTTGGCGCTATTGACATGTATTTGCTTCGAGTTCTGATTGGTTCATTGGATAATTTGTGTTTGTTGTGATTGGCTGGGGTAATTACTTTGGTTTTGGTTTTACGACACTCATTTGAAAAGCGCTCTATCTTGCATGTAAAATTATGCTGTTTTAGAGGGAGCCATTGAGGTAGAGTATTAAACTCCTCCACCCACCCCCATATGATCCACAGCTTCTGTAAGGGTGCGTTTCTTAGGGAGGATCCGACAACAGATTTGTGACCCCAGATCATGTGGATTCTTCACCAAAAAAAAACAAGCAAACAAACAAACAAACAAAAAAATCCGAGAAAGGATTATTTTGTTATGACAACACGGGCTGAAGGCACGCAATATTTATATCAGACAGTATCAGAACGATATTTCTCCATTACTGCCCTAGAATTCGACTAGAATGGAAAGCAAATAATTTAGAAACAAATATAAAAAATATGGCGAGACAAGTAAATTTGCATGGAAGACCTCTTGTCAGATGTACCATTTTCGAATCCTTTCCTTAAGAAAATCTTGGATCATGAATCTTTAGTTTAAAAAAAAAAAAAAGAAAAAGACCCCGCAAAATCTGCTTTTAGATTCAAGAATCCGGATTTGGATTTTGCCAGAAAAACGCACCTTAAATCTAAGGTAAGCACGCGCAAGAAGTACTCTATAGGTATCAAGGCCTGTTCGCTTGTTAGAACTGACATAACATCATCACCATGTCGGCGAAAGGTTTTTCGCGTGATACCCAGTATTACGTTCCAGTTTCCCGAGAACTTTTCCGTGCTTTCACGACAAGCCAAACTACACGCCAACGCAAATCATTGCTTAGTGAAGCAGGCGTATAATCATCGTAAAAATCAAAACAAAGCAATTCCTGCGGAAAAAACCCGTTCTATTTTAGAAAAAAGGTTTTTTTTTCAAATTTTCTCACTTAAATGAAATTTATACCATTCGTTATCAGATACGTGAGAAGCATACATGCACACGTGGCCAATTAACATGGTTGGATTGTTTTGAACAAAAGTATCTATCTATATATATATCTTTCTCAGGAAAACCTTTTTGAAAACGGGTGTATATATATATATATATATAGAGAGAGAGAGAGAGAGAGAGAGAGAGAGAGAGAGGGAGAGAGAGAGGATATTACACGGCGGCGCGAAGACATGAATTTTATTTTCGAGTGGTAAAAACAATATTTTACGAAGGAGCGCAGCGAGTAAAATATTGTTTTTTACCACGAGAAAATAAAATTCATATCTTCAAGCCACCGTGTAATTTTCTTTTTATTATATAGACAAGAGCATTTTTGCACAAACAACAGAGTAAAAGAGGGAAATGACGTCATCGATATCCTCACTAGTGAGGATATGGAAAACACGCCACTCGAGTCCCAGATGTAGTTTCGTATGAACTTTACAAGTGGTCTATTTTCCCCTAAAACACTTTTGGCTATATAATAAATATTATTTAACAATTATCCTGCGCAGAATATCACCTGATACTTAGCCGACGAGGCCGTAGGCCGAGTTGGCTAAATCAGGGGATATTCCGCAAGATTGAACAGGATAATTGTTTTATTATTCAACAAATTTTCTTCGACTACCATTTTCAGAACGAGAAAAACTCATATGGTTCTATGATGAAAATGCTAAAAGCTAGCAGCACATAATAAAAATCAAAACAGAACTTCAAGAAATCGAAGTTTACTACCGTTCACTTAAAAAGACTTATTTACAAACTCGTGTTTGGAAATGACAAGACAAAGGAAAAAAAATATTGCTACCTTACCGAGAATAAGTCCTCTTCCTGTGAATTAAAATCTTTTCAACTATACAACTTTCCGTGAGCGAGTGTGCTGCTTCGTTCGCAATAGCATTTTCTTGGTTGAGTTCTCACTATGAAAATTCCAAGTCAACCTCTTGATATCTTTGTGAGCTGAAGCAAATACTTGTTGACTTTTTGAGAGCATTTAATCGTGGAACGTTTCTTCCAGGGAGTTAAAATTTCCGGAGAACACTGCTAAAACTACCTCGCTTTTCAAAATGGCCGCCAAACAAGCAATGAAAGAAAATCTGCAGTGCACTTCCAAATATGGTCAGTTTCGTGTATCGGAGGATGTCTGTCATATATGGATGATAGATATTGAGGGCTTCCTTATCATATATGGGCATAGTGACAATTTGTTAAATAATAAATATGTATGTAAGTGCCGTAGGTTACGTTCACACCCTATAATGATGATAATGATGATGGTGGTGGTGGTGGTGGTGATGATGACGAACGTAATAATAATTACTTTAGCGCCCTATGTGCAACACCTTCTCTTATGACAACAAAAATTCCTTTTAGAAGTTTCACGAGGTGGATCGCCTCCTTTAAATAACGTAGCAATAAAAAAAAAGTAAAAACTGGAAACTGTATGTAATAGTACATCATTGCATACAGTACATTACATTACAAGAAAGGAGATAAGAAAGTAACTGATTAAACGTATATTACAAGACTAATTAAGAGCGTATAAAAATTTTAAGTAAATTTTTAACTACTGAAGAGAAAATGTATATACATAATTATATAGTAGCCGATCGGGCGAACTTCTGTCATCCATATTGTTTCGAATTTGTAAATTTGGACATGAAATAACCAGAATTCACGCATTTTTTTTACTATGTTTACGCGATGTGACCATTTAAATGAAACTCAGCCATGAAAAAAGTTTCCCGTGGTACTGATTATTGTGCTGTACATAACGGCATTTCCGCGTGATGTCTTATCGTTCTCGCTTTTGATAGACACTATCGAATGCTTCAGTAAATACTCCGGTCTGAAAATGAATGAAAAAACCGAAGTCGTCTCACTTAGCGATATGAAATTGAACCCTAGGCAATTAGGGGTGGAAGCTATTTCTAGTATAGTCAAAATATTAGGGGTGCATTTTACATACGACTTTCAGCAATTTTATCAGAAAAATTTTGAGTCTATCGAAAAAACATTGAAAGAATACTTGAAAGGGTGGACTTAGAGAGGCCTTACCTAAATAGGAAGGATCCAAATAATTAAATCTTTTGCTATACCAAAAATCCTTTATGGTGTGGCCTTCATCTCATGTAAAAAAACAGATTTTATAAGGAAAATTAATGATCTAATTTACTCATTTGTGTGGAAAGGTAAGGATAAAGTAAAGCCTTGATAACTTCGATAAAACGGAGGTTTAAAAATGCCCAATATTGGATCAATGATCGCAGCGCAAAGAATATTGTGTCTGAAGAAATATTTGGTTTCCTACCCAGCCAGCTGGAAATGTTTCCTAGACTACTACCTCAAGAATGTAGGCGGCCAATTTTTGTTTCAATGCAATTTTGATTATGCAAAACTACCAATATACCTTCCTGAATTTTACAAAGAATGTGTCCGAACCTGGGCTTCATTTGACGAAAACAACCCATGTACTTTGGAAAACCTGACAAACCAGGTATTATGGAACAACAAGATTATCTGCATCAATAACAAGTCTGTCTTTAGCAGAAAGCTGCCCGAATGTGGTCTGAATAAAGTAGGAGACCTCTAAGGTGACACAGGGCAACTGGTATTTTATAACGAGCCTTGGAGATCGAATCTCTCTCCTGTTGATATATTCCTTCTGTTTAGCATGCTCGATGGCCTTCCAGGGACATGGAAGTCTCTACTCAATAGAAAATAAACCGAAGATACCTCTCTACACACTCGCTCATGACCCAAACTCTTTCTACCTATATCTTGGCGATAAAAAAATTAAATAAGGGAGAGCTTCAGGCTGAACTCCTTTACAACATATTGATCTCATTCATACCCTAAAACCAACTGCCGCAGGGAAGTACGAAGAAGCGTTTAACACTGACTCATATCAGCTAAACTGGAACAAAATATCCCAAAGTACCTAAGTACCAAATTGAGGGAATTCCAGTATAAGATACCTAACAAAATTCTATACACCAACGAAAAACTTTTCAAGTTCAAAAAAGGAGATTCTTCTTTGTGCTATCTATGCAAAACTGACATAGAAACTTTAGAACATTTCCTTTTTGAATGTCCAATGGTCCAGTCATTTTGGAAAGACTAAGAAACTTATTCGACAATAAGGTGTCATGGACCAGAACGGCTTAGGAATAAAAGATTTTCTTTTCGGAATTCTCGATCCACATGAGCTCCATGTCCCGACCAACTATATAATTTTGGAAAGCAAATATTTCTTGAATCTTTGTAAATTAAACAATAGACCCTTGTCTGTGTGATTGCTACTTCAAAGGATAAAAAACAGGCATCAAATTGAGCGCGGTAGAGCGAGAAGTAAAGGCAATATATCTCTCCACAAGTGGGATCCCGTACTCCTATTCATATCACCTTAAAAAGCTGTTGCCAAGCCATCATTATATGCATATATATTTATTTATTTTCTTTATTGTTGTAGTAAGTTTTTTTTTTTTGCCTTTCTCTTTTGTTAGTCTTTCGTTTTTCTTTTCCACTGTTGTATGTGTATGGAAGATACTTAATCTAAACAAAAAAAATAAAGTACAAATAATAAAAATAATAATAATAATAATATTAATAATAATAATAATAATTACGTAAGTGCCCTATGTGCAACACCTTCTCTGATAACAACAAAAATTTCTTTAAGAAGTTTCACGAGGTGGATCGCCTCTTAAATGATGTAGCAATTAAAAAAACTAGAAACCGTATGTAATAGTAAATCATTACATACAGTACATAACATTACAAGAAAAAACATCAGAAAGTAGCTAGTTAAACATATATCACAAGATTAATTAAGAGCGTATTAAAATTTCAAGTAAATTTTTAATTACTGAAGAGAAAATGTATATACATATGTAGTAGCCGATCGGGCGAACTTATGTCATCATATTGTTTCGAATTTGTAAATTTGGTCATGAAATAATCAGTATTGACGCATTTTTTTACCATAATTACGCGATGTGACCATCTAAATGAAACTCAGCCATGAAAAAAAGTTTCCTGTGGTGCTGTTTACTGTGCTGTACATGGTGGTTCTGGCTTTGAAAGCTGTTTATGAAATCTTCAAGTGTGTTAAATAAAATATTTTGATTGGTACTTACATATTGTTCCCTTTTTATGATTGTGCTCTGGCAAGG
The DNA here is from genome assembly GCA_964017195.1 of Siderastrea radians. Taxonomy (NCBI): domain Eukaryota; kingdom Metazoa; phylum Cnidaria; class Anthozoa; order Scleractinia; family Rhizangiidae; genus Siderastrea; species Siderastrea radians. Next base: position 43,143,552 of record OZ024896.1, read on the forward strand.
TGGTTCTAACTTTTGAGTCTCTGGGCGAAATCCTAAGTGAGGCCATTCAAATGAAATCTACTGAGCAGTACTTTCCTGTGGTGCTGCTTATTATTCTGTACAAGGTGGTTCTCACTTTCGATTCTGTGGATGAAATCCTAAAGTGTGACCATTTAAATGAAATCTACTGAGCAGTACTTTCCTGTGGTGCTGTTTATTATGCTGTACAAGGTGGTTCTCACTTTTGATTCTGTGAATGAAATCCTAAACTGTGTCCATTCAACTGAAATCTACTGAGCAGTACTTTCCTTTGGTGCTGTTTATTATGGTGTACAAGATGGTTCTAACTTGTAAGTCTGTAGGAAATTCTAAAGTGTGCCCATTCAAATGAAAGCTACTTTTTGTGGTGTTTTTTATTTTGCTGTACAAGGTGGCTCTAACTATTGAGTACTTACATATTGTCCCTTTTTACGATTCTGCTCTGACAAGGTGGTTCTAACTTTTGAGTCTCTGGAGGGAATCCTTAGTGAGACCGTTCAAATGAAATCTACCGAGCAGTACTTTCCTGTGGTGGTATTTACTATGTTGTACAAGGTGGTTCTCACTTTCGAGTCTGTGGATGAAATTCTAAAGTGTGACCATTCAAATGAAAGCTACTGAGCAGACTTTCCTGTGGTGCTGTTTAATATGCTGTACAAGGTGGTTCTAACTTTTGAGTCTGTAGATGAAATCCCCAAGTGTGACGATTCAAATGAAAGCTACTGAGCAGTACTTTTCCATGGTGCCGTCTGTTTCAGGATTTTGCTTCAAATTCAGTTGAAACTTTTCTTGAATTTTGATTTTGTTTGCTCTTGAGAGTTAAAACTTTGAGATCGCGTATGCTACAACCTCTTAGTAACATGTAAGACATCTTACCAGCGTCAACTGCCCAGCAAAACAGAGGAATGCAGAAAACAACGAATAGCTTCATTTCTTTTCCAAGTTGTTCAGTTCACCGTAACGTGTCTTCACTGCACTCTAGCTTAATTAACTCTTGTAACATATTCATCACAGGGGCACATGAAACATAATACTAACAGCTACGCAAACAAAGTTGTAATGAAAAGATGCCATTCCATGTTGAATTTGACTACAGGTGAACAAGCTTAATTAGGATAAAAATTTGATCATTGGCTGGCAAGGAAAGCTTAACAAACGAAACGTGTCATTTTGTTTCTGTTTCTGTTTCTTTTGCAAGAATCGTTAATATTGTTATCAATATTAATATTATTATTATTATTATAATTATTATTTTAATTATAATAATAATAGTTATTATTATTATTATTATTATTATTATTATTACTATTATTATTGACTTACTGGGTGGATCTTGCAGAAAACTCAAGCCCACCATGAAAACACTACAGTGGGAAGCAGAAGCAATAACATCCTAAGAGTAAGGCAGAAACACAGAACAACTCAAAAATATACTTCGATGCTACACACCACACATCTATACAACTAACGCAAATGAACTTAAACCAGTAAAAGAAAGAAATAAACAAACACAGAGTGAAGACCCTAAAATTTATCCTGAACGGGATTTGAACCCGCGTCCTCGACTTTCTATAAACTTGTCACAAGCATCCACTCTTACGGTCTTTCATAAAAATAATATAAGTTTAACACAAATGAAGACAAACCATTACTATTTGTCTGACACCTATATTTATTACCTATATTCAGGGTGACCAAAAACCGTTACAAGTATCGCATTACAATAAGAAGAAGAGAAGGAGGGATCGTGGATGTATAAACTTGGGACTTAAACACCTCATGGTCTTAATGATAATGATGGTTTTTACGCTCAAAACAAAAACTCGCATGCGGTTACACGTGCGCGCTAAAATATTTTCTTAGTTATGTGTGCGTAAAAACTTAATTTTTAATTCGACAGTTTGTGTATAGCGAATGTAGTCAGACTTGTTTATGATGACAACGCCTGAACCTTTGTCTGGCTTTGTTATTACGATGTCATCTCGTTTCTTCAGTTGGTTGACTGATCTCAGGAGTGCCTTTGGTGGATTTGGCGTTTTCCTCTCAATGTATTTCAATGCAATTGAGCGAAGGGTCGCTGCGGCAAGATCTTTTTTGTCATCAGAAAGGCTCGGTTCAAGTGTCCAATAGGCCTGGAATGCCTGATTTATGAAATGGTATTGATCAAGGAAAGGAGACCATCTCTAAACACGCAAGCAGATTCCATCCGTGCGAAACTTTTTAATCAGCTGACATTGTTCTGATTAAATGACATTATTCGTTTTCTTTTTCACACTTAGACTGCTTGTATTCTAAACTCAAAACCTCATAATTTGCATCTAATAATGGCGATAGGGTGACGCCGAAACGTCATGTTCTTGCGTAAGTATTTTTTAAAAATGTTTTTCGATTTCTTCTTTATACATATCACAAGAATAAATTAAGCGCGTATAAATATTTCAAGTAAATTTTAATTACTGAAGAGAAAATGTATAAACATATATAGTAGCCGATTGGGCGCACTAATGTCATCATATTGTTTCGAATTTGTAAATTTGGTCATGAAATAACCAGTATTGAAGCATTTTGTTTACCACAATTACGCGATGTGACCATTTAAATGAAACTGAGCAATGAAAAAAAGTTTCCCGTGGTGCTGTTTATTGTGCTGTACAAGGTGGTTGTGCTCTGATAAGGTAGTTCTAACTTTTGAGTCTCTGGGCAGAATTCTAAGTGTCACCATTCAAAATGAAAGCTACTGAGCAGTACTTTCTTGTGGTGCTTTTTATTTTGCCGTACGAGGTGGTTCTCACTTTTAAGTCTGTGGATAAAATCCTAAAGTGTGACCATTCAAATGAAAGCTACTGAGCAGTACTTTCCTGTGGTGCTGTTTATAATGCTGGACAAGGTGGTTATAACTTTTGAGTCTATGGATGAAATCCTAAAGTGTGACCATTCGAATGAAAGCTACTGAGCAGTACTTTCCTGTGGTGCTGTTTATTATGCTGTACAAGGTGGTTCTAACTTTTGAGTCTATGGATGAAATCCTAAAGTGTGACCATTCAAATGAAAGCTACTGAGCAGTACTTTCCTGTGGTGCTGTTTATTATGCTGTATGAGGTGGTTCTAACTTTTGAGTCTATGGATGAAATCCTAAAGTGTGACCATTCAAATGAAAGCTACTGAGCAGTACTTTCCTGTGGTGCTGTTTATTATGCTGTACAAGGTGGTTCTAACTTTTGAGTCTGTGGATAAAATCCTAAAGTGTGACGATTCAAATGAAAGCTACTGAGCAGTACTTTCCTGTGATGCTGGTTATTATGCTGTACAAGGTGGTTCTAACTTTTGAGTCTGTGGATAAAATCCTAAAGTGTGACCATCCAAATGAAAGCTACTGAGCAGTACTTTCCTGTGATGCTGGTTATTATGCTGTACAAGGTGGTTCTAACTTTTGAGTCTGTGGATGAAATCCTAAAGTGTGACCATTCAAATGAAAGCTACTGAGCAGTACTTTCCTGTGATGCTGTTTATTATGCTGTTAACAAGGTAGTTCTAACTTGGAAGTCTGTATGAAATTCTAAAGTGTGACCATTCAAATGAAAGCTACTGAGCAGTACTTTCCTGTGATGCTGGTTATTATGCTGTACAAGGTGGTTCTAACTTTTGAGTCTGTAGATAAAATCCTAAAGTGTGACCATTCAAATGAAAGTTACTGAGCAGTACTTTCCTGTGATGCTGGTTATTATGCTGTACAAGGTGGTTCTAACTTTTGAGTCTGTGGATAAAATCCTAAAGTGTGACATTCAAATGAAAGCTACTGGGCAGTACTTTCCTGTGATGCTGGTTATTATGCTGTACAAGGTGGCTCTAACTTTTGAGTCTGTGGATGAAATCCTAAAGTGTGACCATTCAAATGAAAGCTACTGAGCAGTATTTTCCTGTGATGCTGTTTATTATGCTGTACAAGGTAGTTCTAACTTGGAAGTCTGTATGAAATTCTAAAGTGTGACCATTCAAATGAAAGCTACTGAGACACTATAAGCTTCATTTTTCTCTAAGCTTTTCAGTTCACCGTAACGTGTCTTCACTTCACTCTAGCTTAATTAACTTTTGTAACATATTCATTACCGAGACATGAAACATAATACTAACAGGTATACAAACAACGTTGTAATGAAAAGATGCGATTCCATGTCAAATTTGAATACAGGTGAACAAGCTTAATTAGAATAAAAATTTGATCATTGGCTGACAAGGAAAGCTGAACAAACGAAACTTGTGGTTTTTGTCTCTGTTTCTCTTTCTTTTCCAAAAATCGTTAACATTTTTTAAATCATTTTTATTCTTAATAATAATAATAACAATATTATTATTATTATTACTACTATTATTATTATATTCACTACCACATGAGGAATGGCAGAAGAGCGCAGAAGATATCATAGCAGACTCGCAGAACTCCTTGCTGACGAGAAAGGGGAAGAGTACGCCACAACCATATCGTGGATCCGGACAAAGGTTTCCTTCGCAATGTTGAGATCAGCCCTTCTATGCGTTAAAGGATCACGGGCAGAAAGGAGAATCTACTCGAATCTACAGGACACGGACTTCGCAGTAGAAAGGATTGGCACAGATCAAATATCAAATGTTTCTTTTTCTGTTTTATATATATATATATATATATATATATATATATATATATATATATATATATATATATATATATACATAACTTTTACAGGACACAGACTTTGAAGCGGAGTGTGGACTTTACTGAGATTAACTAAATGGCAGTGCTTCTTTTTTCTCTGGCAGTTTTATATGATTTATAATCTTACAAAATTTGGAATTTAAAATAGAGAGTGGACTAGTAATGTGCTTCTTTATATGTATAAAAGATGGTAACTGTCCGACTCAGTCATCTAATAAGTCAACTACTTGAATACTGAATGCAGTTTTCTTGTTAGGAGTTCTGTACGGCAGTGCAAGTGCACCCTTATCAGGAGCCCATAAGTCACCTCTGTCGCCTGCACGTCAGGTCTTTGTTCGTAGGTAACCAATTGTAGATTACTATTTCATCTCGTTCATTTATTTGCTCTTGTCTTGTCTCGAATGAAATGTATGAGTAATTAAAGGGCTTGCTTCAGGGCTGAGTCACTGTACTTGCCCGAGCTAGGACAAGCTGCACAAACGGCGACGTTGTAACAACTATTGTAGAGAATATAAGTTGTTCAGAGAGATATAATATCAGTATGGTACGATTTTAAATGTTGATGTATTTAGCCTTAACAGACTAATTCGGGACACTTACGTAATAAAAAAGTATCATATGACTTGACAAAGAAAAGAAAACAGTACAGTAGATACAAAATCCTATGTATGTATGATACTGACGTGTTAACCCTTATTGCTAATCTTTCTTTTAATACGTTTGTCAAAATCTTTTGTGATTTTACATGGTAGAAAAAGCCCTTTATATGTCGTCACATCCGGACACCTCTCTAATGCGAGCACTGCTCTCAGCCAATTACATTTTGTGCATTAAAGTACTCGTGTACTTGCGTTCAGTGAGTTTTTAATTAAACGTTACTCAAATTAATAACTGGTTTAAGAAGCGTTGAATTGTTTTTTTTTTTCTTTTGAAGGATTACAAAAGCGGTACTTCAATCAATGCTATTTGTTGTTTTCTCTTCCAAATTAATATCGTTGTTAGCGCCTTGAATAGATTCTCAATTTCGTGGTTGATTTATGGAGTACAAAAAATGTTTTGTTCAGGGTAAGAAACTACTTAAGCGTTGAGAAAGAAGGATTAATGCCTTAAGTGAGTGGTATTTTGGTGTTTAGTGTCAGGGTTGTTTCAGCTCTTATATTTCCCTGATCACAAGAAGGTTGTATAAAGGCGTTAGGATTTTAGCGGTCATTCTCACATTGTACATGATCTTTCCTTCTAAAGGGAATCAAAGTAACAATTTGCTGCTTTATTTTCAGTTTAAGTCCAGTAATAAACTCTTCTTCTGACTCCACACGGGTTAGCCGCACCCGCCTTCAAGTGATCTACAAGTTTAGCTGCTGCGATTCACTTAGATATGAACAGTGCAGAACATTGTTCAACTGTTCTTGTGAAACAGCTTTGTGCATGAAGTTTTTTCTCGACTCTCTCAATTCTAAATGCTATGAAAACAAAGCTACTGAATTGTTGGTACTTATTTTGTACTTGCACTGAATCGGATGCTTGTTCGTCGAAGCAGCAGACTGCACGTTAGGTATTCAGTTTTTCGGCAACGCTGTTTATAAACTTGGAAGAATAGGTTCAGTCACTGCAATAGGAGCAAGTCGTCTTATGGGGTGATTGTAAAAGTAAAGGTAAAAGTAAACATGGATGACTGACTCGGAAGACCGACAATCTGAGTTACCATATGCAAACGCCTTGACGCTCAACAGCACCGTACCAATGTTCACATAATAAACAACAAGTTCGGAAAGTGCTGCTCAGTAGCTCTCATTTAAATATTCATGCTTTAGGATTTTATCCACACCTTCAAACGCTAATCAAAACCACCTTACACAGGATTATAGACAGCACCGGCATAGTAAAATACCTTACGAACAGACTCAAAAGTTAGAACCACCTTGCACAGCATCATTAACAGCACCACAGGAAAGTACTGCTCAGTAGCTTTCATTTGAATGGTCACACTTTAGGATTTCACCCACAGACTCAAAAGTTAGAATCACCTTGTACAGCATAATAAACAGCACCACAGGAAAGTACTGCTCAGTAGCTTTCATTTGAATGGTCACACTTTAGGATTTCATCCACAGGGTCAAAAGTTAGAATCACCTTGTACAGCATAATAAACAGCACCACAGGAAAGTACTGCTCAGTAGCTTTCATTTGAATGGTCACACTTTAGGATTTCACCCACAGACTCAAAAGTTAGAATCACCTTGTACAGCATAATAAACAGCACCACAGGAAAGTACTGCTCAGTAGCTTTCATTTGAATGGTCACACTTTAGGATTTCATCCACAGACTCAAAAGTTAGAATCACCTTGTACAGCATAATAAACAGCACCACAGGAAAGTACTGCTCAGTAGCTTTCATTTGAATGGTCACACTTTAGGATTTCATCCACAGGGTCAAAATTTAGAACCACCTTGTACAGCATCATTAACAGCACCACAGGAAAGTACTGCTCAGTAGCTTACATTTGAATGGTCACACTTAGTGTTTCATCCACAGACTCAAAAGTTAGAACCACCTTGCACAGCATCATTAACAGCACCACAGGAAAGTAATGCTCAGTAGCTTTCATTTGAATGGTCACACGTGAGGACCAGATGGACAAGGGGCACGTTTGTAATACTCCTGAAAACTTACAAGACCGAAAAGTAATCTATGTGCACAATATTCTTCAACAGAGACTCAATTTTATTGATGTTGGAAGCTAAGTTTCAAAATCTTTGTAATTCCAGTTATGCAATTGTGTCGAGTTTGCACTAATAATTACCACTAATTGATTAAAAACGGCTTTGAAAATTACCTATTGGGCACGATGAGTTACCAGCAGTTCGAGAAACCAGTCCCGAGCCTAAGAGAGAGATAAGGAAACGAGGAAAGAGAAAGGATTGTTACGACGTCATAAGAGAATAGTGCGATCAACGATGGTATGCAGTTGTCCATTCGGTGTATATCTATGTATGTTCGAGTCCTGCGACGCTTTTTCTCTCTTTTGTTTTGGTATACTCGTGGTTTTAACTCTTTTTTGATTTATACGCGGTAATAAACAACAAGTAATGACCGGTTGCCGATTTTTTATTAGAAGAAAATCACACAGGACGAAATGACAGATTTAATGTCACTTAAAGGTTTCTTAAAGATAGGGTAAAGAACGGTTTTCTGTTTCTTTAAGTGTATCTTAAACACATTAAATGTTTATTTCCTTCATCTTTAAGACATTCACTTAAAACACTTAATGAACCATTTACATGCCATTTAAGAAGTGTTCTTAAAGGGTCAGTATAGAGTTTTTTAAGATCCTTTAAGTGACAACTTAAAGGACAGGATATAATCCTTTAAGAGGAAATGTTTCCTTAAATGTTAAGTAAATGGTAAGGAAAGTATCCTTTTCGCATCTTAAATTGAAATTATAAAGGGCCAGTAAAGAGTGTTTTAAGACCCTTTAAGTGACAACTTTAAGGACAGGATAGAATTCTTTAAGAGGCTATGTCACCTTAAATGTTAACTAAATGTTAAGGAAAGTATTCTTTAAGTATCTTTAATTTCAAATTAAAGACAGGAAATGAAATTATATGAACAGGAAATTCCGTTTAATCGCCTTTAAGTGACAAATTAAAGGGACAGAATACATATTCTAGAATCATTTTCTTGTTCTTGTTTTGCAATTACTGCCAATTTTATATTAACTACACATTCGATGTAAATGAATTATCACCCCCACATATGAGAGAAAAACAAATACATAAACAACTTTCCACTTACAAACATAAACTTTTTATTGTTTCCTTTCAAGCTACTTAATGTTTTACAAAGGAACGTAACACACTGTAAAGTGGTATAAATTCTCTACAAGTAACATTAAAATCAGAGTTCTGTAAAATATATATCATTTTAACAATCAACAGTTGCTTTTTCTCTATAAGATAAAAATTGTAATTTAAAATGGACTTTAACAAATATTCAAGATTCATGATTTCCTTAGATAAAAATTGTAATTCGAAATGGATTTAATAAATATTCAAGATTCAAATTTCCTTAGATAAAAATTGAAATTCAAAATGGAGTTTCAAAATATTTCAGATTCAAAATTTCCTTTTAATTTATTTTTGATGTATATAAATCTGTAAACAATTTCTAATTCAGTGATGAAGTAATGAAAGCTTTCTTAATACTTAGTAATAATCAAATACTGCAAATTTAACATTAAAGGAACTATGTCACGGTATTTACATCCATTTTTCTGATCTGACAAAATTATTTTCTTATTGAAGAGAATTTCAAAATAATCGTTTCTTAAGGTAGAAAAACACCAAAGAAGTAATAATAAACCAAACCTGAACAAGGATGGTTACGATTGAGGGAGATTAATACGGATTACGAATGACAAACTTGAAAAAACTTGCCAGTTTTTTCAAGATGCGTTATCCATGACGTAGCTCCTTTAAAATTTGCAAGATATGCACTTGTTGACTGAGTGGGAGGGCTAGATGGGACGACATTTGGCTCAAGGTCATGGCATATAAGTGCCAAATGGCACATGGCAAACAAATGCCCCAGTGCATCTGCTGTGTACAGGTAAACAGGTCACCCAAGAAAACAACAGATAGATTAGAAACAAAACAATACACACAATCTTTGAAGCTGCTTGCTTACACTAAAAAAAAACAATCATTAAAAAGTTACTTCACACAGGCACATAAATGCCCCAGTGCATCTGCTGCGTACAGGTAAACAGGTCACCCAAGTACACGACACATAGATTAGAAACAAAACAATACTCACAACTTTCGAAGCTGCTCGCTTACACTCAAAACAAACAATAGTTAAAAAGTTACCTCACACAGGCACATAAATGCACCAGTGCGTTTGCTGTGTACAGGTAAACAGGTCACCCAAGTACACAACAGATAGATTAGAAACAAAACAATACAACTTTCGAAGCAGCTTGCCTACACTCAAAACAAACAATCATTAAACAGTTACTTCACACAGGCACATAAATGCCCCAGTGCATCTGCTGTGTACAGGTAAACAGGTCACCCAAGTACACAACAGACAGATTAGAAACAAAACAATACTCATAACTTTCGAAGCTGCTCGCTTACACTCAAAACAAACAATCATTAAAAAGTTAGTTCACAAAGGCAAATAAATGCCCCACTGCATCTGCTGTGTACAGGTAAACAGGTCACCCAAGTACACAACAGATAGATTAGAAACAAAACAACACACACAACTTTCGAAGATGCTCGCTTACACTCAAAACAAACGATCATTAAAAAGTTAGTTCACACAGGCACATAAATGCCCCAGTGCATCTGCTGTGTACAGGTAAACAGGTCACCCAAGTACACCACAGATAGATTAGAAACAAAACAATACACACAACCTTCGAAGCTGCTCGCGTACACTCAAAACAAACAATCATTAAAAAGTTACTTCACACCGGCACATAAATGCCCCAGTGCATCTGCTGTGTACAGGTAAACAGGTCACCCAAGTACACAACAGATAGATTAGAAACAAAACAATACACACAACTTTCGAAGATGCTCGCTTACACTCAAAGCAAACAATCATTAAAAAGTTAGTTCACACAGGCACATAAATGCCCCAGTGCATCTGCTGTGTAAAGGTAAACAGGTCACCCAAGTACACAACAGATAGATTAGAAACAAAACAATACACAACTTTCGAAGCTGCTCACTTACACACAAAACAAACAACCATTAAAAAGTTACTTCACACAGGCACATAAATGCCCCAGTGCATCTGCTGTGTACAGGTAAACAGGTCACCCAAGTACACAACAGATAGATTAGAAACAAAACAATACTCACAACTTTCCAAGCTGCTCGCTTACACTCAAAACAAATAATCATTGAAAAGTTAGTTCACACAGGCACATAAATGCCCCAGTGCATCTGCTGTGTACAGGTAAACAGGTCACCCAAGTACACAACAGATAGATTAGAAACAAAACAATACTCACAACTTTCGAAGCTGCTCGCTTACACTCAAAACAAACAATCATTAAAAAGTTAGTTCACACAGGCACATAAATGCCCCAGTGCATCTGCTGTGTACAGGTAAACAGGTCACCCAAGTACACAACAGATAGATTACAAACAAAACAATACTCACAACTTTCGAAGCAGCTCGCTTACGCTCAAAACAAACAATCATTAAAAAGTTACTTCACACAGGCACATAAATGCCCCAGTGCATCTGCTGTGTACAGGTAAACAGGTCACCCAAGTACACAACAGATAGATTAGAAACAAAACAACACACACAACTTTCGAAGATGCTCGCTTACACTCAAAACAAACGATCATTAAAAAGTTAGTTCACACAGGCACATAAATGCCCCAGTGCATCTGCTGTGTACAGGTAAACAGGTCACCCAAGTACACCACAGATAGATTAGAAACAAAACAATACACACAACCTTCGAAGCTGCTCGCGTACACTCAAAACAAACAATCATTAAAAAGTTACTTCACACCGGCACATAAATGCCCCAGTGCATCTGCTGTGTACAGGTAAACAGGTCACCCAAGTACACAACAGATAGATTAGAAACAAAACAATACACACAACTTTCGAAGATGCTCGCTTACACTCAAAGCAAACAATCATTAAAAAGTTAGTTCACACAGGCACATAAATGCCCCAGTGCATCTGCTGTGTAAAGGTAAACAGGTCACCCAAGTACACAACAGATAGATTAGAAACAAAACAATACACAACTTTCGAAGCTGCTCACTTACACACAAAACAAACAACCATTAAAAAGTTACTTCACACAGGCACATAAATGCCCCAGTGCATCTGCTGTGTACAGGTAAACAGGTCACCCAAGTACACAACAGATAAATTAGAAACAAAACAATACTCACAACTTTCCAAGCTGCTCGCTTACACTCAAAACAAATAATCATTGAAAAGTTAGTTCACACAGGCACATAAATGCCCCAGTGCATCTGCTGTGTACAGGTAAACAGGTCACCCAAGTACACAACAGATAGATTAGAAACAAAACAATACTCACAACTTTCGAAGCTGCTCGCTTACACTCAAAACAAACAATCATTAAAAAGTTAGTTCACACAGGCACATAAATGCCCCAGTGCATCTGCTGTGTACAGGTAAACAGGTCACCCAAGTACACAACAGATAGATTACAAACAAAACAATACTCACAACTTTCGAAGCAGCTCGCTTACGCTCAAAACAAACAATCATTAAAAAGTTACTTCACACAGGCACATAAATGCCCCAGTGCATCTGCTGTGTACAGGTAAACAGGTCACCCAAGTACACAACAGATGGATTAGAAACAAAACAATACACACAACTTTCGAAACTGCTCGCTTACACTCAAAACAAACAATCATTAAAAAGTTACTTCACACAGGCACATAAATGCCCCAGTGCATCTCCTGTGTACAGGTAAACAGGTCACCCAAGTACACAACAGATAAATTAGAAACAAAACAATACACACAACCTTCGAAGCTGCTTGCTTACACGCAAAACAAACGATCATTAAAAAGTTAGTTCACACAGGCACATAAATGCCCCAGTGCATCTGCTGTGTACAGGTAAACAGGTCACCCAAGTACACAACAGATAGATTAGAAACAAAACAATATTCACAACTTTCGAAGCAGCTCGCTTACACTCAAAACAAACAATCATTAAAAAGTTACTTCACACAGGCACATAAATGCCCCAGTGTATCTGCTGTGTACAGGGAAACAGGTCACCCAAGTACACAACAGATAGATTAGAAACAAAACAATATTCACAACTTTCAAAGAACCTCGCTTACACTCAAAACAAACAATCATTAAAACGTTACTTCACACAGGCACATAAATGCCCCAGTGCATCTGCTGTGTACAGGTAAACAGGTCACCCAAGTACACAACAGATAGATTAGAAACAAAACAATACACACAACTTTCGAAGCTGCTCGTTCACACTCAAAACAAACAAGCATTAAAAAGTTACTTCACACAGGCACATAAATGCCCCAGTGCATCTGCTGTGTACAGGTAAACAGGTCACCCAAGTACACAACAGATAGATTAGAAACAAAACAATACACACAACCTTCGGAGCTGCTCGCGTACACTCAAAACAAACAATCATTAAAAAGTTACTTCACACAGGCACATAAATGCCCCAGTGCATCTGCTGTGTACAGGTAAACAGGTCACCCAAGTACACAACAGATAGATTAGAAAAAAAGCAATACACACAACTTTCGAAGCTGCTCACTTACACTCAAAACAGGTCACCCAAGTACACAACAGATAGATTAGAAACAAAACAATACACACAACTTTCGAAGCTGCTCACTTACACACAAAACAAACAATCATTAAAAAGTTACTTCACACAGGCACATAAATGCACCAGTGCATCTGCTGTGTACAGGTAAACAGGTCACCCAAGTACACAACAGATAGATTAGAAACAAAACAATATTCACAACTTTCAAAGCAGCTCGCTTACACTCAAAACAAACAATCATTAAAAAGTTACTTCACACAGGCACATAAATGCCCCAGTGCATCTGCTGTGTACAGGTAAACAGGTCACCCAAGTACACAACAGATAGATTAGAAACTAAACAATACTCACAACTTTCAAAGCAGCTCGCTTACACTCAAAACAATCATTGAAAAGTTACTTCACACAGGCACATAAATGCCCCAGTGTGTCTGCTGTGTACAGGTAAACAGGTCACCCAAGTACACAACAGATAGATTAGAAACAAAGCAATACTCACAACTTTTAAAGCTGCTCGCTTACACTCAAAACAAACAATCATTAAAAAGTTACTTCACACAGGCACATAAATGCCCCAGTGCTGTGTACAGGTAAACAGGTCACCCAAGTATACAACTTGTACACTACTGGTAGCTTTCAAAGACATGAAAAAGGCCCCTCCCTCATTACTCTCTTCACTGTCCTTTTTTCGGGAGCGTCTTGACTGCATAGTTTTTAAATTTATATTTCCTTAAGCTCCTCGCTCCCCCAAGGAATTTCTTTGATGACCAAGACCAACTTGTCATCTTCTTCTTCTGTCTCGTCTGAGGACGTGTAAAGCTGCCATCTTTCCTTTTAAATTTGCGCTCCACTTCTTTGCTTTATCCAAGGCAATAATCCTCCTGGCATTTTCTGCAGCACAAAAGTAAGAAAGGATTTAAAAGCTGTAAAAAATCAACACTTACAATTCTGGAGGGTAAGGCTAGTGTTTCTTTGAAGTTTTTACATGACTGTGTGTTGGGACAATGTAAACAATGAAGCCCAATCCTGGAGACACAGAGTGGCTCAGTCACCAGTACACCTGTAAATAAGGAAACCTTGTCATTATGGAAGGATTACAGTCAAGTTTTTGCCTTTGTCTGCAAACAATAAGCACTAAGATCTTATATTATAAACTGAGCCTTTGTAATAAGCTGAAGTGCATCTTCAATCAAAACTAATAATTTCAAAGCTGAATCCAATATTTAATTAGTATAAATGTTCCCACAACATGCACACTTGTACTATTCCTGGTGAAAATCGTATACAGGACTGGACTGTTTTAGCTCTTTCCCTGGTTCTTAAATGACAATACACCTTATGAACACCTGCTATGGACACTAATTACACACATTGTATCTTTTAATTACAGTAGCTCATGACACATGTGTCACCATGCTCTATGGACACCTGCTGGTGAGGACAACAGACACTTTTCTCTGACCAAAGTGAAAATTTAAGTTTTCTCTTATATCAACCATCCATAGCTGTAGAACACAATTAAAATGAATTATTTTCATATTTAAAATAAGAAAAAAAAACAGACTGTTGCTTTTGAATGACATTTTCTCTTGAGGTTCAGACAAAAAGACTGAATATTGTTCAATCCCATCAAGTGACATTAAAATTTTTATGGCAACATTGTGACTTTGGCCAGTCTGTTGTACATACTAACAGAGCATGCTGATATATATGCGTGAGCTACTGTATGAGTGGGGACAGAAGAATTGCAATTACTGTCTGTTATGAGTGTCCGTATAAAGCAAGTGTCTGTCCCACAATTTCTTTAGTAGCAGATGGTAACTGCCGGTTCATCAGTTTTCAATTCAATAAAAAAATAATATGTACATGTATACAGAATTACATGCAACACATAATTATTGGAGACTAAAGTGCAAGAGATAACAATGATCTTTACCTCTCTCCAAAGGAATCACCAGTAACATCTTGTTTTCTGGGTAACACTAAATGTCTAAATTTAAAAACTTAAAGTAGTCCAGAGGTCACTGAGTGTGTCAGCTGATTTTCATCAATTAAGCCCAGCCTTGATTTCTACCACTCACTCGGGTAAGGCTTTCCTCCCCGAGAAAAAGGGTGGTATCTCTTGATAACATAACATTAATTACATGCACAGAACACCAAAATCATTTCACACATTGTTACATCTGTAATTCTGCTCTTCAGTAATCACTGAATTTCTAACTCTCTGACTGGCAATTGCACACTGGCTAACTGTATCTGCAAATAACTCTGCATCCCCGGGATCGGTATATGAATTGACCAATGAAGCTGTTATCACATACAAGTCATGTAACTATATATACATGTATTTATCAACAGCTACCAAACAATCAATTTTAAAAATGCAGTCAAGGGGTTCTGACTGATTATTTGATGGCTGTCAATATGCCTTCTGTAAAATAATTAATAGCTAGTACACATGAATGATTGTTTACAAGAGATTCAGTCAGGCTATTTTAATATAAGCCAGTGACCTTGTACAAATTCATTGGCTGAATCTCTTGCAAACAGCTACCACTCATACTTGTTGTCATTCAGAGGAAAGAGAGCAGCTTTATACTCATCGCCAGGTAAAATTCCCGGATGGAGCTATTAGACGCGTTTTACATAAACTTTCATTTTCTGACTCAAGCACCACACCGCATTCTCTGTGTTTATGGAAACAGTTGAATATAATTATAACTGATGTATGGGGCTGTGTGGATTTTACCCATAAATGGCGGTAGTCTGCTTAAATGCACAGTATATGATCAGTCAAAATAACGAATCTTATACTCACCGATCGCGATATGTTGGAGGGACGTGACATTGCGATGCAGAAGGTACGGAAGACAGTCAAGAGGTGTGTTTTCTTCCTCGTGTCTCTCGATGAATTTTAGCTCCACTCGAAGTTTCCGATCCTCAGTGAACAGAACGTCTGCATTCTCCACCGTAAGCTCCCAAAGAAACGTTGGAGAACTTAAAACACTTCGCTGTTTGAAAATTCGATTTAAGCGCGCGCATTAAATCTATGCAACGTATTTTGGCGCTCAAAATACTAACTGCACCGGGAGTGGGAGGGGAAAATTGTTCATCCCATCACCGTACTATTATCAGGACTCGCCTTGCAAAAATGTTTATTGTTACAGCTTTTTTTCAATAAGAAATTATCAGGATATGTTTTTACTATGAAAGAGTGTGCAAATTAAGTCATTAAATAGCCATAACTGACTTAACCGGTCGACTAATGTCCCACCCCTAGACAGTCGATTCGCATGTCGACAGTACAACCAGTCAGCGGATGCAATTTAGCGCGCCAAATGCGCCAAACCAGGCAAAGAAATCGCCAGAGAATCTTCAAAGAATGGATGAGTGGACGATTTTCACGAGAAAAACAAAACAAATTGGCGTTGTTAAGCATGGCGAGAATAAACACAGGAAATACGATGAACGGGATGAAGCGGAGGCGTCGAGAACAAAACAAGGCAAACCGAAAGCACTGCACTGCAATTTGTTTATCATTATTAGTTTTGAAAGTGGTGGTTGTTGAGTTTTTATTAATCTATCTGAGCTGTCTTGTCTTTGAGTGACATTCAGTTGTCTCTTTTAGTGATATTGCATGCGGCTTGTAATGTTGACAGCCTTGCCCTAGGACACCTTCTTAGATCATTTTGTTGCCACACAAACAAAGTACACCACGTGACTAAAACTGAGTGAATTGAAAAGGAAAAGATATGTTTCTTTTAAATGGGATTTAAGTGATGTCACTTAAATATTGTCTTTTATTTCCTTGCCTTTAAGTGGAAACTTAAAGGATTATTAAATGGATTTACAAGGGAAAATAATAACATGTTTCTTTAAGGAATTTAAGTGCCGGCTCTTAATTCTGGTAAGACATTTACCTAGCTTTAATATCCAAAGTAAAGCTTATTAATGGTTTTGTTCGATTTAAAATAACTTTACTAGAAGACTTAAATACACAGTTTTTCAAGTAAGGTGGTGAACTAAATTTAAGTTATCTTAAATGCTCTTAAAGACATATTAAAGCATGATACTAACTTTAAGTAATGTAAGAGTCTTTAATTGTAAAATTAAAGATTTTTTTATTCTTTAAGTGATCTTTATTTTTTTCGTAAAGACAAGTAAATCTACCATTTCGTCCTGTGTCAATAGAAATGACGTCACTCACAAATGAAACTCATTGGCACAATTAAAGTCTTCTCATAATTCTAAGCCGTTTTTAATTAAAACTCTGTGAAATCTTAATTTACTTGCGTTGATCTTTTCTTTCAAGTTGAACTCATACGTTAAAGTTTTTAAAATTTAAAGTTTTAAGTTTTTGACATTTTTTTAATGACGTGTATTGACAGACGCAGAAAGTACATTCACCGACAGTACAAAAATAGAAAGAAAATAAAGGACAAAAAGGGGAAGAAGAAGGAGAAGCAGCATAATTGATTGCTATATATTACAATAATAATATATGAAAAAAACTGACTGTATTACAAATGGAATTTTTTCAATTAAGGATAGGAAGCAGTTCTTTCCATTTTTTCTGGTGTGTTTCTAAAAAAAATCTGTTTGCTTAGCTACGGAGCATTTTAAGTGATAGATATATCAGTTTAATTTAACTTTCAGTGAAGAGAGTGAAGGTTTTATATTGCGATTTCTGCATTGAAAGATTACTTGCTTACAAATAATTATAATATTTTTTTAACAGAGGATAATCCTCTCTAAAGAATCCAAAAATTATGTTAATGAAATTTATGGCGTCAAGATCCTTAAAGAAGCCTTTTAACCATTTTGTTACTGAAAGCCAAAACTTTCATCAGGGATGCCGAAACATGTTTTTGAAACTAAAAAGTGTTGTGTTGTTCTTCAGAATAAATAGATGCTCGAGAGATTCTTCTGACTTGCGACAAAAGGTGCAAGTGGGAGATTAGACTTCATGTCCATTTTGTGGAGGGCTTTGCTGGTATAAATGATTCGGTTCAGAAACTTGTATTAAAATTCTCCAGGGTAACGCTCCTCGGAAGAAGATAAATCTTCTGCCAAGGTAGATGAACAGTTGGAAATGTTTCTTCGTATTTGCGTTGTGACGTGGGGAGAGATTCGACTTTATTAGTAAGATTACAATATGGCACCCTCAAAGTGGAGTGAAAGGGGGCATCTTGGGCGATATTATTGTTAACCCTTTGCATACCAACTACGCATATATGCGTAGTTATATACAGTACCCCTTCCGGCGGCCCTGGAAGAAAGATCTTAGGGCTTGGGTACTACTATCACATTTAATTGTACTTTACATGAAGTAGTTTCTTAGTTTTATCAACATTTGCTCGATTTGCCTTGTATTTGGACGAGTTTTGAGAGATGTTTTCGGCTATAATGATTTTTGACGTGGCGATTTAAAAATGGCGGCTCTAACAGATGCTACTTCGTGAGATTGTCACTCTGGAGACGATCAAAACGATGTAAAAGTCTGCTTTGTTGAAGATGATGACTTGTTGGCGAAGGTGATTTGTAATTGCCATTGAGTATTCAATCTCATTGAGGCTGTGAAGAGTAGTTTTACTTTGATGTATCAGAATCCAGTCACGATGATTCAAGTTAAGAGTCAATTGATGAGGAAAAAGCTGTGGAAATTGTTTTTGTGGACTTATAATGGCCCAGAGAAGTCAAACACAACGTGGACACCGATTTAAGTGAACCTTACCGAAGAAATGTCAACAATAGAGAGATAAATCATGTTTGGATTTCTTCACACTCATTATTATGCAAGAGGTATGACAGTTCGTTTCTCCTAAAAAAAGACTGATTTCTGTATTTATTGTTTAATTTCCCTTCAAAGATTAATTGGAAATGATTTGTATTTGTAGTAAGAGGCCAAAATAATATTTTTTTCTTCTTCAGAGCTTGCAGTAGTGTAGTGTTAATAAAGTTTCTTTAAGAATTTGCATAATTATGCTAATTATGCGGCCCGTGACGTCATAATTTTCATATATCCTATAATTTCTCTATTCGAGATGAAAGTATATTTTATATACTTTCTAAATATATATGGGTCTGTGGGGATTTTGTTGTAAATAATGAGCATGACAAGCACCTTCGTTAACATTCTCATTTTTGTAAGAAATAAATACCACCCCCTTGGTATGCAAAGGGTTAACGATCGGATTTTTTATCTGCCCCTGTAAGAGGTTCTTCCATTCTGGTGGGATGGAATCAAAAACACTTATCAGAAGATTTTATTCCGAAGCTGTTAGGTTTTTATTTTTTTTAGTGTGTTTCATGTTTTATTTCTAAACAATGGTTTTCCGCCAACACAAATGAAACGATTGTTCCAAATTATTTCATTTACGACATCAGATTGTTTTGTGACTTGCCTAGTTTTATAGGTTGCCCATTCGCTGAGGCATTCTTTGTAAAACTTCGGGAGTGTCATTGGGAGGAATTTCACATCATACAAATACAAATATTGACATGTTTTTTAAACTTAGCAAACACGAGAATGGGACTGTAATGGCCGGGTTTGTATGGTGTTGCATCAAATGGGAAAATATAGCAAATAAATAGCGTTTGGCCCTTATAAACGCTGGTTGCTATGCATACGATCGCCAAAAAGCGCCTAAAATCAATCGATGCTAACTACCCTAAAATTCAACTGGCATGGTTGACTATTTAAGCGACGTCTAAGATCTGAAATCCAGAGCCATCTGACAATTTTGAATACAAAATGAAGAAGGCAAGGCCGAGAAATGATGTCATTGTAAAAACCAAGTTTTGGTTTATTACAAGATAAATGATACAGATACAACTATGATATCATTTCTCGGCCTTGCCTTCTTCATTTTGTCTAAGATCTGGTTTAAGGTTAAATCGAGTGTTACTCTAGGACTTTGCAGAACACCTCTTGGTTGTCTGAATTGCTTATTTCATCTGTATTGTAACTTCCCGAACGAGCCGCAGACCAAATTTATACAAAGGTAATCTAACAAACACAGCGAATTGTAATGCTGTTTTTATTTTGGTTATTTTTATTCTATAGTTCGACCATTTCAACCCTTTTACCATTAACCTGATTAAGTCTTGGTGATGTTAGCGACGCCTATTTCCCTTCGGTAAACGGTCGTTGCCATTTTGGACGGTCGTTGCCATTTTGGACGGTCGATGCCATCATTGGTAACGAAGCCTTTAGTCATGGTAGATGTAATAAATGCTCTAGATTAAGCTACAATAAGGCAACAAATACATTTTTAAATAGTCTTAGAAAGAACGAAATTTAAGCCCCAGTTGAATTTACCTCGAAAGTTGGGGAAAGGGCTAGGGTCACCTTATTATAGATGTATCAGTTATTAAAGACAGTTAATTATAATATATCCTTTAATTGTTTCGGAGTTGTGGCGGATTGGCGTGGTAGTGTAGTGGTAAGAGAGAGAAATAAGTATGCGAAAGGACCGGGTTCGATTCTGAGTTGTGAATGTCTTTCTTTTTAGTAGAAAAACTTTCAATAAAAGTTCAGAAATTTTCTAAGTGGGGGGTCTTAAAATGGCAACGACCGTATACGAATGGGAAATTTGCCCGATACCATCAAAACGTCGACTTCGCTCTCACAAGTGTTAACTCTACTTCAATAAATGTCCCAGCGTTTGTCATCCTTGGTCATACGATAACACAATGTACAGTACTTGAATCAAGGTGTAAAACAGGTGTAAAATGGAGGTTGTTCTCCGTATGTCGCAGCCCTTTCTGCTTCACTGTGCACCAGTAAATTTCAAGCATCTTCAGTTCTTGATTCAAGTTTAAACCAACCTCACATGGCAAAGATTGGAGGCACTAAAGGATGGTGCCCCTCGGCTGCCAACGCAGGAATCGAGTTCATTCAGACTGATTTCACGTTGCCATTCCGAGTCTGCGCAGTAGATACTCAAGGGCATCACTCCCGGTTTGTTTCTAATTACCAGGTCGCTTCTTCTTTGGATGGATGGACTTGGCTCAGTGTAATATTGGAAAATAAAACTGACCTGGTAGGTACACGACATACTGTTTGAATTTACTTGTGCTTGAATGTTTTCTTGTTGCCTAGAAAATAGTTTTATTAAACTACGAAAACTGAACTAATCATTACATATCAAGTCTATAATTCGAATCATACGTTAACTCTGCTTTTCAATAGCCAGATAATATGTGGTATTTTGTGGCTTTCGAAAATACAAAGACACCAACAGACGTAACACAATTTTGGCTCGAACGCGGCTCAGTGATACGGCTATGAGGTGGAGTCGCACACGAGCCAAGGAGGCCCACACGGCCAGAACTTATTTCAGTTTCTGTAGCATGAAGCAACTGAGAGTATTGCTACTCCCCCCTGGAAGGGATGCTAGTGCGTCGCAGGGTTACGCCCAGCAGTATGTCGCCGTTACCCATAATACACCTGGGTGGAGAGAGACAATGTGGGGTTAAGTTTCTTGTCTAAGGAAACAACACGATGGCAGGGACTGGGCCTCGAACCAAAGCGGCGAAAAAAGAGGGCACGCAAGGTCTCGACTCACGGTGTGGGAGTGCATTTTGAACAGCTATAACAACCCAGGGATGTCGTCAAGGAAGATTTCGTTTCTTTCTCTTTTTTTTCACGGAAGTGATAAGGCAATAAGCAGATTTCTGTTTTTTTAGACTACAAGCAGTCGTTATTTTTCTTCAAGGAAAGTAGAGGGCGCGAAGAATCTGCAATCCTTGCTGCAAGTTGCTCATCGCTGCTCGGATCGCTCCATTCCTGATTCTATCCCTGAAGAATCATAACAGCTGCTCATGTGATCATCTCCAGTCAGGTTCACAGAGTGCTGACTTAATAAAGCATAATTTCATTATCTGCAGATTTTCCTCAGGAATGCTGATTGTAACTCTGTGATAAGGAATAAACTGAGTAATAGCTCAAGTTTCGTCATCAGATTCATTCGTATCTATCCTTTGACGTGGAGTACCTGGCCTTGTATGAGGGTAGAGGTCTACGGAAGAGGTACGAAAAACTGCTGTAATAATAAATTATGAAATAAGAGGCATACATCATTTATAATATAGAAAGGAAGCTAACTGGCTATAGAAGAAGTTGATTGGCTATAGAACCATGCTTTATCGGAAAATAAATCTTAGAAAAGATTGTCTTATTGTTGCGAGGTGGGTTTCAGAAGGCAAAAATAAGACTTTAATATAGAAAGAAAGCGTTTAAATACGCCATGTGTAGACGAAAAGTATGAAATATAGGGCCTGAAAAGGGGAAATTTTATCTGGTTCACGTATGAAAATCACTTATTTTGATCTAAATATGGGGTCAGTATTTCAACAAGTGGTTGGCATATCCCCACCAAAAACTTGCAATTGATGATTAACCCTAGCTGGGTTCAGTTTTAACAGGAGAGGATGAAGGAAGAGAGCGAATCCCCCATACATGGGCGTCTTCCGATGAAAATTAGTTGAAATCTATTTTTGGTTCTGTCTTACTGCGTGGTTATTTTAAGGATGACACCTCATTGGTCAGTTGGAATGAGGTCATGTTATTTAAGATTGCTGACATGGAAACAACAGATAAAAATAACTTTGGCAGTATGGGTGCGAACTAATAATAAACTTCAAATAATTATCATGGGGCACGGGGATTCACTCTCTTACATCATCCTCTCTTGGTTTTTACTATACTCAACTGTAGCTATTGTAGTGCGTTATAAGGTATAGATAGGGTAGATTAATTTAACAAGTAGTGAAAATGTAAATGTTTTAATTATCAAGGTTTTAAAGCCTACCAAACGAGATTTCGATACCACATTGAAGGGGTTTTTAGCGAAAACGTCAAGGCAGTTTATCTGCTGTAACTTTCTTTTAATTCAGAATTTCCCGCCCTCGACACCAGTTTTCTTCGAAACAAAACAGTTATAGAAGGAAACCTTGTTACTCTTCAGTGTGTTCCACTGGGAAATAAAGACAAAGTGAAGAGCGAAGGGGGCAGTCCATTACTGATATCTGTAAACTTCACTATGAACGCCACAAGATTTGACTCTGGTGAATATTACTGCATACTCAGCAACGGAGTAGATTCTGTCAAGTCGCCAACTGTTTATGTTGATGTTTTGTGTAAGTATGGAATTATCCCCAAAGTTTGGGCTTGGGGCTCCAAGAGATCTTTAAAGAAGATCTGAAAACACCGGATACAACACTGCTCCTTAAGTCAATTAAGGCATGGTTCCCAACAAATTTCTCCCAAAACTAAGGGATTTTCTATCTTCTGAGGCTTTGACCATAACAAAATTAATCTTCAACAGACTAATACGCCGCCTTTTTGGCATGCAGAACATCTACTGGTTAGGTCACATAGCTTGTTTCGGCCACAGTATCCTGGAAAACCTTTAAGAAAATGCGAACAAAGAATAAGAAAAAAGTGTTCCTATTTTCCTCCAAGAAAAAATAGCGAAAAAATATCTTAGAAAGGTCACATGACAATATATGACCCTGATGAACAACCTTTTGCTGTTTAGTAGAAATCTGTAGTTATTTTGCGTTATGTAAAATGATAAAAAAAAGTTAGATTTCTAAATTTTTTATGACAAAAGTATAGGCTCAGGCATGGCCTTAGTCCACGCTAGTCTGACTGAAAGCTTCAAATCTCAGGTTTAGCCCCTTACTGTATGAATACGAAATACGAAAACCGTGGACAGTTTGATTTGACTAGGTACCAGACATGAATGAGATCAACCTTGGGAAAAACTTCAACTGAAAAGAGAGGATCAAACAACAAAAGTACGTTACTTTCATCGACTGTATAATAGAGTTTCGTTATCTACCCTCTTAACAGTCAAAACCCGTCTCACGACGAAAAGGTTCGTCCATTATCAATTTGGTGAAAGAAATGTTTCCCGTCCAAATTTATGCCTCTATTTTCTGGGCGTGAACGATAGATTTTTTCATTTGTCTCGGACGTAAAACCGGTCTTGAATCTAACAATAAAAGCTGGTTTTAGAGAGACTTTCTATTAAGGGGATCATTTAGAAGAATCTTTCATGCCAATAAATAAGTAAGTAAATAAATAAAATTAACTAGATACGAGGTCATTCTCTTTCTACAGATCCACCGTCCCTAAATACCAGTCATCCCTGTAGTCACACGGTTGTCGAAGGCCCCAATATCACCCTGCAGTGTAAAGTGACAGGTGCCAATCCTAAGCCAAACATCACGTGGTACGGTGTTTCCACCAACAGCACACCGACGATATCACACGAAGATAATCTGACATTCACAAGAATCCCTCGATCTTATGCAGGAAAATACTACTGTGTGGTCGACAATGGGATCGGTGATGTTGCAGAGTCAAGAATTTGTACCGTTGATGTCCAGTGTAAGTACCACCTAACCTTGTTGTTTAGCGTAGCAATATGTCGTTCGCGTCCTCCTTCTCTGCTTTTTTCTTGTATTTTTGACATCTTCTTCTCCGTTTACGCCTTGTGCAGCCTATATTGAGGGAACATTAATCATGTGCCCTATACCCTACTCGGTAAAGTATAACGCGCCCTCGACGTAGCTCTTTTATAACAGGTCTTAGCGAAAAAAATGTTTCAATCCAACTGGAATCGATGTGAGAAACGTACTCCCCACAAAAACGTTTATTGAGTTCAGTCTCTTTCCCTTAAACAACTTGGCAGCTGAGATCTGTCGTGATTTCCCCTTCAGTTGAAGAGGTGCAGTTGTAGGGAACCCCACACAATATTATGTCCTTCGTTTCGCTCCTTTATACTACTAACGACAACAACAACGTTTATAACTCCGTTCTCAGGCTAATATTTGTTGTGAACACCAAATTTCCTCCGGCAACCTATCACACGACAGTACCTTCGACAGAAAAACCCTATTGTTTAAATAAGACAGAAGCCTATCACCCCTATCGCGATATGCTCCTGTATAAAACAAATAGCAACCCGCAAAATAGCTAAGTGCGTACTGTTTACCTTTAGATCCTCCATCACTGGATACCATGTTTCCTCCGGCGGAACCACACAATTGCTGAAAGCGGTAACCTCACTCTTCAATGTAGAGTGACAGCTTCCAATCCTGAACAGAACATCACGTGGTACAAAGCGACAGCAAACAAAACAGGACTGTCGTATGGGGTCCACTTGACTTTCATGAATATCTCAAGAATCGATGCAGGGAAATACTACCGTGTTGCTCAAAACAGGATCGGTGAAGCTGTGATTTCCGGGATCAGTACAGTGAATGTGCAGTGTAAGTTAATCAGTGAGTGAGTGAGTGAGTGAGTGAGTGATCGAGTGAGTGAGTGAGTGAGTGAGTGAGTGAGTGAGTGAGTGAGTGAGTGAGTGAGTGAGTGGGTGAGTGAGTATATCACGAGATATTTTTCTAGATAGTGTGTATTACTGGTGAAGGGTAAAGTTGTGTTGTCGATAGTAACTAATGATGGATTTTCATTTTTTTATTAGAACGATCATGAGTACATAAACGCATGAAAGGGCTCTGTCGACAGAATTTCCAATTCAGGCCCCTAGAAAAAGCTTAAAAGTTCATACTACTAGAATTTCTAATGAAATACCGTTATCCATTTTGTCTAAAGAACTCAGTGTTTATTTGTCAGATGGACAAAAGATTTCATCCGATCCGTGTGTATCGTTAGTGCAAATCTTACAAATTATCTCACTTACTTTTAGACCGCCCATCACTGGATGCCACGTATCCTCGTAACCATACAATTGTTGAAGGTGGTAACCTTACTCTTCAATGTAGAGTGACAGCTGCCAATCCAGAACCGAACATCACGTGGTACAGAGTGACAACGAACAGCACAGCACTGTCTTACGGAGCCAACTTGACATTTGTAAATATTTCAAGATCTGATGCTGAAAAATACTACTGTGTTGCTGGGAATGGGATTGGTAAAGCTGTGACGTCAGGAGTCATAAAAATTAATGTACGATGTAAGTAATTAACATTTAAAGTGCTCTATTGCGAATGCGCAAATCTGATTGGTTGAACCGTCGATATCTATTTAAACAATAGAGTGTTTCTGTTGAGGGAATATCGACTGATGGTCGCCCACGGAAAATTCATGTTCTTAAACAAATATTAGCTTTTGTGATAGTTTTAAGAACATCAAATTTCCAAGGGGCAACCATCAGCCAATGCGTCCCGTGACGTCTTCAGTAAACCACGTTTAAGTTTTGGATGAAAAGCTGCAAAAAACAGAAGCTTAAACACAAAGGAAAAAGGAGTAAAAAGAAAATAGACGAAAAAAGCGAAAATATCAGCCGATGTATCTCTTAAAAGGTTTAATTCATGATAGCACCGGCACTTAAAATATATACACCTTATTCCAAGATGGCGGAAAATACATTGCTCTTTTGTATCACTGTTATTTGGCCCTTGCTGCCTCGATCCCATCTGCAGAATTCGAAGGAATATTTGGCTTAAAATGAGGCAGCAAGGGCCAATTAACATGGAGACAAAAGAATAATGTATTTTCCGCCATTTTGGAATAAGGCGTATTGTTCTAAATATACCCGCTATTATTCCTGTCAAAGGAGGAACTTGTGAATGTTGTTTGTACAGCAACAACAACAATCCACTTATTGACGTCAATGCGTGGGAGAGGGTTGCCCCGCATAACCGAGTTCTTTCGTTCGGACAACGGAACATAAACAAATTCTAGTATAAATAACAATTAGGAATTCCGCGTTAAACGTCTGAAAGAGGTCCACCGGCTGGCTGTTACGTGAAGGAAGCCTTTTAGGTATGCAGCTTGAGCACTTAAAGATCTTTCAACCACTTCTTTTTTCCAGATGAGCCCTCTCTGAACATCAGTTACCCACGTGATCACACCATTGTGGAAGGCAGAAATGTTACTCTTCAGTGTAAATTGACAGCTGCCAATCCTCGCCCAAACATCACGTGGTATACTGCTTCCGAAAACAGCACAGCTCTGGCCAGGGTAGAAAATTTCACACTTACAAGTATTTTACGATCTGATGCAGGACGATATTATTGCGTTGCGGAGAACGGCATTGGTCAATCAGCAAAATCGCGAACTTCTACTACGAAAGTGCTATGTAAGTATAAAGCTCAATCTGAAATAAGCTTGTCTCACGGGGTGCATTAAAACTGAAAACTTTGGAAGTCTTGGTAGTTAATGGAGACGTCCAGCATTTTTCATTCCTTTTTGGCAAAGGAGTATTTTTAAGTAGTTTTGGTCACTGAACAATGCAGGTGCAGGATTCTGGAGGGCAGTTTGCGAAACATTGAGAGATATTTTATTCGTTTGACACAGAACTGGAGAATGTCGTTCCATTTTGCAACAGTTTTTTTTCCAAACCCTCGTTCTGATAAATTGGAAAACTTTTACAATTTTTTCGTTTGAAGGATTGACTTTAATTCATTGACAATAATCCCTTTTGATTTCGCAGATCCGCCACCTTTGGACGCTAACCATCCTTGCGACAACACGACTGTTGAAGGAGAGAACCTTACTCTTCAATGTAGAGTGACAGCTGCCAATCCTGAACCGAACATCACGTGGTACAGAGTTACTGCAAACAACATAGCCTTGTCTTATGGAGTCAACTTGACATTTATAAGTATCTCAAGATTTGATGCTGGAAACTACTTTTGTTTAGCTGAGAACGGCATTCGACAATCGGTTATATCAAGAATTGCTACCGTGGATCTGTTGTGTAAGTTCTTTTAAAAGAAATGAAAAGACGCTTTGCCTGTTTGTTTAAAGTTGTGGTGGCACATTGAAGGTTTGGGAGAACAAAATATCTCAAATTTTCTTTTATAGAGTTAGATGTCCAAACTACTGTTTATTACAACTAAAGAATGCTTATTTCGAGGGCTATCGGCTGAACTTTGATGTTCTTATATGCTAGTTCTAAGAACATAAAATCTCGCAATTCAGCCGGCCCGGGGACTGTAATGACTTTACTTAATAAATCTATCTATGTCTCTGTCTATCTCTCCATTTTCAAACAAACAGAAGCACGTTATTTTTCATTACTTTTCGACAGCAAATCTTATTCCGAATAAACATCACTGAAACTAGCATTTCAATTTTTCAGCAGAGCAATTGATCAATTTGAAAATCAGATTCGGAGAAATCAACCAGTCATAGACTGCGTATTTTTTTGTTTATTTTCTTGATATATCTGATATTCGAATAGAACGCATGATTAAAGATATTCCATATTTAAACCACCATGAAGCAATCATTCTTTTCGTTATTTTCTGACGTATTTTTTCTTTTAAAAACGTTATAGATAGATACATACAAGAGTGATGCACAACTAGTCCACACTATCGTCTGATGAGGACCAACAGTAAGCGGTCGAAACATGGCTACTATCGTGGCTAAATCTTGTGACAGGCTATTAAGAAACCATCATTTCGAGCCACGATGCACAGACAAATCTTTTATGCTACATAGTAAGCCTTTTTTAAAGCTCCTGGCGTATATATTTTTTCAGAATACCACGAACATCGATGAAGAACAATAAAGACAAGCACAACTGAAAAAAGGGGAGACTCTTGAATGTTGTGATTATACGGCAAAAACGCCATATGAAAATGCTCCCTTTTTACTGGCTTATTTTCTCTGGATGTCAGATATCCTCGTAACCACACTGTTAGTGGAGGTAGAAATCTTACTCAATAATGTATAGTAACAGCAAACGATCCTCAGCGCACTATTATTAAAGTTGGTATAATGTGACTGGAAACCACCGCTAATAAAGACGCTAATAAATTTGGCTCCTGTAGGGAAAAAGTTTGTAAAAATTTGGAACATCAGGAATTGTTTCAGCGTATACTTCAACTTCAAATATTTTCAGATCCACCTTCACTAAATGTCATATATTCTCGTAAGCACACAATTGTTGAAGGAGAGAAACTCACTCTTCAATGTAGAGTGACAGCTGCCAATCCTGAACCGAACATCACGTGGTACAAAGGTACAGTAAACAGCACAGCACTTTCTTATGGAGCCAACTTCACACTTACAAATATCTCACGAGCAGATGCTGGAAACTACTACTGTACTGTTGGAAATGGGATTGGTAAACCTGCTATACCGAGGATAAGCGTGGTCACTGTGCTATGTAAGTACTGTATTTGCAAGGATAATGATAATTATCTTTAATGAGGATGCCAACTTTACTGTATAAAAACTAGTGATTTACAGACTTTAAGACTAAGCCATTAAGCTAAAAGTGATTTACAACGACAATAATTTACAGCAATGTTTTTCTTGAAATATGTTTTGAAGACAGTACTGACAGTGGAGCAGTTTCACATATATACCTTGGCCTGGCTACCTAGGTAACCTGTCAACCTACCAGGTCTTAGTGTGCTGGTATCAATAATGGATTTTGAGACACTTCTTGAGCGAGTACTTATTATTAGAAGCGGAAACCTCCCAGAGAACACGTGAAACCTTGCTTGGTACTGGAGAGATTTTGCAGAAGAGGCTGGAAATCATTTTGTTGTTGTTGTTGTTGTTTTTCATCAAAGATTATTTGTAAGTTTACAGCCACCGATCGCATTAAAATTACAGGCGCTATATGGCGTAAACAGAATTTAAAAAGTTCGGGAAACGAAAGCAGTAGAGCAAAGTTTCAGTATAGGAATCCGGCTCTTAGCTCTTAGATATTCTGATGTTAATGCAACCTTTCCTTGGCGAGCTTCTTCTGCAAGTTACTGGAATTGCAACAGTCTCGTACTCAGACCCCTTGGACTCTACGGGCAGCGATTTCTTTAGTCTCGCCTAGCGACTATTCGCTGATCAACGTACGAAGTTGGAATATCAGTCTTTTTGTTTTATTTAGATCCCCCATCGCTAAACCCAAAATATCCTCAAGATGAAGTCATAATCGAAGGAGCAGCGGTTATTTTGACGTGTGTCGTGGAAGCAAGCAAACCGTATCCCCCTAACATCACCTGGGTAAAACTCGATGATTCCAAAAAGGAATTTCTACCTGGTCCATTCCTGATTTTATCCAATGTGACGTATGCCGATGGAGGGAAGTACCGCTGCTTAGCAGAGAATGATATTGGCGGGCAGATAGAGTCACGTGTTGCCGACGTGAACGTAAAAGGTATGTTTTTGGTGTCTGCCATCAGTAAAGATGGACCGTCCTTTAGAGTGGTGCCTTATACAGTGCGATTTACCGATATTTGTCAAAACAATGACACACTTGGGCTTAAAGAATTTCGCTACAGGCAGGAAACATACTCGTCACTTCCTCTTTTGAATGGTCACCTGGGAAGTATTTCAGACGGCAATACGTAGTTATATTGACATCTTGAAAGGAATCGAAAAAAACTGAGAATTGTGATTCTTGGTGTTAGTTTTACCCTTATTTGTTTAGAAGGTGGGGAGCGTTTTAAAGCAATAACAGAGCTTATTGTTTAAAAAAAAACGCGAACTATTTATGACACTCAGTTGGAAGTTCAGCAATTAACATGAAATTTACTTTCCATTGTGCAGGGGAGGCGAGAGGATTCAAAGAAATAGGAAAAAACTGCCCGGAAAACCCTAGACGTAAGTAATGAAAATATCCTCCTCAGACTAGATGCATGTGTTATTTAAGTCAGGACGTTCCCCTAAACTGTACCATATTAGGTGTTCAATTTTAGACGTAGAATATACCTTTCATTTGCACAAGATACACTGAAATTTAATTGGTTTTCTAACTGTGCCACGTCTTAGTACAGGTCAACGGTGGTGACACTTCAGAATTACTTCCTCAGAATACAAGTCCACATTGGCGGAAACTCTAAGGAAGTAAAAAAGCTCGGAAAGTGGAAAGGGGTTTAGACCCTCCCTCCCCTCCCCTCCCCTCCCCTCTTCCCCCTCCCCTCTCCCCCCTTTTCCCCTTCTTCTTATACTAGAAAGTGAAAGTAAGATACAATGTACAATGTACATACTGTTTTTTTTGTTACTTATCCAGAATTCCTTTTACCCGGAGAACATCCGCAAAAAGCAAGTAAGTGATCTCAGATTACAAATGGACAGGACAGGACAGATTACAAAGACCACTCCTACTCGAAGACTACGGTGTACGGACCATTCTCACTTTGTTGTAGCATTTGAAAAGTAAAGCACACCTTTTTAAAATAATCTGAGTC